>CM032893.1:15828948-17028948 GCA_019176425.1 Megalops atlanticus
TTGCAAGTTAGAGAAATGGCTGACATTCTCAAGTTTTAATTTGAATTTGAAACTCGCAGAAGTTCCGCAAATGGGCATGGGTATCACTGAAACCACTAGCAGAAGAACGTTTCAGTTGCTATTAGTGGGTATTAAACTGAAGCCTGATGTTCCTTGTACAGCATAAGTGTATATTCCAGCCCATCAAAGTGAAGGAGAGGACAGAATGGGCTCTGATTTTTATGCAGATGACTTGTAAAGTGGAATGCTAGGGAAGCTGAGGATGCCAGTGGTGCAAATTACCCGTGTCAGGCCGGGCCTGCGTGAAGCTTGACGTCAAAGACATTTTTTAGCAGCAATCACTGACATCAAACTGAAAGGCAATATAAGGCTCCCCGTGTCAAAAATCTCTCTTGTAGTCATTTCATTTTGCTGAAGAAATGATTCAATTGTTTTTTGAAGTGATTTTAATTGAGATTATATTCCAAATAAGGAGCTTCCATCCACCCACACTGACAAAAGCATATTACTAAAAACTGATATCCAAATGTCAAATATAGTCAAATAATATAAAACAAATAAATACAGAACAAGCTTTGATTGTCTTCTGAAGGAGGCTTGAGCAGGTATCAAGCGTTTGGTGGACAAATCTGAGGAGACACAAAAAGACCTCAAGAGAGGGTGAATATAGTAATGTTTCCACTGACCTGGGTGAGCCATAGGTCAGATGTACCTGAGGCAAGCCGGAGGCGTATCCACAGGAAACTGACCCAGGTCAACTTGGTGTTTGCCAACTCTGGATATCATAGGCTGGCCTGGAGCCCAGGTGCATCAAGCAGAAGTATGTATCCTTTGTAAACACCATGGCCAGCAAATATTTTGCTTGTGACATGCTGGGTAGTATGGTCTTATTCACACATCATCTTTATGCTTTAACAGAAACGTGTTCCTTTCTGCACTACAAACCGGATCTACTGCATATAATCAGTCATCATTCACGGTGACCTTTCTGTTGTGGTCTTTCCACAAAGCAAACAACAAAAGCACAAGCTTCAAGACGTCTTCCTCCAAGCAAGCAACAACACAGGTCAGAAGCTCTGCTCATTTATTTACAAGCAAACACGATGTAAGAAGGTTAATGTTGAACCTTTAAAGTTAAATTCTGAAGATATATCAGCTTCGACAGCACTTGAACTGTGAGGGAGACTCTGGTCGTCTCCATACTAGGTCACATAAGAATGGCACACATACAGCTAAGGTGGGTCAATGGAGACCAGGCATTAGTCTTGGAGGCAAAGGATCAAAATACTGCATCAAAGGATCGTACCAGTGCAAAGGAGGCAGATAGTAAATGAACACAAACAAGAACACATAAATTCAAAATAAAGCCATGTAAAGTCACCAGTGCACCATTTATTATTTTAAAATATAATTCATTCATTTAAAGTTGGCAAATGAGATGAGACTGGAACGCCTGCGATGCATGCACACGGAGATGAGCAGACAGGTTTACAGGGGTGCCAGTACAGGTGTGAGTATGGATGCGAGTGCAATGTTGCCCTCAAGCAGGAGAAGAAAAAAAAAATAAACAACAAAGATCACAGTAGTCCCAGTTCAGATTGTGTTCAAAACCTCTGCAAGAAATCATCATGCTTTCATATCCATTCAGATCAACTTGTACTTCTTTTTTTAACACCTCTCTTTTTTGTAAAGTCTGGCCTGCCGTTCACCCCCGTTTACAGCACCGCCCCCGCGGATCAGCGATCAGCGTTCATTCTGCGCAGCTTGGCTGGCAGGTTGTCCTCGGGCCGACCTCCCGCCGAGGGGGCGGGGATGGGGCTGGGGACGGGGACGGGGCCGGGGATGTGGCTCAGGTTGAGCTGCTGCAGGTCGCCCGTGGACTGGCCCGCCTTGAGGGCCTTGAGCTTGAGCCGCTCCTCGGCCTCGCCCTGGCCGGGCACGGAGCCGATGCGCTGGAGCTTCAGGGGCAGGTCGCCCGTGCTGGAGGCCCTCTCGGCCGGCTGCGAGCTCAGCTTCAGCACCTTGCGCTGCAGGTCCTCCTTGCCCGAGGAGCTCATGCGCTGCAGCTTGCTGGGCAGCCGCCCCGCTGCGCGCTCCTCGGCCACGTCGATGCAGTCCACGGAAAACACCCGGTCCCGCCCGCCCCGCCCGTCACCCAGCGTGGGCGTGACCAGGGGCGAGGGCAGAGACGTCTTCTCCTCGTGCTCCTTGACGCTGTAGGGGGGCGTGGGCACCTCGAAGGTGCTGTGGAACTGGGAGTAGTCCACCCGGAAGAAGCCCTCCTCCAGGGACATGACAGGCAGGAAACGATGGCCCCACAGCACCTCGTCCTCTGTGTAGGACGTCCGAGCCTGGCACGTCATGCCTGAGAGAGAGAGAGAGAGAGAGAGAGAGAGAGAGAGAGCTTACGTGAGCATGACTTTTCACTGCATATTTTCCTTTGTATTTGTGTGTTTGAACAGAAACTATCAAAAGAATAATCTCTTAAATGATTCATTTCTGTCCTTGAAGGTTGATATTGTCTTTTTGCTCCAAGCTCCCTCTCCATGCCATTGTGTCCCTGCAGGGGGACGGCTTTTATTGCAGGCAGCGCCCCTCATTCTCGGCTCATCATGCAGCTACCATCTCACAGCTTGCGAAATAATTACGCCTTTAAAACATCTTCCTCCATATGATGCAATTTAATTGCACTGCATTCAAAGAGGAACATCAGTAAAAAAACACACATGCACACAAGAAACAAAAAAACAATCTGAGGAGATTTAAACAACATTGGGTCATAATTTAAACAAGAATACCTTCCACTAGTCTAAAGGGGGAAATTCATTTATTTGTTTTAGCCAACACCTTTGACTACGGTCAAAACTTTATTCGAAGAGACACCATTCTCATTGTGCCTCTCCTTCTTCAATGATGTTTTGGGACTTTACATCCCGCTCACCTTGGCAGAGCTTTTTAGGTTCTCTTGCCAGTGGGATGAACTCTCCCTGGTTTATCACACGGAGCATCAAAATTACATGAAAACACAGTTTTAGTCAGTATTGGACCTGCCAGGTGTCCCATTGATCGCTTTCGCCATCTCTGAGGACATTGCAGAGGAGCTGATAATTATCTTTTGCTTTTGTGTACCATAGTTTTACTCTACAGGATATTGCAAGAACCCTGACACCTCTAGCTCCTGATCCTGGCAATCGATTCAGGGTTTAACCATCTCTGTGGAGCTTGACTGTACCAAGCACAATTTGTTTCCTAGAGGAACTGGGAAATATTAAATAAAGAACAAGTAATGTGACAGGAGACAAAAAGGGAAGGGAAGGGTTTTGGAGAGGGGTGTGTCACCAAGATCCTAGAGACTTCATGTTAGTATTGTCCACCACATTTGAAGCAGTACAACCTTGCCAGAATTCTATTGTGTAAAATTTCAAAGAAGCACTGAGGCTCACTGAGGTCATCATAAAATAATATTTTGCGGTTTGTTACTTCTAAATCAGGAAAAAAATAGGATTTTGACATTATCACATATTTTGTGCAACCTGTGAGCTCAATATAACCATTTCATTAATGCTGAAATACTGAGTTACTCTTGTGATCAAGACAATTTAGTCAATAAGTCAGTCAATAAGTCAGATAATTTTAGTCAGATAATTTTACAATTTTACATGATCCAGAGATAACACAAAGAATTTGCTTACCATTGTGCATGTAAATTAACAATTGAAACAACAGGCTTTTCTCCTGTATGTTGCTTGTAATCTCATGCTCCCCTGAAGCACATCTCATGCTGTGAGACATTTCAGAGTGTGAATGAGGTCTGAATACCCAGAATTACTATGGAACCTCACTATCCCTTTTCACTTAGACTGTATCTCAGTATCATAAGCAATCAGAAATCTTTGGGTGATGAACAGTGCAGATTACAAATATACTGGTGCTATTTTTACCTAACGTCCTAATAGTGGGGACAATGGAAAAAGTAAACCAGAATGTGGCATTCGAGTGTTTTCCATTCAGTCATGATTTCTGTTTAATTTCATCCATTTTTCCCCCTCTTCCTTCATCCCTCTTGTTACATGATTTCCTTGACCTTTCTGCCAGCATTCTGGGACCTGGAAATCAATAAGCACTTATGACTCCACAATACAGATGTTATCTGCCTGTGTGTACTTGTAAAGAGCAAGGTATTTCTATTAAAGGAACCCGAGCAATTGATGTCTGTAGCTCACTGAGGCTGTCTGTGGGTTGCTGGCTTGTAGCTGTGGTGGTTTTCTATCTATCTTCAGTGTATGTCAAACAGGTGCTGCATGACTGAACACACTTCATACTGCTTGTACTGTGCGTATTTACACTGTGTTGATTCATGCTTTTTCAGTGCATTCAATTCCAGGCAATTTTGTCTTTACTCCACAGCATTGCCTGAATAAGCGCTGTTCAAACCAGTGGAGGGCAGTGGGTTTTAGCCCTAGCTAAAGCAGTCACTGTAAATGTAAATCGAGCCTCATGCTATTCTTCATTAAGGGATCAGTCTAGAGAGGTATAACAATATTTTGACTGTTTTATTAAAGAACAAACAAGCGGAAAAAAATTTTTTAAAGTCCTTGAAGGGCATTCATGTGAAAGGCCTGTGTAACAGCCTTGAAAGGTACAAGTGCTGTCTTTTCATTATGTTGTTTACCTCTGTTCAATTGTTGAAGCATTTTCCAAGGTGTTCCACCTCATTTCTCCACGCAGGGTTTATTGTGTGGGGAACATGGTAAATGCAAATAAGACACCAGCTACACAAAAACCCCTAATCGCAACAAATGGGTAATATGCAGCTGAGTCTGATAGATGGTGTACGATCACACAGCTTTGATGAGCTGCATTGATTAAACCTTGAGCGTGTGCTTTTCTCATTACGCACAACAAACAAATCTTAGTCTCTTCACCTCCATGAACTTAACATGTGCCTTTTCCCAAACTGTCAATAAAATTCATCTTCAAGAGCTCCTTTAGGAGTTCCCTCTTTTACGTACCCATTAGCCGCGTGCTGTAAACATTCCTTGGACTCTTTGAGCCTCTGGCACACGCGTGTAATCGGGAACGGAATGCAAACATCTTCCCCCCTCAGCCCCATGCAGCTGAGAATGCAGCGGCCTATGGCTAGTGTCCATTGGCTGCTTCCCCCTCAGACACTATCAGTGCTGTGCAGGCTGCCTGGCTTCTGATTCTAGTCCAGTTGGGCAGTGCTTGCATGCAACAGTGTTGGAGGGGGGAAATGCATTGGTCTACATGAAAGACACCCGTTCTGCAACTGCTGAGCTTTACAGGCATCGCACAGCTTGCGCTTTGATAATGTCTCTGGGAGTGTAAGGGGAATAAACCCTCAGAGGAACCCTCCGCCCTTTCACTAAACTGACAAGTGTGTTATGAACGTAACCTCCATTTAGGGGGGTATGTCCAATTTGCTGTTTTAAAAAGTGATCCTAATTAGATTTACATTTACATTTATTCGTTTGGAAGACGCTTTTATCCAAAGCGACTTACAAGTGAGGCAGAGTACAACACAAGCAAAAAGCCATATAGAGTCAACAATAATAGAGGCGCTGCATGACCAAGTTTCAACAGTTGGCCAGACAAGGTGCAAGCTAGCTGGTGGAGATATGCGTGCATTAAACCATTAGATTAGATTTTTTTAAAGGAAAGCAAGGTTTAAGGCATAGGAAATTGCTTTAGGTGGTAGTGTTTCAGGTGATCAGGTGAGCTCCCTTGATTCTATTGATGGAGTCTTATCCATCACAAAGGAGGGGGAAGTGAAAATTGAAAGGCCATCCTTACCTGTGGTCTCCACAATGCCCTCCAGGATAACAACAATCTCGAACTGCTCGCTCATGAGTGAGCGCTGGGACAGGTCGAAGAAAGGGCTCTTGGGATTGATCTCATGGCAGATGGTGAGTGGAGACACCAGGAAGAGCTGGTCCGCCCCGGTCCCGAAGCCCACGTCCAGCTCACACTGATCCAGGGGGAGGAACTCGCCCTCCGGAGTCTGCCGTGACTGAAATACACACACACACACACACACACACACACACACACACACACACACACACACACACACACACACACACACACACACACACACACACACACAGGCGGTCATGATTTTATGAGGATGTTGGCATTTCTCGAAAGGGCTCACATTAGTATTCACTGGCTCAAACTGTTCAGCCTGACGACCTCACAAAGTCACTCCAAAGACTTTAAAAGTGGCACCAGCTGCGTTAGTGCATGACATTCAGCCTCAGAGAAATGGACTGGTGTGACGTCCCCATGACCGTTTGGGGCAGAATGCTTGGTGACTATTCTCGGATTGCGAGCATAAATGTTGCAATGACGAGGAACCGATGACTCTGAAAGCCCTTCCTTCTTCCCTGTCTAATTTCCCAGCATGACCCCAGATGGTGCTCAGGCTCGAAAACATTCAGTGTGGGATGATTCACAGGAAGCAGGCAAAACACATTTCATGGGATGCAGACTGAACCGTCAGCCCCTCTACAGCAGTGTGGCTGAATTAAACACCATCTGAGTGATCTATGTCAAGGTATGCAGTGCGGTAAGGTAAGGTCCCAAGAAAAGACAGCAGCAAAAAGCTACAGAATTTTACTCAAAATAAACTCATTAGAAACACGGCTTCAAGGTAGCATCCTATACAGGACCAGTCAAAAGTTTGGACACACCTACTCATAGAAGGGTTTTCCTTTTTTTACTATTTTCCACATTTTAGAATAATAGTAAAGACATCAAAATACAAAAAAGACAAATGTAATTATGCATTGACCAAAAAACAAATCAACACTATCTTATATTTTTGATTCTTCAATGTAGCCAAAATATATTGTTTAAAATATTTTTTGGGAAATACATACACATCCACTTCACTATTTATCTTAGTCTAAGAAACACATTTTAAGTATTTAAGCACAGGTCTTTAGATCTAAATGTCTTTGAATGCATGTTTCCCATTATCTTAATCAGGTGTGCCCAAAATTTTGACTGGTACTGTACATGCAAATGTGGCTTGTTGTTTGCAGCACATTCTATCACACAAGGTTGTGCAGGTTAATTCCAGCAGGCACAATGGCTGCCTGCACAGCACCTATGGGTGTGGAAACATTTCATAGCTTAGATAATGACTGCATGGCAGTGGTGTTTTTGATGTCTGTGGAGCCTAACAGAGCTCTGATTCCTGCTGTATTTGAAGTCTCTTGTTGAGCTCTCTGTAATTTGCTCCATTTCCCACTGAGAAGCTCTCAAAAATTGATGGCAAAGGGACAGGGCGAAACACACAGACACAAACGCAGAGACACACACATACAGCTGTATCCAAGCCATGTAAAAACCTAGTCCTCAAATGCAGACATCCCCTGGATGTTAAGTCACCCGGTGGATGGTTCAAGCTGTATTACACAACAGTGTGTAGAAATGTATTGCTATATCTCCGATTTCACCACCAAACACTAAAGCATTTTTATAACCTTTCTGCTAATACCAAGCTATGAATAGAAAATGACAAGGCTGTCTTTAAAAGAGGTGTTCTCAAAGACAGCCTGGGTGCCAGGAGAAAATACAGAGGGGTGCAATTGCAACCCACAGGGTGTACAAAAAGTCACAAATACTATGACATTTTGCTGAACATTTACGTGCAGCTGATCATGAAGAATCCTGACTGTACTCATTCAGTTTGCAGAATGCTGGACAATTTATCAGTTAGATGTGAACAGTATATAGCTCTCAGTCCTGGTTTATCTTCAGTCTTGATTTGGACCTCTCATCAGTTTGGAACGATCACTAGGTAAGGCCTTGTTTGTGCAGAGCAAAGCAGAGGATCAAAGGTTCACCACTGGCGAGTGACAGACCACAGGGAATTCGCACAGATGTGAATCTTTTCAGGTGCTTCTCTGAGGTAATGGAGCAGATCGGAGCCTAAACTCTGTCATGCATCAGATACCTCTCTATATTGTTATTTTAGGTTGTTATCTTAGGTATGGGTTTCTTGCAAGGATGCCATGTGCCTGTAGAGTAGTCACAGTGCACAACATAAAGCAAGTAATTTTAAATTTGCACAGTCAGTGCACACAAACATTGTCACACTGCTGTGATATGAGACCATCTCATTGCATATCTGTCCAGACTCTAAAAGTGAGAGATGTGATACAAGGAACCTTTGGATCCTCAAATGGAGCTTTCAGCCTCTGGCCAAAAGCTGCAGGGTTTCGTTTAGTAAAGGTAGCTGACGGAGAGGCTAAAAGCTAAAGAAAAACAGCCCCTGTTGTGTAATTCCAGTTTCAGACCAAGTTGGTATTGATTTCCAAGAGACATCTCCCCCCTACCTAGTCGGAGCTGTTTCTGGAGACTGTTTCTTAGTGCCAATGCAGGAGGGCTCTCACTCCTAGGAACCAGAACAAGAATAGTGAATTGTGCCAGCAATGTCAGTCAGGGTGTGCTTCAGGCTGTCTCTGTGCTTGTCTTGAGATCAGTGACAACACTCTCATCACATATACACATGTAGGACTGTACACATCCCTGACCCCATTTTAGTCTTTTAATCTTTTCATTTCAAACACATCTGAATTTTGATTTAGCATCACAGACCATGCCTCTCAGTATTGCCTGTTTTTTTTGTTTACATGTTTGTAGTGACATGAGACCATTTAGTTATGTTACTATAAATTTTCACAATATTTAACATTTTTCATATTGATTTTCCTGAACATTTTATGTTGTATTTATGTTTTGAGGAAAAGATATTAGTACATTTAGAGGAAAACAGCTACTAAAAATATCAGACAGAAATTGCATGGGAACAGCAACATGGGAATGAACTGGTTAACAGCACATTTATTGAGGATCACAAGTAGTATCTGCTGGTTTGCCTCTCCTCTCTGTTCAACAAGCTTGTAGCTTAGCCCAATCACTTCCTCACCAGCGAAAACCTTCCAGATTGATTGCCTCTGGGCAGTGAGGCCAACCTCAAGAGAGAGATTTGATTTTGGGTTAAGACAATGAGAGCTGTTAAATGTCACGCAGACAGCTGGGGCAGCGGAAAGGCTAAGTGGAAGGATTCTATACTCAGACAGTCTCAAGCACTGGGCCCTTCAGAGCAGACGTGTTAAGCTCCACTCCTTAAAGGCTACAGTCACCCTTCCTTTCTCCCCTTGCATCTCTACAAATGTTGTTTCACTCTCAGTTCTCCTAGTGAAATCTCTCCTTGACAATATTGTAGGAAAAATTATATGGACTTATGGAATGGTGTCATTAAACCTTGAGAAAAAATTCAGTCATGTGGGAGTTGGCACAAAAAAATTGGATTATTCCAGGTAAGTACGTCCTCGTATCTGTTGCCAACACAGAAGGAAACATGCAAATAGAGCAGATTTCAGCTTTGAAATCTTCCCGCTGGGAAAGCTCCCAGGGTATGCCAAATCCCAGTCTCCACTCCATGCTTTACCCTCTCTGCTTGTCAGAAAACAAACCACGAAAAAGATTATGGCGCTTGGCATTTCTTTTCTTTTCCATTTTTTCTCCTGCCGCATTTCCCAGAGATCAAGGCCCGTCTCCTATTGGCCCTCCAGATGTGGAGAGAGGTGAGACGGCAGGGACGCCCCCATCCTGCAGCGTGCCTGCTGAGAACCAACCACCAACCACAGTGCCATACTCCGAGAATGCGTCTCACTCTCTGGTATGTGTGTTTTTATGGTACAATGGCACAAATATGTTGAACATCAACGAAGTATGAATGTTTGAAGGGATGCTGAACCCAAAGGATAAAGATTACATGCAGACAAAATGAAAATATTTTTCGTTTTCATTGTTGTGTGTGTGTGTTTTTTTTTCAGGGCAAATACTATGCTTTCAGTGTACATGCTTCTTTCATGTAGGTTATCGCGCATGCTTTGGGCTACATCACTGTCTGTTTGATTTAAGATTAAAAAGACAGATGACGGTATCACAAATGTTTACATGCAAAGCTTTTCCCATGAACCCTGCAGCTCTCTTCTCTCTGCAGAGCAGAGGATTCTAAGAGAGAATGGTTTATGAGGTTTACTGTGTAATCCTCCCCAAACCTTCCTCTGTATTACACCCAAAACGGCTAAAGATGGCTACTATAGGTACTGGTAATTTTGCCTCATTCAAACTGATCAATTAACACAACTATTATTCAGCAGCAGACAGGACCATATGACAAAGAGGAAAAATAAAAAATTGAATAGGTGTGTGTGCGTGCATGTGTGCGTGCATGTGTGCGTGCGTGCGTGCGTGTGTGAAGTCCTTCACATGGCCCTAGGTAGTCCATTACACAAACTAATCTTATATGAGGAGGAAGAGAATGCAGCAGGAAGAGAGGGAAGAGTACACAAGCAGTGAGGTCACCTTCATTTTGTGAGCTGATAGCTATAATCTTGTTAATGCACACCTATGAATAAATTACATAGACTCACAGTAAATCTGCATCAAAGAATCACGGGAAAAAGGTGTAGAAAATGTGATAGTAATCAAAGTTGGTTGCTTTGGGCTGCTTTGCGGGGCTCAAGCTTCACTTCTTGTACATTGCCTCGTTTTAATTCTGCATTGATTCCTTCTAATAACTGGGTTGATGTTTTCTTCCTTCCCTCTGTCCAAGGTTGCTAGATTTAGGTCAATCGTTACAAACTGCCTGTAATTAATACAACCTTTTACAAAAATTACTGAGAAGGTGGCAGCCCATTTCAAGGAAATGCCTCTCCAAAGTGCTCCTAAAAGCCACTTTTGTGTTTCCGCTGATTAAGTTTTCTGTCATTCTGTACGAGGAATACATTAAGCCATCTGTGCCATTTTGATAATGCCTGTAGGATAATCCCTTTCTGAAGGTGACCCTGTGATTTCTGGCTGTTGTACACAAGACCTGTAGGTCCTCTACTTCTAGCTGTTCAGCTGCTAGAAATCCTGGTACCATGGAAAGTGAAGCCATGAAGCAAACAGCACTGACATGAAAGGATGCTCTTATCCATCTGGTTTCAGCTCCTTTCTATTGTTCCAAAATCCATAGCCTAAATTTCTGTCAATAGGTTCAAAAATTAGTCGAAGATACAAAGTTATTATATAAAAGCGAATTAGTTTAAAGGCAACATATATCAATCACAAAAAAGAGCACAGAAGGAATGTTCAAAAATAGTTGATTTCAAACAAAATGCAAATATTTTGAACATTTGAGGCACAGTGGCCATGAAAAAAACAGTTTAACAGGAAACAAAAGGAAAGAACAGGAATTTGGAACACCAACTTTACCATTAACTTACATTTTTACTCAATGTCTAAGTTGAATCAAGGACATTTGTGAATAATTTAGAAGTGGGTATGAAACAGTGCTTCTCAATATATTCTTCCCATGTGAGAGTAATGCTTTATTATTTTTTGTATTTCTTATGGCTCCAGGGTACTACAGTCAACAACTACTCCAACGTTCCAGTGTGGCACATTCTCTAGCCCAGAGCAACATCATCTCAGCTGGCTCTGGTCACGTGACCTCATTACCCATAAATGACATCATCCTTCGGCCCGTACACCTCTGCTTTCATGCCTCGCTACCTCTCTGGGAGACCTCTGCTGCGAACGGCGAAGAGCAGCGGCTGGAATATGACGATTAACCCTTCGCTGCTCTGAAGCTGCTGGAGCAGAAGCAGCTCAGTTGGAGCAGCTGCTACCTCCGTTTCTCTCCCCCTGCGGGGCTTCACACTGAACAAACAATGAGTTCATTCTCAGGGTTGCCTTCCACAGTTATATAATCACAATTACACTGCACTGAACAGTACATGGCTGAGTCGTGGTGAGAAAAAACAAATTACAGAAATAATATTTATACAGTCGTAGAGGGCATTCGAAAAAAAAAAAACCAAAAAGGTGTGTCTCTGAGCCCTGAGTCATCCTGTGACCCTATGTGGTCACAGTTTGGGGTGAACACCAACAGGCAGAATATTAGTGCCCAGTCATCCGCAGCAAGAAATGACCCGAATTGGTCACATGACACACAGGGTGTAAAGCTATGCTGCTGGCTGGGGACACACAGGGGTTAAAACATTAGCAAATCCAGTATCTCTGGCAGCAAGACCTCTGATCAATGGCTGCAAGGCCATGCCTTAGCCTGCTGCAGCCTTCCTATATAATTGCATTTCTCATCCTATGTGAAAAAAGGAATGGAAATCAATCATCTTGCCAGTAGCCAAACCCCATCTCTGCTCTTCCGATCTACAGGAAAAAGCCTTCATGCCTTTGAACAAAATCGAAAATAACTGCCTTTGTCTTCCCCGGGCTTGTTTTGAAAATATTTTGGCAGGCAGCGACTGACGACTTATGGCTTTTTCAGAAAAATAGTTTGCCTTGCCTCTGGGTAGCCCTTGGGATTTGTGACGGAGAAACAGTGCGTGACAGCTTGAACAGGACTGTTTCAATGCCCTTGGGAATCATGGCCTTATGGAGACCATTCTCCTGTGTCTTAGACTGAGTCCCGCATGCTGAAAACACACAGTATTTGGCAGTGCTAAATGTAAAAATGAAGTAAAAATCAGTTTCCTTGATTTTATCCACCATATTAATTATGCAAACATACTCATAAGTATGCCTCAGGCTGTTTGCTTACTTTTACCGCATTGCCACTATTTAGAAGCCACAAATAAGTATTGGGATTTGATTCCGAGATTTGCCATCTTCTTTACCTTGTGACCTGAATAATTCCATTGCTTTTACTAAAGCATATAGTGCAAACTGAGTGGGAATGGCCTGGTGACCGTGTTTTGCCAAGCAAGCATGTAAAAGCATTGTTACCTCATGGTGTATTTCTCTGGCAACCTTTCTG
Source organism: Megalops atlanticus (assembly GCA_019176425.1). Classification (NCBI taxonomy): domain Eukaryota; kingdom Metazoa; phylum Chordata; class Actinopteri; order Elopiformes; family Megalopidae; genus Megalops; species Megalops atlanticus. The sequence goes on from CM032893.1 coordinate 15,841,814, forward strand.
CCCGACTCTTTATAATAAATAGCTGGTTTGTCATTGACTAATGTGATAGCATGGTGCTTCCCTCTCTCTCAGAGGGATCTTGTGCAAATTAAATGGCCGCTCAATGAAAAGAGACTGAGCTGACTTATAAAGGGAACAGATGTCCCTTTAATTAAATAAAACAGGAATTATGTCTGTAACAACTGACATTTCTCCATTTCTTATATTACTGTAGCCACCATAAGCTGCCATCAGATCCCCACACTAATTATGGTCCCTGTGCTGGTGGGGTGCTTAGGAAACATTACTGAAGGGTTGAGTGGGTTGCACCAACATGTCAGCTTGTCTGTGTGCAAACAAACCAAATTTAATGTCTGACTTTTACCCTGTTTTCCCCAATACCCTTTGTTACAGCCTCTAAAGTAACCTGCTACCCTCATTTGACTTTGTAATTTGCTGTCAGAGATGTAGGGCTCATGTACACGTCAACAGCTCAGTAGAAACCCGGTGCCATTGGTTTCCATTTAAGAACAGAGAAGTACACATGCTCAAACCACTGATGGCAATGAGCGTGAAGGTCTCAAACCACACAGGGTCTAACTGAACTTCAGATAATGGTTTGATGTCATTGAGACAACTCCTACTGTGTCAAATCTTCTTCCCTTAGAATTTACATTAGAATCTCTGGACCACAAGGGTTCAGTCACATTAGACCACTCATCCACACCTGATTAATTTTTCACACCCATAGAGTTAAATGTTCCCAAAAAACAAGTTACTGCCTCGTGTCGAGTCCATTTTTACAGAGCTGTATATTACAGGAATTAACAGGGAAAACTTGGGGAAATTACACACCATCACCATCATGTTTTCTGTTTATTTCCATTTTTGTCTTACTGATGTTAAGGGAACTGCCAGTTTTTTGAACACGGTTGTTAGCATGTTAAAGTATAATGAGTGTCACAAACTCATAAAGTGATTTTAACAACAGTATGTACTGCTCCAGGTTTCAGTCCAGTTAATTGGAACTGTGGGGAAGGACCGACAGAAGTCCACCAAACACCAAAAGCCACTTTTGGAATTGTGAGATTAGATCTGATCTATGACAGGACGATGGGAGAGATGCAACAGCACCACCATTGTGTCCTCTTCAGTACTGCCGGTAAAGTGTTTAACATGCATTTCCTAAGGAAGACATGTGGTGTGTATGTATTAGACATAATATGTATCATATTATTAGAATAATTTATTTTATATAATCATTTCAAAATACAGAGTCTTGTACTAAAAATCTTGAAAAATAAATGCTTAATGTACAAGAATATATCAGAATGCGTAGCGTTGGCTGATTTTTAGAGTGAGAGAGTCAGGCAGAGAACTGAGGATACTGTGAATAATTTTGTTCTTTATAAATGCTTTCATAAATATGAAACGATTCAATTTGTTCCTGAATCTATGATCAACACGAGATCTACTTTATCTCCCACTTTCTCCTTAAACTACCTTGTGTTTTGTGTTCTGTGTTCTAATATTTTTGTACTTCCTCATTTCAAACACCGAGCAATGGAAGCAGTGATCTGAACCATAAATATTGTCCATCTTGAGCAGGTATAATGTTGGTGATAGCCTTTATTTTTTCACCAATGCTCGGCAAACCAGAGCAGAGTTGATCTTACATGTGTTTGCAGAGTACCTAAAGTGAGTAAAAGGTGGTAGCCTGATGCCCACATGTGCAGAAAACCCTCAATGATTCTGAAAGGCAGTTCCTGAAGTGCATAATTCTGTAATGTGCAGTATTGTTGTAGTAGTAGTATGCTTGCTTTGCTCATTGCTTAAGGGGCATTTGTTCAGTGGAGAGTATGGCATGACTCTTGTAGCCCCCTGAGGAATGCATGCGTCATTAATTTGACTCATGGCCTTTTCAGTCTTCTGTAATATGGATGTACAGGGCAACAAAAAACAAAACAAGAATAATGCGCCAAATTAGCGCTTATTTCCCCTTTTTTTTTACAGGTAGCTTTAGCGCTTGCCACGCTGGCTTCTGCGCTCAGCACTGCAGAGCTCAGCAAAGTCATTGTCATTGACACGGACGCATGCTTGCGTCTGTGCCAGGTCTAGGAGCTGGGACAGGGAGAGGGAGTTCTCATCCAAGCCAGGGTGACCCACATGGTCTCACAACGCTGCACAATCTAGCACATCTCTCAGCAGGACTTGAAGCTCACAACGTAGCTTCATACAGGACTGTCATCTGGTTATCATGAAGATGGGGGGGATGGTAAGAGCAAAAAAAAAAAAAAGGCACAAAAAAGGTCTTGCAAGAAAGCTAATTCCTTGTATTCCTCCAACAGTTTTGTTTCATATTCCATATTCATATCCATATCCATATTCCATACTTTGTGGCAGTTTAAATGGTTTCCATACTAGCTTTGTGTGACAGTCAATGACAATGTGTGCACATTTCACCTTGGCTGGCATCCACTCTGTTTCATGCTTTCATACTGCCATGTCCATTAAACTCTCCTATCTCTATCAAAGCAGATAATTTACACACTGTTGAGTCCCACAATTAAACTGACAGCTTCTCTAAATGTCACGGACTGAAGGGCGCTTGTGTTGAACAATATGCCAAATCCACCGTGACTGAGAAAAGCCAGGGCTACACACAGCCTTGTTCTTTTCTGTCTCAGATATACCTGGCACATGTTACATAATCCCCTGGTTTGAGGATTATATTGAGAAACTCCTTATATGCTATAATAAGGAGCAAACTGCAGAAAGGAACCCAGTTATACATGGATCAAGAAGAAAGGCATTTTACTCACATACCATTCTGTCTCAGTCACCTGCAGTAGAAAGGATGGTTTGACGTACTGCAGTCTCTGTGATACTTTGAAGACCTCATGAATGAGGCATGGGTTTGTTCTTACTGAAGCCCCTTGGGCACGTTTAACAGTCTAACTTAGACCATTTAATCCTCACAACTGTAAATATAGCCACAGCCTTAAGAATTATTGGGATATCAGTGCATCACACTAAAACCATAAACGCCTGTCATTCTGACGCGAGTCCCATAAAAAAATATAATGACTATGCGAGACATTTAATGATTGCCTACAACTCTCTAAGCAATGACACTAAGGGGCTTCATACAGTTTTGCGGTAGAGACAAACCCACATGCGCTCACCAGTTCAATGGAAGGATCTCTGAAGACGCACTTGCAAGTATTGTTAAACTAATTGTTTAATGTTCGTCTAAATTAAAAGGGCAAGAATGAACATTTTCAAATATTGCTGAATTACAGCCGATTTTGAAGTATTGTTTGTCCGTGTAGAAGAGGACGCAGCTTCGGCTAAATTTCTAGACACTGGAACAAATGAGTGAGAATATCCTTTTGTTAAAATCATTCACCTCAATAGTATGAAGGGAGATTTCCCCAATTTTATGCTTGGTTCACTCAGTGACTGCTTTATTACTGATAGTATTTAAAATCCAAAACTTTGAATATATACACATGGCACAGGGACGTTAACGTCACACACTTGCCTTACCTTGATGAGTTTGCACCTGATCTGTGCGGATACCATGTGGCTATTTCTCAGGTTGCCCACTCTGAACATAAGACACAGTTTGCCGTCTCGCTGCGAGATGACGGCGTCTTGACTGAACATAAGAGTCTCGGCACGCTTCTTGGGCTGGGACATCTTTATGAACATACAGCCAATGAGAAAGGCGTCCACGATGGATCCAAGCAGCGACTGGAACAAGAACAAAATGATGCCTTCGGGGCACTTTTCTGTGATGTAGCGGTAGCCATAGCCGATGGTGGCTTCTGTCTCGATGAAGAACAGAAAAGCCGAGGGAAAGTTATAGACGTTGGCAACGCACGGGGTGTAAGACTGGTCATGGCCATGGTTCAGATCTCCCCTGATGTAAGCGATTATCCACCACATGGAAGCCATAACTAGCCAGGCGATTGTATATGTCAAAATGAAAATGAGAAGATTCCAACGCCACTTCAGATCCACTAAGGTGGTAAACAGGTCCGAGATGTATCTACTGGTCTCCCCGCCAAGATTCCCGTGCTGAACATTGCAGCGTCCGTTCTTCTCGACAAACCGCTGGCGCTTTTTCTTGACTGGCGCCGTGTAAGTGGTGCCCCTGTTAGTGTTCACGACCTGATAGTCCTCTCCAAATTTCCTCCGTAGCGCAGACATAACTTTAGCAACGATGGAATTTGCTGACGTTCCAGTCGAGAACCAACCTGTTCCTTCAATGCGAAGGGGATAATTCACATGCAAATAGTATCCATTTGTAGCGTCTGTTCACAGTAGAGGGCAAATAGTTTGCACTACGTAAAATGCACAATAATAAGCGCACAAGGGAAAAGGTGTCTTGTTTTACGCAAACGAACCGAAAAGCCAATGAAACCCTTTGTCGCTGCTGCCACTGTCCTTGTGAACTTAATTTCGGGCTTTTGGAAACAATGCAGTTTGCTGTTATTGCACGCTTACTTCAAAATTGCAAGAAATTAGACATCCTTAAATCGCCGTGGCGAAGAATCGGTGGTGTCCCGTCTCCTCTCCGTACGCTGTAAGTTCACATATCGTGCGAGCCGTTTTTGTCTTAAGTAACATACCAACAGCGAGAGTGAGCGGCTGAGCGGCATCCACCACGAGAAATACTATTTGTAGCAACCGTTGTCGGATATGAGGGGGATGAGGGGGGTGTGTGTGTCTGCGGTGTGTGTGGACCGGGTGAGGAGGAGGGATATTCTCTTGCCCTCTTCTACCTTAATATAAAGATGAAGAGAGCGAAGACAGCTTTGGCAAGTATTTCATATCTATAGTCTCTTGGAAATGGCTGAATAGGCCTACTATCCAAAGTATTATGCAAATGCTATGAAAAATATTACCAGATCTAAATCTCTTGGGAATGGCACAATAGAAGGAAGAGCGTTTATGTAAAGGAACAATGCATAAAAATAATGGGTTGGAACACAAAGGAAAATACTTATGTTGGCCTAACCTTTAAAAAATACGTGATTGTACAAAGTACATTACTATCACCCATTTTGCATTTTTAGAATGCACATTGTTTTAATAATAACCACATTTAGTCGTTCCATTTTATACTTAATGTGTTTCTTTGAGTACGTTCCAGTAATGGAATATACCATTTTGCAAATTATCAGTTATGCATTTTAGTTAAAGTAGTTTGCGGTTTGTAAGCGTTGGAATAAAATAAAACCCTTAAAGCAAAAAACTAGTGAGAAAAGCACAGCACAGAAAGATCGCCGAAAGTAGGCATTTCCTTCTAAAACAGCCGCAAGGTTGAAAAAGTAAATGCTCGTGTGTGTGTAGTTTAAGGGAGACATGCCGCCCCCTGCCGATAATTGTGTGCTGTACAGTTATAAAGCCGATTTATTTGCGGTAATTTGGGTCATTGTTTTTGAATTGGAGCAGCTACTATTCAAGCAATGTTGGTTGCTTCGACGAGCTTGTGACTTCGGAGTTAGTATATGCCTCCCTTTCTTTCCCTTTTCATTATTCCGATCAAGATTATTGTGACTATGTTGAATCGTTTGATCCAATTGCTTGCGGATGTTGTTCACATTACGTGATCTTATTTGCTGCTACACTGTAGGCCTACTGTAGCAAGTCTCATTCCTATGTGTAAATGCAGTTGCGTATTGTACAGTCTCCTGGGTCCTGTCCCTGAGAAACGTCGTTTAAGTGGCCAGCAAGGCACTTTACTGGTTAGTTACAATGACTGTATAATGGAACACAATGCACAGTACTATTTAACGTCCGTAGACTTTGGCCTGTGTTGCAGAGTCTGAACCCGCTGTTTTAACAAGTTATGGTCATTTAGCAGACGCTCTAATCCAGAGTGATTTACATAGGTTACAAATTTATCCATTTATACCACTGGATATATACTGAGGCAATTGTGGGCTAACTACCTTGTCCGAGGGGGCAACATGAGTGCCCCAGCAGGAAATTGAACCAGCAAATTTGCGTTTACCAGTCCTGCCCTTTCTACTACGCCACACTTTTCATATCCCTCTCCCTTGAAATGGCAGCAATCGGTGTACAACCAAGATATAAACAGTTAGGGTACCAGGGTTTTTTTGAAATGTTCCCGCTTATAAATCTTAGATTTTTAACATGTAAAACATAATGAATACAACGGAGTTACTTTAAAGAAAGGTAAACACACATTATACAACACCTCTACATAGGCCAGTGCATGCTTCACACATTCATATACATTCTTTCTTTAAGTGGTATTTTTCTGGCTTGCACAGTTCCATCTTCAAGGTTCCAGAGGTTACTGGGTTACACCTGATAATTCTATAGCTGATCACAGTGCTTGGATTCCTGCCTCTTCTCATTTTAGATGCAGAGGAGCAATTAAGAAAAATTGGTTACCTAACGAGAAATTCTCATTACGTTCCTTTCTCTTACACATAAATGACAGTCACACTGAAGTGATTTTTATCATGTTAATAAAGTACTACATGTCCTGAGTTGTTCCCACTTTGGTAGCTGTATTGCAATGAACACATAATGTTCAGAGGGAAAATGAAGGACCACACATGGCCCTTGATTATATTTTTCTTGGAATAACACATGCTTGCAGCCATTTTTGTCCTCAAAGAGCTAAAACAATAGGATTGTTAGTCTCATGTGTATTGGATAGTACAGATAATATCAGTTGTTTTTCATGGTTGTCTGCAGTGTTGTTATAGATAGCGGCAGCCCAAAATATGGTCTGTGGTTACGAAACATGAAGGCATGATTGGTTTGTTTCATTTGTTGATTGCATGACCATCAGACCCATGCGGTCTATAGAGAGGCCCCTTTGCTCTGATAGCCTGCAGTTGTTTTGTGAAGTGGGAGGCGATGATTCGTTTGTCACATTTTTGGAGTGCTAACAAAGCAGGACCCACATTAATACAAACATCACTACTTTGTATGACTGTTACCACTATTAATGTGCTTACAAATAGACAGGCCATGACAGAACATTGTCATAGGGACTGCAAAGCAATGTTGGCCTCTGAGGAAATTTAAAGACAAAGAATTGCGTACATAAGGACCATCCTGTCGGTTTCCACCCCACAGATGCTGTCATCATCTCAAACAGTCTGCTTACCAAGACATTGAGTGGAGAATCAATTGTGCAATGTGTCATTGTTGGCACCATGTTCTATACGGAAAGAGAAATCATGAAAGTAAAGAACGAAACAACACAGGCAGTAAAGTACTATTGAAGGTGTAACTGGAGCCTTTGTTCAATATAGCTGCAAATTTTTGGCTCTGCAACTCTGGGTGAGAAATTGATTACTTTTACATGGTTACTTTTTTCAGTTTTGCACGAGAGTGGCCCACAATAAGTGGAATCACTTGTTTTCACTTGTTCTTCAAAATGAAGTGCAAAGCCTATTGACCTTGGATTGATTAGAGGTATAGGAGGCCTTGTCACTGGCCTGAACATAGAAATCCAGCCAACTCGGCAAGTGTAGTATCTGGTGGGGCGGCTCAGAAATTGAGTCCCTGGCCCATAACCAAGCCCCATATTGTATCTTCCTGTAAGGGAGGGCAAGCCAAGAACTCCCATGATGTGTTGGGGAACGCAGCCAGAATAGTGCCCCGTATCACAATGGAGGGAGGCAGACCATGCAAGCGCCAATGAATCTGCCCACTACACAAAGATGCCCCCTAGGGAGTGTCAATGTGGAGCTCATTAATACCAGAGCCAAATCAGCTACCCAGCAGTGAAAAAACTGGAACTAGGACACAAAAGAAGGAGAAACTGGATATGATATGACTATAAGGAGAAGTTGGTATTGGATTTTCTTTTTTTAGAAAGGTCAGAAAATTGAGATACAAGAGTGGGAAACAGTGCTCACTTAAATAACTTGCATCCAAATAAAATCAGCCCATTGTTGTGGATATATTAACTGTTGTATAGTTAATTTCTTTTCATTAGAATGAGCACTTTTTCTTTGACATTTTCTTTTCTTAGCCTATTTTCATTGCACTAGGAGCATCAGTAACAAATAACCCAACTCTCAAGACAGATTCACTTTTATTACTTTCCAAAAATTAATACAAACAGTATATCTAGTAAAATATTATGCTTGACTGGACTTATTTTCTTCCCTGCTGGAATAGCAATAACTCTGGAGCACATCAAATATTGAGAAAATATGCCTCCTGCCCCTGTTAGCTACATTTCTTTCTTTTAGAGTACTTTCAGTGCAAAATTGCAATGAAATGCCTCCTTTGCAGCCGATTAATTTGTCTGATGAATGATCACCATTCCCTCCTAAAAGGCTGCACTTGCATGTCTGTATTTGGCAAAAACCAATAACCCTGTTCTAAAGAGGATATTGCTTAATCTCCCAACATTTATCATGATTATTATCATTGTTATTACAAAAAATTATTGTTATTTAGTCATTCCTGTAAATCTTTAAGCTACCCTTGCATCAAAGTACAATGTGAAACCTCGAAAGCCTAAACAATGTTTGACCATATATTCAAATAAATATGTATTTTAAGTTTTATATGGGAGCAACTCCTGCTAAGCTTGGTTGGGCAGACACCATACAAACACATTTTGTGTAATAATTCACAAAGGACACTCTCCTTTCCAGAATAACGTGCTTGACAGTATACAGGATGAATCACAGAATTATTTGTGTTTGAACCAATATCTCTGAAATGACTTCTTTTACATCTCTAGAGCTGCTAAGTGCTGTGAGTGACCGTGGATGTGGAGGCCCTGACTGGAGCCCCTCCTGCAGCGTGTGCATATACAGCACTCAAGGCCAAGCTACTCACCTTGGGCAGTCAATCATCCCCTCATCTCTGGCTTCCAATAATAAATAAACAATGTGATGAAATATTTAATAATCCAATTTCATATGAGCCTTCCACAGGGGATGAGCCTGATAATGCCCCTTGTGCTGAATAATAGATGAGTTGGGAGAAGGGGGGGCAGCATCTTGTGAACTGATAGCCATCTATCCACAGTCCCAAGCCAGAGGAACCACTTAAAATACCCAATAACATGATAACGTGGAATAGGGATTTTTTTTTCATTTCTGTTATTCAACTGATTAACCTCTGAAAATGAAGTTAACTGACAAGTAGGTCAGTTGCTGTATCTCTTGTTCTCAGTCCAGGTAACAGTACTCTGATTCTCTCTTGGCCCCTGAATCATGCCATGTGCTGTACTGGACACTATACTCCCCACTTGCATACCTACCATGAGAGCCACCATCACATCTGGCTTTCTGAATAAACCAAAGATTGTGTGTGTGTGTGTGTGTGTGTGTGTGTGTGTGTGTGTGTGTGTGTGTGTGTGTGTGTGTGTGTGTGTGTGTGTGTGTGTGTGTGTGTGTGTGTGTGTGTGTGCAGGGGCGGGTGGGGGGAGTGGAGAGGAGTGCAGTGTCTCCTGGTCTTCAGCTAGAATTGCCATGAAAGAGTGAAAGATGTAAAGGAAATTATTATTTTAAGGGCCTGTCTTAGTCTTTGAGGCCTATATTGAACGACTGCTTGGGTAAGTACTTGAAAATGGATTTGGTCCTTTGACAGGTTTTGTAATTGACAAGGTTTGCAAGCATTTGCACTTGCACTTGACAGAGTCAAAAGACAAAATGACCAAAGTATGCAATGCTCAGCTAAATCATCAGTTTGTGTGTATTCAAACATGAGCTTCACATTAACTCCTGTCTGGGACTTATATTCTCATCACACATGTCTTTGCATATATTTCTGCATGTCAGTATATTCTTCCAGGCAACTGTTGTCAGATGTGAGGCTGGAGTTGTATATTTAAACACATTCAGCCATGAGTGATTTCAAAGGTACTGCTAATGGCAATGTGAGTTATTGTCAAGGACATCTATGGACATCAAAAATCTCATGAGCTGAGCCTACTGACCTTTCAGCATTAACTCTGTTGTCACTGTTTCAATTATCTCTCTCGCTGAATTAATTGGGTCATTACACAGACAATTACCATGCGTAAAGTGAATGGGGTCGAGTTCACTGTGTGAGAAAATCGGCATTCACATCACCAATCTCATCGCAACTCGGCAGACAAACTCATTTTTTATGGTTGTTATACAACTGCATTTTAACTATCTTGTTTTCTAGCTTTCCAATGTTATCAAAGATTAGCTGATACACCAAGCGTCTATTCATAAAAGGTCATCATAACACTAATGGGTATGAAACAGTTTCAGAGGTATATTTGTTGTATTTGATACAGTTAATAGCATTGCAAATGACAACATTGTTTAAATGAGATTTAAATTGACATGTATCCTATTTTTGTTCTTAGTCAAAGTCCAAAGGAACATTACTTTCTACAAAAACAATTGCAAAAAAATTATTTCTAAGTCTTAACTCGGGAACACAACAACAGGCTATTGTGTATATATGCAAACAATGCATTGTATAATTACCACTATTAAATGGTACATTTTATTTTCAAATGATGATACATTAACAACAACAACTATAACAATTTTAAGCAATATTTGCAATAGCCATACACTCACAATTTGAGCAATTTAAGTAGCCTAATGAACGAGTGAATGGATCAAGATAAGAAGTATGAAAATGGATGAACAAATAAGGAGCTCCTTAGCTTATTTGTTTCTCTGACCCACCTAGAGTGGATTTTACAGATGAATAACAATACAGAAATTAATAATCTCCTCGGCATGAGGGGCCACCTATGTGTCCTTTCTCACAGTTCATTGTCGGCCAGTATCCCCCTGCCCCGGATCACAGCACTCGTCTGTCTCCTCGCAGGACCCGTCCGCCAGACCCATAATTCCCCGCGCCGAGACAAGATGGAGGAGAGCAGCAGCTGCAGGAGAACAATGTTTGGGCTTTGAAGACTTAAAGGAACGACTCAGAGTAAGAAAAATACAAACTGAGAGAGCCAGCGGTGGTCATGTACTGGTGAGCAAAATCTAAAATCAACCTTTGTGCAAAAGTAAGACCAAAAACGACCGTGTAGTACGATAAAGCGAAATGCACTGGCTAGCTAGTTAGCTAGCTAGCGAACGATAGATGTGCTTAAAGCCGAGCATCAATTGTTCGGCTGTGTTGCATGGGCCATTTATTATGAGGTTAACGTTACTGCTTGCGTAGCCACACCATAACTGCTAACGTTATTTAATATACGTCTTCTTTTTTGGTTTTTAAGCGACATGCATTTTTCACGATACTGTGTTTTTAGCTTGATAGTATTTAGCTAATTATATAAATCGAAGAGTAGTTTAACTCTTGTGACCCTCCGATTATATCGATAGCTAGCTAGCTAGCTAACCAACGTGATTGAAAAAATATGTGCGCCTCCTAAGCGGTGTTGTGGTTTAGCTAGCTGCTTCGCTAGCTGGCTAGCTAACATTAGGCCCTTTGTGATGCACCGCGATGTATTAATATGGGCACCACCATAACGGTTTGTTGAGCAGTTGGCTAAATCTGCGACCTTTAAAAACGCTGAATCACATGTTTTGTATAATATGAGTGGATTTTGTTTTTGTGGCTGGATTAGAATTTTTTATCATATGGGCCAGCCAACTAGTCAGCACTTAATTCGTTTTTATGATTATTTATCCCGTTGCAAACAAATTAACTAGCTAGCTGCACCCGGCTCTTCGCTTTATTACACCAACAGCTTAGTAGCTACGTAGCTAATGTTAGCAAACATATAAAAGCTTTCGTGCATTCATCGTGCTAGAAATATGTAGCTAGGCAAATTGTGCGTTTTTGAAAAGGTGTGTGCTAAATTAGGTACTTTATTTACTAGCAAGCCATGCAGAGGGTCAACGTTAGTCTGCACATACTCGACATATGCGCCACAAAAGACCGTCCACCTTCCTAATAGACGATTACGTTAACGTTGCCCTAAACAAATGGTTAAGGAAGCTCGCTAGCTGCTAGACGATACACTTGTTCCTGAAGGGAGGTTTTTAAAGTTAAGCAAACGCTGCCGGCGATAGAGACCCGATAACGTTTATATCTGAGCAAAATTACACAGATTCGTTTTTATTACCAGTCAGCATCCCTTAAAAGCTGACTATACCAGTTTAGCTTGAAGCAGTGATTACACCCTTTATGCTAGCGAGCACGCTTTTTGACCGGCGTATTGCCCAAAATTTGAGTTTAACTTCGTTGTTTCCAAACTGAAACCACCCAGCCATAAAACTGTTTTACTCCAGCACAACGAGACTGTTATCTAACCAGATATAAACAAGTTAGCTAAGTAGATAGTTAATTCCCTTGGACGCTATATAACACACTTAAACTGCTAAAATAGGCATATATTGATTATGACGTTGGCTACATTGTGACTAGCGGGTGTCACCCGAAACCGGTACTACGTTAATATTGTGCTGTTCGATGCAAGATTGAATAACACACCACTAAAGTGCTTGTGATGCCATGTACTTTGGGGGAAAAACAGAAGCATAATATCACTATTTACCACGGGGGTCTTTAAAATGTTCATGCGTTAGAAACTTGCTGAAGGTATTAATTCCTTGCTTTCTTGTGTCGGACAAGGGCATCCGAGAGACTTGCAGCATTCGTAAGCCCATCTAAAATTTCATCAATCCTAACTGCCGCAGTTCGTCACAGATGCATCGGAAAATAATCAGTATTCTCAACCGCATTATGTAAACTATCTTGCACTGCTGTGCTCAGCAATGTTGAATAATTCAGCCGCTCAGCGTTTCGACTGCTATAATGCGTCTAAACGAATGAAATGGCCCATGTTCATTGAACACAGATGATGGAGATAACATAGCAGACTAAAAGCAAATAATGTAATAGATAAGTGTGGCCCAGGCATATCGCAGTTTTTTCTTTTTTCATACCAGTAAGAATGTTAAAATGGAAAGCAATGTAAACAGTGTAAATAGAAGTGCATGTTTATCCAGCTTTCTAAGATTTACATCAGAATTACATTTACTTGTGATCCTCAGTACAAAGATAACACGCTGCTGTTTATGAAATACACTGAAAAAATGTTTCCTTTCCATTGGTTGGAAAAAGTGATTTAAATGGTTTAAGTTCCTTTCCTTTGAACCAGTTTCAGCAGAATAAATGACAGTCGTCTGAGTGGAACACCTGACATTACCTCTCCGGTAAACCTCATCAGTGGAAGAAAAACAGTGAAGGCCCTTGTGTACAGCTGGGGGCGAAGATGCACATCAGCGAGCGCACTTAAACGTAGCCTCGCAAGCCATGGTTGATTGTTCCAATTTGAACTGTCTGCTAAAATGTCCCTGTTGGGAGAATGGGACGGTTCATTTGTGAAATGAAAGTATCTGTTTGAAATTGAGAAGGTAATCTTGTGAATTTCGCTCACACACTGGGCTCTCAGACTCACAGGCTGCAAGGGAAAGGTCCACACAGGCAATACATTGACTGTTGTTTCAGCACTAATGCCAGTCAAAGAGTAGACTGTCTTGTGTTCATTTGTTAGTTTTCACCATAACACCATAAGGAGCTGGTGTATGTTATTTCTCTATAATACCATTACCGGTTGTGTCTGTTGGGTGTGTGGGTGTGCTCATGCATACGCTCTACAGTGTAAGAGCTTTATTGTTTAACTAGCTTACGCAGTCTCTGATCTTTGGTGACCTGGCAAGATAAAGAAGTAGTGATGCTGGATTTAGCCTCATTTCAGTGTCCTGTGTTAACCCCACACATAAAATGCTGGTTTAGTCTTACCTAGGTGTTGCCTGTTCACTGATTTGCTGTCCTGAATGCCAGTTTGCATCAAGCTATTTAGGCCCAGTCGGACTCTCACCAAGACCTGTGCGGTCAATACAGGATCTGTTATATTCAGATACTGCATCTAGAATCCTGAATATTCAAATCCTTCATACAGCTGGAGATGCGAAGCACATGTGGGATATCATTGGTGCTATATTTTGAAAGGGGGTTTCAGGACAAGGAAGTAACAAGAATAGGAGTATAACAGTACTGTATTGAATCCTTTGCTTCTCCAAGTCATTCGGCTTTGTTTTGTTAAGACATTTAGATAGATGATAAAGAAGAGTTGATGGATCTGATTGAGACCCCCCACATAATTCAAAGTTATTTGAATAAAATAACACCAGAGATTGGACAAATTGTTGTAATATATGTCCTTGTCAAAAATGACAGTAAACAATCATAAATCATTATCTTGCCTTAAAAATTCTATTTTTATTCTATTCATTTTTTTCATTTTTACTTAGTATAGTAGTTTTTGTGTGTGTGTGTGTGTGTGTGTGTATATATATATAGTAATTCTGTGTTCTGTCTTTTTTTGTACACACATATAATGTACAAAAACACAATTTCTCTGGGTTTTATATTCTCATAGAACAATCCCAGGTGCCTTTCAATGTCCTGCATGTGTTTCTCTCTCTTCCCCACAGGGCATTTCTGGTTGGCTCCAGTTAACTTTCCTGAAGATCGCCATGAGTATTATCCAAGACAAGCTAGGCAACGAGTTCCTGCGCAACGGGGGCATGGAGCCCAACTTTGCGCCGGGCATGATCATGTTCAGCCACCTGCCGCCGGTCACCAGCTTCACGCGCATCGCGGCGCAGTCGGTCATGCAGGACCTGCCGCCGCAGGAGATGGTGCTGAAGAAGGAGCGCGACTCGCCCGACTGCAGTGGCGACTACGTCCACAGCATGGGCATCAAGCAGGAGATGACGGAGCACGACTACCGCCTGCCCCTGTACCCCAGCGGCGCGGGGAAGAGCGCCGACCTGCTGGAGGTGTCGCTCGGCAACCACCACCAGAACCTGCTGGTGCACGAGTTCAGCCTTGGCAATGTAAGACCTCTGTAGGCGTGGGGGGTTGGGGGGGAGGTGAGGGTGGCTGGCATCTTTTGTGTACCGCTGTGTTTTTGCGGTTTGGCTACAACGGGACCATAGTGATTTTGGTCACCCTAAATTATACTACTACTTTCATATTGAGCTCATGGCCAGTTTTGTCCTGGTTTTGAGGTCTCAAAACTGGGACCTGCAAGGAGAACATTTCTCTCTGAAGGAAGCAAAGACTTAGTTTATCCAAGTCAGCATTGTGCCTCTGTTTAATTGACTGCTTACTGTTTCCAAGTAAGTTAAGCTGCATCTCAGGTTTTCTCAGTTAATCTCAGTTTTTATTGAGCATGTCTGATAAGATGTGTTAGGGGGCTATTGGTAGAATTTCTGCACTCTTACATAGCTCAATGAGAGATGCTGTCATCTTTAAAGAATGGTAACATTTCAACCTAATATTGTACACCAGTGTAATCACTTTCCTGCATCATCTTGTCTTTCCTGTGTCTTCACTATAAAAACAGGCAGGAAATATGGTAAACAGAAAATCCCAGGTGTAAGAAGGAGCATTTAGAAATGCTGGAAAAGGCTGTTAATATGAGCCTCTAAACTGGTGAAGAGTGTCTCTTAGTCAGCTGGTTACTGTAATTGGTGGGCAGTAGCTGTTAGCAGACAGTGATTTTTTTTTAACTTCTGTTCATGGTGTGGGTGAAAAACAGTGAAACCTACTGACAGAAACTAATTTACATCACATGTGGTGTTAACGTGTGATAAACCATGGAATAATTTTTGAAAACCAGCAAAAGATTATCTTGCTGCTGGCAGTTGAATCTTGCAGATTACTTTGCTCCACACCATTCACTCCTGTTTTCTGTATGGGTGCTTGAGTTTTGGTTTTTGTTTTGGGTGGTGGCTAGAATAATGCTTAAACGCTTATTTTTTGTCTGTGTAGCAATGAGCTTTTTCCCCCAAGCTCTGCATTGTGTAGGGTGGAAAAATCATGGTATGGGCAAAAATCGTACATATACCATCTTTAAACATCAATAGGAAGGTCCAGTCATTTTTTAGAGTATGACCCTAGCTGCCCTTTGTGTTTTCACAGGATAGCCACAGCACAGCATGTAACTAAGTATCAACAAGCCTACTAGCATTGGGGGTGTCTTGATTCTTGTAGAAATGTCAGTCTGATCCCCCTGAGAAGCTGGCAGATCAAGTTTAAGGTGTTTAAAAAAAACATGTAACCGAGGACGCACCGAGTTTAATATTAGCTGGACGTTCAACGTTATTTTAGCATCGTATTGCTGCAGTGTACTTGGTACAAGGCCACACGCTGGAAATACCCACTGTGTGTCATAGACTGGACTAGGAGAGCTTGGGGCTTGTAAAGACTAAAAAGGACCGGACCAAATGTGTGGTGATATATAGGGGTAGTGTGACTCTTCCACAGGAATAACTGGCATAAATCCATTCAGGGCTGAAGAAATCCAAATCTCTCCCTAGGAGAGCATGATGTCATCGTGCCTCTGTCAGCACAAATGAAGCCTGGCAAGACTCTGCAGTTTCTAGTTTATCTATTCAACATCTTGCAGCAACTTGCACCCAACTGGCAGCCCACAGATCTCTGTCTGACAATAGGCAGGCCACGATCAGGAAAACTTGGCAGGCATATAAAAAGCTTGAAATAATCATCAGTGCTTTCATCATTCTGTTTTGAAATAGTTTATGTAACGGGATCTGCTGGAAAAGCTTGGAGACGGATCACACCTGTGTAATTGAGCTGTGTGGTTGGCAGTTTGGCCCAACTGATATTTTTCTTAACGAGGTCCATCTGTATGAAAACAAAGGACTTCATTTCTTTTTCCTTCCTTTTTGTTGGTGTTGGTGTCCATACAAATGTAGTATTTGAAGCTGACCCCTGTAGAGAAGCCTTTTAGCGGAACGCCCCAAAGTTTTATGGTTTATGTTAAACCTATATTATCTAGGCTTTATCCTGTATACAGTTTCATTTTGTTAGGTCTCTACTAAACCAGGGGACCTGGTCTTCATGTGGCTAGGTTTGCTTCACATGTATTTGATGGCTGTTGATTCAATGTGTGCAGTTTTCTGTATGGCTTAAGGACTGGTACAGCACCCCTTGACATCATGCAGGATATCCCAGTGCTGAACTAAAGAAATAATGAATTGTATGCAGAAAAGGTCAGGATCAATGCTGATCAGCAGATCGCTTGCAAGTAGTCTGTCCCTAGGACATTTTATTTCTTTCAGACATAAGACTACTGAACTCTGAGTGGTTAATAGTGATCTCCAAAGGTCAATGTGTCTGCGGTGGCAGTTGAAATTACACGTCAGTTTATAAAAATGATTATGAACAGCCAATAATTAGTATAATGGCATTGCTTCATATGATGACTTCATTTGATCCAGTTTTTATCCCAGATTTTTTTAAACCACTTAATATTAATTACTGCCACATATTAATGTCAAGATTTTTCAATACCAGTAAAAGTCAATCCAATTAGTTTTTATTCTTTTAGATAGCCCACAGCTTGAATAACACCACCACCACATAAAACATCTTTAAAAATGGATAGCCCTGCTTAAAATGTTTTGAATAGAAAAACAGGCAGCTTCCTTCTGCGGAAGAGAGACTCGTTTCTGAAAAGTCCCATAATCCTTTGTTTCTGAGATTGCACTAAAACCACATTTGCAGATGTGCTGTGCATGGTTTGCAGCTTTGAATTAGTTCACAGATGGGTCGTAAAACTTCCTAACATTTGTCATACTCATGAAACAAAAGTTTCTTAAAATATATTTTACTAGGCTTGTGTCTAGCAAACTGTTGACTTCTTGTGCATCAGGTCAGGTGGCCATCTTTATGCTGTCTCATTATTTTGCTTGCAGCGCAAATGCGAAATTTGTTAAACCTAGTTGTGTTTTGTATGAAACGGCTGCTTAACCGCTGTTTTTATACTACAATTTTACAACGTGGTTTCAAGGTAGTGCTTGCAGTCAAAATATTATATGGTCTCTGTAGTGAGAATGTGATGTAGAAATACTTGCCCTTGAACCTTTGTCATGAATGGTTCTAAATGACTAGGTCAGTTGACTGATGAGCTTTATCTCTTTGTTAGTTTGATCAGAGAAAGTTACTTTCTCCCTTTGTCCATGGGAAGAGATTGTCCAAAGTATTTACGTACTTTGATATGTTGAATTTGACATGTCAATTACAAAAATTAGGTTGATATTGATTTAGTCTGTTACTTTGTTCTGTAGCCACACTCTCCATGCCCTGTAAACTGGTCAGAATGTTGTGGTCGTCTCGTAAAGGCAGTCATGACCTCTGAATGAAGATGAAGGTTGACCGTAAATATCAGTTTATTGCTGTGCCTCTACTTCAGCTGTCAGACATTCAATTAGACGCGCAGACTTCATTGTTGCCCATATTTGGGTTTCCTCAGTCCTCCACCAAGTGCTCATTTTTCCTCTCTTTGTCATCCTTGCAGCTGTCGGGAAGATTAGTAAAAGAGTCTTCGGGGAAAAGAGGGCGGAGGTCAAACGGTGATGGACAGGAGGGGAAGCCCCGGAGGAAACGCGGGGACTCCTCAAAGGTACAGGCGACATCCTCATGAGTGGAGCCATTGGTGATGAGTACCATTTCCTGTGGTGTTCATCAGAGTGTTTTTGTCATTGTTTATATAACTGAGATTTAGCGTTTTAGGCTGTGTTGTTCTTTTTCCATAATACTTATTTTGAATCTTAAATTCATGTGGAGAGATCATATTCATTTAAATTTTTTGGTCTTCTGGAATTGGGAAATAAACAGCAATACTAACTGAGCGTAAGCATATGTGATAACTGTAGTTTAATTTGAAATGGAAAAGACACAATATACTGCATACTTTGCACAGTCAATACATTTACTCCAAAACTTGACCTAGATTCAAACTGCGCTCCTGCAGCCAGTAGCAGAAGTGACTGAGACAAGTAACTGGACAATAGGATGTGAGTGCCATTGTTTAAGGAGACTCTTGCATGATGGGAAAGGGGTTTGGGAGGGGCAGGGGCACGGCTGTGTGGTCATTGTTATTGAAGAATGGGGAAGATTGTAGAGGCTGACCCCCGGCCGGCACCCCTCTCATGTCTGTGCAGTCAATGATGCTGGACGGTGATGCGGGGTGCCTGTCCCCTGGCTGCAAGCCACACATCTGCGAGCACTGCAACGCAGCCTTCCGCAGCTCCTACCACCTGCGCAGACACGTGCTCATCCACACAGGTATGGGAGCTCGTCTGCTTCCTTTCTCCTCTCTCTGAGATTGGTTAAAAACAAGCAATTGCATATGATGCAGGATTTTTTATTAACGCACAACATTTGAGGTGTTGTGCCCGTAAAATAGGACAATTGACTGAAGTTGCCAAGGTCTGACAACCACTGAATTAAGGGCTGTCATTTTGCAGTACTTAAACCAGCTGTGAATGAAATTGATTAAAACTTGCATTTGCACGACTTCGTTTTTCTGTATGGAACAAGGATGTTACATACATACAGTCATAAGAAGTCACAAACATGCAACGCCATGTCTTTCACTGCAGCAGGTATTGTAAATTTAAAAAGTACTTGTTAAATTGATTGCCTTATCAGTTGCTCTGGAAAGTTTGCTTACACCAAACCTTTAGAAGTTCTTTAAAAGTATGCTTGTAATAGCACTATTTTGCAGCCTTTTCAATCATGAAAAGTTCGAAATCTTTGGAAATTTAAGTGTCCAAAATACTTGATTGGAGGAACATAGAAGGCATTGATGCTGAAAAGATATTCTTGTCATGCTCATCCAGATATGTGAAATGCTATGACGGTAAGAATTTATCATGGAAAAAGCTATGGTTTCCAGAAAAGAAAAACACTGTTGTATGGTGCGTTGTATACCATACAACGTTTGGGTTGGCATGGTCGTGGTTGATGGGGTGTGCTGATGTCAGTGTGCTCTGTCCCGTCTGCTTCAGGAGAGAGGCCTTTCAGGTGCAGCCAGTGTAACATGAGCTTCATCCAGAAGTACCTTCTGCAGCGGCATGAGAAGATACACAGCGGTGAGTCCTGGGGGTGAACTCAGAACCTCAGGCTTGGACATGATACACCAACCTCATTTACAGCTGGCTGATCTATAGTTATGGGGCTGGTGTGTCTGGAGGTTTTTGAGTATGTTGTATAGTTTCTTGTGTAGAGATCACTAGTAACTACAGTATGACACCATTTTAATGAATGTTAAACCTCCCTATTAGCAGCTTTATGGTATTTTATTTTGATCCAAAAGTAAGTGAAAATACTTAGTCCAGTTGTGGTTATGATGAGTGAGGCGGTGAGGTTCAGTGTCTGTTGATGACCGTAGTGTTCTGTTGTAGGTGAAAAGCCCTTCAGCTGTGACCAGTGTAACATGCGGTTCATTCAGAAGTATCACATGGAGAGGCACAAGAGGACCCACAGTGGAGAAAAGCCATACAAATGTGACACCTGCCAACAGGTGAGTCAGCGGTATGGTGACTCCCTCACCATGTGAGCAGCCTCTAATGTGGTTGCTTCAACAAGGTGATAGTTAGTTGCCTTCATTATTGGTTGTAAATGTCTGTTGGATATTCTCCTCTGGTGAAATTGAAACATGTTAACCTATACAGCTAAATCTCATTATTTCCAAGTGGACACTGTCATTTTGTCACTTTGTAGGCTGATACTTTGCGGGCTGATCAGACTTTTATGAGTGTTTATTCCCCTTTCCTCTCCACAGTATTTTTCAAGGACAGACCGATTGCTGAAGCACAAAAGAACCTGTGGAGAAGCCATAAAGAAAGGGTTGGATCCTGGATCGTCAGACCAGGGGAGCGGCGAAATGGGACAGGGCAGCTACGCAATCACTCAGGGAAATGCAAGTGCTTCTGGCCGCAAGAGGGGCAAATCCAAAAACTCTGGGGAGGGCGGCGAACGCAAGAAGAAGAAAGCCAGTGAGGCGCAGGTGGCGGGAGGCCTCGGTCTGCAGGACTATGAGGTGGACCCGGGCGCGGCCTCCAGCAGCTGCCTGTCCAACCCCGGCATGCAGAGCCAACAAGGCCGCGCACCCAAGCTGGTCTTCAAGAAGGTCAACCGCAAGGGCCTGGACAAGGGCTCCCTCTCCCTCGGGGAGGCCTCCGACGGCCTCCATGGCCAGAAGCTGCTGCCTCAGAAGCCGGGCTCCATGGACCTGGCAGGGGGCTCGGGCATAGACAGTATGGGGCTCTTGCAGGGCTCCAGTGCCAAGCAGGGCCCCACCAGCAGCAACTACGACGACGCCATGCAGTTCCTGAAGAAGCGGCGGTACCTGCACGCGGCCAACAGCGCCTCCGACTACGAGGTGGGCGTGGGCCACCTGTCCTCGCAGCAGACGGTCATCCAGGGTGTGGTGTCGGGCGTGATGGACAGCGAGGCGCCCCTCAACCTGCTCGACTCGTCGCCCATGAGTGTCGACATCAAGCACGACAAGTCAGGCATCCCCGACGAGGTGCTGCAGAGCCTGCTCGACCACTACACCCAGAAGCCCGATGGCTCGCACGACGTCCCCTTCGACATCGGCGACCAGCACGTGGACCTCCACCCGCCTGCCGACGCCGCCGAGCTGGGCCAGGAGGAGGACGCGCCCAACCCGTCGGGCGACAAGGCGGTCATCATGCACGAGTACTCGCGCTTCCTCCTGCAGGCCCTGGAGCGCACCAGCCACAGCAGCGGCTTCTCCCTGGGCCCCAGCGGGCCCTTCCCGCCCCTGCCGTCCGGCAGCACGCACCCCGGCGGCAGCCCCCTCTTCTCCGACAAGCACGTCTACACTACGTCCCCCCTGGAGTGCGGCTTCAGCCAGTCCGTTACCTCAGCCCTGCCCAACTCCTTGCCAAAGTCCCACTTTGGGATGCTGGTGGGCTCCTCCCAGCCCGGCTTCCACCTGAGCAGCCTGGAGCCCACCCACCAGCAGCTGACACCCTCTCAGGAGCTCACCGACCAGATCGAGAAGCAGCACTCCCCCTCCGCCTACCAGATCGCGCCTCAGGAGCTGGCCGGCCAGAAGGACCCGCAGCCCAAGAGCAACTCTGGCTACCAGCTGCCCTCACAGGACCTGGCCCCGATGGACCCCTCCAAGGGCGTGGACATTCGGTCCTCCTACCAGATCGAGAACTTTGCTCAGGCCTTTGGGTCCCAGTTCAAGTCGGGCAGTCGAGTCCCGCTGACATTCAGCACTGACTCTAGTGGAGAGGTTGACCACCGAGTAAGGACTCCCGTGTCAGAATTCTCAGGGTATACTAGTTTGTTAGCTGATGTCAATGAGCCAGTTAGTTCAGGATCCAAGACCCCAACAAGCCAAAGCTACAGGTAAGGTCCGAGGTGGTAGACCTAGTTGGAGGTTTGTTTGGTTTTCTTATGTTATTATTATTTTTTTAATAAGGTTATGTTTTAATTATTACACTGCCATTATAATGTTTATATGAAATCCTACCAGGAAAGGTCTGCATGGCCTCCTTCTAATGCAATTTTTTGGTTTCTTTTTTTATCAGTATTTAGTTGGTTTTATTCATATTAGTGTAAAATTAGGTCTGATCGTTAAATGATAGATTGAAAAGTACTTTTTAAGAAAAAATAGAGGGTAGCAAAGGACTGGCTTGATTTTTTTCCCCATGAACCTATGTGTTTTAGCAATCAACTTTACAATTGTAAAATTAATAATGATAAAGGTAATGGCAGGGAATAGCCCAGAGTTGAAATAGCAAAAAAAGATATTGTCTGTTACAAGGATTTAAAGTATAACTCAGGAAAAAAGTGTAATAAGGAGAATTTTATTATGAGATGCAGCAAGAGCACTCTTTTTAGAGGTGTAAGTTTGCAATTACAAAGAAGAGGCTTTGTTTTTTTTTTTTTTCCTTTAGAATTGAGTGCAACAAATAATAAAACTGCTGCCTGTTCGGTTACACTGAAAACACTTTCCACTTAGCTATATAGAGATTATGGTACTTTTTTGTCAATGTGAAACACTCATGTTTCTTTCAATAAGGGCCATATATATTTATAAAGATATATATATAACAGAATGAATTGTTCTGGGGGACTGCAACATGAGAAAGAAGGGAGCGTGAAAGGAAGGTCATGTGGTCAGATTTTTTGGAGGGAAAAACATGCCTGAGCCAGTCTGATACTGGGTTGAGTGCAGGGCACACACAGTAGCGCAGCTTGTATGAAATTGTGACAGCGGCGTGCGGTGCACTGTGCACAGGGAAGGGGAGTTTGAGAGGCTCCCCTACCCAAAAACGGGCGGTCTGGTTTTTCTGCCGCCCCAACATCCCTTTGACAAAAATATCCTTGCACCACTTGTAGCGACAGTGTAGGTCCGCTGACATGCATGGCTGATTGTCATTCCCGGCCAGTGCTTGGGAGGTTGGCATGTACTGATAGCCAGCCTTCTTTTCTTCTACATCAGCCTCCAGGTCCTCATCCTCCTCCTTCATACTATTGTAAAGAATCCAGTGAGCACTTTTTTCCCCATTTTCCGTTGAACAAATGACCCAGTCAGACAGTGGATGAAACTAAAGAGAAGAACTGACTTGCTTTTTAAAGAGATGTTGATTAAGGATAATGTGTCAGGCGATTGGTGTGTGTCTGGGGGGGGCGGGGCAGGGTGGGGGGTGGCGTGGGTGGGGTTTAGGGAAGGGATTCTTAATTTGGAATGGCCCACTAAGAGGCAGTCTGGGTTGGGATAGATGGTCTGGGTGGGAGGGGTTGGGGAGGTGTGTTTTGTATTGTCACCTGGATGTTACCAGATGTAGGACAGGTTGAATGGGGAACGAGGACCTCTTTGTAAAGTATAACAGTTCAAACAGGTAGGAGACAATGAAGAACTGAGTGCCCATTTGTCCATTTTATTTCATGTCTAACTTAAACCTTAGACTCCCTAGATGCAAATATGATTCTTTTTCCTTTTTCCCCTTTACATTAATGAGGAAAAAATACAGGTTGCAAATAAAGTCAATAAAACAATTACTGGATTTAAACCTGTACCAAGTTTTTTTAAAAATGGAGAAAAAGCCCATTGTGTATGTCTAATGAAGTTCAGTGTTTTTTTTATCAGCAGTTCAGCAAATGGTAAAACAATTGTCTTCCACTCCTACTGGTTCACTGTCCTGGGAATGCAGCAGCCAGAATTTTTTTTTTTTTTTTTTTTCCTCCTGTGGACCCCCCAATGCCCCTCTGACAGACAGAGCCCTTAAACATAGCTGAGACTGCAAAGCTATAATATCATAGGGAACAATGACTGACCACTCAAATCATGTGCTATGTTTGAATGACATGAGAAAAACAAATTGAATTGACCTTTATATACCTCATATCACTGTTAAGGCATAACCAGGGACAGGTGTTCATGTATGTAGCGGAGATACTGTAGTATGTATTGAACATTACATTGAACATATTGTGTAGCCATCTTACATCTATGTAAACAGTGTTTACAGTTACGGAAAGAAATGGGTTCATTTAAATTACTATTACTTTGGCTCTGTAAAGCATCTATGCCAAGCAGTGTTTCAGTCTGTGATTACCACAATGAATTTCCTCATTTCCATGTTTTGTTTTGTTTTGCCATATTGTGTTTAACGATCTAGACATGTTTACAGAAATGTACAGAAAACACTAAAATTTGTGTTTTTGGGTTTCTTTTTTGGCTCAGATCCGCATGATATGAACGATTTTGTACAACTTTGTCGGTTGTTGCCACCACACCAAACCTGTAGCAGTTGTCCTCTTGCTCTCCTGTCTTATTTTGTCATATGCTTATTTTGTTCTGGATTCTTGTGATATGATTTGCAGGGCTGTACCTGTTAAATGAATTTATAAATGATTAGAAAAAAAAACCAATAAAAACCCTCTTATCAACACCTTTCTCCGTCAAACCTAAATTTGACCACCAGTAAAGATTGGCAGTTTAGGTAATCTTTACAGGCAGGCATCTGATGACTCCTCCATAATGTGGTTTGCCTTTTACTGCAGCCAGATTCTGCTGTACCTTAAAGTAGCCAGGGTGAACTAATGTTATCCACAGGCTGTATGTGTGCACATACAGGTGGTTCCTGTTGTTTGATAGTCAACTGTGTTGATGCCCACACTTACTGCACCCAGGGTTCTAGTGCGATTCCTGTGTGTCACTGGGTGAATGCAGTGAAAGCAAATAATGCTTTAGCTTATTTGAGAAAATGAGTCAGAGCTAATAGCTGATCCTATTTGTTAGCATGACCTTAAGTGCTGGATATATGGTACACAACTGTTTCAACTGTTTATGACATGTTGCTGTAGGGCATGGTGAGTGGCCATTTCAGGCTAGAGATCAAATAAGTGCATGTTAAACTTGAGCTATTGCAGTTTTGGTTGAAACGGGAACGGGTGGGCTCAGCAAAGCTAGGAAGCTGTAATGTATGGGAAAGTTCCTATATGTCTGTGCACCCTTTTTGACTTTAATGAGAAATCAATTAGCTACTGGTGACAGTGTGATCTCATTCTGTCTGCAGTTGGTGTGCAAGAGTATGTGCGTTTGGGCTAGAGTTTGACCTTCCACTTGAGTGCTGTAGGTGGCAGTATTGTACAAGTAATGCTGGCTTGCCTGCTGTAGCTGCCTGTCTGTTGCTGTGAACTGAGGAAGTTCTGCTGCTTATAGTGAATATGAAAGGGCTCATCAGTACTGAAGTTATCTACCCTCAGTTTGCCCTCCTTTCTCCACAAAACACCTTCGGTCCTCCAGCTACTGTCAAGCAAGTGATCATGCAATCATTCAAGTAGAGTGTTGTATTATATTCCTGTATGTAACGGCCAATTTTGCGCTCGTATCACCAACTAGTTGAAGACGCATACAAAATAGGGGAGACACTCCCTTTCAAATTAAATGTGAAGTTATGTTTTGTAGGTGTGATATTCAAAACTTTGTCATCATGACTGTGACATGTTATCCATTCTGACAGCACTTCTGTTATCCTGTAGTAGTGTCTTTGCTTTTGTCATAAGATGTATCCCAGTCAATCATGACCGCTGCGTGCTCAGATTGTTTACTGAGAATCAGGAAGGAGGACACTGAAGTTTTCCATAGGATGATGACCTATTCACTTTGACAAGAAAGAGAAGCTTATCTAGATGCTATCTACCTTAACAGTTTCCAAAAGCAAAATGTATTGGAGAAGTTAATAACTTCCTAACTTTCTGTTTTCACCTGATCAGATCAGGTTTTTTTTTGACTTGCACCTGTCAATATAGTAAGACTAGACTTGTTGAACTCTATAAATTATTGAAATGAATGTTTGATTTTATGAACTTCTGTTTTACTTAGTGGTATTTAAGGTTTCAAGGATCAGATTTTCTCAGGTTGTAATTCAATTGCAGTGGAAATTGCAGCCATCAATAACATTTCTCTTTTTACAGGTTGCTAATGGAAGTTTTGGCATAATGAATTTCACTGAGTTGCAGTTCCATCCTTGCTTGTTATAATTCCATTTTTGATATCAAGGACACAGTCATTTACCATTTGTAATTGTAATTAAGCCATTATATGATATGATTTTTCAGATGTCTGGCATAAAGAATGGATGAGTGCAGGTCAGCAACATTATGTATGGATTCAAGCTGAGCAAGTCATCAGTGGTTTATCCAGGGTTTTGCCTGGTCTAAGAGTGATTTGTTTGCTGATGGTATGGTCAAGGCCCAGGGAAGTCACATAGACAATCTCAGATTCTGAGAGGCTGGGCATCACCAGGTTGCTGTCTTAGTTTGGTTAAAAAAAGACTAAATAGGATTGGTTGCATTTGGTAAAAATTTAAATTCCTTTGTTTTTTGCTCTTACAGGTGCATCAATAAAGCCAAACGTGGTCAACATGAGGAGAAAAGATAAAGCAGTTTAAGAACCCTTCATTGCACACTTAAGTTTACCCAATGACCTGATAAGTTTATTTTAAGTTGTGGATGATGGTACTAGTTGGTCACCCATACCTAAGCACATACTGGGTTTGATTTCTTCTGTTAGCACTTGAGGTGCAATTGAGTTGACAGTGCTTAATTACTACAGTTATTACTAGTTATTTTATTTAATCTTTCTGATCACTGGCATACTGACAATATCATTCATAAAGGTTTTTCCTGCATGTGCTGGCTTACTTATAATACCGTGCAGCCTTAGTTGTATTGCAGGGCAAATGCGCAATGAGTGAACAAAAATAAAGTTTAAAAGGGATACAAGCTCTGATGGTTTGTTGAATGAACTTAGCAAGCACATCAGACATGCATTTGAGTATTAAGTTTCAATTTGCTGTCCAAAGACATGCCTTCTTTCATTCCCAATTTGCAACAACCAGGATTATACTTAATCTTACCTCCTTAAATCAGTTAGTTGGTATTTTTATATGTGTTGATTGGGATTTTCTGATGAAATTCCCAGAAGAGCTCATGAAACAGGCTAATTCCTGTGGGCTGTTTTCTGGGATTCCCTGCAGGTCATGACTGAGCCTATAGATGGCGCCTGTGTTGATTTTTGTTTTTGCCACATCACAGTGACCCAGTTCCACTCATTATAGGTCAGACGACTCCATCTGCAAAAGAGGGTGAACTGGGTGAATGACGAATGACCATCACCTGTAATTAAAGTAATATATTGATTATGCATACAAAAATGAATTGAGCAAGATTTTTTCGTGTAGTGATGTATTTCTGATTGCACAATTGTTCTTTCTCTTGTTGACTTCACAGTACAGTTGTGCCATAGTGCCCTAAGGAACCAAGAATCAACGAATGACATCCCAGTTCAGTTCTCATCATTTCTTTCCCAGCTCTGTAGCCATCAGCGAAGCAAGAACAGTTTCCTCATAATTTTCACAGTGGAGGAATTAGGAGTTCTGTTTTGTTTTTTGTTCCCATCAACCAGTGCACGCCAGTGCTCTCGTCATGTTTTTGTGAGTGTGTGCATGATAATTTGTAAGCACATTTGTTTCCAATTTCATGAAAAAAGGGTAGTACAGGTTGTCCCTCAACTTTGTGTTGTTTTCATTGTGAGAACATTGTAGCACAAGTCTCCCTGTGTTTTAGGGTACATAGACTGACATGTTTAACCTTCTCTGACAGGACTGTGGATGTTGAAAGCTGTCGTTTGGTACTTTGCTGCAAATGACTCAATAAAAGAACTTATTTTTTCTTCACCCAGCACTGAAAACTGTGTAGGGGAGTGTGTTTGGAGGTTTGTGGTAGCGTGGCTTTATCTCATTTATGGGAAGAAGGTACATGTTCAGTTACACAAACAGGAGATAGTGAATAGAGCAGCAATTGTGTTCAAGGATAGGAAGAGATCTGAAGTGACCCAGCCCAAAGCAGCTGAAATGGAAAATTGAATTCACCACTTGTCTGGAGGATGAGCCTTGTGTGGGGAAAAAAGGAGCAGGAATTCCGGTAAGTGTTAGGTCTGGACAAACAGAGCTCCTACTCCTTTATGCCCAAAAGTTTCCCTGTACTTGGCAACATCAACCCTACCTCCCAAGAGTTCCCAAAGGCATCCACTAAACTTATCTGGTTGGGCAACTCTGGCCTCAACATGTCTACTTAACTATGACTTTACATGTTAGCTTTAGTGGCTGTATAGCCTTCCATGGCATATAACCTTAAAGGTCCCTCTTGTCCCATTGATTGTGAGAACCTGTATCAGCCTTAGTGTTCCACTCTGAGCAGTGAACCCTTCCTCCCACAGGATTACAGAGCCTGTCTTCATCACCGCCCACATGCCCAGGTCATCTTCACTCTGTACGTCTGAGCCGTGGATGTGAAGTCTCTTGTTCTGTTGATACTGTACACAGGTATGTAACCTAAGTGGGGAAAATGAAACTGGAATTTTGTTGAGGTAAGATGAGAAGATATATTTATAAACCAGTAATATGTCGCTATGTCAGGTAGCCCTCATGTGCAAGTTTGTCATGGTTGCAGATTGTCATTCACCACAGAAAGTTTGATGTCTCAGATGCATCACACCAGAACTGGGTGTGATAAACTCACATTTAGTGTGTTCTTACAATTCAGTGTATCCTCCCAGCGTTTCTGATTAACAGAGTCAGCTGGGACGTGAAATGGCACAGATTATGATGGATATTACAGGTGCAGGTGCAGTCTGCAGTGTATAAAAGATTCATACTCCTGGATAGCAGTATCTGTTTACTTGCCTGCCTGCCCACCTGTGTGTATTTTACTTTCATTGCATGCACTGGTTGTCCAGTGGTCCACTGATAATTCAGGGTAATTGTCCAAAAACACAGTGTACAATTGGTAATGGTCTGGGAAATGGTTTTGAAAGAAATGCCCACCACATAAGAGGTTGTCAGTCAATGTCAACATTTATAGTTAATATTTCTCCCTCAGTCCATGAAACAGACATTTTGCTATATATTGCTTTTTTGTACCTCCCTTTCATCAAAATTGCTGCAGTGAATTACACTTGGCTAGTCCACTGAAATGTGTGTGTATCCTGACTGTGTATCTGTATCACTTGACTATCATCAGTCTGAAGCAGATTCTGTATTGTAAAGCAGTCTAATGAATACTTTTGTTACAGAGCTGTGGAGGATGAAATTTTGCAACATGATCACAAAGGCTTGTTGATGTGGCCCTTTTAGCCTATTTCTATTGAGAATGAAACTGTGAGGTTATGTCTAAGGAAGACACTGATTTGCTCAATCTGTCTTTCTCTTGCTCTGTTGCCCCTTATTGAGATACTATTATGAAAGCACTTGTTTTATCATCGTTGCCTTCCTGTTTTGTACAGTGAATTAATTCCGGTTTTACCACAAAAATAAGTGGCCCAGATTAAAACTTGAGCGTCAGTATGTAAATTGACTGCACGTGAGCTCATTTGACCATGCTGTTTCTTTTACCCCTCAGTCATTTTTTGTCATTAGTTCTTGATTATTAACTGTTGTACCTTGCATTTACAATTATAAAGCTTTTTACAACTCTGCAGAATTTAGTTGTATTTAATTCATACCTCTTCCTTTCAAAACAATAGGAAAGCAAATATCCAAGAAGGCAAAACCACACTGGTAACTTATACTGTATATGATACTGGCACCAATTCCCTGAAATTATCCTATTGACTTCCTTGACACATTTTTCATGTTCCTGTGAGCACACTACAGCATAAAACACAATTAACCAGGCTATCATATTGTATGTTGTCATGCAGTCGTGTGCATTCATCAGAAGGAAATGGGTCACTTTTTGAGTGTAATCTCTGTGGTTAAGAAGCTAGTGTATATTTGTGGCATAAAAAGTAATTGATAAAATATTTTGCTCATGAGGTATATGGTTTTCAAGTTGATTTTAGCTTTTGCAGCAAACTTGCCTAGTTTTTTTAGTTCAAACTGTGCCCACAGTCTCATCTGATGTTGCACATTTCTCCATTGGCCTTTTTTAATGAATGTTAGCAAATCTGGTTCAAACAAAAGGTAATGCTGGTGACATGCACTGATCTAATCTCGAGTTAAATGCTGGTATTTTAGCATGTTTTTACTCCACTCCAGTGATGCAGTGCATGCACACGTCTTTGATAGGCAAAAATGAACCTCCCCCATTTTTAATAAACACTCCCTTCCTAAAAATATTGTACACATTCTAAAGTAGATTACAGTAGCTATTTCAGACAGAATCATTTCAGCAGAACATTCTGGCACAGGTTGAAATTCATTGAACGTATTTAACATAAGGAATCACCAATACAGGGAATACATTTACCAGCATGTAGACTATTGCCAAAATTACAAGGTTAGATGGGTGGAATTGCCTGTTTTCATCTGTAAACTTATTTATGTTCTTATGAGTAGGGATGATATGAAATCAGTTGAGCCTGAAGCTAATGTGCTGGCAGGGTCGAATATAAAATTATTAACTAAACAATTTTGGGAAAGTATATCGGAGTTTTTGTTGCTTACAAGCAAGACAAAGCTTTAGAGGGGTCAGGCACATGTTCACACCCATGCTGCATACATTCATAAAAGTTGCACTTTGGCTGTTTATTAGGGATAAAAGTCTAATCATGCTTAGTGAAGATTTGAGCGCACAGTCTGTGACTTCACAGTTATGGTGTCGTATTGTTGTTTTTGTTTTGTATGAGGATCCGTTTGTAACACGAGTGTCTCATATTTGTAACATGCAAGTTGTTGATTATTTTACAGGACACACACAATGTGTCATTCCTCTGCTGTTCTGGCAAATATGATTGTAGAATTGTTTTGCTGCCTTGTCAAAACAAAAAAAGTTTGCACTCCTACTTTTGAAACCCTACACTGGAGCTCTAATGTTGTCCTAGGCCTTCCACAAATCATTTCTTAAAGACATAGAAAACATATATTCTGCTCACTGTTGTACATTAAATTGCTGCCCAGTGGCATTCCTTGCTAAAATGAATTATTTACACAATGTAGTATCATTTAGAGAAACAAGGACCATACTAATAAATCTTCTTGACAGCACTGGTTGTCAAAATAATGAACAATATACATATTCTTAGACAAATCAATCTCTGTAATCTCATATTAAGCTCTTTGAATACAGACAATGTAGAAACACCTGTTGTACATTGACCTTACTTTCCTAGGCCTTGAATATCTGACCCTATTTTGTTCAACAGTACAGCACTGACCTCTTTTATATAGGTATTTCATAGTTACCACCTCTTTTTGCATTTTGTGTTCCTGAAATGAAATGAAAAATAAAACAAACACAATCAAAAAAATATATATTTTCTTAAACAATTAGTAGGATTACTACAAATATTAAAAGAAAAGATCACTCAAAGGATGAAATGCATACATCTCTAGCATCCCTCACAAGTTCTCTAAATGATCACTAATTGAAATAAGGCTCCCCTGAAGAAAAACAACTCCTTCCCTTTGCAGACTTTTGGTTAACTTCTATGCGGACCTTTTTCCCCATTCTACTTAGACGTTTACTTCTCTAAAATAGAACCTTATCCGAACACACAGAATTCAGACACAAATACCCATTAAATGACCATACTTGGATCATTTTGCACTTTATCCTTGCTCTGCAGCTCCACTGTCTTAATTGTCCCCCTACATTGAATCATCTCAAATCCTGCAGTAACCGTAATAATACTTGTGACGGTAGGTCTGTCCTCTGAGTAGTCTGGGTTTAATCATAATTTATCTTGTAGCATCTGTTCATTGTTGCCAATTTCAAATGAGCTGCATCCTTCAACGTACAAAACAGTAAAAGTACTATTCCAAGAGGACCTGTGTAGTAGATTGTTAGTGTTTTGTTAGACTTTTTTCGTATCCAGTTATACGCGGATCTAGGACGAGTGTACTTGATTTGATTAGGGTTCAAGGGAAAAATGACCAAGTGGACTCGCAACACGATTCGCCGTTTACACCCTGTCTGTTAGAATGCGTTGACGGTTAAGGTAAAAAAAGCAACGCATGAGTTAAATCGTGCTTTGTTGAACATCGATCCTAACCGATGTTGCTGGAAATCGGTTTCATTTTTTCCTCTTCCCATTTTTGTACTCATCTTCTCACCTAGATTCGTTCGACTTGAACGACCAGCATGCGTCAAGGTTGCTTAAGGCTAGCCCCGCCTCGGCGGGGAGTGGCTTTGCGTCTACTGTCCGAGTCCTCTTAAGCCTACAGTTAGAAACACCTGGGCCAGATTTGTGTCAGAGAGAAGGGGATGGCTGTGCGTTGAAGTGACAATTAAAAAAAAAAAAAAAAAAAAGGATCACGGTGACAACTGTTCAGCGATCATCGGGTTGATTGTAGCTGTTTTATTCATTCGCGTACTTTTAGAACTCGATTAGAACGTTCTTATTCAGGCGATATTTCATTCGATTATGAAGATGTTACATAAACTTCTCATCCTCAGTTGCTTTGTGGCAACGCTTTTCACATCAGGTAAGAGTGGCATGTACTTCCATATCCGTTCCAACACATTTTATAAGGATAAAGTAATCGTTTTCAGACAGTTTCAAAGTGTATCTGAACTGTGGATATGGTGACACCGTTGTTGTGATCTGATACAGTGTTAAAATATGCCATATTCCTCTTTAACGATAGTGTTGTCTTTCATAACTCGTTGTAAAAATGTAATATTCTAGTATTAACAAGCGCATCATAGGGTAACTAAAATGTATGAGCGCATCAGGTGGGCGGATGTGTTTGGTTCTAACGTGGTCAACATGTGATGGTAAACTGAAGTTTTCAATGCAGCCAAAATACTGGCAAGGTAATCTGATTGACAGATAAATTAGCTGAAGGTGGGATAAATAGTCTCTTGTAACAACCACCAAAAATAGCGACCAGCTTCTATTAGGTAAATATTGTCTTTTGTGTATCAAATAACGCATTTTTAAGCTATGGTGTTTTTATTTCTGTGATTGTGATTCTCTGAGTGAATTCTTATATGGAACGAAGTAATCTCAAAAGTCACTTTGTACTGGGAAAAGTAACATTGCGATAGATATTAAAGAAGAGACATTACTTGTTTTTTTTTCAGATGTTTTTGGGTAGTGTACCTGAAGTGTGTCTGTTGAGATATTGAATTACCAGTAATTTAAATGGGTGTTGCATATAGCTTAGTCTGGGGAAAAATGGTGGGGTTTTGAATATATGAGTTTTAAGATGCCTCCTTTTGCATGGATGAAGGGATCCTATATGGCATGCAAGGTTGTCAGTGAAGGTGACACCTGCTGAGAACTTAAGAAGTAATGAGCATCATTCCCAAACCTGCATCCAAAGACAATGATAAAGATGATGAATTACAGAGTGTAGTAATGCTACATGATTATAGTACCAGCAGGTCCAATAAGATTCACTTAACTGTGAAGTAGTCAGCTGTTAGTCTCCATAACAAGCAGATGAGATGGCATTGGGTATTTTCTTGAATGTGTCAAGGTACTGTATTTGTCACCAGAGGTCCTGTGGCATTCACAGCTGCATGTTGCCACACACTGCTTTTCTTTTGATGAAGGTGACACTAAGCTTCCTCTTATGGTTTTGAAAGCCTTTTTCCCATTTTGCTCTGTATGTCCACTCTTTAACCATCCACAATTTTGGGAAAAGAAAACCTTTTTTTTTAAACTTTCTGGAGCTGTTTGTAAGGACCTCACCTCTAATCTCTGACCTCTCTCCTAAGGGTGGTGATGCCCCCACCCAAAAGCAGACAGACAGTTAGACAGTCTCTCTCTCTCTGACACACACACACACACACACACACACACACACACACACACACACACACACACACACACACATACACTTTAGATGTTGATAGCAGGGTTGATAGCAGGGTTGACTGAGTGCTGCCTTACCACTGAGTCACTGCTCCACAGTGGCACAAGCTGTGTGTGAGTCACTGCTGCCAGAACGCTGACTCCTCTGGTCAGCTCTGGTGGTCAGAGTGCCATCCTGACAGCTGGACCAGCGCAACATTTTTTGGATGTTTCTCTCACAATGTAGCAACATTACATCCTTACAACAGCATTGTGGGAGTGTTACATGTGGGCTCGCGGTGAACTCACTGAGGTCAACAAAGGTTTTACCAGGAAGTGAATACCAGTGCTGAAGAGTTTGGCAGGGAATTGTTTGGATGTAATGAAACTGTTGTCAGGTTAGGGGGTTGAAATGCCCTTGAATCTGCTCTCCTAGAGAATTGCTGCTTTCAGACATTGACTGGGAGTCTTTCTAGTTACCATGAAGGTTATAATTTTAAGGGAACTTGGTGGTGATGTGGTTTAAGAGTGATGCTGAGTAGGAGGAAATCCCCCCATGTGTTCATATTTGTGTGACAGCTGGAAAATATTTTCCATGAACGATCTGAAGTGGTCATATTTAAACTTGAGCATAATACTGTATAATATTGGTAATTATCTATTTCTACTAGTAGGGCATCATTAAAAGGTGGGAGAGTTGGTAACATTTTGCTTTGTGTGCTTTGTTACTTCTGCTTTCACACTGGTAATTTATGTGAATGATGTCCCAAAACCTACAGGTTCACTTGAGATGTTTTAAAAGAATGGTGAACAGTAGATGAAAGGATTACGTCAATGGATTTGCGTACATTTGTGTTAATGTGCAAGCTAATTTGTGACTCATTTTAACAAATGGGTATTGCTATGACAGACCCACATCAATGTAAAGCACCTTGCTGCATCACGACAGCCCCCTAACAGCTTACTCAGAGCAGTGCGGTTAATTAATATACCATTTGGAGACAAGCTTGTGCGAGCAGTCTCAGTGCAGTGCTAGGAGGCCTCCTTCATATCCTCCAGGATTACTGTTGCTCTTAGTAATCTCATGCTGTAATTGGAAAGCACATGCTGGCGAATGGGAGGTTTAATAGGATATGATAGTGCAGGCCCAGAGAACAATCGCTGCTTCTGGGAACCATCTGTTGCCTAGGAATTAAGGGCCCTGTAAAAGCCCGGGTGCTGAAGGAGAGCAGGTTTCTCTCAGATTCCACTCTCTGCAGCTGTCTGGTTTCTGCGCAGCTTGGCTGGTGGCTGGTGTTGGTTCTTGTGTGCAACGTGCTTGCATAAGGAGCCGGTGTGCCAGTCTTTGTCCAGTACATTTTGGGATCAGCTGTCTTTACATTAATTTAAAGAGCAAGGGTTGAATCTGTCGTAAGAGAGGAGCTAGTTTTCCACACTTCAGGCTGCAGGATTGTAATTCTTCACTGATCCTTAACTCAAAAGGCTTAAGAAAGACAGCCTCACAGTTTGGAATTAAAAAGGAGTATGTAGTCATGAGAACTAATAGTGATTTTTTTTTTTTACAGCACCCATGTATTATCCACACATACCTCCTAAGCAGTCTGGATTCTGTTAGGTAGAACTTCTCCTCATGTAGGCTCTTCCACACTGACTGTCCACCAACAGTTTAACCTTGACCAAATGTATGGTGTTTGGAGAAGGTGTGAACTTTCTTTTGAAGGCACATTGCTTCAACAAAATGTCCTAACCAACACGACAGAAAAGAAACCCTCTAATAGAGCTTGGAATAGTGAGGCTGTTTTTGTGTATTAAATATCAGTCATAATGAGTCATGGTAAACAACCAGCGAGATTGATGGCTGACAATCTGATGTGTGCTTTGGGGTTTACGTAATTGTTTTTGTTGCTGGAATGACAAAAACAATTAAAACTAATTCAGTAGTGGTGATTGAGAAGCAGGAAAGAGTGGAGCTGGCACTGGTTATTCAGATTCGGAGACAGAAAGTACTCCAATCTCAGCTCCTGCTTACAAGCAGAAGTTATAATGGCTTTTGCAGACTTCTATTTGATTCAAATTCAAACATCCCACCCTAATGATTTTGATTGTTTTTTTTTTTTTTTAATGGGTGCCACTACTATGGAGCTGGTAAGGATGCAGTGTTCTGCTGTGCCAAAGTTTGTTGGATTTGGGCTTTTAGCTTGACTAATCGACTTCAACTAAACATGTTGAACTGGGGCAAATAGCTACAGCTAAAACCAAACAAAAGCTGACAAGCAAGGCAGCCAAACTGATGTTGGTGTTTACTGTGCTTTGTTGGTAGACACAGAGTCAGTGTGTAAGCACCTTTAGCAGCAGAGGTATCCAGAGGTATGCTGGTAGAATTGCCCAGCTGTACTCCTCTTTCCCCTTTCCTCTTTACTGACCTCAAGACAAGTATATGGCTGATAGAATGGGGAAGCTTTGAAAACAGAGGGCTCCCAATCCTTAATTTAGCCTTTGCCTTTTGCATATTTACCTTGAGGGTTCTAGATAAGAGCCCGTCAGTGGGCCGGTGGAATCCCCTCGTCTAAGGATGGGTTCTTGCAGTGCTGGGAATGTATCGCCAATTCCAAAGGGAACAAACTATACTGATGATGACGGCAATTGTATACTGTGCGCCACTTTCAAGGGAACTAACCAGAAGGAAGGTCTTTGTGAGAGAAATGCCCTCTAGATCATAGATAAGGGACTTGTTGAAAATGCGCTGAATGAGGAAGCACATATCGAAAGAGCACACACGTAGGTGGCAAAAGGAGAGCCGGGGTCATTTTCATGAGATACCTCTGGGGAGCTGGCGACAGCTGGTCTGCTTTGATGTAGCAAAGCGTAGCTCAGGGCTCTTTTGGGGAAACACAGGAAATAGGAGTGAGGCTTAATGACGTCCTATAAGCAGGGCGCAGGAGCACCTACTGAGCGCAAGCCCTTTCTGCATAGCTCAGCCTTGCTTTAACGAACGCTGGGTCTCCAAGGAAAGTTGACTGGCATGGCTCTGAGACAGAGGAGCAGCACTGGGGTCCCGCAGCTTTCAGAGAGATGACCAGCATGTCTGGCAAGAGAAGGATGTCCCAGGCTTCACAGTGCTTTTCCAGGTGGTGAGGCCTAAGATCTGAGCAAATTTGTTTTCCCAGTAAATCAATCATTCCTACTACAGAGGCACAGTTATGTACCTCTTGATTTACATTTACACTTATCATCTAACAGACACTATAATCTAGAGCTATGTACAAAAAGTGCATTCAACAGGGTTAGGTGTGCAGCCATTCAAGTCCTGAATCATTAATGCCTGATTTGTTATATAGCGTCATTGTAGGAATCATTGCCACAATAAGTGCTGTCATGAGCTGTACACTTGTATACTGCTATCACCATTTTCAGCCACCAAGCTTGTATTGCCACAGGCTTCTATTGCTGCAAAACATCAATTACAAAGTTTTGATCACCAAGCTTTTTCTGCAGCAAATACTGCCAACAGACTCTTACCTCTAATGCTTATACTTTGCACACAAGCTTTTACCACAACATTAGGAGGTGGAAGGGTCATAGTTTGGGGAGACAAAGTGTAGTCTGAATATGTGGGTTTTCAGTCTGCACTAAAAACCAAAACACATATAAATAAAACATTTAAGGCTGTTGTGTAACTCATTTTTCATATGTGTTTCATCTTTTATATGAGTAAAATACATATGGTAATGACTGTAAGTAGGCTATTATGTAAGACTAATAATCCAGCCATGACAATGACAGGATGCTTAAGTACTCAGAGTGTTTGAATTAAGGAGGTTCTCGATCCCAGACTGAGGAGACGCTAACCTGTAAAGCGTCTATGTCTTTGCTGTCTTTAATCAGGCCTTCAACACCGCTTGATGTGAGACAAACTATTTCAGGAATGCATTCTAATCCCTGAGTAAGCTGGAGATGTTTCCGTGGCAACCTCAAAGATAGTGGCTACAGTATCAGGCACATTGTGCGGGCTCAGGCTCGACCTCTTTCAGACCCTTGTCTTCATGTACCAGGCTTCAGAGGGCTGTTCCTTATTAAGCTACTGTGTTTGGTCGGAAAGGGGACTGAAGCAGCGGGGCCCTTCGTTATCCGGCGCTTACAGATATTCACGCGGAGACACCCACAATCGCAGCACCGTTGCTATACTCAAAAGAAATTCCGAACAATGAATATATGACTGCAGTGTGAGTGTGAAAGTGAGTCACGCAACTTCCTGCCTGTCTAAAGCAGAAGTGCCCTCGCCACTGTTCTGCCCCGATGTGTGCACCACGTCCCTGCCTCGTGGTCCCCCCTCCTCAGAGTGAAGGGTTTGCGGACATGCGCAGGTAGGGACAGAGTTGGGGGTCAACGACGAACGGTGTCTTTGTCACCCTGAACTGCTTCTTCACAGAATGCTCTCTGCCGAGTCCGAGTTCATTGAACAAAAAAGGTCCTTCACTGATTTCAGATGGAAGCTTTGTCAGGTTCCGCTATTCCTGAATGCTTTTTTTTTTCCACAGTACTCAGGCTCACAGAACAAAGAATACAGACGGGGCCCTTTTCACAGAGTGAGTGTGGCTGTATCAGTCACTGTAACAGGTGCACTGTGTCCTGACTATGACCTGATAAGACACAGTAATTCAAGTGGCCTTTGCATAATGCCTTGATGAAAGCTCCTCAAATAAGCCCTGTGACTTCACAACAGGTTGTAACGTTTTTGCTTAGAGGATGTGAGCACAAAGGCACATCACTTCATTGGTCAATTTGAGCTCGGATTGTATTATTTGATTTCTCGCAAGGAGTGGCACATTAAATGATTCATTCCACAGGTATTTTTTCGCCTGCACAATAAAGAGATTCCTTTAGCTGAGAGTATCATTCATTGCCTCTAGTATTAGTCATTTTGAATGAGTTTACCTTTACTTGTCAATAAATATTTCAAAATCATCTGATCATTTCATTCACAAGTAGTGCTGTGTTTCAGAATTAAAAAAAAAAGCATTTCATAAAAAACAAATGACAAATGAACAGTGCTTCAGAGATGGAATAGTGTTATTCTGTAGAACTGTAAAAATAAGAGACTATGAAGCTATAAGTGATAAATGATTTTTATTACAGGCTGAGAAATGGAGCTTTTTGGAGGTTGCTTTCTTTCATTATCATACTTTTAAGCAGATGGTCATAAAACAAAGGAACATAATTTTTGTGTTTGCCCTGTGAGGATGTAAGCTCTGTCTGACTCTAACTTGCTATTGTTCCACAGTACAGAAATACACAGGAATAGAGATTTAAAAATAGGGGTCAGCAAACAGAAAGCAGACCATGACAGCTACATGACAGGGCACGTTCCTGTCATGTGATTTGAGGAAGCAGCAATTTCTATCACTGCTAAGGCTCAGATATCTACTTCTGGTAATTTCTTTCTCTTAGGCTGCCGATTGTGTGCTGTTAGCTGTTTCACATGCACAGGTGCAGGGCAGTGGCAGCAATTACCTGGCCTAACCTTCTCAAAGCGCTGTTGTAACATTGCAGCAACGTCAGCAGTCTGAGAGCCTTGAGTGAACTGCTTTGTGTCTGTGTGTGTCTGTATGTATGTGTGTATCTGCGTCTGAGTCAGCAGGAAGGAATTGTCTGGAAGGAAAACATGAGAGTATCCAGAGTGATGAATGAGTGCAGGGGTCCTGGTGGTGTCTTGCTACACCGGATGGGAGAGGATCAAAGCTGTGTGTAAAGTCATGGCCGGGGGCAGCGCTACCTCCCGCATCACATAAATCTGAAGAGCAGGGGGGAGTTATGGTGGCGCCCAGCTATGATGGGTATGTTTACAGGGTCTGTGCACTAGTAATTTGTTATTAGCATTAATCAAAAGCCTGTAAAGGGAAACAAGGAGAGCGTGGATGTATTTATTGACACTGACTCAGCTTAGCAGCAGTGTTCTATATGAGCAGAAGATGATGCGCAGCTTCGCAGTCACAGCTTACATTTCCCAAGTCACATTTATCATGAGTTTGGTGCATTTCAAAATGTATTTCTCTTATCATTGCTGTAAGCATGCAAGGCTCACTACAATAATACATATCTTCCTTATCAATGTGTCAGTACAGTATGTTCTGTTCTCCCTGTTAATTATTCTTGTGAGGTCTGTTACACTCCTTTTAATGCAATGGAAATGTATACAGAGGTTAAGGAAGAGGTCAACGTGCAAACTTCCGCCTGGGTTTTTTTTTTGGTCATAATGCAATGATGATCTGATAAACCGCTGTAATTCATCTGGCAAGGCCAGCGCTTCCCGTTATCCTGGTTGGGTTCGGTGGGGTTTCCATGGCGACCACAGCGTCGGTTACAGTTGAAGCTTATTCGGCGGCACAGTGGCAGAGTACTTCGAGGCGGACCCAAACTGTGTGGCCTGCTGAGCGTTGCGTGGTGCCGTTTTAATTGTCGCGTTGCTTCGAGGTGTGTGGTCTAACATCCCCGCCCCCTTGTTCTGACATTCTAGCACTGGCCCGCCTAGCGCTGGACCACAGACACAATTACCTTAGC
This sequence comes from Megalops atlanticus, assembly GCA_019176425.1. Classification (NCBI taxonomy): domain Eukaryota; kingdom Metazoa; phylum Chordata; class Actinopteri; order Elopiformes; family Megalopidae; genus Megalops; species Megalops atlanticus. The sequence goes on from CM032893.1 coordinate 15,882,495, forward strand.
CTGGTTTAGATCATTATGGAAAAGATTTACTGAAAGTTGAGTGCTGTTTCTATGTGGGAATTGAACTCTGTATCTGGGAAACCTTTGCGTGGCGTATTGAATAGCAGGAACTAGTAAAAGCAGAACCCTTTTACCAGCTATTGTATACAGATTCTTTTTCCTCACATATGGCATGGACACAGGTGTCCAAAGACATCAACCCTGTCTCCCTCAAATGGGGCATGGTGAAGTGGCAAAGAAAGGTACATGCACCAATATAAAGCTCTCAGAAATTTACTTAAAAATGAGCAAAAAGATAATGTTTCCGCTACTTGGGTCAGGTCACTGCATGCATGTTGAAGTTGCTCCTGGTGTTGCAATATCCACTGGTGTGCGAAAAGTGGCTTATAGCCTATTTTGTGTCCATGGCAGCACACTGAGCTCTCTTAAGCCATGTATCTAAAGGCATCAATGTCATCCAGAGGTCTCTCTCTTTCTTTCTCCTCCCTCTCTCTAGGAAAAGGGAGGGGACATGAGCTTTATGCAGCACCTTGGGCTTCACAACACCCTACTTTCTCTGGGTTTTCTTTGCCTTGCCAAAGCCACCAATTTCAAAGCAATCTTTCTGTCATCTCCCATTTGCTCCAGCAGTCTGACAGCTTGGAGGTATAGGAAATCAGAATATGTGATAAATGCTTTGATTTTTCTAGCATGAGATAAAGATGGAGCCCCAGGTGATATGGGCAATATGTGGAGTCTGCTCTGCAAATGTACTCATGGAAAACCTTTCAGCCGTTTTTTTTCCCCAAACGTTTCCCCTCTATTCCATGAAATGTCTGATTTGAGGGTGCTCTTGTTATGCCTCTGTCTGTCCCTACAATAAGTGAATGAATGACTGCAGCTTCAGTAGGGGTACTTGACAGTTCTTTCCTCCATCTGCTTGCTACTGTTGATGTACTGCTTTTATATTGGTGTACCCTCTCTCTTTTTTAGCTTGTGTGTGCATGTGTATGCTCCAAGACTTCCTGAGAAATGGTTGTAGAAATTAGTCTTGATAGGCTAACTCTTCCTGCTCTTTTTCTAACAGCAGTTGCAGTTGGTTACCAAGCAATAAACCTGTTTATTTGTACAGGACAAAATACACTATCCATTTCTGTTTCTGGAAAATAATTACATTACTGACAACTGGCCATTTGTTTTTATTTCAGTGTGTGGTGGGAGTGATGTTGCCAGGAGTGTTTGCTCAAGGCGTCTTCTGGCTGCCTGTCTGGCATGTCCCAATTTTGGCAGGAGGAACAGAGCCGAGTTCCTGTTGCTGCATGCAGAATGGGATCCTGTAAAGAGACTTCACACAGTTCTTAAGCCCCCCCTGGCTGGGCTTTCAGCCTGGGCTTGTGTTTTAGATCCCAACACAAGTGGTGACATTCTGGCTCAGCGGTATGGGAATAGGAGCAGGGAGTTTACCTCTGGGCACTGTGGGCCTTCATGCTGTGCTTACCCTTGGGACCGTTCCTCATCCGGTCGGGGACAGAGCCGTAAATGAAGCCTTGCTCTTCACCACTTGGTTCCCGCTCAGCTGGAGCACTTAGTAAATGAAGGCTTAGAGGGCTGCTGGGTAATCGGTCAGATTGGGTATCAGATTACGGAGCCAGCGGGATTTGAGATTACGTGGCGCTGGCTAAACACTCACCGTTTCTCCTGTTAATTAGCGTTCTGCAAGCATGTGGTACAAGGCAGCTTTATTTAATAGGTCACCTGTGTGAGCATGTTTTGAATGCATGTTAATTAAGCGGAAAGGGTATTCACTCATACTATTAATTATACTTGATACTTGGGGGGGCAGAAAGTGTTCCAATTCAAATGCTGTGGAATCTCAGAAATGGCTGTGTGTGTGGCTGGATGCGATGTTGATTTGAAGGCAATCCAACAACCTTATTGGATGGGATCTCTTTAGGTACAGGGGGGCACCCACTGTACAAAAGTCCTGTTTCTGACAAAATGATTGACTGGGGAGGTAAGCATTGGCAGTTGCTGTGACATCCGTAATGTCAAATCTCTCTATTTCTCTACAACATTTGAATATGCCGGAATGTGTAACACTGTTACACATAAGGAATGTGTAACACTGACTGTATGTATTTCATTTAGCTCTCAGTCCATGGAAGGGCAGTTAGTCTGATGTTTTTAACTTTTCCCGATGTTAGTTGGTTGTATAAAAGGGTCTGAGTAGGCTGCCTGCTGGTCTGATGTCATAGGAGGTTAATCTTTCCTGGGGAACCAAGACACCATGTTTGTTCTGAGCTCTGGCACAAGGTGGTTGGACGCTGTTGCAACTGTCACTCTGATGGAGAAGGGTGTGACTGTAGGCGTGGGTGGTTGGGTGGTGGTTTGCTGACGTGCAGGCTGGCAATTGACTGTTTCCACTCAAAGGATTAAGAACACTGACCTCCCACCTAAAACGCACATGATATTGATGCAGTTGTTTCTAATTATCTGTATACAGAACTGCAGTTTCTGGTAAGAAATGACTTGTTGAGACAGTGTTATAATGTGTTTTTAATGTATTGTTATTTGAGCTGTTTAGTGTCCTTTGCGTGTTTTTTTTCATTGAAAAGTTCAGAATGTTTTAGCTGATTTGACATTGTCAGAGCATGCGCTCAGCGTATCTAATATGCTGTGTCTTCTGTAGTTGCCATGGCAGAGAGCACGGCCACAATGCCCTCGTCTGCCTCAGATGAAACTAGCAGGCCAGGAGCCACAGGAGTGTCCGTGATGATGACTGCGGCGGGGTCAGGAGGGGATGGGCATTCTTCCACCGTGGACACAAGCACCAGTGCTTCCACCGAGCTTGCTGGGGCCATGGAATCTACGCCCACTACCCCTGCCCCAGAGGTGGACACTACCCTGAGCCCTTCAGCTGCAATTTCACCCCCAGAAAGCACTACAGGCAGACCTACCATTACTGCTAATCGTACAACCATGGGATCGGACACAGCTACAGCTGATAGCCTTTCTGCTCCCCATACAACCCCAGAAAATGCCCCAGCCACAGCAACTGAAAAATCGGACGTCACCATCATGGAAATAGTCACAGGCACAGGCCACAGCCCCTCAGCTGTCCTGACACCCTTACAAAATGACCCAACCGCTCCCACAGTTATATCAGACCTAACCAGCATGACTGAAACCCATACCCCTTCAGCTATACCTACAACCATAGAAAACAGCTCAACCACTGCTAGTGCTTCCTTAGGCCAAACCAGCACAGACATGGTTGGCCTCTCGGTTAGCCCTACTACCTTAGAAGGCAATCCAAACACTTCCAGTGCTACAGTAAAGCAGGCCACGAAAATAACAGACATGGTTGCGACCCATAACTCCCCTGCTGCCCTTACTTCTGGAGAAACCTATTCACTCACACCCACTAACACATCAGACCCTGCAACTGTCACAGAACGCTCAACTGCTGCTATCACAGAAGGCTCAACTGCTACTGTCACAGAAGGCTCAACTGCCGCCATCACAGAAGGCTCAACTGCCACTGTCACTGAAGGCTCAACTGCTACTATCACAGAAGGCACAGTCCTAACCCCCAGCCCAATGGCGTCACCTACATCTCCACAAAATAACCAAACAGCACCTTATTCTCCCTCAGTCTATGCTCCCACGGAAATCAACACAATGCCAGCCACCCTCACTACTGCTTCAGTTACATCTCCAGAAAATGATGCATCTACATCTGCTGTCACGTTAGTCCTCCCTACCACAGGAACGGACAAAGCTCAGACCAGCAACCCCATAGCTTCCCCTGCATCTCCACAAAATAGCCCAGTGACGCCTCATTCCACCTCAATGTATACTTCCATGGAAACCAGCACATTCTCAGTCCACAGCTACATCACGTCACCCACATCTCCAAAACAAGACCCAACTGCGTCTTCTACCTCAAAACCCACAACCATGGAAACAGTCACCACTTCAGATCACAACCCCTTAGCTTCTCCTACATTTCCAGAAAGCCACTCAACAATGGCTGACGCTGGTTCAGGCACGACAGCCTCCCGAAACAACACTCCTGGTCTTACATCCCCAGAAAATAGACCAACCACTACCACTACAGTGGTGACGGGAATGGGCACGACTGCCTCCCAGAATCACACGGATTTCCCTGCCTCTCCAGCAATGACCATGACGCTGCACACCAGCACCCAAGATGTTGTCAACAAGAGAACGGACATAAGCCATTTTCAAAGTCACACTACCACCCGCCTAGCATTAGAAACCACCCCAGCCACCCCCTCTGGCACCCCAGACAACAGCAGCCCCAAACAGGACACGAACCAGAGTGTCATAGCCACCACCACAACAAATGAGGTTACCACAGGGGCAGCCGGGACACAGGTGACAGCAGTATCCCCATCTAAATCTTCCACTTCCCTCACCACGGGTATCTCAGAACCTTCTTTCACCAGCACCTCTTCCCTGGACAGCACCTCAGCTGAATCTACCTCCTCTGGTGTCCCTACCCCTGTAGGTATGTGTCTACACTCATGCCCGTGCCCAAATCTTCTGTATATATACATACGTTTTTCATTTTTAACTCGGAACTCTTGACCAACAGGTACCAGCCACAGCTCAGCACTTAGCACTACCAAAGACTCCCCACCAGATGTCCAGACCTCCCCTGACACCTTCAGCACCACCCAACCGACTGAGGACGACACCCACTCAACAGAACCAGACAGTGATCCCACTCTCACCCCTAGCACCACACCCACTACTACCAAACCTGCAGGTGAATGCCCATCTCCCCTGTCCAGTCACATGATTCCATAGTTAAGTGCAATTCTTTATGTCAACCACTGCCTGTTGGTTACCGTCACTAACCAAAGCCTGTGGCCCTCCTACATGAATATAATTTTCAACAAAATATATACTGTATATTTTTAATGCAAAAGGCTGAAACCTGTATTAGACATCTGAAGCTCACGGACGCTCTTCTTCCATCAGGGTCCTGCTCCAGTCACTCATGTCCATTTGACAGCACATGTGAGAATCTCTTCACGGGCTTCCGATGCTTATGTCTGCCTGGGTCCTTCCTTTCAGGGGATTGGTGTGTCCAAGGTAGGGGTCGTACCTTGTGGGTCGAAAGGGATTAAATGAAATCTTAAATTTTGAGGACCTTCAAGACAGAACTGAATGCAACATCATTTATTGTTCATTTGACATTATTAGTGTGTTCAGTTGAACTATCAGGGCACTCATTCTCATGTGCATATCTTCCCATTCCAGCCAAAGTCTTCCCTGGAATCATGCGTCTCGCTTCAATACCTTTTGAAGATGCTATGACTAACAAGTTGTCCCAAATATTTCTGGATACAACAAAGGATATTTCTGAAATGGTAGGCTAATGAGATGTGGTTGGGCACATGTGCCTGTGTACCGGTCACACCAAATGTGCGTTATTGAAAATCAACAACAAAATACTTACTGTATCCTATTGGAAAATTCACTTAGTAATGTCATTAACTGTAGAGCTTGACTGTTGTTGGTTAGCCTTGTGGGTTACAAAACTATTGAAACATGTCATCAGAGGGATTGGGCCAATATTCTTTTTTTTTTTTTTTTTTTTTAATTTATCATCTAGTTGAGGGTCACCCTGAGAAACCAGCCAGGTTATCTCAAATCAACTGTTCTGGAGCTCAGGTAAGCATATTTCAAGTATGTTGATTTTTAATTAAATACATTAATTAAAAAAAAAAGAGTGAGAGAAAGACATTAAAGATGCCAACCTTACCAACTGCCATGGTTTTGGATAAAATGAAAGTGTCACCTCTGTATTCATAATTCTAAACACTGTTTTGTACATAAAGATATACTCCGTCAGAACCTAGAAACCTCTTTACTCTTCACTATATCAGTATGTCTCGGGGCTTAGGAAGACATTTGAAATATAATGACTTGAGAATGACTACTGTGAGTATTTTCCAGCTCAATGTGAATCCCTGCCTCTTGTAATGAGATTATTGAATTGCGCTAAGATTATGTTTTTGCTCTTCAGGAGAGGAAGTGTGATAGCTACTGTGGAGAATATATTTCAGCGAACCTCCAATGTCACACAGGAGTCAACTAGCACTGCCATAGCGACAGCCATCCAGGAGTGTGGGGGCGGCTGTGGTCTGCTGGCAAGAGCAGAGTTCAGTGGTGTGTGTTCTGATTTTCTCGCTCATGGTGAAACAGTCCACAAAGTCTGTTCTCTGAAAAATATCATTGTTACCCCTCATATGTTTTTAGCATTAATTTCTAATTTGAAACTGAAATTAATTTGAGGTTTCCAGAATAAAATTTTAGTACTTGAATACTTGACCTTAGGTGTTTAATGTACATATTAATCACAAACTGAGTAAATGGTCTGTACAATGCTGTTTTATGAAAGTTTTGCTTCTCTAGCTGAACACTTTCCCTGAGTTTTCTTCACTCATAGAATACCCAAGCACCTATAAAATTTTTGAATTTGAGACAATTTACCTGACTTCATCAGTAACAGCCACAGCGTACAGACACAAGTTAAGATACAAGATGACATCTGACAAAGTTTACTTTGTAAGTTGGGAATTTCCTACCGTTGGTGGCTTACATGAATAACAGTCTGGCAATGAACCAGAAAAGGTCACGTGGAAACTACTGGTTAGCATTTATGCCAAAAGTGTCAAGCTGACCACAGTGTACCTCTCTTTATCTTGACCACAGCAACAAATCTGTGCAGCCAGGAGCCAGGCCCTTGTGACACTGTGACGACAGACTGTTCCTACTCAGCTGACGGTATCGTAACCTGCAACTGCAAGCCTGGCTACATAAACTCTCGCTACTCAAACAGAAGCTGCATAGGTGAGAACATGCATGTGAAGTGCCTTCAATTAATAAATATTACTGATATAAGAGTCAAATGTAGTCACAAAAAACACAGAGACAGAATCATTCCTTTACTGACTCTAAGTCTGTTAAAATGTTTTTATTGTCAGAATCAAGCAACCTGCTTGAATGATTTTGATCATACAACAACACAACGCTCAGCAACAGTGCAATGGCAGATAACAAGTGAATCTTAATTCAGTGAATCTCATATCTCAGGATAAATAATAATATCTAGCATATGAAATATTTTGACAAAATATTTGACAAAAAGTTGAGCAGTTTATCTGAGGTCTGATATGGAAGGAAAAAGAAACCAACTGAAGAGATGTAACTGGCATTTTGTCAATACTGTCTGAGCGTGAAAGGGAGAGCAACATGGAAAAAAAAATTGAGACAGAAAACAAATTCAAATCTGCAAGATACCTATGACTGCAGTAGCACTTTACACACAGTGAGATCAAAAGAATTAACATGAGCTTCTGCTATAGAGGCATACAGAATGTCAGAGAATAACACTCCAGAAAACAAATACTGAATAGTACTTTTTAGCACACTAGCTTCTTGGCTTGTTAGAAGCCCCAGTGTATGTTTTTAGCTTGATAAAGTATTTTTAAGAGTGGTTGTCATTCCTTCTCTTAAATTTTCAATATGCTTCTATGTAAGACCCCTCTGACTCTGTGCTGGGGGACAAAAGAGATGGATCCAGTTTAGATTTAGGAGTAATGTTTGGGTTGGTTGCTGCATGTATCACTTATATGTTTAAAAGTAAAGATGACATGTGGCTCTTCAACAGTGGCCAGAGTAGCTCTTTGGCCATAGACAGCAAACGCCTATGGATTGGACCCAGTGGAAAGCCCAGTGAGAAGGAAGGAGGGCAAGGTTGGCCGCCCATGGCCTTGGCACGCACGGCGTCCCTGTCTGTTTATCTGTTTACAGCTTTCTTCTGCAACCGCCCGTTCCTATGGATACAGGGAAAAGAATTACCCTGCCTCGCCTGTGAATAAATGGGGTTTATGCCAAGAGAGTGAAGTGGACAATAAGTTTCCATTTAGAGGAGGCTCCTCTGGGCTGAAGTTCAGGAAGCCTAATTTGAATCCCCAACTGTTACATCTGTTTCGTTTTGTGGGGGGTTCTGTTTTGCACAACACTGTCTTGTGTGTTTGACCTTGTGTTTTGAATTGTGTATTTTTAATTTCACCCACATTTGATGCCCACAGCTTGTCCGAGTGGTCAGAAGGCAGAGAATGGGAAGTGCGTTGTGTGAGTATTCTGCTTTTCAAGGGTTTATGTCACAAGCATTATATTTAGTGTCACACTATGCTGTCATATGCCCTATGCAGGTGTGAGTGAGATAGTGTTTGAGGAAGTTTTTAGCAATAATAAGGGTTTTTCTCATGCAGTTTTATGTGACGCACCCTCTCATTCTCTTTGTATTCCAGATGCCCGTTTGGCTATGCAGGATTTGATTGCAACGATTGTAAGTATCTCATAAGTAACTAATAAAAATCTTGTGCTTTCAAAGCCAGGTAGTATAGTTTCATCTTAAATCACAGGGTCCTCAGTGTCTTGGCTGTAGCATTTTCATTTCACTGTGGCTCGGTTATAAGAAATTCCCCCTAAAGGAATTGAGTGTTTCTTATTCACTTTAAGACAAGCTTACACACACACACACACACACACACACACACACATATATGTATTACAATTGCTATATATGACTGTATTGACTGTATATGATTGTTATTATTGGCATTTATTATATATATGATCTCTCCCCCTTTCTCCTTGCAGCATCTCTTTTGGCGATAGTGGTGATTTCCTGTGTGCTGGGTGGACTTTTGCTCATCCTGTTTCTAGCCTTCATCATCTACTGCTGGCGGTAAGAGAGACCCCAGACCTATTCTTTGTTCTCCTCATAACTCTCCTTTCATTAACTCTCCTCTGAACCCCAATATAAACAGGTCCAGTGCTTATTGTAACTGAAATTTATATCATTAGTTAGGATGAATGACATTTTTTACTCAAAAGTTATGACTACCTGTATACAGGTGCAGCTCATTGATGTAATCAGAGGTGAACCAGCATGTCAATATTTGTTTGAATGATGACATTGCATGTATTTGTGTGTTGTTTTAGTAGATTTTGGTGCTTTTAGCCAGTCTGACTATGTTAACGGAATTGATTGAATTGTCCACATATCTAATATATTACTGTAAGCAATTTTAACTGTCCTTCATTATTTTACAACTACTGATACTGGGAAATGAATTTTGGTTTGAAATATGTTTTATAGTAGTATAGGCATAGATTATAGTTAGCATTAGGTAGCGAGTTAGCTAGCTACTGCAGGAACAGGAAGAATGCCAAAAATTAGTCTTTCTCCTCCAAGAGTTAGTAATTTTGAACAAATGCTTGTTTTGTGGGTTTCTTATGCTATTCTTTATGCCTTATGTGCCATTCATGGCAAGGCAATGTAAGTAGTTATTTTCTGCACATGAGGAAACAAGTAGCTGTGATTATGATGTAACTGAAGAGGAAGGGACTGATAGATATCAGTGATGGCCCTCCCCACTTGGACACTTCCTGGTGTGTTTGTTCCCCATGCAGCGTGATCACACACATCATGATTGCGTCTGGTGCCTGCATTTTTTAAAAATTGTTTTTGATGACAGGTATGGTCAGTTCTGCTCTTTGCTGGCTTGGTTTCTTGCAGTGTTTTTCCAAACTGCCTAAAAAGGACCTGGACTTTAACTAGGGGGTACAATAAAGGCTTAACCATTACTGTTAATGAACTACTGTTAATACAGTAGAAGAATTGTTGGCTTGAACATCTTTTATTATGCAGTGTTCTGGTCAGCTGGACAGAAAAAAAATTCACAGATGATAACAACTCGTAACTCAATACATGTATGTGACAGGCATGTGGGGGAGAGAAGAGGCAAAAAAAAAACGCTTAAAATATGACAGTTATTTGGCTGCAGAGAAGGTGAAAGTTGTTGCTATCTAGTTTGGGTCAGCCTGAAGCAAACATGGTGCATCCAGCTTTCAGGCAAGGTTACCAATGAATGAACCAGATTGGATTTATGACATTAAAGGCTTTATGGATGAAAAGAGAAAGAACTTGCTCATGACTGGTACAAACGAGCTTTTGGCTCCTTATGCTTTCAACACCCAGTGAGCATACAGATACATGAGATACATGCAGCTCCACCTGCTAAGTAAAACCCAAGCCCTGATATAGGTCTGACACCAAGACGTGCATTTCAGACGGCCCCGGAAGGAAGCCGACTGTAGCAGCCCCTACAAAGACGAGGACTTCCGCAACATGTGGCCCAATAAGGACATCCTTCCGATCCCACGGGCCAGCCTGAACTGGGACCCGGCGCAGATCGAGATGACGGAGAGCGACAGCAATACCCAGCTGGCCAGGAAGAGCCTCGTCAATGGCATGGTGAGAAAGAGACAGTGTCGTAGTTCACCCTGAGGGACCTGCTATTCTTCATACCTGTCCTCTCTCTTCTCTTGCTGTTGGGCTTCTGTCTGAAAAATGACCAGTAGTTTACATAACATGGGTCAATAAATATTGTAAACGAGCTCCAGATATTGGTAAGCACCCACTAAGTAAATGGAGCCTACAAAGCAGATTCATAAATCCTTGGGATATCCAACCAAACATGCTCTGGACCTATTTGTGTTTTAGTAACTATGGACTGTAAAACTTAAGTGATGGTCTTTTGGCCAAGTGGCGTTTGGTGATTTCTCTGGGTTTTGTTGCTATTTAGTACTGTTGATGGCTCTGGTAACATGGAGAGTACTGCATGAATTCGCTACGTTTTTGTATCACATAGCCAGCTCAGATTAGAATGTGGTTGCATTCATCCATTTACCCCCTGGTGTTTGCTTTTAATCACAAAATGGCTTATTTTACCTTGCAGATATATTGTGAGTAGAGTGGTGTTGTGTCCTTTCCTCCCAACCTCCCAGTGAACGCACTGAAACCCTTTATTCATTCGTTTTCATTGCCGTTCGTATTCACGCTGCCCTCTGTTGGCGACTTTGTAGAAATACAAGAAATACAATGTGAAAGGCCAGCACTGTATCTCATTCAGCTGTGAAATGTAACGTGATGCATTTGTGCTGGAAAAACACCCCACAGAAATATACAAAGGCATCTTCTTTGCCTTTTAGACGGGTTCTTATGATGGCGCGGAGGACCTGAAGACCTTCAAAGGCAAGCACACGACAAGGTACTCCTACCTTGTCCAAGGCCATGAGAATCCGTACTTCCTCGCGGAGGATGAGAGGAAAGCCAAATAAAATGCTGACGATGGACGCGGGGAAAACAGCCATTGACTGAGGATGGGATTGATTTCTGTCCACTTCCATGTTGCTGGACTTTGCACTCAGGTTGGGAATGGCAGCAGGAAAGTAACGTGAGCCCTGAAGCCCATGGCTGCTTGGTCTCTACTTTCTGTCATGCTCAATAGGATTCTACTCTTGTGCCCCTTTTCTCTCCAAATCTGTTTATTCCAGGTCAAAGGAGCTCCTCCAGGTGATGAAGGAACATGGAAGCACACTGCAGAGTACAGATTGCAGTACAGCAGCATACACATTTCTCTTTTGAACTCGTAAAGTATTACAGATAAACTGCAGGAACCGGTTTGATTGGAATCTACATTGCAGTTATGAGTTATCGATACAAAACATTGCTGGGTTTAGATGCAAATTATCAAAACTGCCAAAGAAGCGATGGCCTTTGTTACTGTTGAAATAACCATTGGTTATTAATAAAGTCCTGCAGGCTTATGATTTTGTCCTCAGGCTCTAAGTCTGCCAATCTCCACTCTGAAATGCTTGACAAAATAAAATGTGTCACATACATTATTTTCTAGGTAGATGTATGCTCCTCAATGTGCTGAGCTGTCACAATGCAGTATGAGCCATGGGTGATCTGCACTACAACCAGCAGGTGGCAATGTTTCAATGTTTTTGCACCTGCTCATATCCTTACTGTGGTCATTCCTCTTTTGGCCATAGTGAGCTCACAGTTTTAGTCCATCAGTATGGTATAATCATAGTATTGGAAAACAATTTTCTATGGTAGTGGCGCTAAAGTATACAAAGCGTTTGCTGAAAACTGGCAAAGATATTGAAAAAGAGCTTTTATTTTTATTTCCAGTGGCCGCATGAGTAGGGTTTATGCATTAACATTTGCTTTTTGATTTATTTAATGTATGAATTAATATATGCTTCAAATAAACAAATAATATGTACTGAAGGGATAAAGGGCTGGAACCTTGATATTTTTCTAAGCGGATTTCTGTTAGGGAATTATGGTTCCTGGATTGGGATGCAGCTTTCTTGTTTTGGGGTTGCTTGCATCTACACGTGTGCCTATTCCTGTGGTTCATATTAAAAGACTAAAACAATAGGAATGTCGAGCAAATAGCTTTCGATCAAGCTTTTTATCTGGATGTGCCAATATTATGTATTTATGAATTGCATCTCAGTGAATGTATGTAAATGTTTTTGGAATATCATGTGTATATGAATGTCATCTGCTTAATATCAGAATGTTGCACAATTTTTAAATGTACATACAACTTTTGTAAATGAAGGGAATCCTTTTGCAAAGAATAATGTAAGGATGACAATGGGAATAAATTAATTTAGCACACATTTGACTTTACTTTCTGAATGTTGAGTGCACACTGAGAGTTGTGATGGAAACAGAATGAGGATGTTGGCATTTTATTAATAATGGCTTTAATTAATATAGGGCTAGAAGATGATTTTGATTTACTTGATTTTTATAATGGAGAAGCTGGCTGATGTTTCTCCCAAAAATTGAAATGGAAGGATTGAAACTTAAACAAGGATAAATAAATTTTAAAAAATTCAAAAGGAGCCAGCTTCAAAGACAAAACTGCTGTGTGCTTCTTAGCTTACTCACTCATTTGGTTGCATCTGATTGAAATACATCAGCTATTGGTAGATTTGAATTTGATTCAAGCCAAGAAGGTCTCACATAGGCGTTTAACATTTTAATTAATGCGCTGTCACAATTAAACAATTTTGTGGAGGACAGGTACAAATCTTTCCTTCACTCTTCCTTCCCCCTCTCTCCAGTCTCACAGACTGACTGACTCAAAATATCCTCTGTGCACCAGTGCCTCTGAACTAGCATAGGCAGGACAACTCCATTGTTAATTCCATCAAATACAGAGTCATTAGATGCCAGGAAATCTTCCCTCCAGCCTTGCAGACAGTCTGTCCCCCCTGTTCATCCTGGGGCCAACCATGGCTCTTCCCATGGCTGTATGCAGTCTCCTGGGGCTCCTGAGCAATGCCCTACCGAGGACTATATGGTGGCCTCTTGCTGGTCGCCAGGAATTGCTTCACAAACCGCTTCCCTTCAGATGTAAGTGTGTACCGCTCTCCCTCCTGGCCTTGCCAGTTCCTGAGGGCTCCACAAGCTGGTCTGTCTCCCGGGTCTCACAGGTCTGCCAAAATGCAGTCCCTATCTGGTAGATGAAGGTTTATACCTTCACCCGCTCATTTCATTTCTTGTCTCGGCTGTTCTTTTTTGCCACTCTGTCACACTTTTCAATATCAAATATAGTGGGTCATACTTTGTAACAGGGCGTATGGATCCCACTTCTAAAAACAAATGTGGAGAATCCGCCAACACTTCTCACCACAAAAAAAACAAACAAGCTAAAAAAAACAGACAAAAGCCTTGAGTACACAGCCGTACTTCTTAGCAACAGCAACACAACAGTATTTAATAGGCCTCTGATTAGGCAGGTGTGGCTTCTTAACTAATGGCTGGTTGATTACAATTAAACAATTACACCCAGACAAGAACTTACAATTAAACAGTTAACTGGTTTCATTGCATTTGATTGAACTAGATCAGCAATTAGAACTGAATTTGATTAAAGAGGTTTTAATATTTTACATTTAACATTTTAAAAATGAACTCATTGACACAAACATTTTTTATGGGGGAGTGGTCTTCACATTACCTTTGCTCACTAATTTCTGCTCAGGAGAGAATGACAGCTTTCATCAGCAGCACACTGTGGTCCTGAACCCTATGGCATTTGGCAGGTTGACCAAAGTTGTCATTAAGGTTTTAACAAGCACTATGCTCACGTGTCCTTAAAGAATCTTATCATGAAATTCGCATCACAAAGTACTGGAAAAGCTGGCTTTCTAGGAGGTTAATCTTGAGGAGATGACACTGGAGACCTGGTGTGCCCCAGAGCCCTGTTAATGGAGATGGCCTTGGCTGAGGGCATACGCACATGTTGAAGAGCTCTATATGCAGTTATGATCTCATATACAGTTAGCTGGAATTGCCTGCCCAGCTCATTGGTCTGTTCCTTTAAATGGTATTGCTTGTCATGCTGATACACTGTCTGCATGTTCATGCTGCTACTGGGCACTCTGGTGGAATGGAGGTAGAGATACCTGCACGATTGAGCACCTGTTTTGGAGAAAGGGTGGTGAGAGTGAGTCCAGAATCAGCTGAGTCACCTCCAGGGCCATGGCTGGTGCCTTTACAAGCCTGGCATTGGATGCGTGTGAAAATAAAGGGAGTGAAACCACAGTGTTGGAAAGAGAGAGGCACTGCATTAATGTGGCTGTTCTTCAGGGAGGGTATGGGGTGTTCTTTGAAGCTGAGGTCAGGGACTGCAAGCAGACCAGATCTGTTACTTCAGCCAGCTGGGCCATCACTTATTCACTGTCTGCTGATGGATAGAGGCCTGGTGCATCTGGTATCTAAGGATGCTTTCATATTATGATCTGTTTTCTAGTACAGAAAAAAAATTGTACAGATTACTCTCACCGTGGAAAAGGAAACTTTATTCGGGCACAGGTCACACAATATGCGACGATAATGTAGAACTACATTTGTGGTTATTGTGCATTTGTGCCTTAAACCTCCAAAAGTTAAAATCTAAATATGCTGAAATGCTCCCAGTGGATCAGTTGAATTATCAGATTAAAATGATTAATACTCACTACTTAATCTGTGTGTGTGACCCATTTTACCTTGGATTATGATGCTAATAATCTGTGGTTCCACCTTAAGTATCAATTTATCAGATTTGGTATCTATTATGTAGATGATAGTTTGTTATGGTGAAATGAGCAATAGAAATATGACAGAAACTTAATTATTTTGGCTCACACACAAAAACAAATGTATTGTGAGAGGCTGTGATGGGCCCCCAAACTTACATGAGGTACCTTAGCTCTGACTGTAGGGCCAGCACGGCCAAGTGCTCCACGATTCAATGCTCTGCAAGATGGATTTGGTTTTCCATATGCTGTATGTAAGATACCCAATCACTGTCCGGGGCACATGAAAAAGAGGTGGGTGAAAGCACCAGGACAGACATGGAAGAGTGCTGCTACTGCTGCTGCTGCTTCTGCTGCTGCTAATGATGATGCTGATGATGCTGATGATGAATGAGAGGGTATGGAGGAAGTCCTTGACAGAGTGTGCTCAGTGGGTCAGTGCTGTACATGTGGATCTTGAGGTTGCCTTCAGAGTCTGATGATGTGTTTTGCACTGGACTGAAACAGACGTCCTAATTCTGTGAGTAGTACTACTCTGGAGCATGTAAAGTTTGCAGTACTTGATGTATCTAATTTCTCCAAGGCTGCCATTGTGAAACTTGTGTTGATTTTGGCCATGTGCTCTGACAGCCTGTGGTCTACTGTCTCAGGTTACGATCTGTTCCCGTCTTCCTTTTGCATTCTGGCTTCATTTTGTCATGATCGCTGCTCATTTCCCCAGTTCATTATTCTTAATCTGCCAATACCTAAAAAAGACAGGCAAACTGTTCACTTATCAATACTGTGAGCTAACACTAGATGTCAAGTAATATTACCAGTAAGTGTGCTATCTTCATGTCTCACACCCAGGTATTTCTCTGTTCATAGTATAATGAGGCTCAGTCTAAGTATCTGAGTTTAATGAAGGTGATGTCCCCTCTTCAAGTTAGTTGTGGAAGGTTTTGGGTCCTCCGTCAACCTGGGCTAACTGTGTCTGTGAGGGAAATGTATGCTGTGGGCTGGGCCTTTTGAAGCCCCATTTGCATTGAGTGCCATACGCCGTGCTGAAACGTCAAAGAATTTCCCCATAAACCCCTTGAAGTCTTAGTCAGCTCAGTTTCCTCAGACTATAGAATATGCGTAATTCCCACGATCTCCCTTATCACACAGATGACAGATTAAAGCTTTCATATCATGTGAAAGAGAAGGGATAGCCGTAAGCACGTTGGATTCCAGCCACTGTTTAAACTCAGCTGTGAAGCAGAGCTCCTAACGATGAGGCCTGATAGCATAAATTCCCATACCTACTTACTTCAATACTGATGGGCATTAGACATTTTTAAAGCATTTTGCTCCCCTTTTACATTTAAATGTTTTGGCAAAAAGGAAGAAAGAAGCAAAAGAGAAAAGAAATATGTATGTTTTGTTTAATCATGGCTATAAACATTCAGTTCATCATTCTCACCACAAGCTCTGCAGGGTTTATATGACATCCTACCCCATTCAGGACCCTGGTTTCCGCCTCGCTGGGGATCGATAAACCACTTAACAACTGGGCTCCTCCGTTCGAGTCGTCTGAGTTACCTGAGCTGTGAAACAGGGATGCAATTCAATAAATATCGAGCAAGCATGCAATCTGAGCCCAGCCCTCTTCTCAAGGAACTTCCCTCAGTCTGAATTTCCTTACATCTTGGGTGCTGGGGTCATATCAGTGAACACTAGTCAAATAAATGTGTTGAGTTTGGCTTAGTGACATACAGTAATGAAAGAGTAAAACAACATTGTTGCATGGCTTCATTGGTCAGTATGCCTGCTCTTGTAGGTCAAGATGCCATTTTCATATGCTACAGAGGATCTTTTTTATTTTTGCCGATATGAAACGTCTGCTCTGTAAAGTTTTCAAATATTATAGCTTGCTGCAACACATTGGTCTTTTCAGGTTTGCCTGCTTGATTCTCAAGAAAAAAGGTCCGTAAAAGAAAAGACCTGTCATGCTTCTCTTCTTGCAAGGTGTCAGGAATCAGTCCACTTCTCAGTGGCACACCTTAGGCACTTTTTACATCACAGTATTGCCATTTAATAGACATTGTTATCCAGAGAGACTTAAGTCACAATTTTATCAATTTGTGCAGATGGATATTTACCAGGGAAATTATGGGTTAAGTACCTTGTCCAAGGGTACAGCAGCAGTGGCCCCAGCAGGAAATGGAACCAGTAACCTTTCTTTTATGAGCCCTGCTCCTTTACCACTACGCCACACTGCTGTTTTTTCTGTGTCAAGACATACTATGATGTTTTGTGTAGCTGGAGGCAGCCCCTGCAGCCCTCTTCTTGAAGGAAGAATAGTAAGAAAACATTCACAATTGTGTTAATTTTGGGTGTGGTGGAATGAGCACATTGGTAACTAACTATACACTTCATTGTTTACTATTTGGATGTATTGTGTAACAATCCCCATGGCATGCGTCTTCTGTGCTTTTGATGAATACATTTCTGGAAATTTGTAATGTGCAAACACATTTAATGCAGCAAAAAGAGTCATGTTGTAGCTGGCATATGTGTTCTTAATTTGTGTTCTCCATCGGAGCTGATCTTGTGTCCCTTAGAGTGATGTTAAGGTAGACACAGACATATAGCTGTGCACCACCCAGTTTTCTTCACCCAAACTTTCAACTGCGCACTCAAACAGTCACCATTTAAACATCCCTCTGGACTTCAGGACATGTGGGTATCCTGGGAATGTGAGGACAAATTGCCTGGCTCCATCTTTCATTAAGCATATTATCTGGCAATGTCTTCCCTCTGGCGCAGACGGGTGGGTGTAATTCATTTTTATTTATCTACTGCTGCAAACCATAGCACTAACAGTGATTGATTATTCCCAGCAGAATGGAATCCCAGTGGTCGAAGGCATGTTGGCCGTTAATCAACCTCCCAGGATTTCTTGGCCCAGAGCTTGGTGGCGGTAAGAGGAAGATGGTCTTTTTTATCTGCAACGTGTTAACATTTTCTCATTCTTGTAATCTGTCATGTAGAATGACTTGTGCACTGTTGGATAAAAATAGTTCGCTGTCTAAGAAAAGAATGTCCCAGTCCTATCTTTCTGACCTTATTCTCCATGGTACACCAATGTGACAATTCATGAGGTACCACAGAATAAAACACTAGAGACAACTGCTGTTCTAGCTCTTTACTTACAATCAAACATTGAAGTCACGGTATTACAGCCAGCCTTGTTCCATTTTTCAGAACTTTTTGAAGGTATAATGTAAGCAATGTTAAATATGATTCAAACACAATGGCAGCTAGAGGTCAGCTTAGTATTCAGGTTTGTGCTTGCTGTTCTACTTTGGTGCTTTTTGCAGTTCACAGGTATTTTCTAAGCATAATAAACAGATTTTTAGAATGTTAAAATGTGAAGGTTACCCAAAAAGCCCACTTTTTCCTGGTGAAATCTGTAGAAGAAATGTAAAACTTACTAATTAAACTGAACCGTCTAAAGCAAAAACTCTAATCAAAACGTACTGTTACTTGGCTGCCATTGAGCAAACCAATGAATGAAGAATGGCTCAGTTTTCAGGTTACATTAATAGCCAGGCTTGATGATGCACTTAACAGACCCGTTACTCATTCTGCCTGTTTTCAGCGTCATCACTCACTTTGCTAATTGTTTGTGTTTCTTTCCAGTTTCATCAGCCATTTACGGTTTGGGTGTTGAGGAGAAACATTGTTTTGCAACCGCACCTTCAACAAATCAAGCTAATGAAGCCTCCAATGGGCCACTGCGTGTGCTCACGGTGCTCATGGGAGAGGGAACAGATGGAGGCCCTTCTCCTGCTCCTGCTCAACCTTACGAGAGGCTGAAAATATTAGCCAGCATCAAAATGCATGAATGCCGGAATATACCCCATGTCACTGATTCACAGTTGGCCCTGCGTTTCAAGTTGCAGTAAAAAAGAAGCCAAAGGGAGAAAAAACAAAACCTTGAATTCATTTTGCAGTCACAAATGATGCTGGTTAATATTAAAATCTTTTAGATCATTTTGAACCTGAAAACTGCTTGAGCTTTAGAATACATCTAGAGAGGAGTTTCTGTCTCACACACCGCTGATTATGGCATATATTTTTTCCACTTTTCTCAATTTGTGCATGAACATGTCTGACACCTTACAGTCATTCATTGCTGCACCGTTTCCCCTTCCCTAAAAATCACTTGATAAAAGCATGCAGTCAAGCATCACCAGTCATTTTGTTGCTTCTACCATTGGCATTTAACCTGACCGATATAGGCAGTCTTATTAAATATTTTGATCTAACTTAACTTATCACATTAAATAGAACATATTTCACAAAAGAAGACCATCAGGTCATTACTGACAACAGGACCTTTTCAATCTCACTGTATGAAGTCATTTCTTCTCCAAGAAGCTTTTTCATCATGTTGCTGACAATAATCTGATGAAGAGAACTGAACTCAAAATTTTTTCCATATGTACATTAGGATGTGGGCCTGTTTGTAGGAGAAGTGCCAAAACCTAATGCATTCCAGTGTATACACTCATATTGAGGACCTAAAGGTACAGGACAACTGTGAAAATTCTCTGCTGTGGAGCTCATATTAGACTGGGAGAGTGCCAATCTTTTGCAGTCAAAGCTTCCATTTGATAAATATCTGCACAAATCAGAATTTTCTCTGCAGCCACTTAGAGAATTAATTTGCAATGTGGTTAGAATATCAAAGGCCTCCTACTAAGTCTCCTTTGCCTAGACATGTTGTATGCTGAGTACAATCCGCTGGCAGACTTTGATTTATCATTACTCATAACCCTGAGCTAACAGCACTGAAAGAGCTCTTAGAAATATTGAAAAAGACTCACTGAGTCTGGAAATGTACGTTGGAGAGACAGACACCATTGACTGTCAGATTCAGGGCATAATCAATTTGATTCATATGGAGAGGAGGAAGCAGGAATATTGAGAGATATTTCTTATCTCCTGCTCTCTACTCTGTCTACAATAATGAGATTATGAGAAATAACAGTGGCCTAGGTGTCATCAAACTCTAATGATGAAGGATTCATCACTTGTTTGAAATATAAACTATTATTATTAACTATTATTATTGTAAATATTATTATATTAACTGTCCTGGTAAACAGTAATTCCTGATAGTCCTTCTTTGAGGGTATCAAATATGTACCAGTGTCCAAAAAATAAAAAATCAGTCCAGGATGGATGTTCATAAAACTGAGGAAAATGCATGTTTGGGGGAGAGGAGTGCCAGGCACATCCCATCCAACTTCTGACACACTTAATATCAAGGAACAGGATGTGGGACAAATCTCAGTTTCTAAATATCTCAGCACCGCAACAGGCCAATTTTTTCTGAGAATGCCGATTGTCATTATAAGCCGATTGTCATTATAATCATGACTTTTTATCTTAGATAATAATGTTTCAATATTAGAGGAACATAAACGGAAATATACTGTAGTTAACATACAGAAGAGCTCTGACAGAGTATACTGTATACTTAACTTCTGAAACAGCATCTTCATATGGTAAACTCTGGTAGTAGCAGTCAAACAAGGGGTATTGTTGAAATGTATTAAGCACAAAACTATTGCCTTGAATGTGTCAGTGCCATCAAGCAGTAATGTTAAAGTCCCTCCAAATCCTTAACGCTCGAAAACATCCACTTAATTCCAGTGTCCTTAAGTTGCTCGAGGGTGCAGCAGGGCTGAACCTACAGCTTTCTGAGCGCAAACCTGGTGCCTCATCCTCCACGTCACTCTGATGCCTCTAGTTTCACTGGTGTGCTTAATGCAATGTCTATAGCGCTACGTGTTTTCACACCGAACCACATTATCGGGCAAAGACAAGTTTCCACTTCACAGACTGCTTAACAGACAGCATGTCTGAACGTGGAGATCTATTATACGGACAACTTACTCTGACAGGGAGCTGTGTTGCGTGTCCAGTGACCATGAATAGGGCATTAGTATGGAAGCTGAGAGGGAGAGCAGTCTGTGCCAGCCTGCAGCCCGGCGTGTCTGTTCTCGCCGCGCTTGTTTACCTCGGCTGCTCCGGGTCCTCCGGCTGAATTAATCATGTCGTCCCAGACAGTGAGTCAGCCCCCCTGCGATGGTAGCACCTCCTCAGGGTGACACACGCCGTACGCCCGCTGGGAGTTCTGGGTCAGGCGTACAAACACACAGAGGTCATCTTTGAGGATAAAAATATATGGTTGTTCATGTGCAGAAGTGTTTCCTTATAGTCATGAATCAAGGTCCTTATTGCACTGTCTGATTTTATTTCACATGTTGGACAATCCATTCATTATAAGAATTTGTAATGTTTGAAGAATGAAATAAATGTATATATTTTTTTCAAGATTTTCATATACAATTTATTTTAGTAACAGTGCAAAATAGGAATCACAATACATAATGCACGCTGTAGCACAATTACTTATTTATGATGTCAGGAAAATGGAATGAATGCAGGCCGCATTCCCCAGTGGTACGGGGTTAACAGATGTCCCTGAGCCAATCAGATCCAACTACCATCATGGGCTTTGTTCTAATTAATGAGACCATCCCTGGAAAAGGGACTGCCTTAATCCTGTTTACATCCTGTGTCCTGACTGTGGCTAGGGGCATAGAAACAGTGCTGCTACTCCTCCCATCTGTATAATAAAACCTTGAATACATATTGAGGGTCAGTTGTACAGTGTCACTGCCTGATCTGCCATGGCATGTAAAAACAGTGCTTATATTTGCACAAACTTTTCCCTTTAACTGTACAGACTTACACACAAATGCCCACACAGGCTTGGAGGGGTACACAAACTCATGCCCAAATGCACACACACAGACACAACCCCCTCTTCCCTCATCCTGTGTTTGAGTGTGCATGCTGCTGGCAGTCAGAGCATGGTCCACTTGTTAGCCCCAGAACCCCCCGGGAAATACACGCGCAGTGCATTGACAATGTTGAGCAGCCCTCCCACCATCTCAGCATGGCAGACCTCAGCTTCAGCGTTTTCTGTTTCCCACGGTTGATAGGTGCTTGTGCTGCATGCGTAAGACAAAGGAACGGGAGGAGGACAACAGGGAACCAGAGCAAGGCAGAAGCAATCGGGGGAGGGGTGCGTGTTTCACCATCCAATTTTTTTCCTGTGCTTTTCCCCAATGACTGCCAATTCAAAGCAGCCCCAGTGAATGTGATTAACCAGGGGGCAGAGAGGGAAACAGCAAGAGAGAGAATGTGGGCAGGGGAGAGAGTGGGGGCTGGAGAGGGATGAGGTAAGAAACTGGGTATTACTGGGTGGTGATTTTGGATGAGGGGTGATTAAACTAAACATGGGGGTTATTACATCTCCTGTGCGGATTTCTAGGAATCGCAACACGTTTGAGTTCAGTCACAGTCTGCGATGCTCAGATGAGTGAGGGAGCGAGCAAGGAGAGAGAGAGAGAGAGAGAGAGAGAGAGAGCAAAGGAAAGGAGAGGCACAGGGAGGGGAGGGGCAGGGAGATTGAGAGCGTGGAGGACAGAGTAACCGCGGCAAGCTCACACAGAAACAAGACAGGGAATTAAGCACAGAACACGGCGGAGCGCAGCCGCGGCCATCAGAGACCCACGCAGAGCGGGGGAGAAACGGTAAGGGATGCTCGCGGCCTTTCCATTCGCACGTTTTGTTTTCTAATCCAGGTTGCTAGCAAAGACACGGCAGGAGGGAGGGACGTATTCAGGGATTCAGAGTCAGAGTCCTTTCTGGCTTACGCCGCTCATAGCTGTCTACCAGAGAGCTGCTGTGTCGCAGAACACAGAGAAAGAGAAAGCAGGGGGGAGAAAGAGAGCATATTAGCCAGGCAGGCGAACACTGTGCAGGTAACTGCAGTAATGGGGAAGAGCCCTGTGCCTGGCTCCCAGAGAAGGCTGGTTGTTTTGGTAGTGCAGGGTTTGTTGTGTCTACATGAGGTACAGACATCATGCATTCAGGAGTGCTGGAATTGGTTCCTCTGGATGTGAGCCCTGCTTCTCGCTCCGTCTCCCTGCATGGTCCCCACGGCAGCTGCTGTCAGTGTGCGTGTGCAGCTGGGCTCTGGCCAAGGCTTGCACCTCCAGTCTGCAGCTGCTGCTGTGAAATGTTTCCTGATTGGCTGGGTGGATTTGCGGTCTGTGACACACAGGAGAATCGGAGGGGGCCTGATGGGAGGTGGGTCTAATGGGAGAGGGTTTATGTTTTGATTTGGCCGTGCCCCCATATGACCCTTTGTGAGAAAAAGGGTGGGGTGGCGTATTTGTTTGCCCTTGACTCCCTGTGCGGGCTCCTTGTTTTGTCTTCTGGTTGGCTTGGACCACACACAGACATCACCCACATTGACTTATGTTGTTAAAGAATTATCTAGTTGAAATATATATTTTTGGTGGGGCTGCTGTGGTCCCCAAACTGTCAAGCACACTGCAAGCCAGTGGGTCCCTCTCCCTCCTCACTCAATGTCAAACCTCTGAGGACGAACACCCTCCACCCACTGGCACAATTCTCCTGACACTGTGGTATCACACGCTACTTCCCTGAATGGCACATTCCTACAGGTATGTATCTGGCAGCAGGTCCATGGGGTGACAGGTACCATAGTGTGCGCTAGCATGATTAACTCTTTAGCCCAACATGGCCAGCTACTCTCATTAAGCCATCTCTGTCACTCTGATGCGATATGTGATGTGTGCATCTAATAGTTTGCTGCAGTGGCCTAAATGTCAAAAATCCTTTTTCCCTTTTAAATTTGTGTACTTTGTGAGCTCGTAGATGCAATGAATTCAATGGGACCATTGCTTTATGTTGATATATTCATTTGTTCAGTTCGGTCCCTTTGAAAGCCGCTCAGATGATATGCAGAGTTTTTCCTGATTGACTAATTGCTGTACCTACACTAGGACACTGCCGGAGTACAGTAAAGGCCCCTGTACTTATCTCCTTCTGAACACTTTTCCTGCATAGGGTGCTGTCTGTCAAATCAGTCCAAATCTGATCGTGTCTCTCAGACTCTCTGCGTGTTCCTGACTCAAATCAGCAAGAACCTTGTCTGTGCCTGAAGACCTCCATCTTGCTCAGTGTGACCCTGTCTGTCAGTGGGACATTCTCCTGGCTGACAGTTGGCCGATTTGCTTTCATTTTCCATGAGACGTGGGGGGTCTGAGCTGTGAGCAAGGTTTGATGAGGATGTCATGTGGAAATGTTGATGAAACTCCTGGTGATGTGTCCATATGACAGGCATAACGTGAAGGCATAACGTGACGGGTCAATCCTTGAGTCTTTGGAAATTAGAGAGAAACCATAGAGTGTCAACCAGGGGTGTGGATTAGCGGTTTGAAGAAGTGGATCAGAGTCTGAGTCACGGCCTCATCCAGTGAGAGGGTCTTAACTGGAGCCACTGGGTTCAGGGATTAGATTTGCTTTGGACATGTGGGCTCGGTCTAAAGCCGACATTCGTGAGCACAAGGGATGCAGTTCCCCCGCCACATGTAAGCCTTTAGGAGCATTAGCTCTTGGAAAAACCATTCATCCACGGGACACTGGTGAATCTGTCACCAGGACATGTCAATTCACACCTCACACGCATCAGTCTGAAGCTCCAGTGTGGCACCACATTTTTCTTGGCAGACATTTAGTTATGATCTCTGTCTGTCTGCACGGGGTAGTAGTCGTATTTCAGTGACCTGCTTGAGGCAGAATGCATGTGAAATGGGAACTGGTCCTATCCTGTGGCTGTTTTTCAAGTTGTATTGAAGCATGTTGGCATTTGGAGAGAAAGGATGATCATGGCCGTGAAGAACAGTAAAACAGTAGTCAGTCAGCCAGCCAGTGGCAAGAGTTGCAGGCAAACACGTGGATGGACGACTGGGTCTGAATGTATTACTTCATAAAAAATGCTAGTGTATGATCACGTTTAATGAGATCTCATCTGCGTGCCTTAACCTGTCAATCATTATGTTAATCGTGGCAGGGCACTGAAGAGCTTATCGCATGGGTCTTTGACATCCAGGAGGAACAGATATCAAGCTGCAACTTGTATGGTGGAGAACTGTCTTATAAGTAGTATAATACAAACTGGTGGGGCAATGAATACATATAAGTGCATGTATATTTTTGCACCATGGCTTTGATAAATAATGGAAGTTGATTGGATGATGTTCATGTCAGAACTGCATGTTCAGAACTGCATGCTAAATTGCAAGGCCTGCACGCATCAATTCTATATTAACGTCCATAATAACACACAACACATAAATGCTAGCTAGTAAGCATAATCCAAGATTAACTGCTCTACAGAACTTCATCCTATCAACCAAAGAAGGATAAGAAATTCTATTATGTGTATTCTGTTATGATAATTTTTATTACTAGAGTTACAGATTATTGATTTAGTGCATGTTCTTGGAATATCCTGCAAAAAAGTGCATAATTTTATATTATATTATATTATATTATATTATATTATATTATATTATATTATATTATATTATATTATATTATATTACATTATATTATATTATATAAGAACCAATTATATAAGTACCATATGCAGATGTCAGTTGCAGTGCTTCATATCCAGATAGATACAACCGTGTAAAATGCTTTTTGTCATATTGTACACTGCACTGGTTTAATGAAATGAGAAGCTCCTAATCAGTTCAGGTCACTAAGGGTTAACAATACACATCCTGAATGTATGGTCTTGCTATACCTTTTTTTTAAATACTGCAGCAGGAAGAATCCTTCGGACAAGGAGACAAATTGCTTTCAGACTTAGCTGTCAAATAAATTGTGGTGATAGTGCTCCTAGGCTCCTCATGGGCTGGGCTCGGCACATTCATTTATTTCCTACAGACCTGCTGATCTCACCAACTGCTTGTGTGTGTGTGTGTGTGTGTGTGTGTGTGTGTGTGTGTGTGTGCGCTCGTGTGTGCACGTGTGCGTGTGTTTGTGTGTGTGTGTGTAACTAAATGCTGAATTCTAAGACTCCTTCACCCTGTAACTACTTGGAACCCCAGCAGAAAAGAGTAGGTTTCCTTCAGTAAGTGCCTGAGACACCAATGCAGGGAACAAAGCCTAATTTCTGCATTTGGAACTCACTGTCCAGACGACGTTAATGCTAATTAAGCCATGATCTAGTAAATGCAGCTGCCTAACAGTGGCTACCATTGTTAATCACAATCAATAAACTAGAATAATGTGAAAGCATAAATTTATTTTAAAAAATGAGAATGAAAAACAGAAGACTTTGCAAATGGCATGCCACTATTGAAATGGATGAACCCGTGGTCAGTGGAATGGCTGGCCAGGGGTTTGTTGGACAAGCAGAGAAATCCATCACATAATATCACTGCCTTTTTGTGGACTAAGTGACATGTAATGCACAGCTGCTTGCATGTGAGCGCTGCTGTTGAGTTCAGATTTAATCCCCTGCATGGTTTTAATGGCTGACCTTCCATTACACTTCGCATCTGGCTCCTCTGCCATGTCCTGTCAGAGTGCCTGTCTTCTAATGACCTCGCTTTATGGACTGGAAGCTCAGCTCTCCCAGTGAAATCACCCTTTGATGAGTGAGCGTGTCAGTGCCCCACGAAGGAAGAGTGCATCATCTGGAGAGCAAATATCAAAATAAAAGACCTGACCGGTTTAGCGGAATGTTCAATCTTAGTAGCATTTAACAGTCCCACCCAATAATGCCTATAAATATGATATGCCATAGATATGGCCAGCTTATTGTAGACCATAGATTTAGAAGACTGATCATGCCTGATGTGTTCATCAAGCTTTCCTACATTTAACTGATAATTTCAATGGGATGTCTGTTATTGTAATTCTATGTTTATACCTTCTCACACATTATTTTGGTGTTTTATCAAAATGGTCTTGCAGTTCAGTTTGGACAGGGGCTGTCATGTGGTGGAGGAGGCTGCAGATGGTACTTTAGCTGCTGACTGTCAAGGCCGTGAATCAAACTGTGAAAATCTGCTATCATGTAGCATGCTGTGCTCTAAATGGAGAGTCATGCATTCAGCTTGGGCATACTTAACAACACCTCAGATGAAAGCATGCAAGAGAACCTCTTCCTAAAATTCTCCTGTGCTGCAGAGTTCTGCCTGCAAGTGTTCTTTCTGTTGGTGCTGATGATGATGTTGATGGTGGTGTTTTATTTGTAGGCTTTCACCCCAGGAGACTCCATGACATTTGACCCCCGATGTCCCTGGAGCAGCATGCTCATTACAATGCGTGCTGCAGCGAGGCGGTTTGTGCAATGTGGTGTGTGTTGAAAAAAGCAGTGCTCCCTTTTGACGCCTGTCCCCCGGGCCCGCTCAAAGACAGCCCGGTCTGCACTCGGCCTTCAATGAAGGCAGTCTCCAGCCTCGCTCATGCGTTAATCCCTTGCATCGCCTTTTTATCCCCTTTATTTATGTTGTGTGTATGCGCTGGTGTGTACGAGCCTGTCTGCTCTCTTTTCAGTGTCGGTCTGCTCAGTCATCCTGCTCTCAATGTAGGTTAAAAATGAATTTTCGAGACATTCTCATTTCTCTTTATTAAATCCAGGCTCTGGACATTATAAATGAAACCATAAAAAATTCAGTGCTCTTCCTTTTTTCTCTCACCGGTCCACTGATTCTATATTTTTTACATAATGAAAAGAAAAAAATTAATATAGCAATATTGAATTAAAATATTTATATTTAGTGGGTATGTGCAAGGAAAGCTGTAGAAAACTTTCCTGTGACTGAATATGCATTATTCATCTAAAATCACAGACTGGATTAAAAGACATGCAAACACTCTCAAAACTAGCATCTCTGAAACAATCACATTTTCTGTGACAAAGATCTTGAAGGTTTAAACCCCCATGGGAACCCTGCTTAAAATCTCAAATGCATAGATCCATACACACTTTGATGGATGTTTTCTAAATTGCTATTGTTTTTTTTTTTCTGCACCGTAACATTGGAGGAATCAAGTTCAGTATATATTTTGTAGAATGCAATCAGTCTTTTGACTTGTATAGCTAATGGCACATACAGTCTCGTTGGTTTTAAACGCTCACTCACAAACACACAGCCGGATGTCAGCAGCCTTAGGTTATCACGGTCATTAGAGATGACTGATGTCTGATGCATGCAGACAGAGAAAGGCCAAACATACCAATGAATCTTTGAATCAGGCAGAGAATGTGCAGGAAAAGACTGCAGGAATTTGGAATTTGCAGGAAAATCTTTACTCAGTTCTAATTGATACTTGAAAGAAGAGCAGCAATGAAATTCCAAGAGGATAGTTCATGTCATAGTACACTGAAATATTAGGTTAACCTTTCAAGTCACAGTGCTAGGCAGTGTATATTGACATAGCACTGTAACTACACTCTGGTAGTTGTGCAAACCCATTGGGATAATCAATGCATCAGGAATGCTGTTGATAATTCTGAAGTGCGCAGGGCATCTTGATGCATGCTTGAGTGCAGCCCTTCTGGAGAGGGAATGATTCATGTGATGGCATATATACCATTTAAACACACTTCTGAGTTTACTTCTATACTGTGAGCTAGGAATCTGCAGTATATGGGCTAAAGCAGTTATAAATGCAGTGAATTTATCATATTCCTAAATGGATTGCTTTCAACATTTCTGATCTACATCTGATCTGATCTAACATTATTGACAGCATCTCTTCCTGTTCCTGGTCAGATGAAAACTACATTCTTGATTTCTGTGTTTCTCCTCTGTTCTCTCCTTTGCTTACCTCTTCCTCTTTAGAAAATTCCTGATTTGTCCCCATTTTCTAGTTATTTTGAACCTGTGATTGGTTCTCTGCCTTGCCTGAAGGTCATTACTATGTGTAGTTCAAGTTCAAGCTAATTAATTCTATGTATTGCAAACACCCTATATGCTTGCAGTACATGCACTTGATAACATATACATACGGTATAAGCCATTAACACAGCTGTGTTTGGACAGGAGTAATTCAAATGGAGTGCCTTGGTAAATGGTATAAGTGGTGGTGCTGGTAGTGTCCTGTCAAAATCAGCAATATGGTCCAGAAGTCAGGGCCCTCACCATGACTCAACACTTCTGACCCTTAACTCATATTTATACATCTTATTCTGAGACACAGGTAGGCAACCATCATCATCAACCATCATGACAACTGGAGATAACCAAATTATTATCCAAATAATTAGACTGATTACATCAAATTAATGCAGGTATTTGTGCTGGTCTGATGTGTTGAGCCTGTAGCACATGGGCATTCATTTAGCATAATAATACAATGTAATTAAAGGTGTGGATGGAGCAAAAATCAGAAACACATCAGGCACTCCAGAAGCAGGGCAGCGTAGTGCTGCTGTAAGTGTTGGATTATGTCAGCTAGGCTACCTGACCAACAAGTTTACCGTCTGACAGTGAAAAATAGCTTTTCAGCATGAGCAGTGTCTCCGTATGAGCTCCTGCAGAATATAACTCAATCGCACTGTGACCCACTTTTCTGTCTGGGAGATGGAAAATCTAGCTGTTCGACCGACGCTGCTGATGCTGAGGGTCTTGTGTTTGCTCGAACACACACGGCCATACCCAGTCATGCTGCGCAAGCTGCCTACCAAAGAGCCCTGAGCCATGGTGTGTGCTTGTGTTGCCTGTGTTTGGAGGTGGAGCTTGCGGGGGGATTGGGGGTGGTAGGGGTGGTTTCACACTGACAGAGTCATCTCATTTTCTTAACTGCACGCGTCCACTGAGATGAGACACTCGGCGGACCCCCCACCTCCCTGATGTGCACCGTCCCTCATTACCGCATGTCACCGCAGCTTTCCTCTTTGCTGACACTGTGTGCGGCGCTCATTTATGATTGATACAGAGGTCCTATGCGGGTGGATCAGAGGACAGCGCTCATTACATTAGCGAGTGTTCTGCCGGTTAGGGAGGATCACTGCACCTGGGAACTTTGAGATTGCCCAGATTGCAGGGAACAGGCTGACTTGTAAGCATTCATCGGGCCCATTAAAATGGTAATAAAAACATTAATACTCATACTAATGCCACTACTACTAAGAAGTTGGCAGAGAAAGCAATGCCCCTGAGAGGGGCCATTCTGCAGCTGTAGAGAGCTCTTCTCTGGCCCAGAGAGAGGGGGATGCAGGTCGCAGTGATGAATTATACCTGCAGTGGTGTAGTGCATGAAATTACCACCCCCACACTCAGCAAATGAAGCTGCACACCAGGGAGGAACAGTAAAGCACTTCATGGTGTGATGGCACGGAATGGGTTGCCAGTATCCCTACGGCCACGGGCACCTCTAATGACGCTAGTATTTCACCCTCGACACGCTCCAACATGCTGATTCTGATTACTGTGCAGATACAAGCTGGGGGATTGGTGCTCCACTAGCAGCAGCAGCCACCGCAGCATTGGTGTGTGGTGTGTGTGTGTGTGTGTGCATGCATGTGTGTGTGTGCGTGCACAGTTGTCCCCTGCAGTAAGTCAACTTTATTTGAAAAGTTTGAGATGCAGTAACTTCTGTTGAGAGGGGAATGAGACACACAGTGTATGTCTGAGAGAGAGAGACCAGGGGCTCTTCAGGCATTATCATTTCTCATTTTCCTTTGCTCCCGGTTTCCGCTCCAGGTGTCTGCTCCCAGCTGATAGATGAAAGAAGCCATGCCGGTCCTCTCTGCGGGCGCGGGTAAGATCCCCGACATCATCTGTCGCACCTGAGGGGATGCAGGTTGTGATCCCATGATGGCTGTGATTTATGAACCGTGGTGATTGTAAGGCTGTAGAGCACCAGACTGAGGAACCATTAGACCAGCCGATGAACCCATCAAAGCTGAAAAACGAGACAAGCCATTTTCTGTATTTTTTTATATTTGAAATTTCAAAATATTATCAACATCTGACAATGTCATGGAATCCTTGAACTGCATGACATCCATGACATAAGCTGTTACAGCTGTTAGCTGTAATGCAGAGTATTGATGCAGAATGCACACTCAGTCATCTCCCTCACATTTCTGTGCCATCCTGAAACTGGTGTGAAACTGAAAACTGAGGACTGACGCTGAGAGTTGACGATGTTATGTTTCTGCACACAGGACTGCATGAAACTCTGGCCCTGCTGACCTCCCAGCTTCGACCAGATGCTAACCACAAGGAGGACATGGTTTTCCTGAAGGATGTCTTCAGTGAGAAAAGCCTGGGCTACCTGATGAAGGTATGCCAGTTAACAGTGTGTTCTCTCCCTCAATGTTCCTCTGAATTCAGAGCTCATGACTCCAGCAGAGTCTAACAAAATGAAGTTGTATTGCTGCGCCCATATTTGCTGCATACTCTCTTCAATCTAAAAATATTAGATTGAAAAAATCACTAAAAATATTAGTGATAGCAACCAGGGTTTGCGAGAGTATCTTTGCAGAGAAAGGCTTCAGGCTGACTTTGTTTCCTACTGTCTCTGTCTTCCAGATTCACGAAAAGCTGAGACAATATGAACGTCAGAGCCCAACCCCCATCCTGCACAGTGCCTCCACTCTGGCAGAGGATGTAAGTACAGCAAACTGGCCGTCTTCAACTTTTATGTTATGAAGGCAAACAGGTTGTTATTGTAAGAAGAGCTAGATACTGAATTAAATGTCGGGCCTCCATCATTTATGGCAGCACAGAATGATATAATGTAGGGAGTTATTGGTCTCATTTACAGCTGGAGTACTTTTAAACTCCTCCTGAGTGGCTCAGTAGGTAAAGTGCTTGACCTGAGTGCAGGATGAGTCCTATTGCCCTAGTTGTGTTCAGTGAAAGATGTGTCAAGCCTCTGATTAGCATTAGTTTTTCTGTAGTGCATATAAGATTTGTTGCAAAGATTTGTTGGTATCAGTATTATTAAATATTGGTATATCAGATATTTCTAATCACTGGCCATGGCTGACCATATTGGGGAAAAACACACTCATTGCTTCATCACTACATATGCAAATTGTAAGATGTCTGTTTTAAAGTGAGCTTGAGAAAGGAGGATGCAGGTCTCAGTGTTGAATTATGCCTGCACCTAAGATGGTGATTCCAAAATCAGGGTGAAATGGGGGAAAAGTATGTTTTTAAAATTTCTCCACAATTTTTGCAGTGGATTGAAAGCTGGCGGGATTTTGGATAGCGGGGAAGAGTTTAAACCACCGTGCGGTGAGACAAGCTTGGGGAGCCGCTCAGGGGTAGCATGATGACTCCGTTAGCTATGACACTGCCGCTGGGCCTCTGTGAGCTGTGGAGTCTTGACGTGAGAGAGTGCGTTGTCCCCTGGGCGGTGTCAGCAGAGGGCCCGGAGTGCCATGGCAGCAGCAGGAGATGGCTGCTTAGAGCAGCAATGCAGTTCTGTGGAACTGGAGGGATAAACAACTCCCCTGCTGTCCACAGAAAACATGTTATTTATATACTGTACTTCAGGTCAGAAGAGTATGTGCTTTTCCACAGCTCCCGTAATTTATCCACAATTATATTTATTTATTATATTCTTTAGGAATCCGAATGGAGTTTTAGTGCTGTGCTGAGTATGAGAGGGCTTTGGTTTGTGTGCGTCAGTAAGTGCTGATCTAAAGAAAGAATTTCTAATGGGATGTCTCATCCTGGCTAGTCACATTCAGGCTTGTAGAGGAAAAAAAAGCTGACTGACGTTAACTTTGGTTTAGCGATTCTCCATTTGGCGGGTGTATACATGTGCCTTCACTTTTATTCAACCACAACCCATCTCAATGTAACCCTGCTTCTGGTGTCAGTCTGGATCCTTTGTGATTCTCCAGCTAAGCATTATATGTGTTTGCTGACAATACTACAAGACTATTTGCTTATTTCCATCCACACTCATCCTGAACCAAAGAATTACTGAATGCTTATACTATGATTCTTTTTTCAGTCAGCTTCTAAGACTGTATGTTTATAAGATGTTTGTGGGATAAACACTTAACAAAGGTTTTCATACAACAGGCATAAGTACAGTCATAACAGAGGTTTATGCAAAGTCAGTGGAATTTAATGAGAACCAGCTGCGTCCTACACAAAGAAATAGACTATGCAACGACTTGATATGCAATTACTGGGAGTTTACAGTTGACAGTTTTACACATTCTGCTGCTGTTCTGTTGTAGTTGGGTCGTGTGGGTGGTGTAAATTGGAATCGATTTGCATGTTTCTAATTAATGTCTTAACTTTGTCTTTTTTTTGGTAAAACAAAAGACAATTTGCCCCTTGTAGAGAGTAAATAAACGCTTCTGTCCTGTTCTATCGTTCTGTTGTATTCTGTAAATGCACTAAAGGGAAGTGATGCTGGCCGCAGTAGGCCCCCCTGTACTTCCCCAGTCCTTACAGCCTGAGTGGCATTGCTGTGGTTGGTAGGTGGCAGAGGAGCTGCAGAGTGGACCAATGAGCAGCGACGAGAAGGAACTCCTGCAGCTTCTGACATCACCTCACCTCAAGGTAGTGCCATGCTGACACACTAACATGCAAACATACATACATTTATACGCTATATTGTTTCAGCTACTTGCGGGAACATGTTCACAAGCTAGACGATGATGTGCCAAAGCTCTTAAAAAGGCAGAACTTTTTATTATTCCCCACTGACAGTTCTTGTTTCCCCTTTGAGCACTGTTTTGGTCTCCTAACATTTCACTGAGTAGGTGTAATTAAGAACATCTTGAGTGCTTATGTAATGCACGATGTCTAGTCCCCGCAGCACAAGAGCAATGGCATTTTATGACATATCAAATGGGTGCTCTGCTAATGAATTGGTGTTGGAGTGTTTCCATTTCCTGTGATGCTGCAGAATGGCTGCAGTCTCTCTCCCTCTCCATCATTGCCTCTCTCTCTCTCTCTCTCTCTCACTGTCATTTGCTGCCATCTCTCGGCCCTTCAGGCTGTGTTCACGGTGCACGACACAGTCGCTCAGAAGAACTTCGACCCTGTCCTGCCGCCGCTGCCGGACGACCTGGAGGACGACCTGGAGGAGGAGTCGGTGAAGATCGTGCGGCTGGTGAAGAACAAGGAGCCGCTGGTGAGAGGCAGGTGACAGGCAGGTGACACGCAGGTGATAGGCAGGTGACAGGTATTCTGGTGTGGCGGCTCTGGCTCTGTCCCCTGTTGCCTCCTCAACAGCCCGGCTAGACAGAGTTAGATGTGTGTAGTGACTGAACTTTCCTTCACCTTTTTCAAAGGTAGAGCTCACTGCATCAAGCAATCAGGCTTTAATTGACTGTGCCCTTGCCTATGTAATGCCATTGATTCATTACATTATTGTTATTTAGGGACTTACAGAATTTACAAATTTACATGTTATCCATTTATGCAGCTGGCAATTGTGGGTTAAGTATCTTGCCCAAGGGTATAACAGCAGCGCCCCAGTGATGAATTGAACAAGCGACCTTTTTGGTTACAAGCCCCACGGCTTACCACTATGCCACACTGCTGCCTTGTGAATGACATGAATGAAACAGCAAAGAAAGGGAAAGCACAGAACAAATACAGATGAAGAATAGATATTTTAAGTAAGGCTTGTCTCTGGAGGTAAAAGCATGACACAAAGCAGCTGACAATATAGATTATTAATTAAAAATAATTATTCTCATCATTAGATTATCAGACCATTTGACTGACTATAAAGTGTCCTTTACTTTACATATCCAATGGAAAATGTGTATGCCATGAACCAGCTGTGGTGCAGTTATCTATTGTCCCCACATCTCCACCAGGGGGCAACCATCCGGCGAGACGAGACCACGGGGGCTGTGATCGTGGCCCGCATCATGAGGGGAGGGGCTGCGGACAGGAGTGGTGAGTGTCTCGGGAAAAGAAAGATCAAAACCAAATTGCAACAGAAATGGAATCTGACCCTTCTCTGTTCCCCAACGAGTTTAGATCACTCCATGAATCCAATTTCATACTCCTTTCCATACTCATCTTGTTGTATGTACCAGGCACCAGGTTGGAAACTACTCCTTTAGATTGATTCTACCTCAAAAAAATGGACCGCTGACCGCTTCAGCCTTTTTTTAAAATAATAGTTGGGAAAAAGATTATGGTTGTGTGAAATGATCCTAGATGTGTAACTGGAAGCAGAATTTTCCCATTCACTGGGGGAAATACTGATTTTATCCTTCAGATGAAATGAGAGTCTTAAAAAGAACACGAAGTGAAATATGGGCACATATATAAAACAGAACAGCAAGATGTCTGCTGGCAGAGACTGGCGAGAGGAGAGGGAGCACCACCACATAGTCTGAATAATGATATCAAGATGACAGGTCCAGTGACAGCGTACAATACATCTAAGAAGAACAGCAGACACTCCTTTAGGCAGGGTCTATCCAAACTGATTCAATCAAAGAAACTACAGTGACAGTATGGAGAGCTGACCACTGCTATTGGCAGGAAAATACAGTGTGTGTGTGTGTGTGTGTGTGTATGTGTGTATTTTATTGTTGTGTTCACTGCAGGTTTCTCAGTGCAGTGCCATATGATACACTCGCTACCTGGGTCCATGTTGTAATAATAAACCAGGCTGGTGTTATAGCCCAGTGTGACCTGCCATCCTGAACTCTCCGCTCCAGTCTGACACATCCAGACTGATTGCTTTAATCACCGGGGCCAGAGACCCTAACTCTCTGGGTCTGAGATTAGTTTAAGCAGCACACAGGGATGAGCTTTACATTCAGAAGGGTCAAGGGGTTAAGGTTACCCGACCCAGACGCCACGGAGCATCTACAGGTAACAGCACACCTAAGCGTCCCCATTAAATTGTCTGACAAGCTTAGCGGCAGCAGTGCGGTTAAGAGTTCAGGGACATGACAGTCAAAGTGACACTACCTCTGTCCCCCCTCCAGGTCTTGTGCACGTGGGTGATGAGCTGAGGGAAGTCAATGGTATCTGCATTGTCCACAAGAGGCCTGATGAGATCAGCCAGCTGCTGGTATGGCAGTCAATTCCCTTTTTTCATCCATCCATTCTCTGTCTATTAGTTTTTATGTTTTGTAGTTCAAGTATTGTTTGTTAGGTTCTCAATATACATTATAGTGCATTATTGTTCTTTAGCAGATGCTCTTACCCAGACTGACTTACATAGATCACACTTTTTACATGTTATCCATTAGTAGAGCTGAACATTTACTGTGGCAATTCTAGGTTAAGTACCTTGCCCAAGGGTACAGCAATAGTGCCCCAGCGGGGAATTGAACCAGCAGCCTCTCGGTTATGAGCCCTGCTCCTTGCCACTATGCTACACTTTTGCCCCTGCCTTTAAAAGTTTAGGGCCACCATGTAGTTCTGATAAAACCAAACAGTGTAACCCTAAATTGGTTGGATAACCATGATGTCATCATATGTTTGGTGAGTTCAGTTCATTTTCCACATGACATTGTGCTGTGAAATGACTCAGTTTTTGATATTCATCATAGCGTAGCCCTGATTACTGTATGGAGCCCTTGAACTGCCCTTGAGTATCTCCACTTCATTTCCTAACATGAATATACACTCATGGTTCTTCTTCAATACCTTGAATGATATTATTCTACAGGGTCTGAATGTAATAAAAGAAAACCTTATATAAGAGGCCAATGTCATCTCTTTCTGTTGCAGGCCCAGTCTCAGGGTTCTATAACTCTCAAAATTATCCCTGCAATCAAAGAGGAGGACAGACTCAAGGAAAGCAAGGTAAGGAACACAATAGATCATGCAAGAATTGAGTGATGTGAGCTTGCTCTCTTGTGTATGTGTGTGTGTGTGTGTGTGTGTGTGTGTGTGTGTGTGTGTGTGTGTGTGTGTGTGTGTGTGTGTGTGTATGTGTGTGGTAAGACAAAGGTAATGTGAATATTATCTGGCACTAACCAAGTAATCTCTGAAAGTAAGTGTTCTGGCTGACTTTGCTATGCTCTGACAGTGCTTGTTGGATGCGTTCACTCCAGGTGTACATGAGGGCCCTGTTCGACTATGTTCCCTCTGAAGACAAGGCCACGCCCTGCCAAGAGGCAGGACTCCCTTTCAAACGCGGGGACATTCTGCAGGTGGTGAGCCAAGACGACCCCACCTGGTGGCAGGCCAAGAGGGTAGGGGACAGTAACCTGCGAGCCGGGCTCATCCCCTCCAAACAGTTCCAGGAAAGGTAGGACTCTGTCTGAAGTTCCTGCTGTTTATTCATGCTGTGGCACAAATATATGGGAAATCCATTGTTCACATCAGTGCAAGCGGCTAATGGCACTCATTATTCATGTGCACAAAGGTGTGACATGTTTACAAATCAATGTACAATCTGTAAACATACAAAAATAATGAGGTCAATGGAAGTTTTGCCATTGTTTCAGCTTCATAACAAAGCAGTTGGGTTCTTTAGGAACCATGATGTAGTATACAGAACTTCGGACTCTCTTCTCTCAACCTCTACCCTTAAACTGATTGGAGATGTGGAGGCCCATGCCTCTAAGAGAACATATGATACCTGCTGAGAATAATGCATAGCAGATGCTGCAGTTTTGGTTATGCTGATCAGGCCTGGCAGAGGAAAGAGGAGGAACAATATTTAATGCCGTAGTCCATTCATGTGCTGGTTCCTGTAATTTCAAAGATAAGCATGAACATAAAGGTCAGTCAGTTACTTCTGCATATCCCTATACCATTTCTAATCTCTTTTCTTCCTCTTCACATACTGTGCCTACTTTCTCAGACGACTGGCCTACAGGATGAAAATGGGAACCCTTCAAAGCCCCAAGTCCCCCAAAAGACCATTTTGTAAGTTTTTTTTCATTTGCACTATTGTCAAGATATTCTACATCATTTATATTATTTAGATTTCATGAACATTACTTCATAAAAGTTCACTTTAGTTGATTTATAAAATGCACTAGCAGTATTATTAATGGTATAGTATTACAATTGAGTAATCACGTGTAGTATGTCAGGGTCAACCTTACTGAGTTATTAACTTGATTAGTATGAGCAAATATTATTGCTGGTCTTATAATCTACATTCTTGGAATATCAGCATTAGCAGGTTTGCCTCAAATACATTAGTACCATTGGAGTAAGAGGTATAGAAAGAAATACAGTAATATACAGGATATCATTTGTGTCTAATCCCTCTGGCCAGTGAGCCCGGAGTGAAATGATGGAGTTTACAAAGGTATCTGAGCCAGGTGCTCAAATGCACCACAAAGCTGGCAGAGGCTTGTGGGTATTTTATTGGGCGGCCCATATGAAAGGCAAGAAATGGCTATGCGAGTGATTAATGTTGCGGTGGTGCTTTATAGCATTTAATCTGATGCTGATCTGATTATGCTGAGCCGGACGGAGACAACATGGGTTTAAACATGTTAGCTGTCTCGGCGATGCCACAAAGCACTACGGCTGTGGATTAATTCCCCCTCTGCCTAACCCTTCTGCATAACGCTGGCTTTCCTCTGCGGGTTGCACCTTCACAAGCAGAAGAATTTAACCTCTTGCGTTCCATGTTGTTGTCCTTTTTTCAATCATAATCGCTCTGTGGGAAAATGTGATGGCCCTTTCAATGCATCTCATGTGGTAACTGGGCTAAGGATTTCTGAATGGGAGCACTCCTGTAGGCACTTGGAATTGTGCAACTCGCGCATTTGCACTGTAATAGGTTCACTTTGTGAGTGAGAGGACCTCCAATTGGACGCTGGCGAAGGGTGTTGGCATTGTTTTTTTCTCATCATGCCCACCTCCCCATTCAATAATAATCTACTGTTTGTTTAAAGCTGTGTGCTTTTTCTCTCCTCACTGCTAACATCAGATGACCAGGGCTGTGACAAAGGTGGGTATATCATCATGACCAATGCATGATCCTCATGTATATACTCATTGTCTTGTTGAAGAAACAAAGACGATCCAGCACTTTGTTCAGCTCTGGTGGCAATCAAGTGTAAAGCAGCACCATATGTCAAACCTCTAAGCACATTTAGCCCCATATGCCCAAAGCCAATCCAAGGTGATTTGTTTGTGGTTAAATACAGCAGCCTATTTTAGTGTCACCATGTGACCACAGCTTTATACCAACAATAGGAATGATTATTCATATACCCCATTTGAGGAAATGACCCCAAATTAGAGTAAGATCTTCTAAAATCAAGTTTTCCATTGTAATTTGAGCTTGAAAGGGTTAATGCAGAGTGGTCAGGATTTGAGCGAGACCACTGAGCTCTTTTCTCCCAAGGGCAGATCAGTCCCCAGGGAGTCTTCTGCAGCCTCCGAGCTGTAATCTTGCCAGCTGTCACACACTACAAGACCGGAATGGAGAACCACAGTACTCCACTTTTTTTGTGCATCCCTCGGGGAGGGAGTCACATCAGTGTTCCAGAATATAGGGCTCACTCACTGCTCCAGATGAGAGCTGCCAGGAGACAACATTTACTCTCCCTCCAAGTCATTTTCCTCCTCTGCTCCTCAATCCCTCCCTCATCTTCTTTGTCACTCCATCCCCTACCACTTCCTCCTGCATTCCATCCCCTCCTCTTTTTGAATTTAAACAATAAATATACATCCCAAAAATGACAGAACCACTACTAATGTTACTGATGTGGTCTTCTTACGTACGCATTATTTTATTTATCTTGGGGTATTTTGTGGGCTTGGACTTAAATCAAATGCATGAAAGGAGTCAGAATGTTTTGTATCAGTCTGTAAATCTGTCATATCTTGCATATGTTCTGGACTGGCTGATGTCCAAGACCAGGCTGATGGACCAACTATTGCTGCCCTCAATGCACTGAAGTCCCCTGCAAAATGTTGACATTGCAGAAAACTGGCACAGAATATCATGACCTTTCTTACTGCAGAGCGTGATGATATGATTCCATGGTCTGCATAATTCTGTCTGACTGGGCCTCCAGGGGCTGCCTCTTTATGATGATGCTAAAGGTGGTTTACCTGATGTAAACAATGCCCAGTGTATCTCTTTCTCTCTAAAGGAAGGGTAAGGCCTCTTTACCACGGCTCCTACAAAGGCCGTCTGCTGCAGCCCTCCTGAATTTGTTCTCCTGCTGCTTGTCTGCTCTCCTGTCCCTGCCTGCCCACCCACCTGCCTGCTTGCCTGCCTGACTCCAACCCAGTCCCTTGGTTCTGCACCAGTGTCCACCAGATCTCTCACCCTCTGTTTACCCCCTCTTTTCCCTGCTTGCTTTCCCACAGAGGACTGTGACTGTGAGGGCTATTTCAATGGACAGTACATAGGTGAGACCCTGCATGCCTCTTAGCTTTCTTGCTAATTGCAGCTGGGCTGTGTATGGCGCAAGAGCCACCGTGGGTTAAAAAGATGGCTGAGAGTGGCTTTGGCTGGGGGGTGCAGCAGGGTGGAGCAACTGTCAAGGGGAGGGGCATGTCATAGATTGTAAATATCATTAGGTTCTAGCTTTCTGAAGATGAAAAAAGCCAAGATCTGCACCCACAGTCTTTGAAACAGAAAAACTGAGGAATACGAACATATTTTTTGGATCATTTAATGCTCTCACATATTTTAACTGCCAAAAATAAAGAGGGAAGTGTTTCTTCAAATACATTTCGTTACATAATTTGAGAATCTCTGAAAGATGCAGAAATGAGAAAGGAGTGTTAAACCCTCAGTGCAGAATTGCCCTTTGGGAATGACTTGCTCATTGCTCCATGTCGTTCAGTCTCATTCAGTATTCTTCAGTTTAGCACGCAGTTCAACGGTGCCCATACAAATTCCCATTTTTTATCCGGGTAAGAGCTGAAATGCATATTTATGAAATAGACCTACAGTGTCTGTCCCACCCTTCTTTGCCTGTTGATCACGCCTCCTTCAGTTATGTGACTATGAGGTCCTGTTCTGACATATCACTCCCGGGAATTACCGAATCATGTGACCATGGAATGATCAAAACACAGCTGGTATTCAAATGTCCCAGCAACCTGTAAAATATATATGATGCATGACCTAGAGCAGCATTCTTTTTTCAGCAATCCTTTTTTCTACCAAAAAAAATCACACGTATACACACTGATGCACATTTGGACCCTGAGTGAGTTACCACTGTCATACAAAATAAGTTCCATGACCAAATAAGTGTCTGGCATCACCATTTATGTGAAAAATTAAAAGTAATGTTTAATTAATTAACATTGTTGAATTCAATACAACCAAGAAGCAGTATTAGTTATTTGAAAAGTGGACAAAGTAGTTCAAAGAGAATGATCAGGCACAAAGATACAAAAATGTGCTTAGTAGATAGGTAGTCAGGCACATCATAATATCAAAATGAACTGGATAAATAGCAAAATCTGAACATTCACAGTAATTTCAAGTATAAATGGCTAGCTAGATAGCTATACTGTAAATATTTGTGTGGCCATCTCCCTATCAAAATAACAATGGTGTACTCAAGGAATTTGACTATGAACAGTCATATACATCCCGTTATGATGCCTATTTTTTAGATGTAGAACAGATAATACACCTAAATAGTAACTGAAATTTGTCGTATCATGAAGATATGTTGCTTGACTGTTTGACAGCACAACCACCAACTCTGTCAATATTTTGCCTTAATGTATTCAATTCGGGTATTACGTAATGTCATCAATGTAGTCATATTGGTTTGTATTATACTTTGCTCTGCATGAAAATTTGATGACACAGCATAAGAAGTAGGCAGTTTGAGGATTATCATGAAAGAGGCCCTGTAATCCAAGACAGGCTTTACGCATATTACATTCACATAATGGTCAATACACTACTGTATGTTGCGTCCAGCCTCCATATGTGAGGTAAGGACTCGTGACATCAGTAAAGCTCCAACCCAACCCAATGAAACCCAGCCCAGCAGTGTTAAGATCATCCAAATGGACTCTGCTAACGCCTGCGGGAGCACGTGCCTCTGCTTCTGTGGCCAGGGGCCCTGCTTCGGACGCATTGCACACTCAACCAAGCATGTCTATCCTTTGCTCCCTCACTTTAAAGGCATAAGGCTGGTTGTGTGATGGTCTAATACTGGTTATAGTTTCTCCAAAGTGTAAACCAGTCGCGCCTTCCTGTGGCCAAGCTTTTTCATGGGAGTTTTACACAGGTACTGTAAATGTTTTACCCTGGTAGAAATAAAACTATTTATGAGTGTATATGCAATCTGATTCTATACTGTACACAGATATAAGTAAAGCTATTTGCGAATGTATATGCTATCTATCCCCATATTATAATAATAGAAAGTCAGCCTTAGCTCAGATTGTAGAATGTTCTGTAATCATGATACCAATAAATGCATTGGTAACTGCATACCTTTAAAAATGCAAAAACAAAATAAG
Source organism: Megalops atlanticus (assembly GCA_019176425.1). Taxonomy (NCBI): domain Eukaryota; kingdom Metazoa; phylum Chordata; class Actinopteri; order Elopiformes; family Megalopidae; genus Megalops; species Megalops atlanticus. Next base: position 15,924,806 of record CM032893.1, read on the forward strand.
ACACAGATATTGAAACCCTGCCTTTGGAAAGGAGAACATAGCATTTGCTTCAAAGGACAAAGGTGGTTTTACATTCAGTGGTTGTGGCAGTGGTTTCATTTACTTAACCACATTAACTGTGAAATAATTATATTTTATTCCCTTGTCTTCTGTACAATACTTATAAAATACTTATTAGCTGCCAGGTTTGAAATGGGCTTCTATGGCTTGTGGAATATTAGCTTGCTTGATCTTTGTGATACATCTCCGTTATTTTACTGCAGGCACAGCCAATATAGCCCCTGCACAAGTGATTCATTTCTCTCAGACATCATCAAAGTTATGCTCCACAACCCATTATTATTTCGCATTGGATGTAAAACTGCTGAGGTGGTGCAGGCTTTATCCATATACCCTTGTAGGGGTTTGTTTTGATGTAAAAATGAGTTTGTAGATAACATGCATCTAACTTGTCAGGTGAAAATTGAATTCTGAGTTTTTTTGTGTAGGTCTACATTGTTGATTGAACTCTCTTAGATGCCAATCCCATTTTGTCTGTCTGTCTGTCTGACTATCTGCTAGCTGGCCTGAGAAGAAGTTTCCGTCTGAGCCGAAAGGACCGGCAAGGAGAGACCCGCTCCCAGGAGCCCAGTGAGCCGGAGTTTCTGACCTATGAGGAAGTGGTGCGGTACCAGCAGAGGCCCAACGAAAGGCCCCGCCTGGTGGTGCTGATTGGTAAGACACCAGGCTCTACCCTGGATATGACTGTACATATCCCAGCATATAAGAGCGATTTGAGCATCACACATACACACACACACACACGCACACGCACATGCACATGCACACGCACACACACACACGCACACACACTGATTTATACATACGTAAGTGGAAACTGACTGTAGGGGTGTCGGTGCCCGGTGTAAAGCACGCTGCAGGCATGCGCGATTCAGGCGTTTGACGCAGACTGTCTGCTCCGCCGCAGGCTCCCTGGGCGCCCGGATAAATGAGCTGAAACAGAAGGTGATCGCGGAGAACCCCCACCGCTACGGCGTGGCCGTACCACGTGAGTCCCGCCCTGGCACCGCATCAGAGGCGCGCCGTCCCTCCGCCTCCGGCAGACCCTGCAGTGCTGCGAGGGGGCGGGGAAAGCGAGGCTTTGATTCACAGCTTTGATTCACACCAAGGCCGCACACCGCAAACTCACAGCGCCCCCTGCAGCGCGATAAATTAGTGGGGGGATTGGCATTTTGACTCATAACTTTATTGACACGATCCCTCAAAGACGGAACGGGACTCATTTAACTAGCTTAACCCTTGCAATATGATTCTCTGTCACGTCACACAAGCTCCTGCCATACAGGGGTTTGTTTTTCTTCTACATGTGTCTGAAATGATCCACAATATGCTTATGAACGCCGTAGTAAGTTAGGTGGGCAGCTTATATGTACTAGGAATGATTTATTTTGTTAATTTATCATTTTAATGACTGTTACTTTTAACATGTGGCTGCTTCAGTTGAGTGGTATTTCTCTGTAAATGGTTACCTGTGATAGGAGATGAATGTCAGTAACACTGATAGAGGCCTTTTTCATCTTTCATCACTTTTGTCGTTTTGTTTTTGCTTGCAGATACCACCAGACCCAAGAAAAGCCATGAGAAGGAAGGAGTGGAGTACCACTTTGTCTCCAAACAGGCATTCGACGCAGACGCCCAGAACAACAAGTGAGATCTGTTGCCATGTTGTTTGCTTTATTTTGTAGCATTTGAACAAAGCATATGATTGATTCAATCCCATGGAATGTTGGATATTTCCTCCTACTGACTGTTAAAACTAGCAATTAACTTTCATATAAATGTAAACCTCAAAACAGGGCTTTTACAGTGTTGCACATAGATAAAACTGCAAGACATAAGTTACTGTACATACACAAGTTGAATGCACTATGCATAAAAGTGTATTATTTAGTCCTTTTAAATATATAATTAACATTTAATTTACTTTCAAAAATGAGTTGAAATTCTTCAGTACACAAAGTCAGAACATTTATTCTAATCCAGTATATATTCAGTGTACAGGAGAGAGCCTAGAGATGAACAGCATGCTTTGCTGGCCAAGGCTGTGCTGAACTGAATAGGGCTGTGTTTGTCCAGATTCATTGAGCATGGCGAGTACAAGGAGAACCTGTATGGCACCAGTATGGAGGCCATTCGCACGGTGCAGACCAAGAATAAGATGTGCCTGGTGGATGTGCAGCCAGAGGTAATTAGCCTCTTTTTGAATTCTTCTTATTGAATCTGCCTTCATACATTGATTCAAACCTCTCTTGAGGGTTACTAAAAACTGTACTGGGAGTACCAGCTATGTGTTTGTTTGACACAACTCTAACCCTGTCTAGACTTGATAGTGTGTAGTATGGAAGCAAAGCTTGCAATATTGAGCATAAGACCAAGGTAACAGGGCAATGGGAATGATGCAAAAATTTTGACCTAAAACTGAACCATTTCTCATCCCTCTTGATCCCGGCCCCTGCCACTTTCGGACTCTCAGGCACTGAAGACCTTGCGCACAGCAGAGTTTAAACCCTACATCATCTTTGTGAAGCCACGGGTCCCTGAGACCCAACAGCGCTGCAGTAGCGGCACCTCACCAGCAGGGGACGAGCCAGGCCGGATCACGGTGAGTCAAACAACATTTAAAATGCATATTAGCTGATAACTGTGCTTTAGCAAGGCAGACAATATGGCTTATTTTGAAAAAAGTTTCGTCATTAAATAGTGTGTTAATTCTGACCGAGGGCTGGTGTGATAATAATGTGTACATAAAACACACTAAACATTCTGACTAAGGTTCATAAGGCAAAACACCACAAAAAGTGGAGAGCACATCAAACATACTCCACAGCCTCTATTTCTGGAATTTACCTCTAGTCATCCTCGTGGTGAAATGATTTGTTAGGCTGTGAAGAATAAAAGCTACCCTGCTCTCTGAGCTACAACCACTGTGACACCCTCTCTCTCTGTCTCTGGTGTCAGGACGAGGAAGTTGAGGAGATGCGCCAGTCTGCGCTGCAGATCGACCAGCAGTACGGCCACCTGGTGGACCAGGTCCTGGTGAAGGAGGACACGGCCAGCGCCTGCACCGAGCTTCAGAACATTCTAGAGCGGCTAGAGCGAGAATCCTTCTGGGTCCCCATCAGCTGGGTGCGGACCTAGCGACCCAAACCAGCTCACCCCGGCCTACCCACTGGCACTGCCCTCTGACCCCCCCATGTCACTCCCCTCCATCTCTCCCACTCCCTCTGCCAGCCCCATCTACATCACTGTCAGCCTGAGGAAAGGACATGCTGAAACCAACCCTGAGCCAGCCAGATGGAGGTAGATTGGGACAGAGGGGGTGTAGCCCTTAGGGGAGCTTTAAACACCAAGCCAGGAACTTCAATGGCCAGGGTGTTGGACCTCGTGATGATTCTGGTCCATACTGTATCTAATCCTACTGGGTTCTGAACATTGACTGAGACAGTACAGCTCAGCAGAAACAGACATGCACGTTCCCATTGTGGTGTAACTGACTGAGGAAATCCCCTCAACCTGATGACTGTCACTATGTAAATAAATCAGGAACACAGACTTGTGGCCCGCTGGCTGATGGTTGGATTGTTGAACTTTGCCATATTTGGGCTGAAGCCTGATGTGTATGACTATAATTTTGATTTTTTGGGGGATAAATTATTGATTTATTTAATTTCACTTTTTAATTTATTTGATGCACATGTTCTCATATGTCCTACTGTGGTCAATTTTGTGTTACCTCATCCTATTGGAACCAGAATGAGCCATAACTCACTGACCTCGATGCTACGGAACATGCTGACTTTCGCTTTGCACACAGTGCGCACTTGTCTGCTGTTGAGTCAGAGGTGTCACACGGGGGTGTCTAAATCAGTCAGAGAAGAGTGTACATTGTGTGCAAAGAAAAGCAGCTTGCCCTTTTTTGGAACTGGATGCTGGGATTGGGTAAGTTGGCTGTGCACACAGCAAGGCTTTGGCACTCTAACACTCTTAAAGCCCTTGGTTTCCTGTTTGTCTATGGCTGCTTTGACACAAGCGACTGCAACAATCTGGATGACCAGCTTGTGAAGCTTAGCGATGTAAAGTGTACAGTACCTGTCCTTACATTTGTAAGATATCGAACATATGTCCAGAGTATCAACAGTGATCACCTTGCAAAAGAGGTCCTTGGAGGAGATTCAGGACATATGCTGCACTCCTGCTGCCTCGAACGTCTGATGAAAGCTTGACAATATGGTGCTTCCTTACCCTCACTCACTGTCTCAGGCCACAAGAAGCAGCCCTGCGGACAAAGGGGATCAATGTGTGTCAGACATGTTGTCTAATATTCCTCTTCAAAACAAGTGCAAATGACACCCTGCTGTCCAAATGCAAGTGCAAATCCCATGACTTCCACTACAAAAGCAACTCATGTCAGTATGAGATTATAATATTAACATAAATGTACTGATGCAATTATACAGCAAATCATTCTATAATATAACTGTAGAACCAAATAGGAGTAGAACTGAAGTGTCACCTGCAGTCTACATTGTACTTGATTTGGTTGTTGTACTATGAGCCCACGGTCTGTTCCTCATTTGAAAGTGGAATGTGCTGGTTTAATTCAATTATGTGTGTAAATACTTATTGCTCTGACGGTGCAATGATGTGTGACATTTAAATGCAACTATAAAAGCCTCTGACCCAAAGGCAGATGCAGTATGTGTGAATTTATATGTGTGGATGTGTGTGGATATTACATATAAATGCAAGCACGTTTGAAAAAACTTAAATAATGAAATACACACATGAATAAATGAACAGACAGAACCTGATTGACAGGGTTAATGAAAGTGATCTGTATTCAGCAGAGTTTCCCAATGTCCTTATGCCTGTTCCATACAGTATTAGTATAGACGTGTGCAGCTTGGTTGACAAATTAAATGTCATGCCCTACCAATTAAATGTGAATTTGTCTCTAAAACTGTCAGCCCACCCCGGTGCCAATCACATGTATATTGAATCATGTTTAAATAACCTGCAGTAAGACTAATACATAGAAATCTAGTCTTATCCTGAACTGTTATAGTATGGACACATATCATAGGTGGAAAATGATGATTTCCCTTAAAGAAATATGTTAGACATGTGCAAAAATACATTTTTATCCTTACTGGCAATGCATCTATCTGACATAACAGACTGTATGGTGATAGTCCTGTAGCAGTCGGAGAACCTGTTTCTCGTGACAGATGAGCCCTCCTGCTTATGACAGCCTACCCAAATGACCCTGGAATCTGACAGAAGCCCCCCACCCCCTCCATTTTACATAGATGTTTTTGTCCTTTACTGTACCTTGTGAATCCATCACTCATGTTTAGTTTGCAAAGTAACATTTTTACGTGCCATAGTGAAACAGAGGAAAACTGGTATGTGTTGTGGTTAGTGTGCTTGTCTCTTTTTTGTCATCCTGGACTGAAATACTATCCCAAGGCTGTTACAATCACTCAAATGGAAGTTTCTGCCCTTTCATAATTAGTGGCATTGACCAAAAGTACTTGGTTTGTTTTTCTACAGTTGTTTTTCACCTTATATTTGTATCCGTTTCTTATAAAGGGCTCTAAACATACTGTAATTCTTCAAGATTATTAGAAATTGCTGACTTTAACTGGAGTTACTTGGAGTCAGTTTAAGGAAATGTTTACTAACACCATTCCTAAACAGGGGGCTCTTTAGTATAATCATAGATGCTATGACAATGAGTTTTTTCAAGAAGAATTATGAGGGAAGGGGAATGGTATTGTTGCTGATTTTTATTTTGACAGTTAATAGTAGTGGTGTTGTCCTTTTCAGGGATTGGATGCCAAAGGGCCAGCATTTGACTAAATCAGTACTCGTTACAGAACATTGGTTGAGCTTGGGTTTTAGCCTAGAGGGCCAAAGTTTGCTCTGATTTCCATGTCTCAAAGCAACTGACACACAAGCATACAGTGGGAAAACACAGTTAATGTTACATCTCTGTAAATCTACAGTATTTCCTATCATCCCCAGTTGGCATACAGTTCCATCTAGTGGACAATTGAAGTATAGCATACTACACAACATCAGAAAGGACTGCTACTTCATTTGCAGGATATCTTTGTCTCTGTCACCTGTGGAGAATAATAATAATGCAATGTGTAAGGAACCCAAAAATATAAATCTGTTATATTATTTAATCCATTCCTGTGGTGCATGTCACACTGAAGCAACACAGAATGCAATCCCATAACACGTCCCACCGTCCTCTGGTTCTGTGCTTTGACCTCCGTGTCATGCCAAACTTCACATTTCATTCTCCTCAACCTTCAGTTCTGCAGGAATCCAGAGTGGATCTATAGGAAGAAAAACAGGTATTCATGGGGCATTGGGTTTTAAAACTGCTTTATGATCGTACAACAAGTTAACAAACAATGAATGGTATTTTTGAACCAGTTTCCTTGACTATAGCTCGGAATTAAAACACAGACTTTTGCAACTATGCACACAAATCAAATCCAAATGAGACACATACACTCACTGTAAGGACAAACCCTCTGAAGATTGACACTAGCCATGTTCCAGTTTACAGCCATGAAAAGTATCCCCCGCACAGGGAATCACATACATTACTGCCACCCACCATGACGACGAATGAAGATGAGCTTAATCTTGGCAGCATACAGTACATTTTTATTTATTATATTGAACCTGCACTTCATTGGATGAATTTTTTCCAGTAAAAAATTGATTACAACATTGCATGAGATTTATGGACTTCATGCACATGGTATCAGAGAAAGTGTGTACTCATTTTCCTTCTTTTTCATCCAGCAATCATTCAAATAAAAATAACATCATGTTCGCTGTGACAGTTTGCATGCGTGTGAGTGCTTGTATATGGAGGACTAAAATCGATTTCCTCAAGGGCATTTGGATTAAGAAACTCCATGTCTTTCCACGTATTAATGTACCATTAATTTTTGAGAAATGAATTTGCCCCAGAATCAGCAAAATACACATAAATAATGAAAAGCGGCAATTTCATTGTATACACTCAAGAACCACTGAGCTTATGGTCATAATGAAATATAATATTTGTGCTTATGACTTATTATACACTGCTGCAGTCCTGCAGGTAGCACACATAACTAAACAAAACATTAAGAATACTAAGGTGACTAAGTCACCCACTAAAAATGCTCTACTGTTGTATTAGCATGGGGTGGCGGAAACACAATGCCTTCTGCATCATAGCATGTATTTTCTTGTGGATCCACCTCTGCATTTCTGTTTCCAATGTGACGCAGATTGTGTTGATCTGGCCCTCTTAATCAATCGATTGACCTTGTTTGTGTCCTTTTTGTTTACAATCCTGTCCCTGCACACTGGTGCATGTAATAGACCATGGGCAAGAATGATCATAAAACTGGGGGCAACACTCTCCCCAGACAAACACACTCTGACTCCACTCAAGAACTGGGATGGTGTGAGCCAGGCTACCTATGTAGCGCTGTGAGTTAAGTCACTGTAGCATTTTCAACATATTACGGATACCATTGCTAACTGGTGCCAGCTGTACATTTTTGGAACGAAGTTAAATGCTCAGAATGCGTAGTTGCATTATCGTGTGTTACAGTCAGTTAAATTAAATGAGTTTATTTTCTTAAAACCCTTGAAGATGTACATGATCATAATTGTTTTGAGGACTTAATAATGGTGAGCTGCTTTTTCACAGATACAAATCAGATATTTCCACTTGACTGAAAGAGTAAAAAGTCAGAATATCTAAACTAGGGTTATGCCATTTTTAGATCTGAGCTGTGCAGCTACAGTTCAATTAAATTCTTTTCAGAATGAAATCTGATTTTCTCATGCTAATTTTTTGTTTTTGTATAGTCAAAACAGATTTTCTTTCATTTTACCACTTTCAAACCAAACCCTATAAAACTCAGTAAAATTACAGTAATGGGATTTGATGAGGCTTAGGTAAGGGACCACCCATCTGTTTATTTTCTCTGGTCTCATATTCCATATGCTGAAAAAAATTCATCATCTTTACTGACCTTTGGAGCTATTTCTAAATGTGCTGTCAGTGAAATAAAAAGGGCAAGAGTCCGTGTGTCATAGTCACAGCAGGAAATCAAATTCGCTGCTATCACAATGAGATCTTATTGTAGAAAAAGGCCATACGCAAAACCCCAGCACTGGAAATGGGCTTCTGACAGCGCTGGCCATGTGTTCACTGGGCTAATACATTGTTTCAGTATTTGCTATCACAGAATATGGCTGCTGTGACATTGCTAGAATGTCAAAGAAACAATAGAATACTACCTGGGCAGCGTGTTGACTGCAGATGCAGTGAGTTGATAATTGTGTAATACAGTGCTTGTCTTTTCAGTTTGGGCATACTATTTTCTTCTGTATTGGCCCATACTCTTGTGAAAGGAAAATTACTTGAATTCATATTAGCATATTAGCATGATCCTCAAGCAGAAAAAAACCCCTCCAGTTTAAAAGAACCCTCCAATGAGCACCCCATTGGGATGCGTGCAAATGCATCAGAGGATTGCATTCACCTTGCTTCAGTGTTCCACCACAAGTGCAGAATGAGAGCATTATGCAGAATCGGCGATTTCAAAACATGTTTGCAAAAAGGGGAAATTCTTGAAGTCTCTTTGTGGTACACTTTCCAAGCTTTTTCAAGCTCTCTCACTTTTGCTGTGAAGGTCAATGTACAAGGTCACGATAAAAAAAAAAATACATTTGATTGGCTTGTGGTAATAAGCAGAGCTCATTTTCAGAAGCATTTCACTTGCAGTATTTGAATGACTGTTTCAGTTTCAATCCAGCTATCACAGGGATCAGCAAAATTATGATTTCCGTCATTATAATGGCATTAACCCACATGGATTTGTCAATCTGTATTACAGCCGTATTACGAGTAATGGAACTAACATCAAGAGGTTTTACTCAAAAAATTTCATGAACAGCAAATTCTTTTTTAATAACTGGAAAATCATGCCATGTCTATTCTTATTATTAAATGACATCATGTTTATTTTCATTTGATTATGTGGGCGGGTGACATTTGATTTACCAGCAGCTGCTTTAGTGTGACCAATCTCTGCAATTAACTTTCAAAACAACCTATACTATATGCCACTGAAAAATGCCTGAGGCAAAATAATTAAAATGTGAGCCGTCAATCTAATTAGCACGGCTATTCCTTCAGGAGAAAGTTCTTTTCTGCAAAAGCGTAGGAGTATGTCGCACACATTAGCCGACACTCTTTATTAAGCATGCATGTATGCGCAGACATGCATCTCTCAAGATGAGTCTGTGACTCAATGTTTTGTTACAAAACACTTGCCACATGTTCTGCTGTTTTTGAGGTTTTGCTAAAAGAAACTAACCTAATAATGTACTACCTAGTAGGTATTAATAGGTAAAATACAAATGTATATTACAGTTTCATAATTGTAATAATCTAAGTTTATTGCATGAGTAGTTCTGTCTAATGAGTAAACTCCAAAGTACCTGTATTATTGTAAAATAATACTCTGGTCTGGGGAAAGTCTCCCAAGGTTTCAGGTCTTTTCACAATAGACCAGACAGACTTCTTCTGAAACCCTGATAAAGAAAACAGTTACCAACAAAATGGCCTCTTATTAAAGAAAGCTATTTAGACAACACAAAAGAAATCTAATTTTGCCAGCACTTGCAGTGCTTTCATGGAAAATGAAGCCTCTGGAGTGAAGATAATTTTTGTTCATTTTGTTTCATTGATTCATAATAGACAATTACCATTCAGACACCTCAAGGCCATAATACACCATATTTAAAGGACATTAAAAAGGCAATTATCATAATTATAATATTAATAATTTTGCAAATGTCACATCCATCAGGTGTGTTCCTTAATATATGCAGATGGATCCTAGTTAAGGCCGGTTTGACATTTTGCAACTTAATGAGTTTTGTCACTCAATTCAAATAGTGTTTCTGACAAACACAACACAATCTAAGTGAAGAGGTCACAGTCTTCTTGTGAGCTTGACAACAGAAAAAAGCTTGTTATTTAATCTTAATAATAAGGCACAACTGTAGACTGTTTGGATTTGAATTAAAATGGCACTGTAGCATAGCAGTTGTGGGGCTTGACTTGAAAAGAGAAGGTTTCAGGTTAAAATCCTGTTTTATGTTTGAGTAAAGTGATATTTAAATCAAGTGCTTTGGCAAATTTCCTGCTGTCACTTGTGAGTTATGTGGAAATACATATGCAACACATCATGTACAACAAATTCATCCTGTATTTAGGGTGTTTGTTAAGAAAACAAAATGATAATGAGACAATGTAAGAGGAAATTTAACAGTCTACTGCAGACCTTTGAGAAAGTATATGGAAAGCACAGATCCCACCATACTGTGGATGCAATGTAAGCTTGTTTTCACAGTGACTCAAGACACCCACATTATGCTTTGTTTCTTGCAAACAAAGCACTGGCGAAAGATCAAGGGATCAATATGCGAGAAAACGTTTACTGATTGTTTGTACTTTATGACCAAAAAAAAAAATCTTTGTCATTAATTTTACACTTTATTTTTGCTCAGTTGTCAAATGCCTACAATAATAGCCAGTAGAGGGCAGGAGAGTATAATCAAAAAATAGATTGCACATTTCATAAGACTGCTAGGATAATTAAAAGCATAAAGTTTTTATTCTTGGGCTGTTTCGGTTCAATGTACGAAAGCTTCATAAATTAATCTACTTAGCATATCTAACTAAACATTTCATAGAATTTGGTATTCAACATTTTTAAAGAATGCTTCTACTTAATTGCAAATTTCTATCAGGCATATATTGTAAATTAATTACTAATTGTCAGTGGAAATACTGTTTTTTAAGAGAGCAGCCACAATCCCAGACTCTATTATTATAGTCTTAATTAGAGGTAATTATGAGAAAATGACTTGGGCTGTTAAAATTCTTGGAGAAATGAATAAATGACTTTATTTCTCTTTAAAGACAGCAGCATGTCCTTCATTTGCCTTGGAACACTGTTATAGAAATTGCCAAATGTATCTGTAAATCAGTCATGTTTATGTCCTTTCAGTTTCGTGTAAATGCTGTTTGTAATGGATCAAAAAAAAAAGTGTTGCAAAGATGATAGGGGAGCTGAGACGAATGGAAAATCATTTTGGTGAACCAGGAATATCAAAAATTTGGGAACCTTTGTTCTTGTAACACACACACACAAGCATGCACACACACCCATGCACATGCGCGCGCACACACACACACACACACACACACACACACACACACACACACACACACACATATATAACATGCAGAATGAGGGGACATTGCGATATGCTGCGGATTTATGTAGCATGAGACAACTGATGTTTTCGTGTATGGGACTGTAAATGCTTAAACTGATAAGTAATGTTGGATGCAAAAACACCATTGATTTCCCATATTGCCATTAGCCTGCAGTAAAAGGAGCTATGAAATCCATAGAAGCAATTTAATGATGTGCTTTATTAATCCTCCTGAGAAATAAACAGGAGAGACAGGTGATTAAATATGGCTTTCCCCCTGGCCATTGGTCATAACTGACTGTTTAATATGAAGAATGTGTGGTGATGCTATTAGCAATTTTAATAGTTAAATCCAATTAATAGTTAAAGCCAGCTGCTTTATCCATGCTCGGTACACACAGCCAATACATATCTGGGTTTGAATTTCAAGTGTTTATTGAGTTTTTTTTCAGAGAAGTCTAAATCTATTTCAAGCTCACATAGACATCCATGTTAAATGTTTATTGCAAGACTGTCAGATAAACTGCTCTCGGAAAATGGCCCTAGTTGTAATTTAAACACAACATAAACTGGTTGTGATATGATTATGATATTTTTGAATGCCTAGCACTACAGGGCATACTTTGGGAATATAGATTACAAATGCACTCTCAAAACCGCACAACAATGTTTACACGCTGTTGTAAACATGAGATCAATAAATTAACATTAAGAATCATGACTTGCAAAATTTTCCTCATTAATCATACATTCAAGAGAGTCTGAGCAGCACTAAACAACATTAACTTACTTGAAGAAACAAATAAATTATTCAGATCACAGTGAAAGACAGGTGAATAGTAAAAAATGCCTCTAGCAGTAACACAGAAGTTACTGACTAATTAGCCATTCACTGCCAAGTGTAGGAAAGCAAACCCATGCATTTTGTATGGTCTGTTATGAATATGTCAGTTAATATGACTTCATATGGACAGCATTCAGAGTAACCCCATGCATGACACCATGTTTGTCAATGCGTCTTAGTTCATAATCCATACCTTTCAAGTCTGCCTGATTAAAGTCTGAAGAATCTGCGTTCCCCACTACCTGCTGCTTCTTGTTGCTTGGTGATCTCCCCTTGTATGGCAGTGCCATTACATTCTAGAATCATTCCACAGCTTTCCAGTTGTAATGCTGTGGTACCCTGCTTCTGATATACTCTTCCATCAATCACACTGCCAATTCCATATCAGTGACTCTGAACGTGCATTCTTTATGCACTTTATAAAGATGTGCTCAATGTGACATCTGTATATGTAGTGTATATGCTAAGCATTTCTCTGTCATTACTGTTATGTCCATCTGTGTTTGTGTATGGTATGGCATTCAGCCTAAACATTTCTGGGTTTAAATTTCAAATATTTATTGAGGTTTTTTTTCAGAGATCTTAAATTCTATTTGGAACTCTATTTGATTTACATTTACAAACGATTATTATAAGTTGAACATCGTCAGGGAAATTACCAGGCAAATTGCTCTTGGAGAATGGTCCTTCTTTGAAGTTCTCTGATGGATTTAAATGTACCCTTTAAAGTCAATAAAAAACTGACTGTGGTATTACTAAAACATTAATAATGTGGATTATTGCCACATGGATGGCTAGCACCGGGTGACCAACAATAGGAATATAGATCTGAAATGCAAAGCCACACCACACTGCCGATACGCTGTTATAGCCTGAGTCAATAAATATAAAATTAAGAATCATACTTTTACAAAGCCCCCCCATTCATCATTAATTCAAGAGAGACTGAGCAACAACACTGAAGACAGTGAAGAATGGAAAATGCAATAAAATTCATTTCAAAAATTTAAAGCACAGAAAAAATACGTCTGAATAAAAATAATAAAGAAATGTTTCTGCCCCTAACACAGAAGCTTATGAGTTCTAAGTTCACACAGGGTTGCACTAGCACATCCTGTAGAAACTTTGAGTTTGAACAGTAAGGATGAAAAAGCAGGAGCATTATATAATGTTTGAAGACACAGTTCTTCCACGCTCACCTGAACACCTGAAACACTACCACCGAAAGCAATTTCTTATATCTTAAACTTTGTTTTTCTTTAAAAAAAATCAAATCTATGATTTCATGCACTCATATCTCTACCAGCTAGCTTGTACCTTGTCTGGCCAACTATCAGTTATGCTGTGCTTCCAATATTGTTGACTCCTTACATGTCTTTTTGCTTGTGTTGTGCTCTGCCTCACTTGTAACTTGCTTTGGATAAAACTGTCTGCCAAATTAATAAATGTAAATATAAAGAATATAAGTGAGTATACAGAGTCTCGCCAGCACAACAAACAAATAACATGACACCATGCTTGTCTGTGCCTTTTGCACTCAGCCTGAAGGAGCTTTCGTATGTATCTACAGCATGTCATTTCCAAAATATCTGTGTGTTCTTGTCACAATTTTGAAAAATTACAGAACAAAGTTTGGTGCCAAGAAAAACAGCTAATTGTTAGGGATGTATTTTTGGTTCTCACACCTTGTTTCACACCTTAGTATTAGAACAAAAGGTGACAGGCTTGACATAGACAAGTATTAGATGCTGTTAGATGCTGATTCACACATGCTTCACACCTGTTCTATCCTGTTGTTTGTCCATGACCTTGTAATTTCCGTTTGGGTGGCAAGACATTATGGAATGATTCCACAGCTTTGCTGCCTGCTTTGCGTGCAGCCTCCCCCACAATTATCATGCCTTTTTAACCCTGTGGTTTTAAAACCCTCTCTCTGGTAATCTCCATCCTTAATGACATTACCTCATGTAATTAGGACCTCTCTTGACCCTTGTTTTATCCTCCTCCTCTGAATATTTCTCTGCATCTCACATCCAAAACAAGGGCTTGGTCATTTAACAACACTGACCCCAAAGGTGGTAGAGTTACCTAACGCACAGCACACCTGCTGAGAACCTGGGTTCCCCCCGCAATGATCTGATCTGATCTGACTGGTGACGTTGTATGCTGGACATAGCAGAGCCGCTAGTGCTGCAGGGCGTGTGCAGCCATGCAGGGATGTGAGCCGCACTCTCTCAATAGGGAAAGGCTTCACCGCTGCTCAGCACCACGGACAGAGAATGCTCTGGACCGATGAAGACCGTGGACGACAAACACTACGGGCTGGCCAGGACCACCGACAGAGGCTGTTTTCATTTCTGCTGGCTGCCACCTGTGCCTGTTCACTACACAGCATGGCTGCGCTGGACGCCAGCTCTGGGAGGAGCTGAATACAAAGGCGTGTGCTCTGAGGAGGAAGAGAGAAGCCCCAGAGACGCTGTGTTTCATGTATGCTTTCAGGCCTGCGTTTTCCTTGTTTTCTCACAGGCAGCTCTGACAGGAAAAGCTGAGTCACTGAGCCGCTCAGCTGTGTTCTGCCCCAGACTGTTAGAAAGCCTAAGCACACTCGTTCTGCAGCCAGACTCAAAGCTCCTGCTACTTTGTTAAGATGACTTTTTCCACAGCAAATGTCTTTTTTTCCTTTTTTTTTTACAACTCCTTTATTCCACTCTACAGGGCTTAATACAGCTCTTTACAGTTGCTTCACAATTGCACACTTTCTCTTGGTTGTTGCCATCTGCTTCACTAGTATATGTACTCTCCACAGATTGTGAAAACTCCCTTTAACAATTAAATGTGCATGCAAACTGATATCAGCACATAGGTCTGAACCGACATAAGTCGGATCAGAGCGACAGGTTTGAATGTGACAGTCACCCGCTATAGGCGTGAACCACACTGAACCACCAGTACCACTCTGGGGCATGATTTTTCCATTGAGAAGGACAGGTTCTGATTGGTTCTACTTCATGTGCTGATGACCATGAATGCAGATAATGTACAAGTGATATGGTTTAACCGCTTTTTACATTTCTAAGCATTGACAGTGTGCTATGGTTTGTGCAAGAAACCCTCGTTTTAAATTCTTCTTTTTCTTCAGCAGCAATCTACTGTGCATCTTATCTTATCTTGCACTGGTTACTGTAAGTGGCAGAAACCTTCACAAACAGCCATGACTGCATCAGATCTATTATTATGAAGCAGAAAGGCCAGATAGGCAAAGATAGAATATATCATACAAATTCATCCTGGTGCTGACAATCAATCTGTGTACTCTGGGTTATTTAGAATTAGTCCTTTGATGGCTATGCAGGCATCTGTACCTTCCTCACTATTTTAACAGATTCTTAGCTGAACTGCATAACTGTTCTAGAGCAGTAAAACAAAGACCAACTCCACTCATAAGGGATGCTAATTTTCAATATGGTGCCAGGGACATTTTGTGCCCACAAGTTTGATTTCGATATGCCCACTTATGCAAATCAAGCAGATAGTGCCACTCTGTATGAGTTTGATGTGCCTTATATATGTCTTCCAACAAGATCTGATGGGATCTGATAAAAATCCAACTCTAACCAATTTCCAAAATATATGCAAAGTCTAAAAATAAGAAATCAAAACACTATTCAGCAAAACGTTATGACAATAATAGCAATCACCATGGTTCATTTTCTCACTGGCTCCAGGCATCTAAGAAGAGTTCAGACATAAACTTTCAAATATAAAGTCTCCACCATCACTGTTGCTTAAGAGTTCAACTGTAATCTCTAACTCATGCTGTCAGGGTAGAATGGAGCCGCCAGGTTTGCTCCGCGACCAGCTGACCACAGACATGGGTTGATCTCTGTCTAGCAGTGTGACGTATTAATTGGAACACTGGGCTTTTAACCAGGGTTGTGGGTTCAAATCCTACACGGGGCACTGCTGTTTCACCCTCAAGCATGGGAACTAAACTTGAAGATGACATAGCATCCAGCTGGATAGATGCATATTGCATAGCATGCAAGCTGTGCAAGTCACCCTGTGTCCTCAAGACAAACGTGCCATGTTATGTGTCTTTCAGGTGTCATCTTGTTTGGCACTTCAACCCTCGGCTGACATAAACCTCAGAGGGTCTGAGCCCTGCCACATTATGCTCTAAGGCTGAAGGGAGGCTTTGCTGATTTTGACCTTGCCCGTCAAACCGCTCCAGGTAAAAATTGCCTCTCAGCTGTCAGACTGTGGAAGATGGGTATCTGCTGGCAGATAGCTAAGGATTCCTTTTTAGAACCTGTACTGCAGCAATATGCCCAGAGATGCTGCTCATTATGTACTGACACTGTGAGGGGGCTATAATTAAATGCTGTTTATCCTTATCAAAAAAAGAGTTATATTTTTGGATTTTCTTTTTCATTGGAATAACCATTTCTCTTGATGATGCATTCAAATTTAATGACGGAATGTTTCTAAGATGTGTTCTACTGCTTCTACATTACATTAAATTACATTACATTACATTACATTCGTTTAGCAGATGCTCTTATCCAGAGCGACTTAGCACAATAGAACAGATGTGTATCCATTCAAGTTGAATGAGCAACAGTGTCAGACCAAGCTAACAATACTCCCAGACCAGTGAGTGTGAGCATAACACTATTCACACCCTACCACAAGTTAACTTGTGCAATCTGACTAGAGAAGGGAAGCCAAGTATAGAATCCAAAACACATCGCAATCCTACACGTACAAACAGCAAGTACTACAAGTAGCTGGTGTTAGAGGGTGGGGATTGAGGTTGAACCAAGATCCAGTCTGAAGACGTGGGTCCTCAGTCTGCATCGGAAAATGAATGCAATGTACTGCTTCTACTTTATTGTTTGCAAATTCTCTGTGTTCCTCAGTCTTCCCCTCTCTCTGTCCCCCTGTTTGAAACTGGAGCAGACCTGGATAATTCATGTTGGGAAGCTTTAATAAAGTAGGTAATGTGTAATACAAATGAAGGGCTTTTTGGTGTAATGCACCTGTTTTGGTTATGCAAAAATGCTATGATTTCTTTGTTTGCATAATCAGCAATCTTTTTTTGTTTATTGGTTTTCTTTTTTGTCTGTTCTTTTATTTATGCTCTTGGCAACAGTTGTTATTTTAAAAAGTATCAAATCTTTCTGTGGTTTTAAACTTAAACTAAACAAACACTTCCCAAACCTACTGGTGAATCATATTCCCCGTGATAATTTAAAAAAAACTTCACTCTTTTCTTGTAAAGTTGTCTTCATTTTACGTCTTCCATCAAATGGCAGGCACAGCAGTAGCGCAGCAACAAGCCATTTCTGTGCAGTGCATTTGGGGTGATTGCTATTCATTACTGCTTGATCATGCTGCTTTCCACCTTGAAAGCAAACATGCAGCGGAGGTAAAAGTTCATGCACCCCACAGAGAAAGAAATTATGGAGGGAGGTCATTTTAAGTTGTTACTCGAGGGGTGCCTGTCCTATAATGAGCTCCCTCTTCACTGTGGTGCACTGCTGGACTTCTGGTTTTTGTTGTCTTAAAAATAGGCATTGGCCTCACGTATCACTCAATTGCGTTTGTCTTGCTTTACCACTCCTGAATGAGTGCAGAGGTTGTTGCAGTGAGAAGAGCCTCATGTACAACTGACGATTCCAGAACAAAAAAAAACAGCTGCAGACAGACATGATGAAAAACACTGAAGCTTGTAAATTGTGACATGTGAATGTAATCTAAATGTAATGTAATGTAAATGCAAATGTAAACGTTTAGATTAGTGCAAGTGAAACGTAACACATTAGTCAAGGATGCCTGCTTGCAATGGTATTAGTTTTTGCACAGTGCAACATTTTTAATTGACTTTGCTAATGAAAAACTCTAACAAGCGAATGCTGGGGCACTTCAGTTCTCTTGTGAATAAAAATACACACCCTCAAAAGTCTTTCAGAGCAATGGCACCTAAAAGGAACAGGCAGATTTGGTGCAGAGAAGAAAGAAAACGGTAAGGAGCAGGGCTTGTTACCAAAAGGTTGCTGGTTTGATTCCCTGCTGGGGCACTGCACCCTTGGGCAAGGTACCTACCCCAGATTTGCCTCAGTAAATATCCAGTGTACATGTGCATATCCAATGTATAAATGGATAATGTGTGAAAATAGTAACCTTTGTAAGTTTCTCTGGATAAGAGCATCTGCTAAATGACAATAATGAAATATGATAGATTTACCAAATCCATTGTGCTGCAACATATGGATTAAAGGCTATAATTTAAAGCAGTTTCTTGCCTTTGCTTTATACAAATGTTGTGCAGTGTGCACACAATTAGAGGGCTAATTTTGCAGAATTTCTCCTTGCAAGTAATGTGAGCATTTACAAACAATGGATGGCAAGCGATACAGTGAACAAATGATCTGAGAATAAACTGAAAACCTTGATGCATGTGTAACCAAGGTTTACAAAGAAACTCATAGATCCCTAAATATACTATAAATAATAATAATCACAAAACATTGATTACTTTATTGATTTATAATTTTATTGAAAACACAAGTGAGAATTGATAACAGAAAATATACACTGCAAAGTAATATTTAATGTTAGAGCTCCCTCTACTGGGTGTACTGGGCAGAAAAGTAAAAACGATAAAAAAAAATTTCAGGGAAGGACGCATGGAGAAATGTTCGAACGAAACTTTGAAAAGAAACCCTCAGAAATCCGGTTACCTGGTAAAAGTTAGTTTGAACGATAGATCTGAAGAACTGCACTTTTCGTGTGGAGAGACTTGAGCGAACAGCTAACGTTGAAATTTACGGACATTATTATTTTCTTGGTTAAGAGTTTTGGCCTGTTGATTACCGACCAGCATCGAACCCGTTAGAGTATTTCTGTTTGAACTTTGCTAAAGACTGTTGAAGATACTATTTCTTGTTTTGGTATTTATTACAAGAACTGTGTTAGATTCGAACTGATTACTTTGTTGGATGTGGATAACACGTGTAACGACGAGAACAAGATGGCGAGCCACCCAAAGACAAGATGATTCCACCACACAGAGGATCAGCCCGACTGGAAGCGTAACGTTAACCTTTTCTCCTTTTCCAGTTTATATGATACATAAGACTTTTCAGTTTCCTCGGATAGTTGAGAAAGACTGTGTTTTGAAAGACTGATATAGAAAACCGAACCTAGCGAACGGAGTTTTTGATTTTCGTTTGAAAGACTGCATTGTAGACGTACGCATTTGAATTAGCATTTCCTGTTTGATATGTTTTTGAACTGGTTGAGTTTGAACACACTTTGATATGTGAATGTTGATTTGGTTTTGAAACTGATTTAACTGTATAAATAACTTATTAAACCTTATTAGAGAATTTAGTCTAGGGTTAAATATACAATTAGCCATCTGAAAGGAAACAAAGGAAATTACCAACAAATACATTTAGTTTTCTTTAAATAGGAGTTAAACTAGCAATAAATAGGCACTAAATAGGAAGTAAAAGGGATTTAAACAGAGTTTATTTGAATTTAAGACATTGAGGTTGAAATGAAGCTGAAGGATTTTGATTTATGATTTCTTTATTTGACATTCTTGAATATTGAACCTTAAAGTTTAAACTATTCAAACTCTGTGTCCTTGTGTTTTACTGCCTCCTGAGAAAAACTTAGAATATCTTCTGACGGCCCAGATCTAATGTACTGTCTATTGTGTAACGATTAGTTACATATACCAGGTAGACAAGTGTTACAGTTTGGCGAGCCAGCCAGGAGGAGTGCAGTATAAAACACTGATTACAAGTATTAAAAGAAATATATCCGCTTGGCTAAAATTTATCCAGTCAAAACCCAGAACTGAAAAATGGAGGTTGTCCAGGAAAAGGGAGTTAAAATTCCTAATGCTGTTTTAATCAGCGGGATAACAGAAACAGATAAAGACGAAGAACTGCTTTACTTTCTAAAGAAGTATGGTTCAATTGCCAGGGTTATTCGACTAACAGACCTTAGTACAGTGACACGGAAATCTCTAATAGTTGAATATAATTCTGGAAGTGCTGTACGTGACCTTCAGCCCCTCTTACCTCATGCTCAGCAATCCAGTAGTGACACCCAAGTGGCATACAGTGTTGTAGCTTTGGCTAGTGTCTATACACAGAAAGCTGGAAAGTATATAACTCAGACTTACCTGGATGAACTAAGAGCTATAGCAAAGAGTAGCGGAAAAGGCTACGAAGAAGTCCTGAAAGAGATGTTGACACAGATCAGTGAAACCATTACCACTGCAGAGAGCCTTGAGCCAATCACTGATGAAACAGATGAAGTTGAACCTGACGGCTTCACAATCACAGCAAGAATAATTTACAAAAATGAAATACAAACATGTTTTGAAAAGTGGATAATTAATATACGCGCTTTTGTTTCACGTCCATGTGCGTGACTAATCATCATCTGACCCTGATAGTTTGTGTGTAGACTATAGTAAGCTCAATTCTCATGTCATGAAATTATTTTAGTGCTGCAACAATAATTTGCAATGTTGAAATGCAGATGTTTTACAAAGCGGATAAACGTATAATAAACGGATTTTTTTCACATACATGGTCGCAACTAATCATTATATGACATAAATAGTTTGCAGGAATTTTGCAAATGGTAATTCATTCAGTATAATAACGGCAATTGGCAGGTGATAAGAGGAGATGACGGCATGGGCGGGGCTGTTATGATCATTGTGTTCACAGTAGCACTTCTGAGACATCGAGAGCAATAAATTGGTATGTCTACAGCACACTGTGTAGTGGTGCAGCTACACAGTTTGGGCAATTGCACGGTTGCGTGGTGCATTACTTACAATGATTCAGAGAGTGCGATATACCCCACAGCAAGCGTTGGAGCTGCTGTGTAATATTAATGAGATGGAATCGGAGGGCGAACAATGTGAGGTGTCGGATGGAGATGAGGAGAGCGATTGCGGTGGTGAATTCAATCTGAACCTTGAATCTGATTCAGGTTCAGAATCAGACTCTGAAATCGAGTGTGCTGGGGACTCATTTCAAGAGGCTAGAGATGGCATGGTATGGGCTGAACAAACTGCTGGCAACCCTTGGGGTAGAGTGTGAGAGTGCAATATAATGAGAAACCCCAGGGCCCACACGTTATGCCAAGGACAATATTACAAGTCCATTGAGCAGTTTACTGTGTTTGATTGACACAGAAATGTGGGAAAAGCTTCAAATATACACTCAAGCTGAAGCTGATCGAAATAATGCTGATAAATTCAAACTGACGGCTGACGAGCTGAAAGCATTCATGGGTCTCCTCTATGTGAGAGGAATTACGGGCAGTAAAAGCATGAACCTGGATGAGTACTGGTCTGCTGACTTGGGAAATCCCATTTTCAAAGAGACAATGTCTCAACAGAAATTCCGAGATATCATGCGCTATCTGCGCTTTGATGACAAGAACACAAGGGCTGCCCGCCTTGTGACAGATAAATTTGCCATGATATCTGAGATTTTCGATAAATTTGTGAAAAACAGTATTGCTTCGTACACACCCGGTGAGAACATTACTGTTGATGAACAACTGTTCCCTACCAAGTCGCGCTGTCGTTTCACACAGCACATGGCCAATAAACCAGACAAATTTGGTATCAAATTCTGGGTGGCCGCTGATGTCGAAACAAAGTATATGCTGAACGCAATTCCCTATCTAGAGAAAGATGACACTAGACCGGCTGGTCAGTGGCTATCGGACAGTGTTGTGATGCGTCTGATGGAGCCTTTCCTGGGGAAAGGAAGAAATGTCACGACGGACAGTTTTTTCACCTCGTTGGCACTGGCAAACAATCTTTTGGCGAACAAAACCACTATTGTTGGCACGATGAATAAAAACAGACGAGAGATGCTCCCTTGTACACAGGCACAGTCTGAAAAATTTTTCACCAAGGTGCTGAGGGCGGGAAAAGCCGCACTCACGATATACCAAGCAAAAACCAAGAAAAATGTATGCATCCTGAGCACAATGCATCAGACAGTTTCAACTGATGATGGCGCAAAGAAACTGCCTGAAACAATTTCCTATTACAACAGCACTAAAGTTGGTGTTGATGTCATGGATCAAATGGCACGGCTGTATTCGGTAAAGGGAGGCAGCCGCCGTTGGCCTAGTTTTCTTTAAATAGGAGTTAAACTAGCAATAAATAGGCACTAAATAGGAAGTAAAAGGGATTTAAACAGTTTATTTGAATTTAAGACATTGAGGTTGAAATGAAACTGAAGGATTTTGATTTATGATTTCTTTGACATTCTTGAATATTGAACCTCTGAGCATTGTAAATGTTTACATAAATTCTTCTTTCACTTAAAGTTTAAACTATTCAAACTCTGTGTCCTTGTGTTTTACTGCCTCCTGAGAAAAACTTAGTACATTAGATCTGGGCTGTCAGAAGATATTCTGTCTATTGTGTAACGATTAGTTACATATACCAGGTAGACAAGTGTTACACATGCAAATTACAGTACGGTTACATAAAACGTTACAAAGGACTTTTGGTCCCTTAGGCCCCATTTACACACGGTATTACAATGTGTCCTTGATCGGATGCTGGGCAAGATCAGATGTTGTCGGGCAGGTGTAAAAGCTCAAAAGACACATTTAGGTCTGATCATGATCAGTTTTGCTGAAGCAGCTCCCGATGTTGTTGAGACCGTACTAGGGGCAAATGTAATTGCTTTGAACTGATCACTGAAATAATCACAACTGCTCATATGCAGATAATACCACGTATAAACATGCCCTTAGACATGCCCTTGTCAGCCATCTGCTTGAGTAAAACTCAGTTTTCCCCTCATAATATGCTGACCCAACATCAATCTCTCAAATTGATGGGAAAGACTCTTCCAACAACTTTGATTTTCATCATAAAAACACACTAATCAATTTAAAAATTGCAATAGATCATATTTTCTGCTAAAAGTCAAATACTTGAAAATCAAGCCTGGAGAATATACAAAATATCATGAAGCTGCCAGCGCTTTTTTTATACTTTCCCATTGTTTTCTGTTTTTGTCTTGCATTGTTCACAAGCAAATCCAGCAGATGACATGGCAGCCAAACAGTCTTTAATGAAGCACAAGCTTTATTATAATTTGCTGCTTCCATTTCTAAACCAGCCGCTAAGCAGTTTTCTGGTTCAAGTCAAACTGCAAGACAGGCAAGGGGTCGATTTACCAGCGTGGGCTCAGGGACAAGATGAGTCCTTCAGAGATTCAGATCTGGTTTGTAATTTAAGCAATGGCTAAAGCAAACAGTCTAAGTAATGATTCAATCCACAGATCTCAAGCATATGCTTCCTGTTTCAATTCAGAATCATGTGTATTGTGTCCTTTGGGAGTCCTTTAAAGGTGAATAGATCAGGCAACATATCTGGCAGATAATCTTTACAGTAAAGCAAGGCAACATAGTTTGATCCCTGGTCTTGTGCCATGAATATATATGACTGCAGTCCCACTCTCACATAGTGCTATGTGTTATACATGCTTTACAAGGGTGACCTTATTGGAAAGTATTTTTAGAGAGCACCTTTGAAATATTCTGCATGTTGACTGAGGAGGTGTTAATTTTTCCTGTGTTATTGTTAAAAGGAACATCAATGATTCAACAACATCAATGTCTACATGTTTGCAAAATCACTATAGGGTCAGAGAATACATAACACATTTCACTTACCTCTCTGGCAACTCTCGAGTCTTCGATCTGCTAAGGGTTTGATGAGACTTCAAGAATAGCAATATTAATATATTAATATCAATAATACACTAAACAGTTTAGACAATACACTGGTGTTGTAAAATTTCAGAACTGAACAAATTTTTAATTTATTATAATGAAATTATGTTCATAATCATGACATGAGCATATGTTAATTTTAATCAGAGTCATTAAAATGAATTATGTTGGAGTGGTTATGGGAGTGTGCAACCAAACTGAAAATCAAAAATCTGTTTTCATGAAGTTTTTTAGGCTGCACATGTCCAAAAAGTATTTTGGGATCCTTATATTCTGCCTGATGTCAAACTAATTATCAGGCATCATTCCCTGGTGGCATATTAAGTAAACCTCTTCTATAAATTGCTTGACCAGTCTAGTTCAATATGATCAACCTTAAAACTTGAATAATGGAAAATTAACTGGGTGCTGAAGCCCAGTGATGATGAGCAGCACAAAATGTCATTTTTAACCAAACAAAACCTTAATACACCAATCACTGACCCAAACCTGGAGAAAAGGGTTTTCTGTGGAACTTTGCCACTGTCATTTACCAGATAAGACATTAAATCAGAGATTGGCATAGACTGAGGTGTTACACATAGATGTTACTTTTTTGTGAATTTGAGCATTCACATTGCAGTTATAAAATATTTTGTGGTCCCCATCCAGCAGGGAACTCCATCCCCTCTGAGGCATGGTATAGCTGGTGCGGATGGTTAGGCATTCTGGAGACAATTTTCCTTTACAAATATACTTTAATGCTTTAATGAATATACACTCCACTCATCTAAAGCCAGATGTGAGGCTTCACAGCTAGATGTACTGCACATAAACATTCAACATTAACGTTCATTTTCAACATTTTTGATCGCAACATCAGACGTGCACAAACCTAGTCCCCTGCGGCTAGTTTAATCACTTAAATTAAGTACATCGTCTGCATTGCTGGTCCTCCTAATCATTTCAGATTAGATGTCTTCAGCAGTGCACAGGCTTCTTCAGATGATCTGTCAAAGTGTTCATATCTGGATGCAAACATAAAGTTATTCTTACAGCTAATGCCATCTGAGAGGACAGTTCATATGCACAAGATAAAATGCAGAAGGGCCTAGGTACGTTTCAGATGTGTGTGTTGACAGACAATGGCACCACATGTCCTTACCTCCAATCTCTGCTTTAAGACCTTTGAGACAGGTCTGTTCTTCCCACCACTTTTATTTATGTAATGAAACCATTTTAATCACTCAGTTCTTCATTTTGCTTTGATCTCGAACCAACCATATGTAAAATTCTAAAACTGTAAATTTCTTGATTCAAATGAATTAGCAAGTTAAAAAAGGCCAGTCATACAGGATTAGATTCAGAATTAAGAAGCAATTTGCAATCTTTAATCAGGACCTGTTGCTATCAATGTATTAAATGTAATTGATCCTAACAAATAGCAGTATGAATTCTAAAGCCAGTGGGATGGTTTTAGCGAGGTTTGGTTTCAATGAGATAAAACAGAGGCCCAACCAGAATCAGAGCCCATTTCCCACATTGTAAATGCATTTTTGCCCTTCTCATGCCTTAATTTCCAAACTTTATTTATTAATTTTTTCAGTCAAATACAGTATTTTTTTATCCAATGTTCAATACACAATTTGAACATAATTTGCCTCACATTTCTCACTGCAGCCCATACCCAAACTATTAGGGAATTGAAACTATTAAGAAGGAACTTGATAAGATGTAAATGTCTGAAACATTATGGGTTTTTAAAGGGCAGTGTGAAGCCCCATTATTGATGCAACTATCACATACTGAATGGCTGAATGGCTTGGAATTCTTTATAAAAGGTCAGTAAATTGCTCGTGTCTCTTTCGTTAACTGATTTCTTTGCTAAAAGTAAGCTGTTATCAACCTATTCTGATTGCCAACTCGTAACTTAAAACACTAGTATAGCATAGGTTGAACGTAGGTTGAACATTTTTTAATATGTTTTTACAGTGTATTGTAAATGCAACAACATCCCAGCCAATTGATTAGAAACAGCAGTGTGTAATGTATGGAATATGCAATTACTTTGGCAGGATTGTTTTTTCGTGACCATTACACCAGCTGGTATACATTTATACCAATCCTTTCAGTATAATCCATCTGTATTATACTGTCTTAGGAAAATCATCCTAAATAATGGTGATAGACTCACTGTACCCTCAAACTCACTTGTGGTAATGAGTTGGGGAGTTAATCACTGTAAGAGAAATTGATAACAAAGCAGCCTTTGTGCCGTTGTGTTCCTCAAACATTTTAACGTGTTTTATTTAACATGTGACAACACTCCCGGTATAGCAGGCATCAGCATCGGCATCTAACAAACTACACATTACAAGACATCTAAAAGGAAAACTGTGATCATCTAGGGACAAATCACAAAGAAGCTTCTGTGTATTTGAAGGTAAATTCATCAGGAACCCTTCAGTGCACTTTTGCATCAGCCATTCTGTCAGAGAGGGAAGCATATCAGCACATTTACAGTCTGTTGCTTAAGCACTTAGGCACAGACTTGGCAAATGCCTTACCATGCAGCTCTGTCATAAAGTGTTCCCTCAAACAGATCATCTGTGTTAAGACATTTTATCTGACATTTAGGGTAGCTTCTGGATGATGTGTTTGGGCCAGACATCATTATAATTAATAGGTTTTGGCAGATTTTAATGAATTATGCTGTGCGTTTGGTATCTCAGTGGTATGATGACATTGTGTAGGTCAGGGGAAGAGTCGCCTGAAATTTGTGACATTTTGAAAATGGAATTTGGAAAGAACCGCTGTGACGTTGAAGCAAAGACCCTTAGGTTGTTTATTTAGTCTAATCTAAGCATTAAAATAAAACAATTAAAATGTGTCAGGAGGGTTTGATCAATTGTTGGTCAACCAAAGAAAGAAATGAGTGCATCCGGGACCACACGCGAAGAGATCGTCTCACACACATTTTAATTAACAAGGAAAAGCTGTCCAAGATGGAATAGCGACACACCGTGACCTCACTGCTGAGATGGCCTACCATAACAACGCATCTCACTCTACCTTTCAAGCCATTCAGAGAGAGAGAGAGAGATAGAGAGATAGAGAGAGAGAGAGAGAAAGTAAGCAGTACAATGGTCTCTGTATCTTTAAAAAGAAGTGTATCCAAATAACCAACATGCAAATAGGACAGTTTACAATTTACAATTTGGCAGTAGACTGTAAATAGACAAGAGAGCGACTTGTATACACAAATCTTATATACAGATATATTTCCTTCCGTTTGTTGCCGCATTGACCCTGAAATTAGAGACGTTTTCTCTGGGAGTCTCTCTGGGGATCAGGCTGTCCTTAGTCCGTCATCAATGTAGGTGAGTCAAGGAGACGGATCCTTGCTCCCTATTTGTGCTGTACATAGCAACGATCAGTGACAGAGCTTCAGTCAGCCGTGCTTTTGATGGGTTTTTCTTTTGAGGACAGAGGAGTTTGCCAAAGCAGATCAGCCCCCTCCCCAGCCCCAGGTTCTCTGTCCCAGTGGTAGGTTGGCAGGGAGAGCTCTTTGCACTGGTCATTAGCAGGCGATCTCCTCCAGCGTCCCCAGGGTGGGCTGCAGTGCCACACTCACAGTGTGGCTGATGGCTTCAGAGTGGTTTGCCACTGGGTCACAGGTGCTCTGGACGGGGAGATAATGCACGCACGCGCGCACACACACACACACACACACACACACACACACACACACACACACACACACACACACACACACACACACACACACACACACAGGCACACACAGACAGGCACACATGAAAAACTTACATATGGGTCATGCTCCAAGTTATTACCACCTTTGTTAAAACCCAGTGATCCCAATAATTTCCTGCCACTAAAAGGCCACTGACATGGCATTTCTACACTCTCATTTCAAATGTCTTAACTACAGTGCATTCAGCATTTCATGCCCAACACCACAGGCTCCCACCAACACATATACATCCAAAAAAAAAAAAAATTCCACCATTTTTTACTCACCACATCCTCACCATGACTACCTTCCTCATCCTCTCGGCACAGCAAGTCTAGCAGTCTGTCCCTCATCACCTGACAGGAACAAACGTATCTGGTTGGATCTTACAACCTCTTCATCATACCTAAGTCAACCTCAGCTACACTGTCAAATTGCAAAAGTGGTCCCACTTTTTGTTCATGTACATTAAGTACCATGTAACTTCTCTCTAAATTAACGAAATCAATCAACCCCATCTGTACTCCTAACTCCAAACACAACTTTATGCAGAACTCTGATCACAAACTGGCATCACTGACTAAAATCCCATTACTTACCTGTATTGTACTCCTTTGCAGTTAATAACAAAACAGTTTGCACCTACAAGGCCATTACGAGCAATTGTGCAGCATTGTGTAACAGGCCCTCTAACACAAAGCCAAACTTCACACAGTGAGCACGGACTTTATTCAGAATATGAAATCTAACAGCATCTCTTGAACAAAAAAAGTAATAAATAATATCAGAGAGTGGATTCAATGAAAATGTCACACTGTGTATAGTATATCTGAAGTAACAATTACCATGTACCCACATGCACCTCATTTAAATGCTCCCAAGTGATTTATTGAAGAAAAAAAAAAGTATGTCAATATCAGTGGCAAAGATCTTAAAGGTAATAGCTTTTTTGGGGGAGAATAAACTGCTACTTGAGTATTTAATTATATTTAGACTCCTACATTAATTCAGTTTAGTTTATAATGATATTTAAATTAAATTATATTTGAGTATTTAATTATAGTAATTGCGAGTTATGTGTTGAAAAGTGTGGGGGAGCTTTGTTTTTTCTGCCTTTTTTTTTTAAACCTTATTTCACCCTGCATCTGTAGCAGTTATCAGATCTTTCGGTGATTTAATTTCTCTTTATGGCTAAGTACTTTCTGGGCTTCTTGATTCCTGATGTGCATCTCAGAATGAGTGTTTACCTCGTAGGCATAGTCAAACAGCTCCAGTATTGTCAAGATGCTGGCCCCGATGAACAGTCCCATCTGACCCCCGATGTCACCTGCCAACAACCACAGGTAGCCTCAGGGCAGAGTCATATTTGTCATTATTGTGAGGGGTGTTTGTGTGGTCATCGTAACAAGGGCTCATCATGACCTTGGCTCAATCTTACCCAATAAACCAGCCACTTCGTACGCTTTCTTCTGCTCTATGGTCTCATAGTTCAGGGCCTCAAAAAACACATCCAGAACCAGTATGTTGTCCCTGAGGAAGAGGGAGGAAACACTGAGTAGAGTCGCAGGACATTTGGCACAAACTGCATCTCAAGCCTACACAAGCAGCAGGTACACTAATCTAATAAATGTTGGTTTCCTGTAATTGAGAGATTATGGGAATGAGATTGGCTTCTGTACCAATATGTGTTCAAACACAAAAATCAACAGGTCAGAGCTAAAAGCCAATTTCCATCTTAGTGGAACAGGTTAAAAACAGCAATCTCTTCAAGCAAAAGGCTTTGTGAGGGCAAAAAGGTACATATCTTAATTTTACCAAAATGCATTTGACCCCAAAAGGCTGTAGGTACAAAAAACAACTTTCTCATACTGTCAAACCAATAAAGTTTCTAAGTGTATTTAAACAATTCTTATATTATGCATGAATTGAACAGCATTGCTAAAAACTCAATTTAAATATTGGATATTTTGGAGGGTCCTGAGGGGCTCAGTCCGCAAGGCGTTCAATATGAGCACAGGCTGATCTATTTGGCCTGGGTTCAAACACCGACTGTGTCTTCTGTCAACAATGACTGGGGTTACACAGTGGTGAACAAATTGCCTTTGTTCTGCTGGGTACAAGTATAGGGAAGGTCAGCCAGGGTTTCCTTGTCTCACTGCTCTCAGGTACTCAGCAATTCACCCAGAGCCTACCTGTTTCAGCATGTTTCCAGTTCAGCACAGACAGAGTGGAGTAGCACTTATCCTCCAGTGTGTACCCACTTCACTATAGTGTGCTGTGTGGTTTGTAGTGTGAAAAATGGCCTTTTGTGTGCATGCAGAAAAATTGGACATGACCTAAAAAGGAGGTTTGTACTAAAAATCCATGGTACATTCAAAATTAATCAACAAAAATAACTAAAAAGCTAAAAGTAATAAATAATAAATAAAAAGTATACACCATTGCCTCATCCAAAAGTTTGCAAATATTGAAGACCCAAAATAAAAGTTTATGCAAACAAATATCCACACTTACGCTATGTATTTCTCTGACTTATTAAACTTCTTCTCCAGGTAGCGAGCTGACGTCTTGCTGGGGATCCTCACCATTGACAGCTCCTTGTTGTAGCGCGTCATGTTGCAGGGAGTTCGGCAGACACAGTTATTCTCCTCTGACAACGTTGCTGGAGCAACCGTGATGGAGATGAGAGGGAGTGAAGAGGAAGATGGAGAAATGGAGGCAAACATGCCAGTGAACGAGAGAGGTGAGAGGAGGGAGGAAAAAAGAAAAATGCTTGTCAAGTTCTTTCAGACCCAAGAGCAATGTTTCTGCTCCATAACGGGAACAACAAAAGGCCCAGCACTGTGCCTCCCTTTGAGGTGGGTTAAGCTGTTGTTTCAACAAGAGAACACGGTGAGCTGGTAGTAGTCCGTGAGAACTAGCTGGCCTGTTTAGGTGAGGCGTGTCGGTGTTCCTTTTAGAATCTGTTCCATCTAAGGCACAGTGTAACGAAGTGGTCCATCCCACTTTTAATTAGCGTCACTATGCTATCAAAGAAAATGTGGAACACCACCTATACCTGAGTTGATAGTATGTCTGACTTCTGTGATCAATATGGTGTACTGTTCAAAAACCATAAATGAATTGAAACCTTGACTTTTTACATACATTTTTACAACATATTTGTATACAACACCCAACTTGGTCAGACTAACACACTACACACTTGCAACGGTACGGCTGGCTTTTTCCATGAAAGCCAAGTTTATGTTGGTCGCTGTGCAAATAAGATGACATTGAGACGTGCTTGGACAGTTGCTCATCTTATCCATAGAGAGGCCATTCAAACTTAGTGTGAGAAGTATCACTGAGGGCGACATTGACTGTTCCTGAAGAACGTGACAGTGTGTACAGACAGAACACTCACCCCCATAGATTTGGAGTGAGCTCTCAATTAAGATGTCCCCTGCCATCTCCTGGAGCAGACAGGGTGAGCATGTGCCATATGCCACAGGGACTCACCCCCAACATGATCACACAGCAATAACTGCCCTGCTGGGAGTTTTTACACAATGCATGATCCAGACTGACTTTCCCCATCAGCCCCTTCACAGGTATATGCATCAAGGAATGATACTGTATGCACATTGCAACAATACAAAGATTAAATGCAGATGCCGCAAATGATGACACTTTAATGTGACAGTGCTATGTTTAGGTTTAAAGTTCTAAAATGCCATTAAGCCATAATGGTTGAAATTACTTGTTTTTGCTGAATAAATATAAATGTATTATTCTGATATGTCCATTGAGGAATGGAACAAGCACATTAAAATTTTTTTGTATTCTTGCCACAAGTAAGATTCAGTGCGGAAAAAAACAAGGAAATTCTTTTGTATCTTTTGAACCTCAAAAAAAAAAAAAAACCTTCCTTCATATTACTGCAAAGAGAAATGCCTTGTTTTTTGTAGACACAGACTGAACTTTCCTCTTCCAGAAGGAGCACTTTCTGGACCAGCCCACTTTTCTATTTGACACTTTAAAAGCAGACCAGTTAGGTTCAGCTCCTAATATTAGATGTAAAAACATCAGAAGATAGGTCAAAATGTAAAAGTTGCATCGCAATATTACATACTGTGATATATATACCATGCTGTTTTATTTGCAAAAGAACATAAAAGACAATAATGTAGGATGTGTGTCATGGCCAACCAAAAATATTATTTTTGTGATGTGCTGTGAGTACATTTTTTTCTTATTTGTGTAGTGTGGGGGTTCTAACATGATATATTATTGTTTATTTTTAATAAAACCAAACAGCCTTCCTTTCCTCTGCACAGAGTCAAACACCCACTAGTTTGCCTGTGACCGAGGCCCTTGCATTCCTGCAATTACAACTGGAAATTCAATATAGCATATGCCGGCTCTCATTTTCATTTTAATAAGGGTGATTATTGGATCTGGGTCCCATTAGTCATTTACTTTTCTTTCCTCATTTCTCTCACATGCTGTAGGCTTGAATCACCCAATGATTCCGCTGCATTTTTTATTTCACTATGATTCCCTTCAGTTTTTTATTGACTTCATATTTTTTATAGTCCCCTGTAATCAGTTTGCTGTTTATATCTAGTGTTTCTATGGGAAACGAAATTATATTACTGTCCTCAGAGATGCCACAGAGGACTAGAGCTGTGTTTGTTTCACACATTTCCTTGCAATTGGTTGAGTTACCATTATTCAGTACCAATATTAATTCTCAATACTTTTGGACAGAAGATAGAAGACTGTGAATTGAATAAGTGGAAAATATACAGCGTGTGAAACTATACATTTTTGGAAATCATGTGATCTTAATTAGACTAATATGTGATAACATGATCCCCATGCTACATTCAAGGTCTACAGTAAGAATGTCACCTCCCTAGGATGGAAGCCAGTGGGTTCCACCACTGTATGCTCCTGGTCTTTGTTGGTACATGACATGGCTGGGTTCAGCCTGGAATTGGAACTGCTAGAGCTATTTAGGGACTCTTTGCTTTGTTGGTTTTGCACTAAAGAAGAAAAGTTGGAACGACCAACATATCGTGTGGACATTTCATCGATATGCCTGTGATTTTATCATTCATCCACATTTTATTTTTTGGTATTTTGGGGTCCATTAGAGTGTAGCAGGGAGGACCTGGTAGGGCACTAGGACCTAGCAGACATGGTGTGCTCATTTTTTTTTTGGTATTTAGCATGACGTATTCATTGGATTTCAAACCAGCCAACACTGAGGAATGAAGCCGCAGTAGGTTTGAAATCCTTTCTCTGGTCTTTTGTTATTGGCAGTGGTTACACTCTTCGATGTTTAAGATGGGTTACTTTTGCAACTTTGTAGATTGCTCATGTGTTGCTCCTGTGCAAAGTGTTTAGTGAGATATTTGGAAGTTTCAAACTGTGAGTACTTACTATACTGCATACTGCACAGAGCAGCCCTTTGTGAACATGCAACCCATTAGAGTGTTTGTTTGGTAGGTTACCGTGTTTGTGTGCGACTCCTCTTGTGCTTCAATGCACAGAATCGTAAAGAACAGCTTTTGAAAGGCATGGTAGTTACCTTCCTTTGTTCCATCTTTCATACTGTTTGTTGAAGGCAACAAACAGTGCTTAAGGTCTCTGGCCTAATGTTTGTTGCACATGTTAGCTGTGGTGTGGATCAGCTTCACCGGCCGGCAGCCGTATAGCGTATCCTAGCTGGAGTAACTTACAAAACATTCGCACTTTCTGTATTGAGTGTATGCCTAGCAGTTTTGTTTTACATTTTAAAGGAATTCATTTCTCCTACTTTTTTTCTGGTTTGTCGTGATTTGGATGCAATGTATTTATGTTGATCTCTGTGCACTTTAGTTACATTGCAGAAGCAGCCTAAAGCCAACAGTGGTGGTGATGTGAAGTGAGTTTCCACCTCTAGTGGAACATCTTTTAAAGTTAAGCACAGTGAGGGTAGCGCTGGCGCCTCCCGCAGGCCACAAGAGTTATCATTACTATTGAATTCCTTTGACTATACTGACCATGAAAGGAAATGACTGCTACACATCATTTGCCCCGTCCTTTATATTTCATCCTTAGTTGAATGTATGACTATCCTGGTATCAATATTTGGACTTGGAGCCTTGTGGTCCTGGTTGAGTCAAGGATTATAACAGTCCTGGTGTTGGCTGTGACTGTAAGACTTAAGACCGTCCCTGGTTCTTTGAATAAACTTGAATTAGGGTGTACTGTATTGTTATTCAGTGATGATCCCACAGGAACAGATGCAGCAGGCACTAATTATGACAGGGTGTCAATCACACAGATTGCTTCAGTGTTGTGCCTCTGATGGAATTCTTTTCTTAGGGGTTAGTAATTAGGGGGAAAAAATCTGTTAGGGAATAAGATTGTAATTTTTACAATTTCTTTGCACAGGAATATTTTACCTGGTGTCGGCACACAGTACAAATAACAGGTCAAGCCTATCAAATTACAACAATTAAATTAATGAGGACTTGTTTGGAATGAAAACAGGATAAACTGCAGACCTCCAGCAAACTAAATGTAAAAATCTCATTAAAAGTACACCGGCTAATTCTGAAATATACTGCATGCACCTTATAATTACACAATAGACTTCATCCCCTTATCAAGAGGGTCTGCTACGTGGGTGCGAATCACTGCATTAATTTTGTGCAAAACAGTATGTAGCACTGCCACATAACACAGAAAAAGCTCTCAGTAATGTTCATTCAGATAATTTTATATCAAATAACAATAACAAAAAAACCAAGAGTGGCATGTGTGCATAATAAGACTTCACTTCTATCCTGCTTGTTGCTAGCAGAGCACAACTGTTACACCATATTTCTGTAAATATACAGAAGACATGTAGAAAAGTGACATGGGCTATGATGTGTATCTACTATTGAAATAACACAGATCATTTCTAATTACATTTGAGGCTGAAGTCTGTTTGAAGAGGGAGGGGAGTTACTCTGCTGTTCTGTTTATGTAGGATTTCTCTAAATCATCAATGTGCTTATTTAATAATAATGATGGTTAGCTTTATTCTTTTTTTGGCAGATGCCCTTCAAGACAACTTCCAAAGCGAGACTACAACATCTCCGTGCTAGGAATGTGGAACACAAATGGCAATTCAGTTGACAGCATGAGAATTGACTGGGGCAAGGTAGGTAATACCTTGATATCTACCTAAGGTCAAGGGAAGCAGAGAACATTCAAGGGCTACTGCAAGTTAATGTCAATAAAGATGTGACAGCATATGAAATTTTACTCTTTAACCACACTTCTCCTTGTTTCTATCTAACCCCTGTATCGACAGGCAGTGTTTTCTCTGGTCCACAAAGAAAAATGCTGGAGTGTGTCTGAATTCAGACTCACCCAGTGCTGGCTCCGCACAGTCTTTGTACTGTTCAGGGGTGCAGTAAGGAGAATCACCTGTAGACAGAGAATTTGTTATACTCAGCTCTTTCATCTGGCACCACTGAATTAGCTCTGAACTGCGAGCCAAACACAAGTATATGTAAACACTAGGCAAGCAGTTAAATTCATACAGATTCACCTCTACTGGTGATGGGAAACTTATGATGTGGATTGTTGTTACTTTCTGAAGGTCTCCTCCACATAGCTGAAGAGAACAGGGTGGAGTTTAGCCTTATGCTCACAGAAACTGCTCAGTAATTCAACTCCTTGCTGAACCCTGGGTTCAGGTAAAAACACTGACCTCTTACAACCCACTGGACTATAAACATTGTTTCACTATTTCCAAGTTCCAAGTGGCTTTGAACCATCTCATAAGATAACAATGCAGTTGAATTTAAAAATGTATCATTTGTTTTGCTATATTTACATTCTCTAAATTACATAGCACTACTGCATGTTGGATCTTACTAAATATATATAGTTCACCTTTTATTTCTTAAATGCTACATGATGTTGTGCTGTTCTAACCTTTATAATTTATTCATATTTCACTGCAGTATTTTGTTTTATTGGTTTGTATCTCATTAAAATTACAAGGATGATAAAGTCAAGGGAGTAAATACAGCAAATGCAAAGATGTTTCACTCAGATGTGCATAATACAGTACTGGTACAAGACTTATTACCTCGGTCTTTTCTTTAGGAGGAATGCATGAAGGATGAAGAGGGGAAGGAGACACAGCAGGAGACAAGGATTGAGTGAATTGCATGGATATAAAGACATCTGGGTTTGACAGTAATCCTGCAAGCCACCTCACCAATCTGTTTCTGTCTTGACTGGTCTAGACACCGGCTGAGTTTGACAAAAGGCAAGCAAATCAATAGCACTGACCTCTGGTACTTCTTTCTGGCTTCAAACATATTACGAACGCTGTCAATGTGATTTCTTTGGAGATGATGACAGCGAACAAATAAGAGACAGACTGTGTGTGTGTGCGTGTGTGCGTGCGTGCGTGCGGGCGTGCATGAGAGAGACAGAAATTGATGAAACACTGACGAAAAAAGAAACAACAAATTAAAGATGATCCATGAAGCACTATGGAACAGATGAAAGAGGACAGGAGAGGAGAAGAGGGAGCAAAGGACAGACAAATAGCCATGCCCCTGTCACCTGGCATGTGCACCATCCTGCAGTTGCAGTTCTCCACAATGTAGCGCGTCTCGCAGTCGATGCGGCAGGCTGTGACGCTGTACACCTGGAAGAAGCCCGAGTCTGGAGCCTTCGACTGGCACTCCCCCCATGGCGGGGGCAGGTAGGTGAGCTGCACAAACACAGAGGCACATTTTCAACAGGCTTCACATCTCTGGATGTGAGATCTGTCTCACATTAAAAAAAGCCTCAACACAACACTGTGAATTTGCACTATAGCTTGCAATTTGTAAACAGCAGAAAGAAAAAGACCTGGCTAGTAAAGCCCAGATTCAGTCTAACCGCAGTGTGCTTTATCCTCTGCTCAGCTGTGTCCACAAAACAAAGTTAAACAAGTAATTAATGTGCAACAATATTACAACAATTTTGATTAATTGATTTTGTTGGTGTTTGTGCAACATTATGAGTTTGGCACAGTTTTGTAAAAAAAACAAGTGAATGATTGCTTAATTTACTTATTTAAAATTAAGCATGAAAAGGATTGCTATTAGATTGAAAGTGGGCTTGGGATACACTCATTTGTATGGCTCCATGTTTTCACAGGAGGAGTCATAAAGGTCAGATCTAGTGTAACTTCATTAAGCATTTAATGCAGTCACAGTCAATGAAATTAACAACCAATAAACCAGGGCTAGTTATGTAAAGCATATAACTACATGGGCACTCTAAAGAAACAACCCTACTGCTGAAGTTAGCAGCATGTGTTGTGGAGCACAATGGGAAGCACTTTACCTACAAAACATGATGACATATGTGGAAACAGACAACAGCGGAGTTTGGAATTTGATAAAGGAATTTGCTAAGAATGACAAAATTAAATTTACAGCTAAAAGAGGGCATGCTATGTGGAAATAAGAAAATCCATTTTCCTTCAGCTCAGGCAGAGAAGGGGGTTGTTGATAGTTTAGCTGAAGTGTGAACTCGAATGAACTCTCACAATGAGCTGGGCAGGGGTACACCTGAAGAATCTGCTTTCTCACAGCTTGGACAGGTGAACAGGTGCATACAGAACAAGAACGAAGTAGTGAAATGAAGCTTCTATGCTATAATTTATTTGACCCAGAATATAATTAATTTTGCTGCATTGTATTGAAAGTAACACCTAATTTTTCTATATGTGCTCAGTGCTATGCACGTATAGAGCTCTAAGCAGGCTTAGTGCAGTTTTCTAGGAACTCAGCCTAGGGAGATCATGTTCATCCTACATCCTCATCGTATGGAGATGGCCAGTGCCAGCTTCAAGGATATATCCAGCTAACATTAATAAATATGATAAAGGCTGACACATAGCTCATTGAGATGTGTAGGCTGGGTACTTCAATTTCAAAGAATAATACAGACAGCAAAATAACATTCTCAGATACATGACTGCACACTGTAGCTCAGTCACTCTCTTCAATGCTTCATTTGTGGGGAAAACAAAACAAAACAAAAACTTTGTCTTTGAAGCAAGAGTCCCAGTCTTTCAGGTGATAACTGATCCAGTCTAGTGCTGTAAGCAGGGTACAAATGAATCCTACTTTGCCTAACAGTAAACCTATAACAACAATCAGAGGTGAATGTGTTTTATATTTATCACCTCAACAGAGTTATACTCTTTTACACAATTCATCTCAATTTATACACGTGATATGTGGCAATCTCTGTACCTAGTGGAACAAACATTGAAACCCCATACTGGGATAATTGCAGTTAAGTAACTGGCACCTGTAGACAGTGTGACTGTCAGGTATCTGTGCACATGGGGTAGGCCACTTTGCAAGATAACCAGACAAAGGTAATCGATCCATGTCTGAGGGAAGTGGCATGGGACAAAAGTGCTACACACTACCTGGCAGACTGATCCAGGGACATTGGTCAACTAAACAAAGGTCTGAAAGTATACAGTCTCACTAGAGCAAATGTTGGTTGTAGCAAAACACTGATGCAAGAGGAAACAGAGTTACTGGTAGAGTAGAAGTTCACTTGAACTATTAGCATTGTATGCTGCACTGTAGCATGTACTATTTATATATAGTTCACAGGTTATCCAGAAGTAATCTGAAGACGCCTAACAGTGGTAAGGAGCAGGACTAGTAACCAAAAGGTTGCTGGTTTGATTCCCAGCTGGGGCACTGCTGTTGTACCCCTGGGCAAGATACTTAACCCACAATTGCCTTAGTAAATATCCAGTGTATAAATGGATAACATGTAAAAACAAATGTAACCTGTGTAAGTTGCTCTGGATAAGAGTGCCTGCTAGATGCCAATAATGTAATGCAATGTAACATGAATAAAGGCAGGAATTTCAGCTATTTGCTGGTTAGCAATCCACCTTTTTCTGGGTCACACACACAACATTGAACATTGTTATGAATTTCTACAAACATCTTAGCTTCTTAGAAGTACTTGCATTGACTTACCACACCAGGCACTTATTGCATTGTCCAACTATTTCAAGAGGTCCGTAAACCAGGTGCTAACATTTCTGAGGTGTGAAAATTGTCACTGTCCAGTGCCTGCTGTTACTTAAGCATATGGTAAATGGGGATCTGCAGACCTTATTGATCATTCCTCTCACTGCATTCCTCATAAACATTTTCCCAGTTTTTTTCTCAAGATTCACATACCATTTAGTTTGATTGAAGACATACATTAATAAAGCCAATGCCAAAAATGTATGCAGGAAAGAAAACCCCCCTTCATCGAGCATATTACAATGGATTATCATTTGTGTTCCCTTGTGTGAAAAGACCCTTTACATCATTTACATGCATCAGATGGCCTAATGGAAGCACTGCTGGAACATGAGTTTGTAAAACACTTGGATGCGTGTCTCAGTGGTACATGTATTTATAAGCTGTCTGACATTGGTTATTAATTACAGTTTGGACGTGTGACATATAGTGCTTTATTACAGGGGTGTATATGGCAGCGCATACTGTTTTATTGCAGTGTAAAATTTTGTGAAGCGGCAAGATGACCTCCTCTACTATATTTATACTGGGATGTTGATAACCTCCATCTCCATAATCTGCTCCTCACACAGGGACTTCTCAATCCGCCCCGTCAGTTCTCCCTCCAGCTGCTTCATTAAAAGCAATTCTCTGTTTTACACGCCTCCATACGTCTTGATACCTTCTTTAGAAAGTTCACCTGAAGTTCATTTTGTACTTCCAGCTGAATTAACTCTCTTTGCTATCTCATTCCATATTTCATTTCTGCATCACCTGTGTGGCAGGATACATTGCTATCAAGTAGACAAATTCTGTTTTCTTTTTTTTCCATTTCATCCCTCACTCCAGAATGGAATACTTCTTTTTTTCACCTCCAAAGAGGTGTCTGATGGAATTGCAGTTAGGGTTAGGGATAGTGTAACTTCCTGTCTGTGACAAATCATTATAATTATTAGTACAATAATCAATGAAAAATGCCTTAGTCATGACAATGGCTGCAAATATAAGGAGTGCCACAATTCTGCCTCTTCAGTGGCTACAAAAGGGCTGGGTCATAGGGTCCATACTCTCAGATAACTATGAAGAATGAACCCTTTCAGAGGAAACAAAGAAATGTGAGGATGGCAGTATGATTCAGCTGCCCTCATTATTTTAGTTATAAGTAGTGCCTTGTGTCTGAAGATAAAAATTGTATTAACTTTTTAAGCTGAACACTATTATTTGAAAACACTCTGGACAGTTTCCTAAGTAGGAACAGTACTGGCGAGGCTGACTGCTGTCTCAAGCTCACATAGTGGGAAGTATTAAGGATGTTGAATTTAAAGTGCAATGCAGAGGTAATTAGCTGATGCTAAATTTAACTTACTTTCCACTATGTAGATCATTTTAAAGTGCTGCAAAGCCCTTGCCATTCCAGGTTTTAACAGCTGAGAAGAACAAAGTCTGCCTTGATCTCTTCCTGTCTGAATGGGAAGCATACCCATCCCTGGGACCCCAGAGATTTTCTTATTCTGACTGCAGAGTGTTTGTTTTCCTTCTCTGTGCTCTGTACGTTCATTGTCTCTGATTGCTGCTTTCTGTGGGTCTGTTTGCTTTTCAGTCTGTGCTTTGTCTCTGCCTTTCTTTGCCGATGTTGATTGTTATAAACAAACCATTGTACACATTGGTGATTCAATGCAAAATTAATTGGCTGATAAGTTTGATTAACCGATGGATTGATTCCTGTGCAGGGTGTCAGACAAAATAACTTGCCAACATTTCCACATGACAAACATTGGAGGTGACCAAACTGTGAGAGGAATGTCAACCTTTCCACCTATGGAGACAGATAGCACACGGGTGAGACTGCATTTCCAGCAACACTGGAGTTTTTTTTTTTGTGCTGCTGTTTATGGTCATTTATCTTGCACATTCTCTCACTCACACAGGCAGTAAAAATAAATATGTCTCTCTACTTTGACTACAATATCTGTCAGCCAAGACAAGGTCATTCCTCCCAGCTCCCTTGCAAATTGGTGCAACAGCTCTGGCGGACCAATCTCAGGGAGAGGAGGAAGAAAGTGTCCCCTAAAGAAGCAGATCCCACAAGGTAGCATAAGCGAGCAGCTTACAGAGCCATGGGCGTGGAAGATGCTGTACAATATTATTATCAATACAGAAGAATCCACAGTGCTTAAAAATAATATATACAACTGTGGCAGTACGCTAGAGGGCACAGCTTTTACAGACTTGAAACAGATCACCCTGCTGATGACTTCCTGCATTTGTCATCAGAAAAGCTGCCCCCAAGTGTATGTGTAAAAAAGTGAATGTAAATGTTTGTCCCATGAGCATATATATTTTTAAAATCTTGTTGCAAAGCACCCTACTATAAAAATGCACTGGTGCAGTTATTGAACACATCATAAGAAACAGATGTGCAGGGCAGTGGTAATGAGCAAGGTTTTTAACCCAAAGGTCACCAGTTCAGTTCTATGGCTGGACACTGCTGTCGTACCCTTAAGCAAAGTACTTCAGCCAAATTACTTCAATAAAATTTATATTGCTGTATAAATAGATCAGTAGGCAACTTACTCAGAGTGTCTTATAGGCCAATGTAGAATGTTTTAGTTGTATAATTGGGTCAAGGGCCCTAAAGTAGTTGGCAACATAGGAGCAGTGTAATGGCAGATTCATGATGATGGTAAACTGGCCATATGGCAGTGGTAGCTCAAAACATTTGTAAGTATTTTCTTCTCTTTGATCATACTACTAAGTGGACCTCAAAGGGTACATGCTGCTTCAGAGACCAGGAGAATACAAGCACATGCTCACATGCATGGACACAGACACACACACACACACCTGCACACAAATGCACACCTGCTCACACACTCTCACACACAAACACGCATGCAAAAAGAAAAAAAAAAGAGAGTTGATGCACTAATATAAAAGCATCACATCTACAGCGGCTGGTAGATGGATGAAAGGAAAGAGCTCTCAAGTACCCCTGTTGAAGTCAAAGCCATCCTTTCATCCATCATTCGGACAGAGGGACAGGCAAAACAAGGGCAGGTAAAAACACCTGCATATAGGTGATGGACGCCTGGCTGCTCCTGGGAGATCCAACAGCATGAATTTATGAACATTTAAGAAAATGTGGTTCACACACCTTTTGTGCACACACTCACAGACTCAAACCTATTTACATGTTATTTCAGCCCATTAAAAGCTGTGTGCAGTGGTCACTCCTGGTGCTGCGGATTGATGATTAAGGCTCTGAACCTGTGACCAGATGAGGCCTGAATACTGAGTGGTAAATTGGTGACCCTCTCAACAGACCACACTGACTGGAGTGCCAACAGCTTGCATCTGATAAAGCCAATGGGAGGCAGATCAGAAAAAATGCAAAGGGGGCTGGCATTAGTACAGTAGGATAATCTGCTAAGCACATAAAAAGAGAGAACAGGCACAAGATGCTGCCAAAGACACAACTTCAAAAGATGACTAAACACACAATCTGCCATTGAAAAAGAGGCCAGAAGAAGAATTTCTGTTGCAAACTTTCCCTCAGAGACACTTAATTCACAAAGATAATCTCCCAAGGGAAAGAATGTGAAATTGATATGAACAAATGGAATTGGGAGACAAGAAAATATAACATCTGAGATGCAAAACAAGCAATAGTCCTCCCTCTGTCTTTACAGATCAAATATTAACAGAGCAGCTTTGATTCGGTACAGGGAGTTCAGATCGAGGAGCAGCAGTAGCAGTACAGCCACAGACACACGCTTACATTCCAAATCCCTCTGTTTCCTTTGGTAACTGAGCCACTGGGCCATTCTGTGCACAATGCTGTCCATCACTGTTCATGTGAAGCCATGGCGAGACAACATAAAAACATGAGCAAGATGGTGACAAAGACAAAGAATGCTTTGTGGCAGTGGAAGTGTTGGATGGCTAAAATGGTAAGAAGTGAAGAGCAACACTGGTCCTGTTCAGCTGCAGTTGCAGCAGTTATCATTTTAGGATTAAGACTGGGGGTCACGATAAACGGTCACGTACCCGCTGTTCCTGCGTGGCGACGAACGTCTGAAACCCCGGTGCCACCCCGAAGCCGAGCTCGTGAATGAAGGGGGGCTCCGCCTGGCTGTGGATCTGAACTCTGATCCCCGCCTCGAATGCCGTCTCCTCTGCGCAAGCACACAGTGGGACACACAGTCACAACCATGCTGTTTTTGAGCTGTTTCAAGGCAACAAACATATCACATACATCGTCACACATTGTGCATGATGTGGTTTAATGGCGTTTTGACTGATTTGCCACAACAGAATATCATATGGAGGAGGCTCTGTTTATGACATAGCTTCAACAATATATACAACAATAATAGAACTGTCTCTCACACACACACACGCCACACAAACTGATCGATGGCAAA
Source organism: Megalops atlanticus (assembly GCA_019176425.1). Lineage (NCBI taxonomy): Eukaryota > Metazoa > Chordata > Actinopteri > Elopiformes > Megalopidae > Megalops > Megalops atlanticus. The sequence continues at coordinate 15,968,075 of CM032893.1, forward strand.
CCAACAGCAAACTCCTTACAGAGACAAACCCATGGTAGACAATGTGTTAACTAGCCCTTTTATAATGAAATAATTGCTTTTCATCAAGTGAAACAAATCACCTCCTCTATCAAACCTTCACATTTGCCTTTTGTATTCCACACTGAACCCCAGCAGCCCAAAGCCCCAGTGAGCCTCCTCCTTTTCCACCCCCTGTGCACAGAGGTGATTCACCACCACTTCAATGACTGCGCAAATCCTCTCCAAAGCCAGCACTTTTCCTGATTCTGTGTTAAAAATAGTGAGAAGCTGCTGAAGACCTATCACCCACAGAACATCAGTCAAACACCTGAGCCATGAAGGAAATTCGCTGGGATAGCATGAGGTTTGAAAGGTGAAAAGGCTTTAATAATAAATATTGGGTGGAGGAGACTTACTGGAATGTACAATTAACCTGCAGCCCCATGATCAGATGCTCATGTCACTGAGTTCTCCCAGCCTCTGGCCTCAGGCACTGCATAGGGTATTCTCATTTATGAGAGGTGTCCCTGACACTGATTAAAAGCTGCACTGTTGGCTTTTTCTCCACCATTTGTTTTCAAAATTTGACAGCGGCATTTCTCTTCAATTCTCCTGTCCCAGTGCATTTTTTAAAATGATTTATTTCTTTCTCCTATTTCCCCATAATAGATCATTAAGGTGGGTATTACCAGAAAATGGCAACATACCCAATTAAATGGCAAAATGTATCCAATTAACATTAGTTTTACATTCTCTAACAATCCTCGACAGGGGAGGGTTTCTAAATGCCGTTTTCATATTTATGTGCACCAGTTAGTAAATTTTGAGGTGTTGGCAAGATGGATTTGTAATGACAGTAATAATGTAACCCTTGGCGCTTGTCACAGTTAACTCCAGATGGGAAATGCTGAAGATGAGTCCTCTGTGTGCAAACTGGACGGGCTGTTAATCTTCCTGAGGACTGAGGCACTGTCATGCTATCGCTCTCTGCTCCCCAACTGGTTGTTCTGGGTATAATCTCACCCCCGTCTGCCTGAAATGAGACGTTGTGCAGACGGTAAAACTGGCAAGCTGTTGGTAAAGCCAGAGAGTGCTTGTGGCATCAAATAGAAACGGTCTTATCTAATCTCACGCTACTACCCACAGCACCTGCACACATCTCTCAGCAGCTTAAACGAATGGTTCATCTTCATGCTGGGTTCCATCTTCGACTGGACCTTTATAAGCCCTTTCTATACGGATAAGTTGCTTCCACTCATCTTAGAATTTTCATCTGAGCAAAAAGGTAGTTATATCAATACCTAGGAAAAAAAAGACCTTCTCTGAGAGGCCCCATCATCTAAAATTATTTTGCACATGTAGGACCTGACACTGTTCTGATGTGCTTTTTTCAGATTCATAAACATTGTTTTCTTGTGCCCTATCTGATATTAACAGGGTGGCTGATAATGTCAAATCCACCCCCTTTTACCATTTGCAAATAATTGCACTTATTCATAAAACAGCAATCAAAATGGTAAAAATACCACCTGCTCACTGGTGGTGGAAGGCACACTGATAAGTTGAAGATACACAGTGGAATTTTGACACAGCTGATGTTGCCGCACATCTGAACAGGAGAATATTAATGATGGTTGCTTCAACAAATGATTAGTAATTTCCAATCCCCATGTGACTGCTTATGAAAGCTGCCTAAATGTGTGTGCTCAGAATAACTGTTGCCTTGGCTCGGTGTGTCAGGGGAAGGGGACATATGGAGAAATGCCGTGACTCTTTCAGTTAAGAAAGGACATTTGGCCATGTTAATGAGGGCTCTTCTTAATCAACTGCCAAACTATTGTCTCTGTAAGGAGCTGGAACTGAAAATAGTCTTTTATACCACATATCCATGAAATGCTATAAAACCATAGTATGGAGTGTTGCGTATTTTTAAATTACAGGGTTGTTTAATTTCATTTACATGATGCATTGTAGTTAGCTGTTACCCACAATGCTTAGCCTACAACAGTGATCATTCTGACTTTACTTTCCTCAATAGGCTGCTAATGCTCTTATTTCAACTAGTTGACGGGCTATTTTCATGTGAAAGACCCATTATTTCTAAAGAGCTGGCACAAGCAGTAACACCAAAAAAACATATAATTGCCATATTCAGGTGTGGAGGAGTCGGCCAAAACTTCTCACAAGAATGAACAGAAAGAACAAATGTTCAAACACCCAATAATTTATAACAAAAACCAACAAATAAAAGGAACCAGCCTGAGCGCACACACAGTCAGCTGACAAAAGTGAGACTCCTGCTCTACAGCCACACATCTGTATTAAATATGCCTTTAATTAGGCAAGTGTGGCTCGTTAACCAATGATTGGTTGTCTACAAGTAAATTACACATTGACCATTACAATTAACAATTAAACAATTAATCTGTTCCGATGAAATTGATGGATGAGGTCAGTTATTGACAAGGTTGAAAATGGAAAGACAACAATCCTTAGACTTTTAACAAACTGACAATAGAACAAACAGCTTTGGGGGAAAGGTGAAGTTTCTCCTTAACACTAGGACTGACCAGTTTTAAACACCTGAACAGTAATGCAAACAACATTGTTGTTTTAATTGAATCTATGCAGTAGGCCTCCCTCTCTGATGCCCCCGATTTCCACAGCTTGTTTGGAGCTCACTTGGTAATAACTAATAAGAAAACTAATGAGAGGACAGAGTGACAAAACCATGGAATGCAAAGAAAGAAAGAAAGAAAAAAGAAAGAAAGAAAGAAACAACATGGTCATAAATGACTCCCATATTTTAATTTACATAGCTTTACAGAAAAGCAATTTTCAATTATACATGACTGACACATCTGACTTCCTAAATACAACAAGCTGTGAAATTGTGTTTACCCTTTGCATTAAAAGATAATTCTGCAATTTGCGACCTCTTTTAATAACTGGAATAAAATCAGACAAGGATGCTGCCTGCTACCGAAGCCACAGACGGCATTTAACTCATATCTGAGATACAAATATGTTTGCAACTTCCAAAAACTTCTGCATGTTTGCAGAGAGTCAGAGTTTCCTAACTGGGAAAGGGAGATTGCATGAAAGAGCTGACCTTTAGTATTGTTTGAAAATGTATCAGACATCAAAACAATTGAACTATAATCATTAATATAATATGTGATCTCACTGGCAGCTCAAACTGAGATTTTTCTGGTTTTGCTTGTCTGTCAGAATAAATTAGTACAAACATTGTACTCATCATTTCATCATTGAAAATAATTTTCTGATAATATGAAATAAGGCATATTTCTCATGGAATGTTATTTGAACATTTGCATAGCATAATTATAGCATAATTGTTTGTGCAAACTTGAGCACAATGGATTGCTTGAGGTGTTCATCCATACATTGTTCTTACCAGGAAAAATTTGCAAGACAAAGAAGGTGTCAAAATTGTACAGAAATCATGCTGGCGTATGTATTTCATGAAATGTACTTTGACTATCCAAAATGCAAAGCATTACTAACAGTGATTCACAAAAGTCTGAAGATGATATGATCTTTAGCAGACCTGATTTGTGGGAATCTCTGGTAAAGCTGAATGCCTGATGATTTGTTAACTGATGAAGGCATACTTCAAGACGTTCTTACTTGCCTCAGAATTTGAAATTCACTCTTTTGAAGTTTCTTCTGTGGGAAAAATCTTATGCGGCGGACATCGTTACCAAAATACCTCTGAAGAGAGCTTCATGCATCACGGTGCAATTTCACATTCATTACTGCAGACCCCATAATGACATCTTTTGAGAGGGAAAATAAATATCTTAATGGTGTATTGCCATCTAAATGCAAAAGAAGAAGTTGAAATGGAGATGTGGGATGCTGCCTCAAAGCAGCTACAGCATTTTATAATGAAAAGATGAGAGGAAAAATCAAAGTGAAATGCCTCTCTTTCATGGGAATAATATGCCAGTAGCTCCATCAACCTGTTTCTCTATTCCCTCTCAGCCTCAGGTAAAAGCACTACCATGATGGTCTCTCGGGTTATGAGAGGAAACTGAATCAGTTGTTGATGTATTGTTCAAAGATAATGACTTCAACCCCCTCTTAAAATTTCCTAGTGCATTACAGCAGGGCTCGTAGCAGGCTAAATCTCACCTCGATCAAATGTTGTATTGATGGAGATTTTTCAAAATTCAGTTTAGCACAGGTTCTTACTCAACCCTTACATTGTTCTCTTCATTCAATTCTGTATAGTATATAAAGTATATACATGAACACACTTAAATATATGTCACTATAATAACTAAACAAGTCAATAAATACATGCAGATAGGACTGAAATGTAGTGAGGAGCACTGCAAGCTGCAAGCTATATAACATCAGGATAATGTAAGGATAATGTAAAACACACAGTTGAGTGTTGAAAATAAACTACTAGGTAACAAAAAGTCAATGATGAAATCAAAATTTTTTGAATTTGAGAACATTTTTAAAGCTGTGATTCAGCTGTGATGGATTTATTGAATAATGATGGCTAAATGAAAATGTGTTATGACAAATATGACTGTGAAAACATATGTTACTTGGCTTTATTTTTTTCTTTGTTTATCCACCCTGTAATATTGCTGCCTACCCAAAATAAAGGAGCTGATTCTGGTTGGTCAAGAACCTTACCTCTTCAGGGTGGCATAGTTGAAAATCCCTTATCCCCCAGTGGCACTATCCCAAGAAGTCAGATAAGGGCTAAAGTTACTGACAGGTTTTCAAGGAGTGTACTCATGCAGAGACACCTGAGTGCAACAACACAGGATCTGCATTGTGTGTTAACTCTTTCCAGCATGCAGGTATGACTGTGTAAACACCAATGCTGAATACATCAAAAAATTATTGATTTTGACTGAAGCCTTTTAGTTGCAATACATACTATCATTATATCTGTAATGAATCTTCCAATGTTATGCTGAACTATAAATACCATAGAACTAAAATGAATACATACTATATTATGTTGCAATGTCCAATACATTGTGACCATTTTGTATAAAGAGAAAAATGCATAAGTGGTTATTACGGTATGTGGTGTTGAAGTGAATTGTTATCAAACAATTAAAACCAAAGCAAAACATCTGTAATTTAGTATACATGGAGGTATCATGAAAACCAGACTCCTACTCTGGAGGATAGGGGTTTTCCACTGCTAAGAAACTAAAATGGAAAGTCGTGCTCCTTGCTTTTTGTCTCTTTTCTCTCTAATGAATCAATTTTACTTTAGGAATATCTCATTTTCAATATCTCAATCTCTGCCTCAGTTTTTGAAGACTTAAACTACCAGGACATCAGTCTAATTTACCTGTAATTTCTTGGCTGCTGCACCTTTGCTATATTTCTGTCTTCCGTTTTCAAGGTACTAAATTAATAAAAGATCTCATTTATAAGTAAAACCAATGTGCTCTTTCTTGAAAGATCCAGTGGAAATAACAGGGGGGCTTCACTCTTTCTGTTGTCTAGTTGTCTGGCTGCAGGGCCTGTAAGTGGAAAACTTTAACACGTTGTTCCATTACACCTCTCTACAGATTTACAAATGTGCCTTCTTACTTTCTGGGATCTGGAAGGCGGGGGAAATGAATCCACTCTAACTTGTGAAATAATGCACCTCAGACTATGATATACATTGCGGAAATAAACAAACCTCTCATCAATCAAGGCTAGTACCCAGCTGTTCATTTTCTGTCCCTTGTACTTAGTTGCTTGCATGCATGAGTGAAATGGGGAAAAAGGAAAAAAACTTTATTATTGATTCCCTTGTACTTCAACAAACCCACCCAACTACCAATCAGGAATACAGCCTCAAGCTTAGGTATTCTGACTGGAAATGTGCTTGGGCAACAGACAACTTTTTGGCCAAGAGTAAATGGAACTGTTAATAAAAACAAAATCATGTTACGGGATATAATGAAGCATTTACAAATAGCAAAGCTAGATCTGGAATCCCAACAGGCCATTCTGGAAGAGAACTGCAGCATCACAGTGGAAAATAACAACATGACAAGAGGAATGTTTTAGCAGCTCCTTTGATCAATCAGGCATGAGAGTACAGTAGGCCGAGAGGACAACTTTTCACTTTTAGATAAACTTCTATTGACCTCCCCACACACAGAACCCAGGAGATTCATTTTTCGCCTGTGATTTCACATAGACAAATGGATTGAAAGAGGCATTCCATTTGATTAGAACTGGGTTAAATTCCTTGATTATAAAACAACACCAACAGTGGCAACAATAAAGATTAAAAAAATAAACTTGCCATGGTGTAAAATGTCTTTGTACTATATGCCTGGTGAAAACTTGACGCTGAATCAATACAAGGTTTTACAGATGCTTTTTATCATTGTTAAATCAGATGAACAGTAACAAACTACTGTGAAATCGAAGTAGTCACAGGCAAAGGATGTTTTTTTTCCAGCATGACACTAAAAACAGCTATGGTTTTCAGGCTATTGCTGAACCATTCACCATGACCTGTTCTTGTATTTGCTTGTACAGTGCTTTATAAGAGTTTGAGAGCTGAAGAAAGATGTTGATGGTTATTTGTGGAAAGGGTTCATCAGGGATAGAGAGAGGACCAGATTTGTACTGATGTCCTAATTCAGTTAGGATAGTGATCTACCAACATCTGACAATGGTATGCAAAGCAAAGGTCAACTGGAATCAGAGACGCCCTAACAGATATCTGTAACTACTTAAATACAATGTTGGCGCATTTACAAGGTAAAGGAAACATGTAACGCAGCTGTACACGAGACAGCTCCATTAATATATTAAATGTAATTCACATTAACACTTGCTATTTGATTCATAAGGCCACATCATTTCTCTCAGTTATAAATGCCTTTAATTAAGCAATACATAACCTAAAAAATAACAACATTAATCACTGATGGTGTGCTGTCAGCAAGAACACGGAATATGCAGAAAAGAGATGTTGACATTATTGCAAGTCTTTCAACTGTGAATCATTGTATTAATTACTTCCAGATTGTTTTAATGACCACTTTTACATCCAAATAATAACATAAATATTTGAAATTTGGTGCATGCACCTAGTTGAACCATTTTTATACATTCCATCGATAGCTGACAGACATTTTGGTTTTCTGAATTAATGTGGTCTCGAGTCTCACTCAGTGTTCTCACTTTCTTGGAGACAGATGCCATGCAAAGTAACAGATGACCAGTTGCATGAATTGCAAAAGGATGTGGAGTTTGTAACAGCTCCAAATTTACTGATATGATTTACTGATGAACTTCTTCGAAGGCGAAGTTGGTTCAGATAGGTGGCCTCATTTACCTCACAAATTGCTACCAGATGGGTGCTCAGCTCAAAATTCAAATATTCAAGCAAACACATCCAACATAAGGATGGGCATCAGGACTCCAAGGAGCATGGGACAGTATTTTTTCACCAATGTTTTCTGTCTTGCCACAGGAGCCATCACATTTCTAACTGCTCTACAGGTAATGGATCTGAATTCAGGTATTTGCATAAAAAAGCCATTCCTTCGGGCCATTTATTTAATTATTGTATTTCAATGAACGCGAAAAGACTGGTCTAATGGCATCTAATTAAGATGTACAGGTAATTAGTGATGTGGCCTTTGTGTGTAGCAGCACATCGCAGGGGGAAATTGTTGTAATTGGACAATTAAGATTTTTGGTAATTGAAGAGTAGGTCAAGGTCATTTGAGTATTTAATTCATCTGAATTACTGCAAAATAACCAACCATTTCTCCTTGTTATCCTCAACGACATCAGTTGCTGTTATCAAAATTAGATGTCAATGGAACTTGCAAGTGTTGCACCATGAATGACTGGAGGTGTCAGAGACTGATGTTTAGGTGCTTGAATGGAATGCAAACCCAACACCTATCTTACAAGATTTGAGAATATAAGAATTAGTATGGGCAATAAACTCCTGGAGAGAAGGGACATATGGGCAAGAACCTCCCCAGAGATGTATTCCTATTCTGAGGTACCTGGTTAACTATTACTACTCAAGAGAAGGTTGGGAACATGAACTGACTGCCTTCTGGAAAAGCCAGAGCCCTATCAGATTGGGAGGACTTGTTTTTCGCTCCAGCTTGCTTATGTGATCAACAAATAACAGATGTCCCCTGTCTGTGAGTATGGACAAGCAATAAGATAAACTGGATATTGGCTTTCCAGACACAGGATGACAGACCCCTGACAGACTGTTGCGGAAGCAAACAACTTTATATGGTTATGTGAACCACACTTCAGTGTTAAATCCAATTTTCAGAGGTATCTCTCAGCCATTTTAATATCATTTCAGACCAAACTGTGTATATTGGGTCTGCTCCTGAGAGGAATTTCCCAGGCAAGTTCCAATAAAATCTGTTTGATAGCTTCTCAGCTATATCAACTTGAAAATGAAAGTACATTCTATTTCAGTTTATACAGATAAGTAAAGTAAATTATAGTCCACATTAATCAATGACTCTTGGCATGGATTTAAATAGTGTCACAAGTGTGTCCTTTGGTAGGACCATCTTTATGAATACAATTTTATTTTGACATTCATGGTGCTGTGAAGTCCATTTAATTTCCCTACTGTACTAACCACCAGTGCCAGCATATGGATATATATTCTATACAGCCACCACTGCTACATTCAGCAATGTGTTCTTATTATTATCAATTATGTGTTCTTATTATATTTCCATTATTATCTTGTTATTGACACCCCCAAGAGTCATGGGATCACACAAATTATCAAGCATAATGTACCTAGTAAGATTAATTGTCAGTGCCACATCTATTGTGTTGCTTGGTTTATATGTATTATTGGGAAAGCTATAACTGGTAATTTCATGGTGCTATTTGGCATTGGGTGCACAGTGGGTGCACAGCTAATGCTATTTGTAACATTAGCAACTAAGTGGTAGACAACTGGTTAACAACTAATATCAATCCAAACCAATGACTGATATAGACCTATTACAGCAATATCAATTTAATCAGAGCAGTCAACATGAATTCATTCGTTAGACTACTTGAAAGAAGATTTAGGGAGTTTTTAGTAACTGGACCTCTCAAGTGGTGAGTCCACGTCTTCTACAGTGAACTCCAGTCAATAAAGCAGAAGGGTGCAGGACAGCCATGTCAGAACTTTGGTCTAGTTGCATTTAATGGCTCTTGTTTGGTCTCGTCTTACTTTCACTCATAATGCAGTTTCTGGGTGTAATTGACTATTCACCATTACCCTCATAGGAGTAGCGCTGGGCTGAATTCTCTGTGCTATCGTTACGGGGCCAAGAGCCAGATTTATAGAGTACAGAGTTGGTGTTTGCAGAGAGTCAGCGTTTATCCGTTAATTAATCCGAGTGGAGAGATGAATGCACGGCCAAGAACAGATACGCAGGGCCGCTGTGTGTTGGGCTCCTCTGCGCTTTTGTTTGAGGAATCCATATTTAAAGCCTCAAAGCCTAACGGAGATGATTGTTTCTCCTGGCCATATCTATGAGGAAAATGTGGGAGAACGATATCAACGAGCCGCCAGACTTTCAGGGATGCATATTTTTTTAAAACAGTAACAAATACAGTGTGGAAACAGTTGGGTCAGCGTGTTTATGCTTGGGAGGACGTGAACCGGATTTAACTAAAATACACCGTACTCAATGTTTAGAAGCAAAACAATAAATTAAACCCACGCGGACAGCCCTATTTCTGCAAGAAGTGAAGTGTCTGTCATTTCCGTTGACCGTACTGTTAAAAACATCCATAGGTACTTCTGCTTCCTAGGCACGTTACCTCTTGTGCATGGGGATGGAGGTAAGGTGGAGAATTATAAGTAAACAATTCAAGTGTTGTTATTATCCCAGCTGTCACACCTGCCTCTACAGGCATAAAAATGTATATCTTTATACTCAGGCAACCATGCCCCTGGTTACCTGCTTAATTTTATCAAATTTTCTTTCCTGTTTTCATGAGTGCCGCATCCTCTATGCTATTCAGGATCTACCTGGTGGTCACCTCTGCTGTTCTTGAGGGCGTTTGCATGTCAACATCATTATCTTCTCTGACAGCTGTAGACGGTATCAACAACAACTGTTCACTCCCCCTCAAATGCCGCTTATTTGTCTATGAATGTGGGTTGTATGTCTGCCACCATTTCACCTGCTCACTTTCATTGTCATTTTTTGTCATCTGCTCACTTTCCTTGTCATTTTCTTGTTATTACTAATGTTGAATATATGGTGTGAGTCCTTATGTTTTTTTTTTTTGCTTGATAAAAGCATCTGCCAAATGAATAAATGTAAATGTAAATGTAGTGAACTGCTGGGTACTTTTGGGTAATTTTTCAGTTTTTTCCCCCAAGTCACTGGGTTTCTTGTTTTTCCTCTTTGCCTCTGGAAAACATATTATGTACATTGCTTTGTGAACATGGGCTTTAACAGACTCCTTTTGTTGCATCCCTTTCCAAAAACGCAAAATAAAGCTGTTACCACTCAATGTAGGCAGGACTCTATTCCTGAGTTGGCCTGACATTTCATTAAATCATCCCTTTACTATCCATTCCATGTTACCTTATACAAAACATTACAATGTTAACACCATTACAAGCATGATCCCCATAGCACCTTACAATGTTGTTTTACATCTTGTATTTATTTTGGCTTTATAAACCTTGCAAGTAGTATTAATTGTCCAACCTTTGATCTACTCACACTGTTTTCATGTATTATTGGTGAGACCCTACAAAGCAGACTCATCGTACCTCTGTGACTGCTCATGTCTCTCCCAGTCTCAAAACTACCTTTCATCTCACCGCTGGTTTCAAAAGCACTTTCAGTCTCATCCAGCCATAAATGTTTTTTTAAGTGTACTGCTAGATGCTGACTCCTCATTCTCTTAAGAAAGATGTTATCTCCTCGACATTATTAGGGGAACATTCAACAGTAACTTTCCATAGAGATGAAATACTTCTAAGATGTAACATTGCTATGGGGATCTCAATGTCTTAATGGTCAGGTTGTTAAATGTCATCTCCTCAAAAGTCCCAGGGGTACAATCAAGAGTAAACATCCACAGTCACTAAAAACCTGCCAAAAGCTACCCGTTTGTTATGATGGTGAGGTTGGTAGGCACCATCTCCTTAGCATAAGTGGGCCACCCAAGCATAAATGTCTGTTCGGTTTCTAAATATATCACTGTTAAGTACCGCTTCTTCAAGCTAATGTCAGGCAGGTTTTTAGCAGTAATTACTTCATAGTTACTTCATTACTAGTTTTTTGGGGGTCAACAACCTCATCCTTGGGGCCAGGTGGGATCCCTCTCCCAGACCTCAAACCCATGTTGAAATGTATAAAATGTAATTTGCAATTAAACTCCTAAATTAAGATTCTGGAGGAAAATTTTAGATATTTTAGATAAAATATAGATATAATTTTAGATAAAATTTTAGAGATAATATGGTCACATTATGCATTCACCTTAACCTGTCAAGCCTCCTCTCTCTACATGTATAAAAAGGCCATGTACACTCTCACATCAGCTGTTCCCATCAACTATTCCCTGCTCTGTCTCCACCTTCTTCTGTCCAGTTTTCTTAATTTTTTTGGTCTATGATGTCCCCAAGGGTCAACAACCTTGTTTATGGCCAGGTATGATCCTTATTCTGGATACCAAGGCCGGGTTGAAATTAATCAATAAAACTCCATATAGCACATTTTAATCTGTCTGGGAAATTTGTCTGTCATTTGTCTAGCAATGAATTAATATAACTGCGTGCTATGTACACTGTGATTTCACAGGCTGATATCTGTCTTAGACTTCAGCTAATGGAACATAATCTACTGCTAATGTGGCTCTATTAGAGTTGTATCATTTTGGAGACAGCTTTTGTCTGTTTTTCTCTAAGCACTGTTTAGCCGTTCTTTTCAATCTTTTGTGGATGATATTTGCCTAAACAAACACAGTCTCAACACACACTGTGAAGCGTGAAGGTATGCACACAAATTTTTCATTATGTGAAACCATTTGCACAAATGTGAGGAGGAGAAAATGTATCCATTCGCAGTACTAATGTCACGGTCTGAATTTTGACTTGATTTTTAAACTTTAGATTTTGTATGCATGTGGAGCCTGCAAATCTCAAAAGCCAGGGACTCCCTACAGATTTAATGTCTGGAGCTGACTGGACTATGACTTAGTCAATGCTGGCAGCGGTGCTGATGGCGGTTAACTGCCTCGCCCTAAACAGTTGTGTTCATCGCACATGGTGACAGAGCCTACCTGTCTCGCCCCACACGGGCAGGTATTCATCCTGCTGAATGTCCAGCATGATCTCCAGGCCATTCCCAGTGCCCCCCTTCACCGTGGTGCGGAGTGACTTCCCCTCCTCTGCTGCGTTGAACATGTAGCACTTCCCATACCTGGTGAATACCTGGGGTAGGAGGAGCACAGGAACCAGGGTTAATCAGGACTGTTACTGCGGAGTTCACAACCTCTTTCCTTTGATTCCCTTCAAACAGCATGATATTCTGAGATTCTATCAGTAGAAACATGCATGGTACACTAAAGTGTATTGAGTATAGTCCTAAGAAGTAAAACCATAGCAATCCACACATCAAAATATAGGAATCCTATATTCCTGTCCACATCTCACTTCATTCTGCAAAAGCTTAAACTGTTTCAGTCTATATCACATATTCACTTTCATTCCACCACATATATTTGCTTACTGTTTACATCACTTATTCACAAGCATTACCAGCTGCTTATTACAGTTATTACATGTATGACTGACAAAACTAAACTTTCATTTACAATGGGAATATGTTTATGTGTTTGGAGTTTCATGTAATAAGCTAAATCAATGAAACCCTTAATTGTCACATAAAGATCAATTGTCTTAACTTGCAATCAGATTGTATGCACAAATACATTGTAATACACTCAGCAGATTTATATTTTTATTGATCAAAGATGTTTCATGCCCTGAATTAAGGTTTCCTGTTGTTAGCTATTATGAAACAAATACTTAATTGTATGACACTTTCTGTCATGGGATATATGAGAAATACAACACATTGCATTAATACTTCTGCAGATATTGCTCTTATCCAGAGCAACTTATGTAACTTACAGTTGTTATGTTATCCATTTATACAGCTGGATATTTACTGGTTTACTGGATATTTGGGTTAAGAATCTTAACAACAACAGCAACAGCAGTGTCCTATATGAAGGCCCTAGCCTTTAGCAACCATAAGGCTACACTCCTTTCCACTACACCACAGTGCTGCCCACTACAAAGGACAATATGGCAAAGGCACTCAAGAAATGATAGGTGATTGTTTGTGACACGTGGTTAGGTGTACTTAGGTGATGGTTTCTGGAATAAATCAGTTTACTTTGTTAACTGCCACTTTGTTGATTGTTTTTTCTTTGGTATGCTTTTGTCTTAAGCAAATTGTTGATTTTAGCGTGTGGACTCAACAGGCTGATGTAGACAGCCATTCTTGGACAATGCACAATTTATTTTCAAATATTTCAAAGTTTATTCAGTGATTCCATATGGAATGGTGGAATGATGAGATTTGCTGTTGTTTGGAGGCAGAATGAGTTTTGAGTTTTTCATCTGAGGCAGCAATGTAATATTCCAGGGTGCCTGAAGAATGTCTAAATCAATACAGGGCAAATGTTGACCTTAAATGTTATTACAGAGACTACCTAAATTGAGTTATGCACTTCATGCTTTTCATTTGTTTACCAGGCTTGCTTTTGCACAGGAGGATATGGCAAAGACAAACTAGGTCTAATGGAGCTTTCAAAGACTTTGTCTTTTCCTACCTTGCTATTACAGTGAATTCTGGTTGGGTGAACATGCATCATGCCATGAGTACTTTCACGCTTATATATGTGCTTTCACATCATCAGAGTAAAAAACCCTTTATAAGCTTTATAGCACTTATACTGTGTGAAGTACGATTTGGCTCAAAGAAAAGTTTGAGTCTGTAGAACTGCAGTGCAACCAGTTCCAAAATAATAACTGACTGCCAGTCTTGTCAGTCTTAACTCATTATTCTTCTTATTTACTTCTTATTCTTATTTACTTTACCTGGAAAAAGAACTGGAAAGAGACTTTCATTTTCACAGAAAAATAACACTTGAATGTAAAAAGGTTTAAATAAATAAATAAATAAATTCCCTGGCTATATACTGTACTGAAAATAGACCTTTAAACTTCAGAGTTCCTATAATAAGAAAAAAGATCAAGACTTGAGCACTACTTTTTTGAATATACAGATTTCATATGTATGGATAAAAGTACTGTTATCATATTGAAAAAATACAGTGGTGGACTGTCAGGGCCTTCAGGGTATTCTCTGAATACCCTACTAGATTGGATACATCAATGCATGCTTCTAATAAATAAAATAAAAGTACAAAAATCGTGAACTGTATTACTTCTGTAAGTTATTTTTTATATTTCTAATTCTATTTTTTACATTTTTGCATAAACTGTTCGAATGAACTGTGGAGGCTAACAGCGACACCTGGTGGCCGATGATAATATAGCAGTGTCTCGTTGGTCTCACTCAGCGCAGGGGATTCTCTAAGCCAGTGTTTCTCAACCCTACTCCTGGCAGCACCCTGTCCTGCATATCTTCTATCTATCCTTGCTGCTTGATTAAATCAGGTGTACTCAGCTAATAAAATGTGCTACTGATGAGTTCAGTCAGGTAGGTAGAGCAAGGATAGATAGAAGATATGCAGGACAGGGTGCCGCCAGGAGTAGGGTTGAGAAACACTGCTCCAAGCCCAGCAGAGTACTCTTGTTGTACAATACAGTGCCAGTAAAGTCAAGAGTGACAGTAAAACCAACCAATCAAAATGCCTTGTGTGGGGGGTATGCTGGATATTCTGTGGCGGACCCTGTAATCATGTTTTTATTGACCAAAAATGGCTGATGGAGATCTTGTGGAGAGGGCAACGGAAACTGATTTTGTCAATAGTTTGTTAAGTGTACCATTTACTCAGAGAAATTTTGCTGAGAAGCTTGAAACTGTTAAAAGGGGGAGACCAAAACCATCTAACTCTGTGCTAGCTGTTAGCCATTTGAAGCGATCATAATTAGCCTCGCTAAAATACCTTGTGAACTCTTGCCTGGTTGCTGGAGTCCTAACTTTGGTTTTGGTCTCCCCATGTTAACAATTTCAAGCTTCTCAGCGAAATTTCTCTGAGCTAGTTTTACACAGGCTAATTATGATCGCTTCAAATGGCTAACAGCTAGCACAGAGTTGAACATCTGAAGCGATGGTAATTAGCCTTGCTAAAATATGCTATATCTAGTATCAAATGAGTGAGTCTTGGTTTTAAATTTCTTCAGAGTTTTAAATCTGTTCAGAGTGATTTTTTTTTTTTTAAACTTTGCTGTAGCTTTATGCCGTAGCTATCATTCTAGTAAAACCCAGTACAGTTGTGAATGTAGGTGTCGCCTACTGAGGTGGCAGTTTGGCTGTTTTGTTTTTGTTTTCGGCGGGGGTGCTTGCGCGTGGTTGGGGGGTTGGGGGAGGAGGGTGTGGGGGCCCTTGTGACAGCCCTGTGATGATGTTCCGACAAATTAAAAATAAATCCTGATATTTTGTGATTTTATTTCCTCCGGCAGCTGGTTGTGGCAAATGTAAAGAAAATACCAAAATCACTGAATACTGGACCCATCCTTGGAAATTCAAATGTGAAAGTAGCTTAGCAAGCAATGACCCACCCTCTGTCTCTTTTGATTCTGTTGTAAATTAACATATCCTCTTTATAATGCATTCATAGGTTGTGACCAATGGATGTACACACCTGGCTGGAATTATGGACACCATGCTTAAAACAACTGGCCTGACATTTGATGTTGAATGTGGTGTAATGTCCTCTATAACACATTTCTTTAAAACCACTCACTTGTCACTACTGCAAGTAAAAGGAACAAGAAAAAAAATTAAATCCGGCGATTTTGTACAAACAATTATTCTGTAATACTATCCAAGGTAGTATAATGACATTCTTTTCCATCCAATATAAATCCTGAGCGTAACATTTTTAATTATAATTCAGTTACAGGTAGTGTCATGATTTAAACATAAGCATGGTTCTTAAACATGGTATCTACAGCTGAGCTATAGAGATATATGAACAGAAAAATGTGGTTCACTTATAAGAAAGGGTTTTCATTTGAGGCTAAAAGCAATTATTATTAGACAAAGCACTGCAAATAAAGTCCAAGCCTAGTCGATGGTAATGTACAATACACTGATTAGAAATTCCCACCAAGACATGCAATGACAATTTTTTAATATGAGACTCCAGCAATTTTTAGCTTGCACAAAATACCCACAAACTGGTGAATATAATTGATTTTTACTCTAAATATCAGTTTCCTCTACCACTGCCCTAATGCCAAATGCCAAATGCTGGGAAAAATCTCTATGCAATACCCCACAGCAAGTGGATTTGTAAGTTTCTCAACTTCAAGGCACAAATGAATATTTAATTAAACAAGTGTGGATCATCGCATAAAGTAAACAAAAATGTTCATCAAATGTTTCAAATACATTTAAGCAAAGGTTCCTAGCACAATTAAAGAAATAAATGATCACTTACATATTGTCCTGCTAGAATGTACTTGGAAGAGTATCGTCTCAGGGTAATTATTTTCCATGTAATTCTGGCCACACATGAAAACATTGACGGTATTACTATGTTCAAACATATATGATTAGATGATTATGATAAGAGTATAATTTGCAACAAATGAGAAACAATGAAAACATAATGACTGGTATGCATCAATATTAGATATTTCCTAGCACTTTTACCCTTTAAGGCAGCAGTCATTTTTGGTATGAAGTGTAACACGTGGTTGTTTTGTTTATGTTTGTCTACCACCCAACAGAATGGCAAAGTAGTGTTTTGGGAGAATACTTTTATAATGACTTTCTCCGCTTGATGCTCAAACAGCTCTTCCAACTGCCCCCATTAAAAAATGGAGGGCGGAATAATATATGTATGGCGTGGGTATACACAACGTCTTAGTCATAAAACATAAATCATAAACATTTTAAATAGAAAACACTTACTCTCCTCAGATACATTTGCCAAACATGTCTTTTTAAATTAATTTGTTGGTTTTTTACCTCCCTATGAAATAAGAAATCTCATATTATTCTTCTTAGCTTGCATCCTGCCTTGGATGCAGAAGAACCCCTGAATAAGTAATCTAGTTAAAGATGTGTGCAAACAAACAAACTGGAAAGCACAAGCTTAATCACAATCTCATCGAATAAATGTGTGCCTTCCAGTAACAAATGCACAGAAGAGAATCCCTAGAAAAGAGTAAAGCCGGAAAAACAAATGTGGTTTCGCAGTTTCTTGAATTATTATTACTTATTATTACTACTTCAAAAATATTTATCATAGGCCTTAAAGTGAAAACAAATAAAGACAGGGCAGGTTGCTTCTTTCTGCCTTTAATGATGTATTCTCTATTCATTATAATATGGCAGAGTCACAGAATTTGAGTTGCCAGAGATGCTGAAGACTGGAAAATCAGTCTGATGAGAAGAGAGAGGTGAGAGGTTTTAGCTAGATTTTAGGTTATCCAAATGGTATGTTTGGAAACCACAATGAGGTACCATGCATTCAG
Source organism: Megalops atlanticus (assembly GCA_019176425.1). Classification (NCBI taxonomy): domain Eukaryota; kingdom Metazoa; phylum Chordata; class Actinopteri; order Elopiformes; family Megalopidae; genus Megalops; species Megalops atlanticus. Next base: position 15,985,794 of record CM032893.1, read on the forward strand.
CTTGATGAAAGCCAGTAGGACATCTGATAGTAAGAAGGGGGAAAACAGCAAACAGTTTTGAAGCTAATTTTCATATCACATTAGCGTTTATTTTATAGTTAATAACATTTACATTTATATCAATGTAAATGTTTCAGTGTCATTAAAACAACGCTATCAAAACTTTACCTTAAACATTGTAAAGATTCAGACAGTGTAAACATTTATTATTGTCAAATTGAACACTATTAGTGTAACTCTAATGCTGGCAGTTGTGCTTCATATTATCAGAAATAATGATGTGTGTTCTTTCACTGTGTGCTCTGTGAGATTTATTTTTAATTTTGCACATATGATCCACATGTCAATATAGAAGTATTACCTTATTGATTTTTTCTTTTAATTAACTTTGGCCACAGGCTATTACACTCAGACGTGATGTACTGTGTCTTTGATGTTTAATTGCCACGCCAAAATGGACTGAAGCTAGTTTAGACAGGGTTCCCGTGGTTGCTAGGCACCAGTAAGCATCATCACTTTCAGCTGATTGCCTCTACTATCAGTCATCTAAAGCCACGCATTGAAATTATTATTGACTGATCTTCCAGTAGGTACATATGGGAGTCTATTTAATCGTATCCACTTAGTGGTGAAAATCATTATGCCTTCAGTGATCACAATGCAGTCTCCTCTGCCCCAGCATGGAGTGGCAGCTGCTAGTGTCAGTGTGTTTCATCCCTGGGGGGAGGGCACCCTGTAAGGTGGTGTCAAAGGCCCATACTAAATGTAACATTGCATTTGCAATCTTAAATTTATAATAAATTTGTATTTTCCAAATTTAACAAGTCCTCCTAACATGGTTCCATGACATGGCTACACTTTGACATGGAACAGTTTGTAGCAGCAATTAGTCAATTGTTTTCAAAACTGTAAGAGAAATCCAGGAGTCATCCACAGTTTTACCTTTTGCACTGGTATTAAATTAATTGTAATAATTTTGAGATTGATAGAGAGATTGAGATTAATATACTAGAGGTGTGCAGCGCTCCAGATGCAAATCCAAATGCAAGTTTTACCTTCAGCTGAAGCATTACATATTCTAGCTATGGGTTTTGCCTGTCAAAAAGTCACCCTTGTTATCTTTTGGTTAGTGATTAGTAATGATATGAAAAATTAGAGAAGCACAAAACAAGGGAAATGGAGATAATTAGGTGCAACAGACAATGCTCATTTGTATTCATCAGACCTGCATGAAACCTGAAAACATGGTGCCAGATAAAATAAGATCCATCTTCAATGTCACGCTACATGCAACAGAGTGACACACCAGACACCGTTATTAATGAGACCTTTTGTGTTTTTGTAGATGGAGATGTTGCATTCTATTAAAAAGGTGAATTTACTGCTAATTAGTCATCTGAGTAAAACAAAGTGTCCAGGAATCTAGGGAGGTGGTGCGTGGTGGATATTTGCTCTATTTGTGATTTGTTAATCATCCACTGAAGTGATTGGTTTAATTTATAAAATAGTCCAGTGTGGTGATCTTTTCAAGTTCTTTCCTCGACAAGCACTGTAATTGGGTCAGCACAAACCTTCAGAGGATTTTCTGATAGCAGAACAGCCTTTGAAAATTCCAAAAAAAATCAATCAAAAGAATGATTTCTTCTACCAAATGCATTATGCCTTGAATACTTACCCACAGTATCTAATCTCTGTCTCTTTTCATATTTGATTTTTTTCTTTAGTAATGTTAACTCATTGTAGCAGAGATTAGAGAAACAGATTTGCAAGAGAACAGTCTCTCCCAAGCCCTTTCTCCATCTTTTTGTTTTGGTCCAAAAGTAAGCAAGGAGCAGTGGATCAAGGGCTTTACCTGCTTTATGGAGTTTGGGTTTTGATATTTATTTTGTTTGTTTTTGACTAAAGCTCTTTTTTATCATTGCTTGCCGAGTGGCTTGGAGCTCTGTGCCAATGGACCAGCGAATTATCTTTCAGAGACAGAGTTGCTATCATTTCTTTATTCTGCCTCCCCCGTCTGCTTATCTCTGCCTGTCTGTGTCTGTGCGTTGTTCTGTTTGCAACATGAAAGGCCCCTGAAGAGCAGAGTGTATCAAAACAGCCTTGTCTCTTTCCCTCACTTTCCATGTGGCTTTTCCTCTGAGAGAAGGGATAAAACTGAAAGTGTAGTGTCACCAGCCATCGCGATGGTTCACTTTCTCGCCAACCCCAAAAAAATACTGGAAATCCATATTGGGTCTTTTGTCTTCTCCTATTCTCCTTTTCTTTCTATAATTTGCTTTTTCATCACAACCTGAAGTTCTTTCTGTATACTCCCTCTGAAAGCATCCTGGCAAATCTGCGAAGGTTTCGATTTTTTCCCCTCTAACAAAAGCTCCTTTAGAATTCAGACAGTTCTAACTTGATTGTACATTTCCTAAAGCAATCACACAAATCTTACTTGGTTCTGTGGGCTGATTATCTTTCATTGTGATATAATTACAGTTTACCTGTTGACAAAAAAAAAGCACATTCAAAGGCAAGTCCCTGTTCACACGCAGCTCCGTATCTTGTAATGAAGGTGACCTCCAAAAAAACATTGATACATGTCTCAGTCAACCATTAGGTCTTTTTCATCTGTTCAATACAAGAGATGCCAGACAGGATTAATGATTCCCACATCTGAACACCTTTACTTCAACAAGGGTTGTTGCCTGGGCCCTGTCAGTTTGATGAGAGGTTATAAGAGCAGCTATAATGAAATGCTTACTTGTGCCAAGATTTGTCAAGTATACTGTTGGATTTGCAGCAAGACTATCCTATCTGATATGGAAATCCTGAGTGGATCTTCTCAAAAATTGCTACCCAATATCTTAGGATCACAACAGTTTATAACCGCAGATTATTGATTAGCAACTGGTTGCATGTCATTGGAAGAACAATAATTGTGATGTATGAAAATGCACTGTCAGTCATGCAATATGGTAAGCTAAGAGGCCCCATTAGAGTTAGACAGTGTGTCCACTCACTAAATATGCATGCATGCTGGCTGTGTAGGCTTCATTTTTGAAAATGTGAATCTCCTCAACGGCTAAGCAAATAAAAGAAGAAACCTCAGAGAAGATTTTTCCTCATATTTCCCTCAGGTTTGGGCACATTTTATGAAACTGGTGATCTTCAATATTATTGTAGCAAGTATAATTGAAATACCTGTCTTAAAGGCTTAAAGGCAATCAGTGCATTAGCTTGCTACTTTTGGTTTTTACCACTGTGTTCCTTAATGCACACAAATGTGGAAAATAATTTCAAAATATGTACATGGATAGTAACAGTGAGTCAGAGGACAATTGCTGAAAACAACTGATTCACTGTGACAAACTTTTCACCATTCAGCATTTGTAAAAATACCTAGCAGGAGGAATACAACATTACTTTTAAGTTGCATTAGCAAAGATTGTAACTTTTGGATGGTAGCCAGTTGGATTGCCACTGTGTCAAGTTGCGGTGTCCACTGACATGTTTGTCTGCTTCTTGCATTCTTTTTACCATTGATTTTAATGAGTAGAACTGTTCTGGCCATTTTAGTGGCATGTCTGTCCACAGAGACCATCTTCAGCCTAAGGCCTCGCTTGTGCAATATTGGTGTTTGCAATTTTGCTGAACAGCAGGATTCCCATCTGTCACATGAGAAACACCACTGAGAAAGGTGTGCTATGATTTAAAGCTGCTTCATAAACACACTGAGTGAAGATGGGTTCATTATTACCATATAACATTTAATATTTAAGACTGTGTTTCTGTATTCCATATGCATGTCACACTTTACAGGTAATAAGCCACTTATCTCCATGAACCCATTTGCTGAGGTGTTGAAAACAGAAATTGTGCAAAGTGAATTCTTAAGCAATGAGAGCCAGTCAACCAGCCGATCAATTTTCATACAGCAGACCAGAGTATTTACATTGCATGAAATTCGCATGGGGTGTCCTTTTGTGATGCGGTATTATTTCCAAAATGAATTTCCATTGTGGCAAATTCAGCTGGTTCAGAGAAAACACAGCAGAACCAGAATAAGAACTGGAAAACAGGGGGGTTATGAAATGCTTCCAGCTGCAGGGTGTGCACTTTTCTGTGGCCCAGCAGTTTGAGTGCGATTTGCGTGACGATGAATAATTTAAAAGGCGACAGCCTGAGCGTACCTGGCACGGAGCAACGGTGGGTAATCTAATAGAAACTCACACTGCTTTTTGAAGCAAGCATTCCGCCCGCACTCTCTCTCTCTCACGTCTGAACTGGGTCCCACCAGATAATTACACACTCACACCCGGCACGGCAGACCTCGTATCTTATCTTTTTATCTGAGACCGAATGAAATCTGCAGTTCCGGCAAAGAACGCTTTATTTATTTTACACTTCAGACAGGGGGGGAAACTGCTGCCGTTGCAAGGCAAACCGTGGTGGAACTTTTGCTGCTGACAGTGTTACATCGTTCACTGGGTCATGTTTGCAGGTAAAGAATCCCAAAAGCTTATTTTACAATGTTTGCCTACCCTCCGAAAACACGCCTGGAAGCGCAACAGCTATGTGTGTAGTGAGAAGTAAAAGTGGCATTGATGATGCAGTCTGAAGCAGCTTCAGGTCCTCTGCCGTTGTCTGCGCAGAGGTGCAGCCTTGGCTTAATGGTATTTCGACAGGAGGAGCTGCAGTGTCGCCTACAGCTCTGCTACAGAGAGAGCTCATCACTTACTGCCTGCCAATGGGCTGCAGCTCGCTGATCCATTTCCTTCGGGCTCCTTTGAAGCCCGGGCGGAGAACAGAGGCAGCAAACACAAAACACTAGTGCTCTCTGGGAACAGCAAACTGAAAGAGAAAGGCACTTTGCACATTTACAGATCTGTCATCACAGAGGACTAGAATGTAGGAGCCTGAATGTCACAGAGAGCTGGGCACTTCTAGGGCTGTGTCTAGTCCCTGTGAGTTTGGTGTGCAAAATTTGCACGCAGCACATCTTTGTATGAATTGGGGGTTTCATTAAATATTTTGATATTTGTTGCATTGGAGGCATAAAGCCATTTCTCGAAGGCTTTACACGATGAGGAAAGTGGGACAGGATTACTTTTTGTTACACAATGTTGCATTACAGTCTTTACTTTTATTTGCTCTGGCTGAATTGCACTTCCCATGAAGACAACTTGACAGATTTTGTGAGACAAACTTCAGTGAACCATGTATCACAGCTAGTTTTTGAGAGACCGTTACAATGCGAAAGTGTCAGTACTGGCCCAAGTCTAAGGCGTAACCGCATTCTGTGACTGGTACATGAAGGAAACTTCACATCGCAGGTGCGGTGCACGTCACTCTCAGGCCTGATTTGAGCTCATCAATCACAGCAGAGACATTCAAGCTCATTACTGTCATTCAGATGATCCAATTCCCACCTGTCAGCTTCCTTTAAGCAGTACTGATGGGGATGAGAAATGAGAGGGCCGCGCCAGATCCTAATCGAGGGAACAAGCAGATAGTCTACCCCTTTGTCCGAGCCTATAGGTGCTGTCGGAAATGTGCTCGACACCCCGGAGATAATGATCCTCAGTTAAGGGGATGTGCGGATGGGGCGGCCTGGAATCAGCATTCAGTCCATGGCCTTACAGAAAGGTCCCAGCCTCCATTATCAGAGAGCAGTCTCTTGTTAGTGCAAGGCCCGCTGTGTTAAAAGAGCCATGCTTCCACTTTAATACACTTGAATGCTCCCTAGATGCAAGGGATGACATTGTAGAGCCTTCTTGCAATCCCTTGCTCATCCACAAATAGCCAAAATACAATAGAAATCATTCTTCTTGTGGCTGTTTTTTGTATGTGCTGTCCTGCCCTTCAGTCTCAGCTTTTACCAAATCCCAGCCAATCTGCTTTTTGAATAATTGATCACCCCTTTGTGAAGCAGAGTTCTCCACCCTTCGAGGGACATCTTCCCGACACGCGAAATACACCCACAGTCCACCATTGTTTACTGACAAGTTTAGGACAGGCTCCAATTCCCTTAACAAATGCAGAGATAAGAATAGATCTTTAAGTAAGTTTGAACACTGTCTCCACTGAGTGTACTGAACCCTGAAATAGCACAGCTAAGATGAAATAATATTTGCTGACACCGATGCTTAATGAGGTTATGGCTACCAGTGCTCAGAAGTCTTTTTCGGCTGCAGCTGTGTCTCGGTTCATTTATTTCCATTATTAATCGGATGTGTATTATCTGTGCTGGAGTCAGCAGTAGTAATATAGTATATGGGAGATCTAAGCATTAAAACCCTGGGTAACATCTGCTAGGGACACTGAGAAGTGAATCCGTTTCAATGGAGATAAGTTGGACAATTTAGTCAAAAGGCTTTGCAATGCAGCCAAGAAACACACACATTAAAGCCTGTCAAATTGAACAAAATGATGTGGGGGGGGGGAATCTCAAGGGAGAGAAATTACATTCATCTCCCTGCCCAAGGCAAATCTTTTCCTGCCACAGGTGAGTAAAATTTGTGGGCTACTAGAACATCAAACGACGGAGATTTCTGTCAGCTTCGTAAATAAAGTCAGAACAAGAAAGTAGGGTTTTCTTCATGTGATGTGGATTCTCAGACTGCCTCCCTGCCATATTAAATCATCACAGCATGCAAGGTGTTTGTGAGATAACTATATATAAAGAGCTTGTGAGATGACTGTAGATTTATGTCTTTACAGTAGCATCAATAAATAAAAGTCAACCTTAGCAATTATATTAAAAGGCAGACCCAGCAGGCATGACCCATTGCAGTTTGCAATTAGGACCCAAAGGCTAATTTACATACTGAAGTCTAGACACCTAACATTAGAGGAAAAATTGAGTCACTAGTGACAAAAACCTTCCACTTCCTGCTCCAGTCTGTACAGAAGCCAAAGTAGCAGTTCACATGACCGATGATCTCTCAGCACTGTCTGTAATGTAAGGTTCACAAAAAAATTGACAAAGAAAGATGGTGGCAGCAGCTTTGGGGGAGAAGCAGATGTCATGAGCGTAAGGCAAGGTTTTTCCCGCTGTCGCCAAAGTTAAACACATTTTAACTTCTGTGGTTTTATGTTGTTACTCTGAAAGGTATTTCCCCTTAGGAATCTGCCCCATTCGAAAAGTAGTGTAATTACCGTCTGTGTTTAATTACTGCAGTGTGTTTCCCTACCAAAATTTGTTTTGCATTAGAAATGTGCACTAATTGGTATCCAGTTTATGGTGAGGAAGAAAATGTAAATAGACATTTATCTTTTCACATCATGGATTACAGGGAAAACCTGCAATTTGAAATCATACTCAAAGCTTCGAAACATGCTCAGAAAAATACAAAACTGTATTTTCAAGGGGCTGATCAAACAGATAAGGTATTGCACAAATGCTGGAAATGTGTGAAATCATCCAGAAACAGCAATACTTTAATGCCACTGTCAATGCCAACTTTGCACAATTCATATTTCCTCACTTATGAACTGCCATTGTTGTTTATAGAAATAAATACACACTACACATTTTCTCATAAGACTTTAAATATACCCTACATCCTGTAAAAATATTTGGGCAGTTGGCACAGGGAGGAGAACACTGAGGCGAATGCTGAAGGGATATACAAGTCTGTACAATTAGTCCATCTGACAGTATATAATGGATTTTTCCCAAGGAGATGGCACCATGACCACCTGCTTTCTGTGTGCAAGCCGGCAGACACTTGTTTGCACATGGATATTTGCAAACCATTAATTTTACAAAGTTATTTTCTTTGTGATGTAATTTTTGTAATTATTATTGTAATTATAAGAAAAACATAACAAATGGCACACAAATAATTTACTTTCAGTTTCATTTGTCTAAAAATTTTGCAATGGAAGAGATCAGGGCTGAAATATTAACTTACTAGCCGTACCAGCCACTGTCAAAAGTCTAATTTTAATCCCAGATATCTTCACTCTCTTGCATATTATTATGCAGAAGTCTAAGTACTGTGACAATGCATATGCAGGCTTGCATATGTGTTGATATTTTTATCAAATTGAGTTGTTAATGACCATGAAACCCATACTTATGTATTGCCATGCTTCATCCCATCAGCTTTGCAATTTGTGAAATAATGGGTTGTTACCTTAAACTAAATCCATCCGAAAGTATTTTTAGTACACTAAATCCAACCAAAAGTATTTTTTACATCAGAGTTAAGGGCGACATAGCAACAGAAGCTAAATCCCCAAACATATATCCAGAGGGAGTGATTAGTATGAATCCACACATCTCAAAAATATGGAAATGCTTTCAGACCATATTTGCAGATTCCCGCACTCTATGATTTCCCTGCTGATTCAGCTTGTGAAAATTTTTAGATTAAAAGCCTAATATCAGACCAGAATGTGTAAGTGAACATGAATAATTGGCTGGCAAGGGAAAATTTCATCTGGAGCATGGGAATGTGAAAGATCCTGCTGTGACCAAATCAAGATCTTAACACAATGTATTCATTCAGAGAAGCAGAAACTCTTACGCCTGACAACCCATGATGCATCTTGTATTGGCTTGTGTGATGACACAGCTCTCCTCTTCACGAGAATAGACTCCATTTCTTCTAATTAGTTTATTGTGATTTTGATGTTTGTTTAACTGGTTAACTATCAAAATTATTACTATTGCAATTGTCTGTGATTAAGTACAAGAATTGTGCCACACCTCATTTCCATGAAGTTGTCCAGAGTAGTCCACAGAAGGTGTGTTTGATGGTGAAGGGACACCTAGTCTTATGAGGGAGGTGTTATTAAAAACTGTGGTGCATTTCATTTGTAAAATGTCAATGTCCAGTGAAGCCATTTTCTATCATATAATTTTTAATTAAACAACTTTTGCAAAGTACTCTAGATGTCACCCTTTTAATGTGAGTTATATCTGCCAGCTGTTTCACAAATTTATGAATAATAATACATGTTATTATTATTCAAGTAGAGTGCAGTACTCAAGATTGTGCCAGAAGCTTTCCGTAAGGGGCTCAAAACCCACACCCTTACACTGGCGAGTCCAGTGATTTTTAACCAATAATCAATGTGGCTGCCTGAAACATCCACTGATTTTCCTGTGACAGATCAAAATCATCACCACATAGTTCCAGCAGGAAATGGTAGCGCCTTCATCTCTGTATATACGAACAAGTAGAATGTTATAGGGGACCCACGTGGAATTACGCCTCCACTCTGATACTACAAATTGTGTTAATGTTAAAGATCATCTTGCGGAAATTTGAATCATGCAAAATTGTCATTTTGGGCTTTCTTTTACCAAGGCTGTGTTTAAATAGCAGGAGTAGAAATAAGCACAACATACAGATACACCACAGATAAATAAAAGAAGCCACCTTCAGAGCGCTTGATTTATTGAAAGCTGCTGGCTCTGCAAGATCTTGGGGAATGGGGTGAGCTTTACACAACTCCCAAATGCCCAATCAAGGGATTTAGATTGATCTTGTTAACAGCAGCAAAGGCAAGCCTGCCTCAAGCTCAATTACATCCTATCTTTCACTTTTACCGTCATTCGCCGCAAAGAGGTCGCAGCACAATAGGAGTGGAGGCTGTTGGCAGACCATCAACAGCGGTGCCGTACAAAGCGACCAGGGGGAAGTGCCAAGAATCTCTGCACAAACTCCTGATCCACTGAAAAGCTGCATCACAGGGATGGCAGCGTGACAGGCTGCTGCCTGCATTACAACTGGAGACTCATTTCCCTCCTTTTTTCACATGAGTCATTTGAGGACATCAGCTCCGTCCTGAATAGATGTTTCAGTCATAGGTGTAGTTTAAATTTATTTTGATAATATTCATTTTACGCCATCCAGGACTCATTCCCTATTAAAAGTAATGATGAAGAAAACTTATCGAATAACTTCGAAAATCCTTTCATTATAACTGCCGCAAGGGAGCTACATGCCTGACAGAACTATGCTTCAGTAGGTGTCTCATTTAAAATTTTGTTCTCATTAAAAAAAATGAACAAAATCACTGGGCAGTAATGCCTCTTGTGCAGCATCAGCACTGACAGAACCAATGAAAACAGCTTTTAAATCCTCGCTGCTTACATTATTTACTTTCCACTCAATTTAAATATGGGCAATTCAACATGGCTCTGACACTATCGTATTGTGTTTGGTAGAACAAAGTTGTGGAGGATTGCATTATCGGTAGAGCCCCAGGTGCAGGCACTCTGTACAGAAACAGCACTGTTTAACAATAATGTGCAATGAAAAAAACATGTGTACAATATCTCTAACACTCAGTGCATTCAGTCAGCCTACCACTGGTGAAGAGACATTTGCTGTTTTGATCCGACATCTGTCCTGGGTTAAAACAACACATTCATTTATGCTGAAGACAACAGAGAAAGTGGTTTGAAAACTGTCCCTTCTGACATTAAGATTATTTTGTAATTGACTACCCTTGAAAAATGTCATAAAAGGCTTGCAGACTCTTATACGCACTGGGAGCAACACTAAATGAAAAATGGTTGGCTGGTTGGAAGAGCGTATATGAGAGAGTGCATTGTTTTTTTTTTTTTCCTCCCAGAAGACTTATGCAAACACCAGGGGACCCTGGGCTAGAAAGCTGTTATAAACTGTTCACAGGACACCACAGACGGTGCACAGTAAATAACACAGCGTATGTGTGGTTAGCAGCCAATATACATAGACAACATTAAGTATGTTTGTTTGTATGTATGTATGTACATATGTACGTATGTATGTACGTATGTCTGTGTGTATGCAAATATGTATATGAGCATATATAATACACAAAGACAGGGAGATAAGGAGATATAGATGTAGATGAAGAAGGTACAGAATTGTGTTACAGCATGGGCAATACTTACAGATAATATAGTCAATGAACAGAAAGAAGACAATTGATAATAAACCTGAGCAGAAGGCTTAGGTGTCAGTGTCCATCAATCAACACTAGGAAGGCCATGACTTAAAGGATTAACTTCAGTAAGAAAACCTCAGTGTGTATTTAGCCTATTCCACCTTCTTAAAAACAAACAAATAAACAAACAAAAAGTGTGTGTATGTATAAAACTAACTACATACACACTTAATTTTTCATTTATCAAGACAGTTCTCTGAAAATTACTGCAACTTTTTGCAGTTGGACACTCGCACTCTTTTCCCCGAATCTGAAATTATTTTTTAAGTCCCACATTATCTTAACATCACCTAATTTTGCTTATATAATGTGGATATTAAATAGCTGATTAGATAAACCTTTCTGAACAAAAATTGCTCTGCTGTTACAATTTCAGTTACCTTGACTATCACATTGCAACCTGATTAAGAATGCAGCCAGTCTGTGAATTATTCAGCAAAGAAAGAAATCTCTATTGTACATTGTATATTCAACAAAGTAAAATCGCTAAAAAATCACCCAGAAAAACCTGACGAAAGACAATTTCAGTAATTGGCACACATACATCATATTCTTGACTGTAGACCTGATTGCTTCATTTTCTGGGAAGCAAAAAAAAAAATTGCATTGCGCCAAGGAAAGAGAGACAGTCTCAGATGACAGCACTTTCAAGTCATTATGGGATGCTCTTTTCAAACTGCATCCAAAAAGACAGAATTAAATTTCACATAGCAACTTCCCTCATGAATGAGACAAACCATGCATTCCCATGGAACCAAGTACACAGACCTTTCACCAGTACAAGCAGTCCATCTCTCATTCATGTATGACATACCTGTGCATTGCGTTCAAATCGAAGGGACATGTCAGACAGAATAAAGTAGTAAGAAAAAACTGAAGGAAAGCATGTTCCTGTCAACAACAAAAGTGTGATATGTCCGTGGTGATAACATCCATATGTTTTAACTAATATGGCAGGTAGTGCATAAATCAGGCAGGTAGTGCATAAATCAGAAGTACACTGATGGTAGTTGTAAACTGAAAATTCTTTTCAACAGCAGTTGTTTAAATGGAACCTCCATTTTATCACCTGTAAATGTATGCAAATGGAGTGAAAATGGAGGGCTTGGGTACTTAATGTAACACAGCTCGACACTTACGTTGAAATGTGGGAAACCAGGCATTCACGTTTTTGGTTGGTTTGAAAAAGCCAGTTTACTGTTCTTAATATTTTTTCTTCTTCATATTCTATCCGTATGTAACTCCTGCCACAGCTTTCAGGTACACTAACCCCAAAAAGAATTAGCTAACTGACAAGCTAACAAGGTGAGGATGTGGGAAACCTGCAAGTTGGACAACTATTTGGCATGCTAGTTAGTTAACTTGTATACCAAGCCCATGAACAGCATGTGCTTGATGGTCTCAAATTGAAAATCTCATTCCAGCCAGCTGACCAAAGCTGACAATCCTAGTGACTACAAGCTACTAAAATGCTAGGCTTTTTAAGCCAAATTAAAGTTTGTCCTGAAACTTTCCTTTTCAGTTCTTATTCCATGTGGGTTTCTGTATGAAACTCCTCCTACAGTTTTTTTGGGTACCCAGATACAGACTCTCTCTCAAGCAAAGCTTGTAAGAACATCGATAGAACATTCAGAATCTGAAGATTCTAATATGTGCAGTGAGAGATAATATTGTTAAGCAGAGTCGCCATTGCAAAGCAATGAGAGGGGAAATAATTTTATTTAAAAGAGGAAAAAATAGTTAACAGTTGTTGTTCAAATTTATTTATTTATTTATTTATTTACATCTTTTTTGGTTATGAAGATAGGCAACTGGGCAACACCTTACCAAATGGTTACCACAACCTCTTGATCGGTGAAATTTGGTTGTCCCAGGCAACTGGGCAACCATTAATGTCGAGCCCTGCATAATGCTGTTTATTTTGGGAAAAGGGTATGGACCATGATTATACCTTTTACAAAAGCAGACGCAGCCAGTTTAATGAACAATGATTTATATTTGAATTGCTAGTGAGTAATGACCCTCAGAGTGACTGGACACACTGAGGTGGAAAACGCAAGGACATTCCCGAATTACTTGGCAAAAGAAATCCCACCTTGATTTGTGACTGCCTGAATTATTAAGAGAGGATGGGCCCAGGTGAAAGGGATAAAAGTACAGGAGCTCATCCATAATTCAAAGACTTTCACTCCTCAGGAAAAGACTGGTAAAAGATGAATATCATTCTATGTAGTCTCTCATCCCCATGATAGATAAAGTACAAACCACTCATTTGGCCTTGAAATAATTAATTCAACAAAGTAAGGGATTAACTTTGAATCCAAATTATAGCCAACCTGAAAGCCGCCTATATGAATACAAACGGTACAGATATCACAGCCACGGCGGTCTCTTACATCATGAAGTTGTTAAATATATTCAGCTGGATGTCTAATATATAAACTGTCACCATAGAATCAAAAAGTAGACACTCCAGATAGTTTGTTTTCACTGCTTTTCACCTCCATGAAAGCGTCTTTACATAAATTAAACAAGAAAATAGTAACCATATGATTACAGTAAGACCATAAGCTGTTGATTTAACCTGACTGACATACTGTACTTTTACATAAATATGGGAATGCATTCAACACAAAGATGAGATATGCGATATGCATTGTAGCATTCAATAATTGCTACATTTTTGTGAAGATATGTTCATGATTGTGTTTGAGTGAGTGCAACCAGCTGTTTATATCTCCCTCTGAACCATGTTACAGTCCTTATCATCATCACTCCCCCCAACCTCCCATGACCACGACCACCATCACCATATAACAACTTGCTACATGCCCCAATCATCACTTGTACCCCCCACCTACCTACCCTTGTTACTACCCTTGTCATAACCCCCCTCCAAACACCTCACCTATTCATGCCACCTCTCCTCCATGTTACAGCCCACATTATGCCACATCCCCCATGTTAGGCCTCCCTCCTTGGCTCTCCTTGTAATTCGACCCACGCCGACCAATATGTGTTTTTTCATCACTTCTCATTAACAGGCACTTCAGTGCTTTTGGTGGCATGCCATCTGTGCTATACCTAATAGAGCTGAGGGCAGCAGGAATTGAGTGAAAACAGCTCTGAATACAAACAGAACAGGCTTCTGTATCTTCTGATTAAAATGTGAACACACACACTCTCTCTCTGTCTCTGTTTCTCTCTCTCTCTCTCTCACACACACACACACACACACAAACACACACACATCCTTATTTATTCACTTTCTTTCCTTTTTGTGCTCTGTACTTTCTGCAAATAGACTTTTGTTGCTCAGCCAGCCCTCTCTCTTAGATGCTCTTACAGTATAGTAGCATTGTTGTTCACTATTGCTGGCTGGGATCTCTTGAAAATCCTTTGTTCTTGTTTATAACTGTGCTAACCAATCAATTCCTTTCATCCTTAGCCATCTTTCTTTCTTTTCAGTCAATCACTCCAAGCATCGCGTTGCTTTCTTGCTTCTAAAATGAACTCCTCTGTCATGTCACTCAAAATTAGGACATCTTCGTGACACACCTCTTTGAACAATGCTTCATTTCTCTGCATCTTTGATTTTCCTCTTATTTACACAGCACTTAGTGCCTTAATTTAACTTGTATCTCATGTCTGTCTAACACATATGTTTTACCTATAAAACCTTGTTCTTCCAGCAGCTGTTCCTCAGCTTGGTTTTAACCTAAATGATTGCATTCCTTGTTTATCAATTTTACACTGTGAGGCATGAAAAAGAGCACACAGCATATGTGTGTTTGACATATTTATAAAATGGATAGGTAATGAGAATGAATGCTTTTGCTTATCATTTAAAATGTACAGCCTGCGCATTATTGATGTGCACAATCTCAAGGCAGCTGCTTATTTAGGCAGTTCATAAACAAAAGCCACAGTAGTGATAGACTGCATATTTTTACAACACCTTTTTAACATAGTTTGACCTCCATTATCAGCCAGCAATGCCAGTGCTGGACTGGGTATGGAAATCACAAGGGCATTGAATCACCTCTGCAGAATCACATGGCTGTGGCCACTTCCCTGTTCATTTCCAGCACTGGATTTTGGCTTGTCCTTCCAGAATAAAAGCCTGTCTCCAGCATTTTATACCCATATACTACATGGGTTGTGAACTCATGAAGAGACAGCAAAGAAAACACACCAAAAAGACAAAAATAATTAAACTTGTTTGCCTCTACGTGGGAAACAATAAAATGCCCAATTATAAGTGTTGCCTTTTCATGCTTACCCTTTATGTAACCTTGTTTTGGAATTGTTAATTGAACATTAGGCACATTAGAGCACAACAACCTCTGCCCTTGTGGAGGAACAGGTGCGAGATGAATGCAATCCTCCAACACACTTAACCAACATGCAGCCAGCAGCTCTTTACCCCTTTACAAGTTACACAGTGCACCACAGTGAAGTGGGCACCAAGTGGAGGATAGGTGCTACTCCACTGACTTCATCTTAGCAACTCGTGTGTGACAATTCGCAGGATGCCTGAGAGCTGTTAGACAAGGAAACTCTGGCCGACCTACCCACCCCCATCCCAGGTAGTGCTAAAATAATTTGTTCTTTGGTCTTCCAGTCATTGTTGGCAGATGACAAGTTTTGAGCTCAGGCTATAGGGTTCAGCCTGCACTCAAGGTGAGCACCCTGCCAAATGTGCCACTCAGCAGACCTGTGAATGTTCCCTTGCCAATGTATTTGCATTTGAAACTGGAGCTAATATGTTGTATTGTGTCATTTTGGTTATTACACAAGGTAGTAGTGGCCAACCTGTGGCGCTCAGGTGTCATGAGGCTTCATGTGTAGCCCCTGAAGGGACTTGGATTCATGCTAACACTAATAATTCAAATGTTATTCTTGGTTTTTTATGAAGTGCATGAAATCCTATTAGAGTGTAGAGAATGATGAAGGCCCTCTGGGGGAAAGCGTACACAGATTATCCTTGTCATCTCTATCTGTCTGTCCATCCATCTTCTCTGTCCTTCTGTCTGTCTATCCCCGTCATCTCTATCTGTCTATCCGTCATCAACAGAAGCACAGATCAGTAGTTTTATGCTGTCATATATGTTTGTCAAAATAGCCTTCCCATTTTCTCCCTCTGATATCAAGTGTAAAATAAAATAGATGTCACAAACAAATGAATAATGAAAACCCTACACAGTTCCCAGTGTAATAAATGAATAGAGGTACAGACATTCTGAAATCATTTTTACTAAGGCTGTTTGACAAAGACACTATAAATTGGTCACAGCTGAAGAGATGCATGCAAAAAGCTAAGAAACAAAACTGCACACAACTAGAGGCACATAACAAACATCTTGTAGGGGCTCAGTGGTTTACTAGCTATAAGTTAAAACAGAAGCAGACATGTACTTGGATTCATACCATTCATACCCTTAGAAAAGAATGTAAAAAAATGTGCCACATTCATTTGAGGAAGTGCAACCAAGCTCCCACTGCGTACTGTCATTTTTTTCTTGGTGTTAGTCAAGCACAAAGCACTGCTGTCCTCAAAATGAACAAAAGTGACATCTTGTTTAAGCAAACAACTGTCATTACCTACAAAGAATATTTGACTGAAGGCAATCACCTGCCTTCCACCCTCCTGTGTGGATTCATCATGAAGGCAAATTAAAAGCATATGAGATACTGAGAGTTTAGCTCAACAAGCCACAGTAAGTGAGCATTGCCCTAAGTGAAATATATTTGCAGGAAGTAAACACAGGGAATTGATTTTCCACATCAGTGGACACAAAATACCCCCAAAAGGGTTTACATTTGGCAACGGATAAATAATTTTTAAAGATCATGGAAAAATGAGAGACAACCACCACCCACAAAAAAACAAACACTAAAAGCAGACCATAGTCCATCTCAAGTACAAAGTCAGACTGTTACACAAAGATGTGGGTTTATCCGAGCAACTGCCAAGATGACAGGTTACAGATATACCTGAAGAAAGCTAGTGCTGTAACACACCCACTGGACTCCTGAAGTGCTGAAATTTCAGCTCTGCTGTTGGATGAAGCTGCATCTTCCTCAGAGCAGTCTTGTTCATAAGCCTCTCGTGGCTACCCTTACATCTTGGGATAGTGCCTTGTTGGGGGTGGTTCTTTGTGAAAATGAAGTGTTGCCCCACAAGGAATTGACCCTGTAGAGAAGCGCGTCAGTCAGCCATTTCATGTCAGGGCTTTTCAGTGCCTGCCCTCACTCTGTGGGTTCCCTCTCTGGGGATAGTGACTGCCATCAGTAAAACCACATATCCAGGGACTGTAAAAAAACAGCCTGTGAGACTATCACTCGGTTCAGACCTTACACTACTGCAAATTAGTTCTATCTGAAGCTCAAATCTCTGTGCGCTTGAAGCTCCTAAGTGTGCCTCTTTTAAGACTGCAGAGAAGCAAGAGGATGCTTAAAACTGCTATAGAAAACATCCACCATCATATTGAACATGTACAGTGCTCTGGTGTAGCTATTTGAAAAACAACTACAAAAGTGTAGTATTTATATACTAATGAACAACACTGTGGCTGCAGGCTTCCCTTTTCAAAATATGCTTTAGAAAAAATAAAAAATAAAATCTATGTGCAATAACGCAGGACACAGCATGAAAAACCAAGGAAAGAAACAATAAGCAAATTATACCAGCTAACCAGCTTTGGGGTGGCAGTATCAAAAGACACTTTAGGTCACATTAAAGCCATGACTTGTTTGGTACGGTCAGTGGTGCGTTCTAAATAGCGTAGCACAACAGCACAGTCACAGGTAGCGAGGGGAACGTCAGCTGCCCAGGGTTAATAGATGAGGTGTCAGCTAGAGTAATGAGTCCAGGGAGCTCAAGAACTTTCCCCATTTACTGAGGTCAATTACTCAGAGGTCTGTTGTGTAATTTCCTATTAATTAGCATCAGATCCCTTGCTTAAATCTCAGCCTACTCTCATTATGCTGTTCCAAACAAATCTGAATGAAATCATGCAGGTCTGTGCGAAAAAAGCTCTTTCAAAAATCCTTGGAGAGGACTCAGGGCAAGTGGAACTTTTTAGCTTAATATCTGGGAACCCCTTATTAAGAAACTCCTTCTCTATTCATGCGTTAATATCTGTTTGCAAATATTGTATTTTTGCTCCCTTTCTTTTGTCCTGCTACTATATATTTGTGACATACACATTACATTTTTGTCATTTAGCAGACGCCCTTATCCGGAGCAACTTACATATGTTACAATTTTTTAAATGTATGTTAATATGTTGCCCATTTATACAGCTGGATATTTTAATGAGGCCATTGTGGGTAAAGTACCTTGACCAAGGGTACAGCAGCAGCAATCGAACAGCAACCTTTTGGTTACAAGCCTTTGGTTACCGCTATGCTACACTGCCACATGTGTCCTTGGTTTGTTCTGTAATCTTTGACAGTCAACAATATTGATGTTATACAGCCTTTCATTTATCATTAACAATAGTGTGGTACGTGCAGGATTCATACACTGATTTCTTAGCAACGCATTGTTATTAGGATGTCTTCATGAACCTGGCTGCCAGAGACAAAGAGATTCATGAAAGGATTATGTACTGAGGTTTTTCCAACTTTAATGCATGCAATATTAGTAACATCTACAACTCCACTAAAGATTAATTTCCAGGATTTTTACTCCCCAAAGCTTAGAGGAGTAACCTTTTGTGGTTTTCATTTGAGGAGAAGATCTCATTAATTCCAACTTGTTTGATCAAACCGTGAGTGAATCTGACAATATGTCCTTTTGTAATCGCGCCTGTGTGCTCAGCCACCTTGACTGAATCAATCAAAGACCTGAGCTCCGTGCTCGGTAGCGCAGTTGTAAGAACAACATTAATGTGGCATCTGTCATAAAACGGATATAATGAAAAACTTGAAGTGAAACACTGGTGCAATGTAGCTGCGGAATTTTGTGTTGTGAAGAAAATTATGTATTACATGATTCGCTGATTAATTTTAACCATAGACATTTTGACATAGATGCAGTGCAGATTCTAATTTGCATTGTCACGCTACAGGTAATCCTTGTCAATAGCGTGGGACTATTGACATTTAACTTAAAATCACACCCTAGCATTAATTTTTTAGATCACCCTTGATGAGTCAGTAGCACTTCATTACAGCAGTAATGAGAACAAAGATTAATATCACCTCTAATTACACGATATTCAAACTCATAACAGTAGAGCGCTCTCGATGGTGACTCGGAAATCTCTGCTACTTTCAGATGTTAACCCACTGTCTGTTATGCTTGGAATGTCCTATATTCAACAAAAGATATTACAAAGTAAAATGTCTGGTTTGCTATGTATTTCCAAGTTATGATGCAGATGCATCATTTCTGTCATAGGTATTAAAAATGTAATTAGTACATTTTGTTCTAATGGGTGATTTCAACAATTTACTGTGGCTCTCTCAACTTGAATCACATAAATCACATCAACACATTATCAAGGGTTGAAGTCTTTCAAAATGTATCTAAAAACATCCAAAATATGCTGGAAAATGGCAGGAGTAAGTCAACAGTTGTCATGCCATACAGAAATTGTATTTAGGTGAAGGTCAACTGCATGATTGTTATGATGAAAAGCAAATTGGTTTTAGTGAGTCTACCAAACTGCATCTGCCATGTATGGCCATTATCTTACCTGACATTTTGAAAGCACAATGGTCTGCTCCGAAGTGCTAAGAGTACATTTGGATATGGCTCAGAGTTTGCAAATGCCCAGATTGTGGAAAATGTACTCAGAGAATGGATTCATGAATGCACCCATTGTCTATAAATGACCATCTCTATAACTACCTCTGCTCGTTCCACATACACATGCAGGATGATAGCTCTTAGCTCTTGCTTGTTCTGAATTGTACAATGCAGCAGATGCAGCTTAGACAAGTAGACATCAGGAGTAACAAAGCAGTAAGCAAGTACACAGGCATATGATTTGGCAAGGGGGCCCTAGACTGCTCTTTGGAGAGTCCACCAGTCTTTACTGTTTCTTTTTCCAACCATTTCTGACCAATCACAATTATACACAGAGCCCAAGATAGACTGCAAAACGTAATTGCAACTACCATATATATTTCTTCCTAATGTTGTAACATAGAAAATAACTACTTCCTTGATTGTACTGCCATCACTTGAAACTATTTTTTTCCTAAATGCAAAACCACCTCCACGGTTACTGAATTTCATTGCAAATTGTGGGCGATTTGTTCTTTACATTATTGAAATAGGCTCCTTAGGAAACACTGTCTTCTTCTGAGCGAGGGGAAGACTGGGCAATGCTTATATTATAGCAGCAGGCAATAATTGTTTTTAATCCTACACTTTTTTTTAGAAGTAGTTTAGATGACTAACACATATCTCCTGTGCAGCAGAAATCCATGTAGCAGTTGCCATAAATCAAAAATTGAAGTGAAAGTCTTTTTGTCCCAACCTCTGCTCTTCATGAAGGCCTCCAGCTGTTCAGTCTATTCCTCTAAATGTGCCCGTTCTTTTCTTTTTCCTTGGATCTTGCCATGTGTGTCCTTCGCTTTCTCTGCGGTTGTAATCCCTTGGCTTCATCATCGCCCATTAGAGCAAATGCGCATTAGATGGTATAAATTGCTTGGTGCCCAGACTGCTGGATTGTTTCTCTGCTTTTGTCCCTGCTCAGCAAAAGCAAATGGGCACAACAACAATGGCAGACAGCAATTTCCAGAATCATTCCCTCCTATAACCCCCACCCCAAATAGACCTTAAAGCTAAGAGAATCAACTGGAACCCAGGAGTCACTGGAAAGAATTGCAGGTGTAAAAAGGACCAAAACAGATTGACATGGTATGCCATCCCTTCCCAAACTAATATGCCACACTGTGTCCCTTTCAGTGCCAACTGACAGATGGTGAGGCAACAGTCAGATTAATGGCAACATGAGGCTGCCTATTTGATAGGAGCTGCTGAATTGCAGAAATGTCTGGACACCTAACTGACTCTATTACATGCCAAAAAAGGTAATATATGATGACTAGACTGCATCATGTGAAATGACCTGCAACATATCTAAGGAACTGATATGCAGGTGTATAACAGTATAGAGTGGTACAATACATATGCTCAATCAGTCCCTCAGTGCTCTTCTGCACATGTACATAAGGCTGCAGCGCTAAGTGGGGGAAATTCTTAGGTTTTTCAGGCTTAACTCCTGTAAGGGAGCCTGCCATTGCACAAGACAGCAAGGTCCTAGCTGGACCTTGCAAATGTACACCAGTATTTTTGCTGAGTTCATAAAGAAAAGACAGAGCTGAGCATAAAAGCTCAAGTATGAGAACTGGAGCCCATTCCGTGAACAACAGTTAATATGCACAGGGCTCTGTCTACTCTGAATGAAAAACAAGTGGTGGACATTGAACTGCAAATGTCGGCCTGCTCTCACGCATTAAGAATGGAACCACAGCCAGGAGCTATGGTCCATTCTGTGCCCAACATTATTCAACTAATTCTTTCACTGCAATCCCTTCACAGATCTGTACTGTCTTTTTGAGCCGGGGTCAGACAAGACTGAAGTGTCCTTATCTTCCTAGAGCTTATAACATGGGGTGAGCAAGCAGGAAGACTTTTAGTCTATTTCTGAAATTATCTGTCATCCTTTCCATGCAATAAAGGAGACCGATGGCGGCATAAATGGACCTGAAGATGACGTGGCAGTCACATCAATAGCTTTATTAAGACTTAACTACATGAGGCAGCAAAGGGAGGCTGAAAAATGGATCTAATTTTAGATTGGGCCGGGCTTTGTGTGAGAGAGAGGCGTGGGAGACTCCTCTGTCACGCAGGGAGCCCCTGGTGTATTCAACATAGTTCTTACTGCCTGAATCAATTAAAGTTTTTGACACTACCAAGAGAACAACGTCAGTTCTGCTAAGCATCCCCTTGACCCCTGTATTGTCCTGAGTCTGGCTTTGGTTTCCACCTCCTCAATGTGGAAGTGAATGGAGATAATATTTGTTGTGTGAGCGGGAAAGAAAGAAGTCCCTTCAAGATATTTCCTTCAGCACCTGTATGAAGAGTGCCTTTAAAATGAAGTTTATATACTTGAAAAAGCACTGTTCATACAGGTTCTCAAAGAACTTACATACTAACTTTACATACTTTTATGTCTTCATGCACCTTTCATGAGTCACACTGATTTGACTCCTCAAACAATAAAAACTGGAAACCGTGAGCAGTTAAGACTCCTTAGAGCAGCTGACTACTATTCTCTAATAGTGCAGTCCTAGCTGCAGGCTAGAAACTCTGTTAAACACACACATTATAAAAAGAACATAGTGAACCGGCAACCTCTGCTTTCCTAATTGCAGCAAACATTAAAATCCATTTCTCACTGTGAAAATGACACCTGATATTATGCATATACAGTGAACTCCAAAGTTACCCCCTAAAATGGGGAGACTATACACAAAACCTGCTGTAATTTCTAAATGGTTCATCCAATATGGATGGAAATACTCTCAAATTAAAGCTGACAGTCTGTACTTTAACACCATAGCATTGTTTCAAGTAAAAAAAAAATCTGAATCCACTGTACCTAAAAACTACTGATTGTACTACAACAACAAAAAGTGTTTCTAGAGCAAGGAATATAACATATTCCTTGAGGCTTTTTTATTTGTATTTCATTGCACCCCAAGTTATTATTTTATTAATATTGTTACCCTGAATTCTAGTCTAAAAGGTGCATCTTTGAAAATATTGGAAGGTCACATACTAAAGAAAATCTTTTTCAAACAGTTCCTATTTTCCCCATTTCTTTAAAGGCTGCATGCACCCCTCTGAGCTGCCAGTGTTGGTGATGTTCAGCAGACATTGGGGAGAGAAGCAGCAGTGAAGAATCTGACAAGCTGACTCTGATACAGTCTGATTAAGATAGAGCAGTATTTAAATAGACATGGAAAGGATCCAGAAAAAAAGTACGGGGATACTGAATGAATGAAAGTTTTACTGACTCTCAGTGGAACACCAGCAATCATGATTATCAAACGCACAGTTCCAGCCATTATGATTGGTCAACACAGAGTTACAGCTGTGCATTACCGAAAATTGCTTGATCACTTTACATAATAATCCACTATCCATAACAAACTGTCATTTACTGACATACAAAGTAAGGGTGCCTGGTGCAGTTAGCTACATGTACCTGAAACAGAGCACTGATTATACACATTTAAAAATGTCACATGTTAAAAATATCATCAAAATCACTGCACTAACTGCAGTAAGCATTCGCGATAATATTGAACATGTGCTGGTCTTAGCTAGTTATTGACTTTTCCTTCTCTGACCAGAGCTAACTATATTTCTAATTTTAAGTAATCAGAGCTAGCAAATTAATTTAAAAAGCTTCGTGTGGCTTCTGGCCTTAACTGTCAAGCTTGCAACTGCTAAAAGGGGGTGAGTGGATCAATAAATCACCTTGCGTGGCCTAATGACTGTTGGCCGTTGGGTGCGTACCATGATTCTGCATCTCTGCAGTTTCCCAGCTGGATATTTAAAAGTCACTTGTTTGTGTTTATTAATGTGTCGCTGATAGCTAGCTCTTACATTTACATTTACATTTATTTATTTGGCAGACGGTTTTATCCAAAGCAATTTAAGTGAGGCAAAGTACAACACAAGCAAAAAGCCTTATAAGTAGTGAGCGATATTAGAAGTGCTGCATGACCAGGTTTCAATAGTTGGCCAAACGTGGTACAAGCTAGCTGCTAGATATACAAGTGCATTAAAGCATTAGATCTGTTTTTTTCCACAAAGTTTAAGACATAAGAAATTGCTTTATGTGGTAGTGTTTCAGGTGATCAGGGGAGCACAGAAGAGCTGTGTCTTCAGATGTTTCTTGAAATTCTCTTTATGTTATTGTTTCAGTGATTAATGTTAGTTAAAATTATGATATATGTAAAGAAGCAGAGACATTTATACTTTCCACAACCCTGCAAGTGCTCTGTATCACTGGATTACAAATCAGCATGATCATATCAGCAAGTGGCCAGAAGACAGGGAGCTCCATTCCATTGAAGCCACATGGCCAGGCAACTAAACTTCATTTGGAAAAACTATACCTTTAATGTTAGTGCACCAATCAATGTGAATATAAAGGAGAAGCAATCTAACTAGTTAAGTTAGCTGCACCTCTAACTAGCTGTTATAGAGGAAAGTAGGAGTAAAGTAGGAGGTGTGCCATGCAAAAATACACTTGTGTTGCTGATCACATCACTGTCATGCCCACAATCGCAATAACACACACCATCTTGTCAGGGTTTCCACTAGGATTTTTTTTTTGCCAGTCCGGTGTCTGGAAAGAATTTATTTTACCGGACAAATCTGAAACTTACCTTAATGACAACGACCTCAAATCAGTTGGACTATTTAATAGTGGCGGCTGGTGCACTGGAAACAGGGGAAGCCTGAACACTACCTTTAAATCCATCATTACTTTCAACCTAATTAACAAGAGAGAAGCCCTTCTCTGCTGGCACACTTGACACAGGCAATTTTAGGCAGTGTAGCCCAGTCGGGGTACAGCTCAATGAACTCATAAATAAGTACTTTGCAAGCTGTTGAAAAAGCCTTCGTTATAGCTATGTTTTGTATGAGCATTATTACCGGACATTTTGACAGGCAAGTTTTTAATTTATCGTTTTATAAATTTACCAGGCAAAAACTGGTAATTACCAGAAAACGGAAACCCTGCATCTTGTGTATTATTGTTTTATTCTCAATTGCATACTCTACTGACTGTTTACAGGTCAATGCTTTCTTGCTCAGGTAGGTCTGTGGCCCAAGTGATTTGTACAGCAATCACTGATTCTCTGTTTATGTGGGGGAGATCTAACAGCAACACGTGTATCTCAGTGTTCCATTGAACACCACTCTTGTCCAACAAAGATCCATTCATGTAGTCTTGTATCCATTCCGCTGTTGTGATGGCAACTCCACTCAACAAGAATGCAGTTTCTACAAAAGGACATGAGCTGTACCTTTGGTGGTGCAAAGCTAAATACTGAATGCTCTGTTGCCAACACTCTAATTGTCTCCCTGTCTCTGATCAGCATGGGCACCTTTTGGCTCTTTTTTTGTCTTTTTGTTGTTGTTACTGTTCAGCTTGAGAAAGTCAGACTGCTGTAGGAAATATCTCCACTGCCTAAAGCATCTTCCTTCAGAAATGAATAATTACTTAAACATATGTAACACTTCACTGCAGTACTTTTTATTAAGAGGGAGGTGAAAAATAGCAGTAGGAGAAGTCACACAAGTGATTAATGCATAGGGTCTCTATGACTATTTTCCTGTGCTTGTACTAGTGAAAATATTTGCCCAGTTTTGACTGTATAGTCCTGATCGCTTTGCATTATGTCTGGATGGTTCCACCAGTTAGCCACTTAGCCTGATAAGTCTCAGGCTGAGATGAAGAAGGGCATTCAGTACTTTGGCTCAAAGACTGCATAATCAGACTGTTCAATCTGACTGTTTATCAGAAAAACCTAGGCTGACTGTCTCACGCCATTGCCAGTTCATGTAATGAGTCCAGACGTATGAACCAAACAGAGGAAAAACTTGAGCATTTTTGAAAAACATTGCATTGCAGTTTGAATGCACTATGGCCTGTCAGTAGATTTGTTCTATACATCAGAGTGGTCTTGACAATTATTGGTCCTTTTGCACATGTCATAAATAGACACTGAAATGTCCTGTCAGTCTATTCTTCTTTCCTTTTCCTTTCCTTTTCTGAAAACTCCATTAGTACATCCACCATTTCTGGAGGGATGGCCTAATTACATACCACGCTGAGGAACCTGCAGCAGCTCCTTGGCTTCCCTTATTTAATTTACAAGTTTGCAACTAAACCCTTATCTTATACCCCTGACAGTGAGCAGCTCTTTCGTCTCATTTTCCAGTTTCTCTTGATAAATGAATCTTTATTAGTCTTTATTCGACCTAAAATAATTTCTGATGTGAAAGAACACACTTGTGGGATTAGGGAGCAATAATCAAAGGAAAAAAACATGGACTACTCCAAGATATTGTACATCTGCACCCATTGCTCAGAAGTATCATGTTTACAATATTTGCCATATATGGTACAGCGCTCATTTCCAAAGACCTTGGCGCTTCAATAGACAACACACTTGTCCTTCACCCAGAGGACCGATGCTTCTTCATGTAGAACATAAGAAGAATGGGGTTACACACAATCTGGTGGTGAATGTCCATAATATCCCCATGTCTGTGTTGCATGGAAACAGAAAATGTTCATACCCAGTTGATGGTATACATGCAGAAACACTGGAATTAAAAATATTATTATCATTTTTTATTAAAAGATTAATTTTCACAAAAATGTGCCATACGCAAGCTCGACACGAACCCAGTGTGCATGAAAAGTGCACGCTCCTTAAGCGCTGAGTTGATGTCTTTCTGATGGCGTAATAACCTTTGGGTTCGCATCAGGCGGTGCCAGGGGGCTGAGAGCGAACAAAAGGCCCTGCAGTGGCTGGGCCGTGTGGGTCAGCTTGGACAAATCCATTTAGACGCATTAGCATCTGCGTCATTGCCCTGGCAGCGGGGGACCCTGGCTGCTCTGAAAACCCTCCTCTTTACCACGATGCCGTTACCGCTTTGAGTAAAAAAGGCTGCCACAACAGAGCAGAATGGACCATAAAACAGACCGCACACCATGCGCACAGACACCGCGGCGAGAAGGAGGGGAGCCAATGGCCAGCGCCTCTTGCTGCCGCTGTTTCCCTGTGGCCAAAGAGGCAAATTCAATCCCAGACACAATCAAATGCGTGAGCGGGGGCTGTGGGGCTGATTTCGCCGGACAGGCACAGGAGGTCAAGGTCGCAACAGCTTTTTCATCTCCGGCACCTCCAAGATATATATTTCAGATATGCATGCAGAACATGCATTGCAGCTGTAATGATATTACTCCATATGGAGATGCAAGCTCCTTTGTTCTCAGCTTGAGGTTATGACTGTGTTGTCTCAGCGTGTATGATGACGATGATGATGACAATGACAATGATGATGATGATGATGATGATGATGATAATGATGATAGTCATGTTGATGATGCCTCTTCCTCTCTCCCTGTTGCATATTCCAGCACTATAGGCCTCTGGGTTCATACGTTTCCTCGCCCCCTCACCCCCTCTTTGATGTGATAATGCCAGACTGCCAGAATGATATTTTTCAAAATAATATGAAAATGAATTATTCATACATGGAGAATAAATGAAGGAAGTGAAGCTATATTTAGAAATAATGCTTCACAAGTGTAAGGTTTAACAAGGAGAGCAAGGGGAGCCACAGAACTCTCTTGATGCTGTTTGAGCTGTGAGAAAGCCCTGATTAGAGATCCCGTTACCTTGGTTATAAAGTAAACACCGTATGTTCCTGAGAACAAAAAAATGATGAAACTAGGAAGTGACAGCTTAGGTATTAACTCCAGCTAATCAGAAACGAAATCATTAAGTAAAACATTCATGATCAGGTCCTTACCATGTAAGACAGTGCAGAATGCATAAAAGAGAGGAGAAACATCTGACATTTTATCTGAGATTCTCACAAAAGACAACAGATGAAGAGTGTAATGCTTACATGGATTGAGCTCTATGAAACAAAGCTGGCCACTTCTGGTTCGAGACTCATGGGAGACCACACAGCGACATATGCGTGCAGTTATTGTTCCTCAGACTTCTTTTATATAACTCCATTTTGAAGATTCTGTAATCCAAAAGGAGCAGAAAGGACTGAGGAGGGGTGAGACAGTTTTACTGTGGGTGTTTTATTAGTTACTCAACTATTCTATACAAGTTCCTTAATTCAAAAGGAACATCATTACAATTCATTCTTTTCATCTTTGTGTATACTATAGTGGTAAAAGAATCAGAGAGTATGATTACATAAACATAAAAAATGCTGGCTGAATACTGTGTTCTTCTCTCTGTCCTTCTCTCCCCTTGCTTTGTGGGGATGAGAGGAGGAGAATATAAGCATCTTCAAAAACTTTGCCAAGCTTTGTCTATCAAGCCATATACAGGCTCCAGAGAACCTAATATCAGGTAAAGTCATACCCCATGTCCAATTCTGTTGGAATGTAGCCCAGCTCTTCCATTCTGTCAAAGCCAATTCTACCAGTGAGCCATATTAAAAAGCCATCAAAGTAATTAAAATGTAATAATTCCACACACAAGTGCACTTGTTTTGCACTCAAATTTGTTAATTGCTGCTGAAAAAATAATAGGCAGTAAGAGATCTCTTTACAATTTTAACTCGTTTTTTGGGTTACTACAACATCAGCTGTCCTGCTGTATCTTTGGCATTATTGAACTATGTTTGCATCACGAGTGAAACAAACGCTTGAAGTATGTGTCACCAACAAATAATGAGCATATGTCAAGAATCGGTGAATGCACTTGCTACCAAAGGTGATGAAGAAAAGATGGTCCTTTCTAATGCATGTGCATATGTAAGCAGCTCATATGATATACATTACGGTTGAGTCCCATTCATATCGCAATAGTCTTCTCTAAAACAGAGTGGTTTTCTACAGCGATTCACGGCAATTCTTTTCATGTCAATGGGAGCTGAAACACCTCTCTTCTGAGTCCCAGCAATTTTACATCTAATACTGGGGCTTCTGCCTTAGGTGTAAAGGTGAAGTAAATGAAGCAAAGAAAATGCTGCCAATGTGAGCTTTGTGAGTTTACTCGATTAGCCATTCACAGATCTTCAGATGAACAACTTGTGAAGTAGGAAGCAAAAGGGGTGCTTCTTTCTCTTCATTATGTTCGTGGATGGAAATTTTCCTGGCTGCTTCCCATAATTTCCATTTACTGTTTCTACTACTGTGACTGGTTAATTGAACATGGCCAACATTTCACTTCTGCAGTGTGAAATACTTTCAGCTTCAGTATTGAAATAGCAGTGTGTGTGTGTATATATATATATATATATATATATATATATATATATATATATATATAACAGCACCTTGCAAAGTATTCAGCCTCTTGACATTTACACTGAAATGTCATTCTATGTGATATTTTACCTAAAAACACTGAAACTTAAAATTAATTATTTTAGGGTGACTGGTTTTTATAGAAATTGTTTTTAAGAAAAATAAAAAGCTGAAAATGTTGTTTGCATAAGTATTCAACCCCTGTGCTCTGGAAGCAGTAACAAGGACACAATTGCCTTACCATTGGGCTTTACCTGTGAACAATTGTAGTAACTGTCACTCTGTTAAGGCTCATTGGACAGGCTAGAATCTGAAGGAACTGTGTGAATATGAAGACTGAAGAGAATGCTACAGAAGTTGGAGATATTGTAATACAATAGCATAAATTATAAAAAATAACACAGTGAGCATTGCTGGGTCAATAATCAGGAATTGGAAGCTGCATCTCACCTCCCAGACACTGCCTAGAAAAGGCCGTCACTCAAAACTCAGGATCCAAGCAAGAAGGAGACGTGTGAGAGAAGCCACGGAGAGGCCAACAATCCCTTGTGAAGGAGCTACAGAGTTCTGTGGCTGAGAGTGGAGTAAAGGGGCACCAGTCAACAATATCAAGAGCTCTGCATAAAGCTGGACTGTTTGGGAGGGTAGCAAGTATGAAGCCATTACTCAAAAAGAACCTTCTGAAAGCATGTCTGGAGATTTCCAAAAGGCATGACAGTGACCCAGCTAAGATGTGGGAAATTTTCTTGTGGGCAGATATGGTCAGACTAAGATAGAGCT
Organism: Megalops atlanticus; assembly: GCA_019176425.1. Classification (NCBI taxonomy): domain Eukaryota; kingdom Metazoa; phylum Chordata; class Actinopteri; order Elopiformes; family Megalopidae; genus Megalops; species Megalops atlanticus. The sequence goes on from CM032893.1 coordinate 16,015,568, forward strand.
TTTTGTCCAAAAATTCAAAGTGCTATGTGTAGCACAAACCTAACACTGTCCATGCCTAAAGAAACACCACCCCTACAGTGTAGTTTGGTGGTGGCAGCATCATACTGTGGGGATGCTTTGCATCCACGGAGACTGGACATCTTGATAAAAACGAAGTTAGACTAGATGGAGCAAAGTATTCGGTAATACTGCAGGAGATCAGTCCTTCAGTCCGCTAAAAAACTGAAGCCTGGGAGAAAGTTCACATTTTAGCAGGACAATGATCCAAAGCACAAGGCTAAAGCAACATGGGAGTGGCTCAAGAACAAAAAAGTGAAAGTTATACAGTGGCCCAGTCAATGTCTCGATCTCAATCCCGTTGAGAATCTGTGGCACTATTTGAAAATTGCAGCCCACAAGCATCATTCCAACCTGAACAACCTGAACAACCTAGAGCAAATCTGCCAAGAGGAATGGGCAAACCACTCCTGAACAGTGCAAAGCCGGTAGACACCCCAAAACACTTAAAGCTGTTATTGCAGCAAAAGGTTTCTCTATCAAATATTCATGTGTGGGCGTTGAATACTTATGCAGACAGTATATTTCAGATTTTAAAACTATTTTCTAACATAAAACCAATGCCATCTTAAAATAAGTAATTTTGAGTTTCAGTGTTTTAAAATACATCACACAGAACAAAATTTCAATGTATCACTATATATCACACGTATTCACTTTACATATACATTTTTTAAAATTTTACACGACATGTATTCCTTTTATATTGTTAGCATCATGTCATTATAGATTGCAGTCCTTTAAGTACTCTCCATGATAACCCTAACTGCAAATTGATCCATTGATTGATGCATCTGTTTTTTTTTGTAGCTGTGCAATACACACACCAAACTTAAGAGTGGAACTCCTGCTAATATGATATGAAATTCTAAAGCGATCCTCAGCAACCCTCTAGGTTTCTAACAAACAGAGAGTGGATTACCTGTGACACATCAACTATAACATAAATAGTATACCCCATTCTCATTCTTACCCTGATTCTGATCTTCTTATATGGCACATAACAATACCACTCCATGCCTATTATGCTGAACTAGTAAAACACCAACAAAATAGTCCTGTTCTTATATTATTTATACACTGTTGTACCTTGCAAAGGATTCTCATGTAAAACTACTTGACCACTATCTGGATTCGCTGAAGTATACATAACCTTACTTCCTGACCTGTCACAAACCATAAAAAATATTGTTCTGATATTACCTAGACAGTGATACATATCAGTACATCTCATTCAAGATATAACCATGCTCTTTACTTAAATGTGGGTAAGCATTAATAATGAAAAATAATAGCATTGGATAAAAGAGTCTGAGTCTGGTCTTAAAAAAGAAAAAGAAAAAAATTTCCAAGCTATGGCACACTGTCTGCATACCAATTACTCCTAGGCAACATTATGAAAGATAATCAAAGCTATTTCAAAATATGTTCCACTTAGGTGCAATGTTTCCTCTTCTCTGTGCACTTTAAGGAAATAAAACTCAATATTGAGTGGTAATGATATTGTGCCAGTGAGCTTGGTTGAGGGAGTCTAATGCACACAAACAATAAAAACAAAGGCGCAGAACATGATTAAAAGAGGACAACCATCCTTATTCCTCCATCTCAAACAGCTCCAGCAGCAATTCATCAGCAAACACAGTGCTTTATTGTTTGTTTCCCCTACTGCCTCCATCATCAAATAGGATGGGTAGAAGCATTTTTAGATGAGCTTTTCCAGATGATATCATTGCAATTGTGGCAAGAAGACTAAACTAATGGCCAAATCATAAATGCACACACACACTCGCACGCACACTTGCGTGCACGCACACACACACACACGCACACGCGCACACACACATGCCCACACACACACACACACCTAAGTAAAACTTAAGTGTCTCTGCATTAACCTTGAGGCAGAGGGGGTCTCCTTCACTCTTCTTCTGCTCTATCTGATTTTTGCAAGCCCTGCTGCTGCATCACCTGACCTTCACTCACTGACCGTTGCTGTCAAGCGGAGCGTTTCCTGGGGCAAAAATAAACAACTAAAGATACAAAATCAATTGATTGGCTGCAGTGTCAGGCGCACAGGCCAAAAGCTCACTGAACACAAATGGAAAGAGAGAGAGAGAGAGAGAGAGAGAGAGAGAGAAAAAGACAGCGATGTGTGTGCTGGTCCCCTTTCCCCTGTCCCCCACCCTGTCGCTCTGCAGCGCTAGTTCATGGTCAGCATCGGCTGTCCCTGAACCCTCCGCGAACTGACATTTAATTTGCCCAGATGTGACAAACGCCCCTCTCTCAGCTTTTCTGTTTTTAGACATAATCCTGGGGGCCCTGTGGGAGCACCAGACAGTGCTCCTTCCCATCCTTTTTATTCCCGGATAACAAACGATCATTTTTATTATATTTATTTATTTTTTTCCCACAGCACTCCTTTTTAATGGCCATTAGAATTAGGGACAAGCCGAGATGGATTTCCCCTGGGTTCCATTTAGAAATATAACAACGATGCTCTTCCGTGTGATCACAGCTGCGGTGGAAGGGGATGCACGGTGACACGGAGCAGCCAGGGCCCCTCACCCCCTCCTCTGCCACTCGCCCACTCGCATTGACCTGCTGACAGCCAGCCGAGAGTGCTGTCCCCAGAGGCGCGACGCCATCACTCAGATCAGATTGCAGGGGACGTGCGCTTTGGATGCACAATTGCCTTTCATGTAGCTGGTTTCTGTTTTTCTTATCACTTTACATTCAATAACCTTCTTTAGGCGTTTCTCTAAAACTCACAGGGCTGGGTGACGAGGAAAGATTGCATAGCCAGATGGACATTTTCTCTTTGTTCTCCTCTTCTACATTCTCTCTCCAGCAGTATATACACACTCTCTCTATCTTCCTCTCTCTCCCTCACACACACACACACACACACACATGCACACACAGAGGTGTGTTTTTGCAATATGAACTATTGCGCCAGAAGCAAGTGTTCTGTTCCAAGCTTTGACAAGACAACGGTGAACATAACTGCACAGGAGGGTGGCATGAATAAGTCACAAGTGGAAGGTTGTAGCTGGAAAATATACTATGTTATGCAATGAAGAAAGTGTGTGTGTGTGTGTGTGTGTGTGTGTGTGTGTGTGTGTGTGTGTGTGTGTGTGTGTGTGTGTGTGTGCATGTGTGTGCGTGTGTGTGCATACTCAGGTGTGAGTGTGTGTGTTCTCCACCTGCACACACTCCAGATAAATGAGGAGGACAACTACAAACAGAGGTTTGTGTGCTAATTAACCTTGAGTGGAATGCATCGCCACTCTGACAATTGCCAGATGGAGAGTCGATGACACTCCCTGAACTTGCCATCACACAGAAAAATGGAGAGTCGCAGCTTTGTCACACATGGCAACTAGTCTTTAGTGAGCTTGAAGAAACACATTCTAAATTTCTTATTAGGTGCCAGCTATCTCATATCCATAAAATGGATTATCATCCTTAAAGCTCTTTTATGATCTCGTCTTTCCCCTTGTTTCACTAACTATGGAGTTGCGAGCTTTCAACTCAAGGCTAACAGTGAAATGTGGAAAAACAACTGCCAAGAGAACCTCAGATTCCCCCCAGACTCATGAAACCTCCCTCAAATCCTGCCTCTGGCTCTGTGACAAGTCAAGTTCCTCCTTCTATTTTTTGACATATCTTATATTGTCTTGGCATCAAAAGGTTGCGTGAGTATGACAAGGAGGTGTCAAGGCAGCTTTCAAACTCCAAGCTGCCTTGACAATCAAAGCCCCCTCACTCCTGCTTTGTAATTGTAACAACATGACCGCAACACCCCTCGATGGAGTTCAGTGCTATAAGCTGAAAAGAGATGTCGTTCTTCACAGAGAATGCATAAGATGATCTCAGGTTGCTCTCTAAACGAGATCTTCATGTCATAATTACTGGACACCCATAGGATTAACCACTCCTGCACATCACGTCACAAGCTCATTACTTCAGCAGTGAAGAGGCGATCTCAGTAAATAAAATATGCATGCTTAAATTCCCCTTCAAAGACATATTTTTACATCCTGTTGCCAACAAACAGTCCTCTGTAAGAGCTAAAAAACAGAACACATCATAAAGAAGACCTTGTAATCTATGTTATAATATGGAATATGTGAGTAAAAGTGGAGACAACAGTGCATATCAGTGACAGGAGAGGGATGAAAATTGCTATTGATTTAACTGAAAAGTAGATAGCTAGAATACTAACCAATTGTAATGAGGAGCTAATGTCAGTTAGAAAATCCATTTACACTCATTGGTAGGCCTCTTGCCTTAGCATTATAAGTGTATTACTTTTAAAACACAACACAGTATCCCACCAGCCAACACGGCCATTTTGTACAAGAATATATGAATTGTGTTACGTAAAAAAAAGGAATTTGTCAGGTAAGGTGACTAAATTTCATGCTGAAAAGAGCAGTTTTTTACACAGTGAGCTCATTCCAGGAAGTGATCACAACACATTGGTGGCCAGCAAGTCAGCTGAAGAAAAATGCTCCGACCTGCTTAAATTGGTCTAGATCTTTTATCCTCTTGATCTTCGGGGAAATCAGAAATAAAACCTCAGGCACCACTAAGCTCTCGTGCTTGGAATCATCAGTGAAGCCCAGTGCATCCGTCTCCCAAACACAAACATTGCCACAGACACAGTATGAGTGAAAGACCACTCTTTGTTTGCATCTGTCCCGATGCTCTGACATCGACGCTTCACCAGTGTGTTTCAACTCATATCGGTAGCCTGGCTCCCACTGTCTGAGGCCTCGCTCGGTGTGTTTTCTTACAGGTGCCAGCCAGGCGGCTCACAGCAGACGACAAACGAGTCAGTCTTCACACTTCTGCCTCCTCTTGAGTCTTTTTCGCTCCGCCGACACACAGATGCAACATCGCCGCTCTGTCACCACTTAACGCCCTCGCTACTCCTGAGAGGTGAGAAGGAGAAGTTATGTCATGAAGTGATGAGGGTGGGCCAGCTTTCGCGCCGTTCTCGGGACCGCCGGTATCACGGCGCTAGTCAGCCCCGACCTGTCCAAACAGAACAATGTCAGGGAACTGGCTGGGGGGGGCGGAGGGGGCACCGAACGTGGAAGTGTGATATCATTACGCCACCCTGCAGGGGATGCAGCCGCACAACACACAGGCTGTGACCGTCTCGCACACGTACACACAGCGGCCATTGATTTCAAGGGAGTGTCACTCAAAACGTGCTTTTTTCAAACGCTTTCAAATACTGTCAAGAACAAAACGCCAGACTCTAAAGCACGAAGCCAGGGAGGTCACTGGAGGAGGAGAAGCATCAGCATGGAAGGCGTTACACCATGAGCACTGCGCAGTGATACCACTGATATGATTCATTTTTAAAGCACAGCCATAAAGTGATTCAGCTTCCACACATTCCTGCACGGTCATTACTGAGGGCATTTGTTTTACCACCTGTCATTTTCTCCCTCTGTTTTTCTGAGTGGGAACAGATCACCAGTATAGTGTGCATGATTTATTTTATAAACCATCACAAGGCTGTGTCATTTACCGAAGACTGTATTTTCCACAGGTAATTAAAGCTTTTGAGGAAGAGACAAGCAGGACTCCATAATTGGCCGGCAATTTCAGTGTGGATATTGATGAGAGGCAGCCCTCTCCTGCTCAAAAATCATTTCTCGCAGCCATTTTCTGCTCTCCTTCACAGCAGACTGACAGTGGTGTAAAACAGTGCCTTATTTTTACAATTACATTTGCTCTGTGTGAAGAGAGAGGGCTTGATTTTCAAAAAATCAGTGCGTATAAAGGCTATGTAAATTTCCATATCTTTACATCACATGGATGGGTGATCTTATTCACTGAGCCAACAATATCAAATCTACATACTATTAAGTTCTGCTTAGCATTTGTGCACAGTTAGGGTAACTTGGTCACAGCCAGAGTGTGTGATTCAGACCTGCGATAACAGTATTTTTTAATCAATAGTTTTGATGGATCAATAATCTTTTGGTGGTAGCTGACAATAATACTGTATGGACTCCTCATTATAAAGCTGTTGTTGATAAGCACATTACTGCTAAACTCAATATAACCTAAACATCACATTTATTATCCTTCTGTGCACTACAGCTGCTGCTGTTTCCTAATTTGCATTTAATTTACATTGCAGCACTAATAATCCTGCCACTCTGAAGTTATGAAGAGACACAGTATAAATCAAGGTCACTCAACTCAGGTGCAGAAGTGCCACAGTTTGTTACCATGCCTGTTCCGGCTTGGTAAACTATCTGATTCGACTAATTATCCTTACAGTATGCTTTCCCTCCCCAGTTCTGAGAGTGCAGGAGGTGTGAAATGATCTGGATGATGTGCTGGACTGCAGCCCTCCAGGACCAAGAGCTGAGTAGCTGTGATAGAGACAGTATTCAAAAATTGGGTCAGCTAAAAGGGATGAGCAGCAGAGCCTCTCCCCCCCAGTCACAGCAGAGCAGTATGGGGTGGACTTCAAAGGAAAGGGGACTTAATTGTTTTTCATTTACAGGAGAGTCCAAAATCTTGCGACTGTGAAGCCAGCACCTCAGCAAAAGCAGAGCTGTCAGAGCAGAGCGACGATTCCACCGCTTGTGCGCAGCTGAGGCTACCTTCTGGGGACCGGCGCTCTCCTCTTGGTCTCCTTCGTGCTTGTTAGCAGCACCCTGATGTGCGGAGGGGAGAGCAGCTAAATACTGTATCAGCACATAGCGTGGTGAGCTCCTCTGAGTCAGGTTCACATACCATATATTCTGCTTCTTCCCGCTTCACTGGCAGCTGCAAGCCACCCAAAAAAAGGCAATTTTTTCATTTCTTTAACTCTCCTTTCAGGAAAAGGAAACTCTGCTTCACACAATAGCATTTCAGATGAATCATGGAAGTCAAATGTGTCCAAAAAAAAAAAAAAAGAGTGAGAAGTGAACGAAGATGCGGGCTCACACAAATATGTATCTCCGGAGGACGTGGAAATATATTGGACAGCCTCTGGGGAAATTATTTTTCGGCTCTTCCCTGGGTGCGGATAAGGTCAACTGTAATACTCTGGGGCAATTTCGTTTCACGGCACAGCAGCCTTGGCCGTGAAAGTTGTTACTGGAGGCACCACTATGTTGAAAATATGTGACCTGCATACATGTGCTCGCTTGTGGTCGTATTCATGTTTCCATCGCAGTGACAAAAGCATTTTCCAACTCTTGCTCCAATGAAGCAAAAAAAAGTTGATCTTATGAAGCGTGGAGACATTGATAAAACGGACCCATCCATGAAGGCTTGGCTGTCATCTCAGTCATCTGAAAAGCCACCCAGCTGGTCACTGAGAGTGAAGCCCTTATTCCTGCCATACATCATACGCAGATACAAAGGGTTCGCAGAGATGTGTGACCCAGAACAGTGAAATGAGTCAAAGTGGGGGAAAAAGTACACCAGTTACTTATATCACTGAATAATGGCAGGGCACTGTAAGATCTGGAATTGCAGCTATATTAAAAGCCATTACAGAGGTATGACCAATTTAAAAGAGATTATATTACTTTTACATTTTTCTTCATGAAACTAACCTACCTTCATTTGAGAGCAAAATTCTAAAACCATTCCAGAATGCTGTGGATATTGAATGTTAGCATGTCATGGTAAAGAAGAGTGATGTTCTGTTTTTTGTTCATGCTCACATTATAGGAATTGTAAGAAGTCACACTTAGGTCCAAAAGGTCCACATGCTAAGCAACCTACACCCTGTGCACGTGCCCAGAACCAAACCAATAAACATCTGGGGCAAATTAACCATAAGAAGGAGTAAAGCAGAGACACAAGAGACTGGCCTAGACAAAGTGATGCCAGTGAATGGCATTTCACTATTTATCAAAAACTATACGGTTAGGTTTAGTTGAGCAGAATGGGTTTAGCAGAATATGTTAACTTGCGCTGAGACAAGTGATGGATATGACAGCTACTATGTTGATAAACTGTTCCTGTCATGGTTGTGAAAACGTTTATCACAAAATAACAAAAATGGGGAAAGGTCACAAGAATGCCTCTTAAAATTGCCAAAGCCAAACCCATCGCAACATTTGTAGACATACTAAGAAATCTGAATGCCTTTAACCCAAATGATTTGACTGTCCCAGGTCACATTTAACATGAGCAGGAGTAAAATACACTGTGCTGCAACAATTGTGAGGTGGGAAATCTTGTTATGTTTCTGCCCTCGCACAGTTCACCCTTTTCCAGGAGCAACTTAATTCAGTTCAGAGCATTGATTTGCCAGCCTGACACCCACACCTTCTTTCTTAAGCTTTTGTTGAAAACTGGAGCAACAGGGTCAGGAATAGTCGCAAGCTATGGCTAGTGTAGATAATGTGCTGGGGCACAAGATGTCCAAGTGAAATTGATTCTATATTGCATAAACGTCTATATAATGTTAATATCCTTCAGCCAGGTTCATTAGGTTATCTTATTGCTGCCATTTAATTGAGATTGGTTTAAAAAAAACCACATTAGATTACCTTCATTTTGCAGACTCTCTTCTCCAGAGGAACTTCCAGAAACAGTGTCAGACAAGGCTAACAACATTCCCAGACTGAAGGCTGAGATACTATGGCTGGGCTGGGACATTCCAAGCTAAAAACACTCCCAAATGGTATGACACCTTCACAAATATCAATTGTGTAGATACACAGCGTATCATTGTGACAGTTCCCTGGCAATATGGAGCAGTCCACCTTCAGTGGTAATGCTCTCTGCCCCCAAACACACTCCTACCATTACACTAACAGGCAAAGCACATGAGAGTATTGTCATTACGTAAGATGAAACTCCTACTACTTACAACTTTACTTTTTCTGAGTTGTGAAGTAGCTGAAGTATCAAGGCGCACAAGAATATATGTGTATTTAAAAGATTCTTAATACAGAAACACAAAGCTGCTGACTTTCAAATTTAATCTTGTCCTACTCCTCTGCACTTTCTCTCATCCAAGCCTTTGAATAGATTGCTGTGTTCTTAACTTTGTTGAATGTCATAGAAAATAGATGGTGATAATAAAAAAAAAACAAAAGTACTACAACGGTACCAGGTTGTGCTATTAACGAGGCAATAAATCCCTAATGAGATTGATCTGTCTGATTTATCTGGTTGCAAATCAGAATTTTCCAAGCCCATATTAAAGACATCTTAATTACAGTCTTAATTGAGGGAGGGATTTGACTTGACAAATCATACTGTTTGTATAAGGGCGACATGCTGTGCTCCTAATGACATTTACTCGAAGCATAAGGAGGGGTTGGTAGCTTTGTGAGCTGAATAACTAACTTGGCCTTGAATGGCTGCATACAATTCTATATAAAGCCATTTTGCCCCATATATTAAAATATGTTCCATAATATTTCTTTATGGAACATATTTATTTCTTTAATGTCCTGTTAAGTTATTTACCCTTCACTATTTTACAAGGTGATTCCAGTGAAGTTCAAAATATCTTTTCCAAGAAAGACCTGGTCTAGAGTGCAGTGTAGTTTCAGATCATATGGCACATTTCAGCGATAAAATACAGATAAGAACGAGCACATGAAAAACATACATAATTTAAAGAACATGCTTATCATGAGAGCACAGCATGCTTTTAGATAAGGGCAACCACTGAATAGATAAGAATCAAAATTTTTTAAATATGTGCATTTCTGATTTACAGTGCTGTGTATAATGCATGTATATGCATTCATGGAAATGGGAGACGATAACTGGCTTTTCACCATATTCTAAGACCAGGGTGAATAGCAATTACAAGCTCCATGTTCAGTGTGAGAATTAGGGATTATTCACTGGAGTACAGTAACTGCATCCACCACACTGTAATGGAAGGACAATTAGGGAAAAGATATATATACAATATAGCAGTTATATTTATTTTATAATTAGTATCATTATCAGTATCATGTATATATATGAACTGGAAAGTTTATATATCTATGCAAATAGATGTTCATCAAGCTATATCCCAAAAGTATTAGTAAGATGACACATGCATGGAGAGACAAACAGAGAGAGAGAGAGAGAGAGAGAGAGAGAGAGAGAATGTCAGAGGGGGAAGGAGAGAAAGCAAAAGGGAGAGATAATTGGGTGACTGGGAGGCTTTGATGAAAAAGTAGCCAGAAGCATGTGATCCTATTGTGGGATTTGCCTTCTGCCTCTGTACATTCCCCACAACAATGTTGAAACTTGATGAAACAGATGTTTGATCTACCATAGCTATTCAATTAAAATTCCATGTGTCTTACGGACATGGCACATTGATTAGCCATTTTGCTGCAGCACCCTCAGCAGAAACACTGGAGCACGAGAGGATCTGCATGGAGGCGACCCCCTGATGTCAATGAAAATCTGCTTGCATGTTTCCCTCCTTATTAATATTAAATATGGACACCTAACATGTCTCCCTTCTCTTACTAATACCTAATCCTTACATTGGCTACACACATTTTTCTGTGGAAATTTTTCTCAATTTTCTGTCACACCATTTTTTTAGTTAAAGTCACTGTGCAATGCACAATTTAAAAAGGCTGCATAGTGAGGGTTATTGTGTGACTGTAAATTTGAGAATGTTTTCGTGTGTGAACACCATGCATGAATTCTATATAATATTACTCCCAGTTCATGGAAAAAATGGCTTCAGCCACTTAGTAGGCTGGTTAGCGCTGAAGAGCATATTTAGAGATTATATCCTCAATAGATTTCTTTTCATCAGGTACTCATTTTAATCTAAATCTAATTTAAAACTAAAAATTAAACAGGGGAAATTCATTCAATTATATCTGCAATAAATTCACTTTGAAAGCCACAGTTGCTTGAAAACAATTAGCACCTATTTCATTTAAATGTCCTCATTAAAATGCAATAAATCTTTCCCTGGCTGATTTTTGCAATGAAAAGATTCTTCTAACTTATTATTTTTTATTATTATTAAAAAACTGAAAGAACAGAACAACTGGAATCCATCAATCTATAATTAAATGTGTACAAAATAAGTTCCAGGGTAGATCATATCCAAATGGGGATGGCTCAGAAAACTAAAGGTTTATTATTTTTAAAAGGCAAGTATTTTATCTTAAAGAAGTCAGCAGCTAACAATCACATTTTGTAGACTTTTTCATCCATAAATGTAACCCATATGAACAGAAGGTTAAACTTATAATAGGCTATATTCATTTCCAATGCTGTACCAAGCAATTTTCTTAAGTTGCACTGTAATGCTGCATTTTACACAGTTTTGTGGAGGGTACTTCATAGTCAATGTGTATAATTCAAAGCATTGCTTAAATAGCTTATAATGGAGGCACTACACACTGTGCGTCTTACTTGTTAGCACCCACTTACTCTGGCTGTTGGTGCATTATGGAACTGTCAGGCAGCGGGCCCATGTGCAAAGATGAGGAACACCTGTCTGAAACACAGGCAGCATTGTTGTCCTCTCCCCTTCTTCTACAGAGTTTAGGAACGCAGTGTAATCACTGTTGTGCTCTCTCCGAGAAACTGCAACTTGCTGTAGAGCTCAGACGAAGGCACAGGCAGCAGAAGATTAAAACATCGCACAAACAGAACTGCAAACTAACAAACCCTCAAACCACAGGATAGCTGTAATGTAATGGGAAAATTACACCAACGTGGAGGAGGAACACACAGAAATGTGAGTTCGTCATAAATACAGGTTCTTACTGCACAAGCTGACGGTCCACTCTCCACATATCTCTGCGTAATATTGCCTTAATGCAACATGTTCAACGTGACATTTATTCTGAAATAAGTGCAGAAGGGCCTGCTTGTATAGGAATGTCTTAGGAAAAACACCATTTGATAGCAGTTAAAGAGATGGAACAAATTCTCAGTGATTCAACACATGGAAAAAGACACCAAAACATGTTTTTAAAGTGCTTCTACAGTCTCATTTAGATGGCAAACTGTAAACATTAATGCAATGTAATTACATTTACATTACATTTAGGTCATTTGGCAGACGCTTTTATCCAAAGCGACTTACAAGTAATGTAATGTGCTCACTAAAATGCCTGTTCCCCAAGATCACAGAACTCTAGAAATGCAGACCTTAGGTCCACCCCTCCATCAATTATTTGACATTCCTAGTGTAAATTAGGATAACACAAAGGGATGCATGAAAGAGATGCGTCTGAACGATGCAATGGCCTGGTGTGTATAAGGCTATAACATAAGCCGTAACCTAGCTGTTACTCCAACAATAGCAGGGCTGTACATCATTAGTCCTGCAGGGATCTGAAGGGACATTTTCTGGGAGGAGGAGACACCCCCCCCCCCCACCCCACCCAGGCAGTCAGATTTTAATGATCACAGAAAAACCCCCTCTGCTTCGCTCGGATCTAATTTTCTCCAAAAAGGCAGGAGTGACAGTAGGTGTCTCTTTTTACTCTTGCCATTAGCACTGGCTGACCCTGTCCATCAGGCAATGCTTGTATTCACCGTTCCTGCTCTCAGAGAAAACACTGGCGTGTCAGCATGCAGAGAGGCAGGAAAAGGGGAATCACTCGTCACAACGACAGGTGACTACTTCAAACTTAACAGACAACCATGGACATCAACACCGACAACGTGTGCTAAGGAGACATTGATTTGGTCACAAATATTTCTAACAAAGAGAGTGGGATCAGCCTAATCAATCCCATGGTATGGTAAAACCACACAGGAGCATACATGGAGAGACATAGACTGAAGGTGATTACAGGCTGCGGTGGTTACAGGTGGTCTGAGCCTACAGACAGATATGCAGCTTTCAGGAGGAAGATGGCTCCCATCACAATTTTTAAAAAGTAACACCTTTCAAAAAACTTGATGATGGAAGAAACAACACTCCATGAACTTTGTCTGCACTTTGAAACTCTCCAATTTCAATGTTTCTTAGAATTCACCACTACCAAATTATTACCAAATATTTTTTTCCTAAATACATAGTACAATACATGCATGCTCATTTATTTACATTTACTCATTTGGCAGAGGCTTTCATCCAAAGCGACTTACAAGTGAGTATTTTTGAAGCTCATTAAAAGAACATTAAAAACAAAGAAAATTTCCCATAATTACTCATATCTCTTTATTGTTATATTCTAACTGAAATTTGATAAGTCCATTTTCTCATTACAGGGATTAAGGTCCTGTAATTGTTTGATTCACTGTGTAATTTATAATTTTACAAGACATACTTGTGAAACAAAATCTAATTTACAAATATTCTTGCATTCCTTCTTTGTTCAACCACATTTGTGAAATTAAAAAGTGAATCTTGAACTACAAGTGAATTGAAGGAAAACATGCCTGCAATACACAAGCTCATGCATACATTTTGCTTATTAATGATTTCATTTTTTAAAAAAGTTTATTATTAACTGGCAAAGTTGAATATGTCAGTGCTTATATTGACTAAACTTTAAATATATACATCAAATGTACACAAGAAAATGAGAACATGCAGAACATTGAGAACATTCAGTAATATTTTCATTACATCAAATGAACACAAAAAATTGAGAACATCCAGTAATATTTTCATTTTTTTATGTCCCACTGCAGCTTCCAAACCTCAGTGTGGGGTAAAGTCACTGACATCTAGTGATATGCCTTTGTGAGGTAGCTGATGATTCCCTTTCTGCTGTTGTTTAATCAAACATTTCAACCTTGAAATTGAGCACTGATAACCAGCCATCACCTCAAAGTACACTGTAACAAAATTCATTTAAAGTGAAATAGCTTGTGCCTTAACCGATAGCTGTTCTTATTCTCCATCTATGGTTAAAAGCTTGGCGTATTGTTCCATGTGGAGGGAAAAAAACAAATTATTAAAGCAAATAAACATCTGGAGGAAGATATATGCTTCAGTGCAGGTTACTCTATGACAACCCTAATGTGTTACTTACTCATCACCCTCGGTTCAGCTCCCAATCCTCTATTCTCTCTCAGGACACAAGGCGATATTTTGAAACCTGCACTTCAATAACTGAATAACTGATTTTTTAATGAAAGAATTGTCAGAGAGGGAGATGAGGTGCTCAAAAACCTAAGAACTTTAATGAAAAATGAGAGGTGAATTATTCTATCTGCATTCAAATGAAAATGATCATTATTACATTGACGCTTATGAAACATGGAAAATGTAGAGGGCAAGGCGAGGGTGGGATCGATTTAGCTACTGTATATTGTATGCTTTGTGAGGCCATTCTGTTAGGATCATAGAATAATTTTCCAAGCACAGGTTGGAGAGTGTGCAGGGAAGAATAACACATAAAGACCCCCAGTTAAGTATGGAACTACTGTTGAGGCACTGAGCTTTTGTTATGACAGCTGCTGTCATTATAACTGAATCTATTCATAAAGCTATCAGCAATGAATCTGGAAGGAAGATTTCTTATGGATAATGCAACTTTGGTGCCTTGAAGGAGGCCAGTCAGTTTTCTGGGGAGTTTACACTCTGCTATCAAGACACTCTGGTTTTGAAGACAGAACACTACCTTCCCATAGCTTCCTCGGAGCTCTACCCTGTAGAACTGTGACTGGAATTACAGAATACCTCAGAAGCATGAGCTCTGTAGAAAGAGTTGATTATGTCAGGTTCACAATGAAATTATCGAACCCAACAACAACAAAAACAAAAAAAAGAAAAACTGAGAGCAGTCTCCTGGGTTTGCAGGAAGTGATCTGTGATCAAGGACACATCCCGTTCAAAGCTTTGTTTTCATTCGCCTCAGTAAAGCATGCTGAGCGTGATCAAACACCGACCAAACATTTGCTCACAGAACAGTGGTGATGCTCCATCAAACATCACGCCAGCAATACCACCAAGGCAGTCAGACGCAGCTCACATAGCTTCCATGAGCACAGTGGGGTTACTGAGCAGGCCATCTCATGAGAAACTGAAGTCTTCATTTTGGGAATAATTATTATTAATTTTCCAGCATTGCTTTCCTAGTTTCATTAAAGTCCCAGCCAATAATTCTGTAAAAATAAATAAGAAAACAATGACAGGCCAAAGGTAGTGAGAAACAGTGATGGCTTCTCGAAAGGAGTTCCTTTACCTGGCTGAGCAAACATGAGGCCAGCTCTCTGAGGGACGTGAGAGAGATCATTGGATTTTGCAGTCTGTCACAGGAAGTCTCAGTAATGATTCCTTTGTAAGGTGTCTGTATACTATACTGATATCCTGGTCCATATTCATAGCCTGCCTGTAGAGCATGTAACAGAGGGATATATCTCACTCATGGGGATCTCACAGCTATCAAGCTGATTTCTTGTCATCTGATCCATTAAAAAAACAACAAAAAAACAAGAGGTAGAGAGGGTCTCCTGCAGTCTCTGTCGGGATTACCACCTGTCCTTCAACAGGACCAGGCTCTGTTACTGTTTTTTTTTTTTTTGAGATGATTCCACTTTCACTGTATGGAGTGGGGATGGGGGTGCAACCTTGGGTCGATTTCTCCTCATGATTTAAAGTGTAACAAGGTTGGTTTCAGAGTTACTCCCACTCGCCCCTTGAAAATACATTACTTTAAGGTGTTAGGGGTAAGCTTCTGGGAAGATGTCTCTGCGCACGAGGGCATCCACAGGTCAAATGTGGCACAATTTCTTTTTAAGTTTTTTGTAAAGGAAGAAGAGCAATATGAAATAAGGCATCAGCCTCATTTGAAAGCATCATAATCCTTTTAGACATACAAATATTTTCAGTTATTTTAGTTTGCAAAGAGGCAGAGAACACTGCTGTTTTCAACATTTTAAGACATCACGCTTTATTGCTGTTTTTCCCTCCCCACCTGTATATACTATATATTGTCTCCAATAAAATTCATATTGTGAGTAAAAACTACATAATATTGATTAGTTAAGGGGGCATGCTTATCCATCAACACAGATTACATATTCTGTCTCCAACAATGTCAAGGAGGAGTTTAACAAAAGCATTGCATTCAATGTAACTGGGGAAGGCAGGGACTTAAGCCTGTGATCCTGAGGTCCAGACCAGACCCTTGCACATGTTGCCTGGTGTAAAATCGACATGGGACCACCACAAACCTAACAGTCAGATATGTTAAAAAAGAACAGGCTCCGCGCAGAGAGACCCATATGCCGAAGGTACCATGAACGGATGAATGACTTGAAGAGATTAAAAGATTAAAACATGCATGGCCTGAAAAGCAACAGTGCCACACCCACCCCAATCTGCCATAAGGGACATATGATTCTGCCATTTTTTTTTTGTTATTTTTGTATGTAGTTTGTATTTTTAATTTATTTAGTGCAAGATTATTTTGGTGGAAAAGCCGGTCCCTCTGTGGCTCTCACCTGGGACGCCGCAGCGGGAGACGGGCTAATAGGGCCGTACTGTGAGAGGCCGTGACGGATGGAGGCGAGAAATAAAAAGCGCGGTAATGGGGGATGCGCCACCTGCGCCGACAGGAGCCGGGGATGGAGTGGAAATTGAGACGAGTGTCGCAGGACCCGCACGGCAATCTGTTCCGTCTCAGCTGTGCGTTCCCACCGCGAAGCGGTCCCCTTGCAGGGAGACCAGCTTTCAGATCTCATTTGCCTCCTCCGACAGGCATCTGCGAAGGCACGGCGACTGCATCTCTCCACTGTACCTTGGATTTATTTCAGAGCTGAAGATTTCATGCAGGTTCTTTTTATTGTCCATTTCCTTTTATGTCATCTCAGAAAATACTGTACTTCTTATTTGGTATTTTTTCTCTTTTTCACCAAAGTTTTGGCAGTCATCAGTTATGCATCTAAGCTTGTCACCACCACAATGACAACCACTGAACCCATGTAGGAGTGTAGGTGCTCGAATCCTCTGATACACATACCCATGCATGCCTACTGTAAATTTTCACTGTAACTACTGTAATTTTTTCACACTACAAAACCTGGTCATAGGGTTCAGCCAGTGCTTGAAACAAGCACCTTTACTGTCTGAGCCACTCAGGAGCCAGAAAACGCTATATTACTCATCTGCTGGAAATAAACATTCCACTCATGGACATTGAATACTCCCTTGCTTTTCCTTTTTATCTTCTAGTTTTTCATATGGGAGAAACATTTCCTGACAACATCAGGGTATTTGATCTTTAGGCAGTTTAACTATGTATTGCAGTTTTGCTTTCCCTCTGTTTCTCTCTCTCTCTCTCTCTCTCTCTCTCTCTCACACACACACACGCACATGCTAAAACATGACCTGCTAACCAACACACTACAATGACCTCACAACCGAAAATGAGCACTGGCTAACTAATTGATGGAAAACTAAAAAAACTATTATCTGATCCAATTACATTGAAATGCAGCCTCACATTCAAGTAGTTCGCAAATTTGTTAAAACCACAGCAATCTCCTGCATTGCCAATTTTCCTTACATGTTCTGTGAGAAAAAAAAACATCTTCTTCTTCTTCCATGCCCTGCTCTGGTCTCACCTTCTCTCGCAATCTTCTGTTGCGTATCTGCACATAAAACACTTTTTTTTCAAACCGGTTTGCTCTCCTATGAAATGCAATGCTGTCAATCTGCTGAACGCGGCAGAACATAAAACACCAACGCAGTAAGACAAAGCAGTGTGACCAGCTGGCACAGTGTAAGGCACTGCAACAAGGACTTCCTTTTAAGTCCTGTAAAGTATAGCTGTAAGTTAATTACAGCAACTTTGGCCCACATTCGATCTAAGTGCAACATGTCCTTAACACTGGGTAAAGAATTTCACAGGCTGTTTTTTTCCTGACTCATACACTTTTCATTCAATTCAAAAAAGGAACCATTGAATAAATTCATTATTCAGATTTAAGGACAGAGTCAACACATTTTGGTCTGACTGAATCATAGCTAAATTCTGGTTGATCACTTAATTGCAAATTTTTGAACCGACAAAAGCTCACGCTCCGGGTTATGATGAGAATAGGGTTTCCAGCGACTGACATTATACAAGTTCCTCTGCAAACAAAAAGAGCCAAATGAATACCCAAGCATTCCTTCCTTTACAGCGTTCATAAAAAGGATAAAAGGAAATAAAGGAAAAAAGTCTGAGCTCAATAGAAACACAGTAGATACATTAGAAATGTTTGGGAAAAAAGCACAGGCTGATGCCTTTGATATTATTCAGTTTACATTTCCTTTGGTCTCTCTTGCTCTTCTCCCACTCCCTCTCCCTCTCCCTCCCTGCAGTCTCTTTTGCAGGACTGACCATACAGAGAAACATTTGCATCTCTCTGGGTAGCTCAGTGCCATGAAAGAGTGGGAAGGACTGTTTGGGATTGCTCAACATATCAAATCATCAGCTCATCAGCTCTGAATTTTGTTGGTGCATTGTCTTATGATATACATACAGCTGACGTGTAATAATTGTACATGCTTGGAATTGTTCTGATGGTACACGTTTAACTGGAATAAGCACTGAGTAAAGCCAGTGGGGTTAAAATGTGATTCTGTGGAAGAACATGCAGTTATCAGGTGTGCAGTTATTGGGAACTGAGTCCTTTTGTTGTGCTGTATTCTTCAAACATCTCTGTCGGATGGACAGACAGCATGTCAAATTAATGTGGACAGATAAACAACGGCGGTAAAGGTGAAGGAGAAAACCTTTACAAAGAGCAAACAGGCCTTCTGGGAGTTTCTCTTGGGTCCAGAAGCGAGAGGGTCGGCGGGGGATGGGTGTAGGGAGGTGACAGGAGGATAGGCCTGTCTCTGTCTGACGGAATCAATGAACACGGATTCAATAAAACACAATCATCAGCAGACCGATCTGGACAAAGGGTCATCTACTCCAGACACTCTCAATCTGCTTCTCTGACAGGCCTGCGCAGAGCCAATCAGACACATCAGCTCAGGACGAAAGGAAAACAAACAACTGTGTGTTTTTCAAGCACACCAGGTTCTATTTCCCTCCCTGCTTGGGAAAACAGATGTTGTAAATGCTTCAGAGCACTCCCACTTTGAAGTCTTAATCTGGCTTTGAAAAAATGAGAGTAATTAAAAAGTGCTAAAAGCCAATTGCAGTAGGAAAAGTCAAGAGTAGCGTGTGCAGCATTTTAACTAGGAAAAAAATGGAACCTATCTAGATGTATCTCTTTAACATCTTGATGATTTTTGCTGTGGGAGATAAACACATAATTATTATCAATTAGTATGTGGCTATGGCCGTGTACTATCAAAATCCGGGACATGGTGGATATTGCGTTATACAGAAACATCCACCAAGTACACAACTGAGTATTCAGTATACACACTTTCAACTGAAGACACTACAGATAGTCTTTAGCTAAAGAACCGACTACCTCTTTGCCCTTCATGATACATAGTTGTATTTTATAGCATCTTTGGATTGATGACATCACTGTTTACAAGTCACACATCTGCTTTTCATAGATCAAGGAAGACCCTAGTTCTTTCCACTTGAAAATATTCCTTGATTTGCTGTCTTACATCTGGGTTGGAATATTAATTGTGCTTTCCTACCTGATTTTATATGCAGGAGAACATGATGTTATTTATAAAACATTTATAAAGCTGGAATTTCACTGGATCAGTTTGTACCCTGGTTGAAGATATAGCTGTGTCTTATCCAGGATGCAAACCCATAACTGTCTGGCCCAGGGTCCACTGTTTTCATACTTCGCACTGCCCTCCTAGCAAGTGCAGGACAGTCATCATTAAATTGCAGGAGGCAAAGTCTCAGGAAGGGAGGAGGCATACTGGTGTGCAAGCAAAGTGGTTTGTGACAAGAGAAACAGGAGTTATCAAAATGCGCTGACGGTGTGCATTTTAGCAAGCTACAGCAGGAATCTGGATTGGCTGATTGGGGCACCTGCGGTGTTGAGGGTGCGGACACCACACGCGTGCGCTGAACAACCCCAGGCTACCGGGGCTGGAGGGATGTGTCTGTTTAGTCTTTCGAATGGAGGGGAACGTGTGGGCGACAGCCGAGCCTTTCGGTACATGCTCCACTCCCCCGGCTCTGGAGAACGCTGTTTGCAGTGCCACCCGTGCTCTCCCGCTCACCCGCAGCCATAAGCACTCGCTATGCACAGCCATTGCTGCTGACACCCACAATCTACAGTACGTCCCTGCCTCACGCATGCATGACATGGAGGGAAAAAGCAATCCAGATGGCATGTCTTTTGCCTATGGAGAGCAGCAAAAGCTCTGACGCTGCGTAACCCCTGGGATGGGCTCTGGAGAACAGCAGGGTCCTGAATAGCTGTGCAGTGGAGGAGACATGTTGTCATGTTTATTTCTCTCTACTGGAGAAAAAGAGGTTTTCACTGCCCTGGCACCAAGCTGTCATTTACAGCGATCAGCTCTACAGAGAAGAGAGTGGCCTCTTCTCACCATAGATATCAGTGACTATCCAGTAGTACTGAATATGATGGCATTAAAAGTAGCTCTGTCTTATTTTGAACTGAAGCCCAGGGATGCCTTGAGAGAAACTGGGTGGTATGTGGGAGTCCTGGAAAGGCAGGAGGGAGTTCTGTTTTTTTTTAAAGTTATGTATTTTTCAAATGTTCAAGCTTATTCCGCTTATTATTATGCATATTTGACTAATACTACCATGAATTGTTTTCTGTCATAAATCCTCTATTTTAACAGGTGGTTCATTTGTGATTCAGGCGCCCTGTTTCTCAGGAAACTGGTCAGCAGAATAATCGAATACATTTTTTAGACAGTACAGTTAGATCAGTTACACAACAATGTAACATGCAAGAAAATGCATTTTTTACAAACAGAAGGGAAGAAGAACACTATAAGGTGAAAATTTTGTGAAAAGCGATTAAATCAGACCTTTAAATGCATGCATTAATCAGATATGCCACAATGATTCATGGTTTAGAAATTCACCAGAGATATAGGGCTCAATTTTAATTGTTTTTTTAGCAGGCTCTGTAGCCCTGGTGCAAAACAATAACAGCAAGCTCTTTTCTTAGCCACGGTCTGTCTCTTTGACTTATAAAAAGAACGTATCTGTAGAGCTGATAGTTTCTAACTCGCATAACAAGGATGGAACAAAGACAGGAGGGCTGCTTTGTGCAGCAGTGAAAAAACACCTCAGTCAATAACAAGTCAAAATCCCATTTTCTGTTTGACCAAGTACAGCTGCACTGTTGTATGACTGCCTCCAGGGGGCATTTCCTCCTTTGACTGGCTGAGCATGCTCAGTGGCACATCTTTTGTTCGATTTGGCCTCCTCCTCCAGTAAGGACTCCTGTATAATGGGTTTACTTCCTCCACACTGACAGAAGCTCCCGTACTGAAAGTTTGTTTTAACTCTGTTGCAGGGGCAGTGGCAGCGTAGCATAGTGGTAAGAAGCAGGACTCTTAACTGAAAGGTTGCCAGTTCAATTCCCCACTGGGGCACTGCTGTGGTGCCCTTCGGCAAGGTACTTAACCCAGAATTGCTACAGTAAATATCCAGCTGTATAAATGGATAACATGTAAAAGTTGTAACCTGTGTAAGCTGCTCTGGATAAGAGCATCTGCTAAATTCCAATAATGTAATGTAACTCTCTGAAATCTGTTCTCCAGTCTAATGTACTTTTAAATGGGCAATTACTGTATCTGCTTAATTAAATTACAGGGCTTCAAGGAGACGACCCCATATTCAACAGCATGATGGATCCCTGGAAGAAAGAAATTTCATAAATTTCAAGTAAAATGACATACTGAAACACAATCAACATGTCAACAAGTCTTCTCTCCTCTAGTAAAGTTATCAGATAATGCGCAATCCGCAGTTCCCAGGTTTTAATGAGAGGTAGGATAGTCTATTGATTTTTTCCATGCACAGCGGTAGCCTCTAGGTTTTGCTCAAGCCTGACCCTGTGAAAAGCACCTATTTAGTATTTCCGCATTCAAAACATGTTTTATCTGACATAGATTAAGTGAACTGACCGCAGGCCTTGGGTCTAGTGAAGGAGGGATGCTGTGTAAGGTGCTGTTACTGTATCTGCATACAAATGAAGTCTGGCATTGCCTGCACCATGATTTATGTTTTTAATATACCGTGTAAACAGGACAGGACCTGAGATTGAGGAGCACCTTTGGTTATTCTCCGAAAATTACTTTTAAGGGCATACATGGATTCGCATTGTGTTTCTGTTGACGAGATTTGGAACTCGGCGGCCTCTCTGTGTTTATTCATCTCTCAATCAATAATTTACGGCCCCCGGTAACACACTTCTCTGCAAGGTCAATAAAAAGAACAGCACGGCGTTGTTCATTATCAAAGGCACCTCCAGAGATATTGAAAACTTTCATTGCTGCAGTGATGGGGCTATGAACCTCATCCATCCCGCCCCACAGCACATCGCTCTGATAATGACGGCCTTTTGTTGCCCTCCATGCTCACCCCTCACAGCTAAGAGCTGCAGCTCCCCACGCCCGACGCTGTAGATTCCCTGCCAAAGGCCTCAAGGGAGGGGCAACTCTGTGTTAATGAGTAAGAAGGTGAGGCTTCTCGGTGCCTAAGATGCGCGGAGCTGCCGTGCTCTGTCAATCACGGAGGTGTTTGAACGGCTCAGAAGAAAGCACTTGATAGCTCTGCCCTTCCCTGCTGCTCTGCTTTCCCTCTAGACGTGGAACCTCTCATATGAATGGAGAAAGGAGCCGCCCCTGGGCCTGAGCTGATACAGTGCGCTGCCTATTAGGGAGAAGAGACTATAAATGCTATAAAAGGGCTTCTTGCTTTGCTTTTTCAAATGTTGTCTAAATGTATGTCATACCTGAGCACATTAGTTATTTCTCCCTCCCACATTTGTGCTGTCAAGCAAGTACAATAAAATATAAAAATGTATCTGTATCAATGCAAGGCTTACTAGCGTATGTTTTTCAATGCCAAAGCATGCAAAGATTGATTAATGTTCTTCTCACGGAAACAACAAAAGGTGCTGGAGTAAGGCTTGCTGCTGCAGTTGATGAGAATGAATTAACGAGTTAACAGGAGAATGAGTGGATCCGCCTCCTCTAACAGGAATAAATGAAAAAGTAGTGCCACATCAAAAACCTTCTCCACAGAAGAATCAATACACCACCTATTTAAAACAGACAAGTACAGCGTCCCTCATGCTGCTCTGGAAATTTCACATTCTACACAAAGCCCGGGGAAGGCACACTGTGACGGGTCATACAACTACTTAGTGGTAGGATGGTCAATCCGGCCCTCATAGAGCTTGGCATCAAGTCAAGTGCGTGTGTGTGTGTGTGTGTGTGTGTGTTTGTTGGGGGGCAGGAGTAGTTGGCTGGATGGTGGCTAAACTTGTCCAAGCAATCTATACTGGCGACATGGGGCTGTGCCCAGAGTGGGATGGACCTCCATAAACCACAGCAAACATCTGATGGATTTATTGATCAGAGGGACATTCAGCCAGCAGCCCCTGTTTGGCGATGATAGATCGTACGTGAGGGGGGCCTCGCTGACGGAGCCCCGGCTGAATCATTCCTCTCATTAGGATTCTCTACAGCACTGCGCCTCCCTCCTGCTGTCGCCCCCCTCTCCCCTCTCTGTCGCTCCACTTTGCGGTTCAAAGATTCGCAGTGCTTTTAAGCTTGCCACAACCAACCTTTGTCATAGCTGAAACACATACATTTACATACAGACTCTCTCATGGGCACACACACATGCAAATACGCGCTCACACTCACACACTCACTCACTCACTCACGCAGATATATGTTCTGTCTCATTCTGTGAAGGTATTTTCTCAGAAATAAATACCCACATGTGTTTGAACCATTCTATATGGCTACTGTTGTCAATGTACACTCACCGCACTGCCTAAGGCAATCTGATTATGAAATTAACAGGGACATCGACGGATGGCTGTAACATTTTGTCTTCTAAGAATAGAAGGCACATCAAGCGCTTGGCACCATGGCACCTCCAGGGGACAGATCAATCACAGGTCTCACCCCCTCATGCCCAAAAGCAAACTGTGTACTGTACCAAGATAACAACAGTCTACTTTTGAGGAGCCACACATGGCCACAGTCAAATGACTGTCCACCAATTAATTTATATCTTATCTGTTAATCCTGAACTGACCACAAATTAAACAAATTGAGAAATGCAGATACACATGGAGTAAGCCAAAAGTTCCACAGAGAAAGCCATTCATTTCTACCGATCAATGAGAGGATGTATAAACATTTGGCATAGGGCACGTTGCTGAATAAACTTATTTCCATGATGAAGCTTGTTCTGGCCTGGAGACCAGGAGTTACGAGAGACTGATGACTCGATCATTACAGTGCTTGTCCTGGTTAATTGAACGTCACCTAAATCTAATGAAAGTTGTCCATTTTGATCAAGCGAATGACACAAATGGCCAGCCACTGCGAAGGAAATTCATGAATTGGAATAGTTTAATGGCAGAGGAAACAATGTCTCCATCATTTGCTCATTTAAATATTTCACAGGAATGTTTGTTCATATGCTTTCAATTTGTGACATTGTTAAAACTTAACTAATGGACAAATACAGAATTTGAATTAACTGAAACTACACAACTGAATCAAAGTAATACTTTGGCTTTCCTGAACACTGTTTAATGAAAGGCGTGGATATTAGCTATATCAAAAAGCTGCCCTGGCAATCCTAACCCATATTTAAATCTGCTTTCAATTCCTTGAAACTCAGAAGGCTGTGAAATCTATTGTTCAATGACTGACAGATGCTGGCCACAGCAGTTGGAACTCATATATCACGCAGTGACTGTTGCAGCAAACACCAACCCACTGCAAATATTACATGCAGCACAAACACAACAAAGGTAATAACTTAAAATAGATTCCAAAAATAACATCTTATGATTGTTATTCCAGTCAAGAGATTACACATAGACATGTATTTAACATTACAGTTAGATAGTAGCAGCAGTAATGTGCACTGAAAGGAAATGCAATGGCCCAGGTACATAGCTCCACAGTTAAACCCTGTAAAAAGGTATGCTGAATATATACAGGGCACCCCATATTTATTCATACCTCTGATTAAATAGAAACAAAAACATGAGACAATAAATGTTGTTCATAGATCATTTCTTTCAATAAAATGTATTATAGTATTGAATGTCTCTTGTATTGAACAGTCTCTTCGTGCTCTGTGCAATGATATTCAGGATAAAGAAAACATTTTTAAACATGTTTACCATGGATTTTCTGTTGCGGCAGATTTAGAATGATACAGTATCTGGAGAGTCTGATGAGGGGAAAATTAATGTCTCATTCGATACCTCACTCTCTTCACTGATTAGGACCATCTGTCAGTGTACATTCTGAAAAGTACATTTTACAGGTACCTGTAAATTGCTTATGATGGTGAGATGCAACAGGTAGGCTTCTGTGAGCCATCTTAAATCAGCCAGTACAGAGCAAGCTGTCCGTTCCTCAGTACAGTACAATTACCTGCCATGATAGTGATTTAGGGGACCTGAACAACACTTGCTCAGAGCATAAGCTCTAAAAAACTGAAGTAACTACAGTACACTATAGTACAATGTCTTTCTGTTACTGAGGGAAATCCATCTGCCACTGTCACCGAGGCACCAGGAGCCAGCAGGAAGAAAAGATCAGAGGGTCTAAACCTTAGGCAAAACATAAGGATTTCAGAGCAAGGCACACTGGTTTTTGATAAGGAACTGTTTCAACAACTTCAGTAAATTCAGAAAATCTGCCAAGCAACCAGCTCTATCTGTATGTATTCAGTGATCAAGCTGTAAAAGAGATGTGAACACACACAGCCATATTCACTTTTTCTGAACATTCACATATTCACAGGTTTCCAGAGCAGTATCTGAAAATTAACACTAGGAAAAGAGTTGGGTTGAACGTATCCAAGCACATATAAGG
This sequence comes from Megalops atlanticus, assembly GCA_019176425.1. NCBI lineage: Eukaryota > Metazoa > Chordata > Actinopteri > Elopiformes > Megalopidae > Megalops > Megalops atlanticus. Next base: position 16,041,537 of record CM032893.1, read on the forward strand.
TCATCGTCTCCTACCAGGCTTAAAAAGAAATTCTTAGTACTTCCAAACCAATACTTTCCCTGGGTCCCGCTGCACTGTCTCATAGAACACCCTGACACCTGCTACAGTAAAGAGAAGGAGGGAAACAAAGAAAGAAAGAGTGATGACATATTAAGCTCAGACTCACAGAGGAGAAGTTCTGCGGTCCACACACCTCTCCCCGGTACTTGCAGGAGAGCAGCATGTCGTCCAGCTGGTGGCTTAACCTGTCCATGAACTCCAAATTGGTGCCCTCAAAGTTGCGCGGGGGCAGAAAGAGGCGAAAGTCAGACAACTTGCGGAACCAGGCTCTCTGGTCGTCCTGCAGCAGGTCCAGCACGACGGGCCGGGCGGTCCGGTTGGCCAGCAGGAGGCCCAGCCAGTGTCCGGCGAAGTACAGGTCGCTCTTGGTGAGCTTGTAGAAGCGGATGGGGTTGTTGTTGCAGATGGTGACCGCGGGGAAGGCCAGCTCCTTGGCCCACTCCATGTGCACCTTAGTGTAGGTGGGGAAGGACAGCCAGTAGAGGAAGCGGTTGGAGGACCAGGAGAGGAGCAGGCCCAGGGAGGTGCACAGCGCCAGCAGCCAGAAGGCGCGGTGCCTGAGGGAGGCGCTCTGGGAGCACACGTACTTCAGCCCGTGCAGGCGTGTCCTGGCCACGAAGGCCACCGTGATCCTGCTCACCCCGTGGGCCGCCTGTCGGCGCCTCCTCCTGGCCAGCGCACCGCTGGGAGATCCCCGCTTGGGACAGCGCCTTTCCAGTGCCATGGCCACCCACAGCGCTCCTAGTGCAGAGGAAACGGTGTCATCCCCCAGCCTGGCCTGGAGGTCTGAGGCCCACATGAAGCTCCAGGGTGAAAGAGTCTCCAGGGGATTAATCCACAGCTGTAGCGGTCGCGCACTTACACGCACAGACACTGACACGTGCACATGCAAACAGGCACAAACCCACCGGCAGCCGCCTTAAAGAAGAAGTGCAGCACCGAGTTTCCAATTATTTAAGTGATAGAGCTCCAATTCATCTTTTGCTACTTGTTGTTTTCCCTCTTTCCGCACGAGTCCATCTGTGCTCCTTGCTGTGGTATAACTTTGCTCGTCTGATTCAGCAGAAAACAAACCAACCCAATTACCCATGCACAGCAACGCACTAGGGACACCCCCCGTCACTGCTGTCTCTGCTCCGGGCTTCCAGTGACGGAGGGGGAGAGAGAGAGAGAGAAAGATGAAAACGGGAGAAATGAGCCAAGCCGTTGAGACAAAATTCAGATCCAGGAATTAAAAAGAAAGGAAGAAAAAAAACAAAACAAAGGGGAACAGGGAAGTCTTCGAGATGAATCGTTCAAAGCGTCTTCTTCGTGGCGCCTCCAGCAGGGTGCGTCTGTGCCTCTTGTGAGCTGGGTCTCACCAGACCTCAGTCTCCGACACCAGGACAGCAAGAAGCTTGAGTCGTTTCCATGCCGACACTAACCAGAGCCCCCACGCACCTCTAATTGTCTTCAACAGACTCCCGTCTTTCTTGCTCTGTCCCTCCAAGTGCCGGCTCTTCACAATAACAGTTTCTACTCCTGATCTCAGCCCCCTCTCCCTCCATCTGTCACCCTCCCTCCCTCTCCCCCTTCCTTTCCTGCTAACCCCTGGAGGAAAAGCCGGTGCCCTCTCCTAAGGGTGACGGGAAGTTGCTCCTCTTGGGAATAAAGGATACATTTCACATGCACACGTGGCTACTATTCCTTTCCTTTTTTTGCCCTTTGCTTTAAAAATATCAGAATATCAGCATATCCAAAACAAATGCATCAAACTTGCCTTCATGCCCCCTCTTTGTCACTCCAAACCCCACCCCCAACTCCCTACCTCCGGCCCCAGCTCTCCCTCCTCCTGGAGTCCCCAGTTCACCACCTTGCACACTCACTCCTTCACCTCCCGCCGCGGAGCGCGTCACCGACGTTCGTCAGCCTGTGTGGCTCTCCCTCTGCGCGGGCTCCCTGCGCTCTGAGCTCTGCCGCCTGTCTGTCTCGGTACCATGTGCAGAGCATCAGAAAATCCCCCGTTTCATCTGCTGCAACTCCACGCACTGGTGCGTCGTGGGCAGCGAGTGTGTGAGGCAGAGAGAGCCATGTAGCGCTGTCAGTTTCTTCCCTGAATTTTTCTCTCTCCCCTCTCTCTCTCTCTCCCTCTCTCTCCCCCTCTCTCTCTTTCTCTCCTCCGCTCGCTCGCTCTCTTTCCCACGGCTCAGTGTTACTGTGCTCTCAGCATTTTAATTTCCAGTCAGTTTTTGCTACATAAATTATTTGGGTTGTGCAGCTGGGTACCAGAGATGCTGCCACAGATAGAGAAAGAAAGAAGGAGAGAGGGAGAGAGAAGGAGGGATCTGGGGTAGAGGGGTAGGCAGAGGACAGGGAAAGGAGAGCGAGACTAAAAGATAGGAAATAAGGATGCAATGATCTGGACAAATCAAGCACAAACAACCGACACAATCTGCTGCCTTCGCCCATTTGCACTTCATACTAAGCCTGGAGATACATCACCAAAGCTGTCCCTTTCTGCATCATCTCCCACTCCCACCAGCATAGAGAAGAGCACAAATGACTTTAGCTTCAGTCCTTCACTGCAGTTTCTGCAGAAAGTTCCTCCATCCTCATATAAACAAGAAATCACCACTTGGCCAAGTCATTATTTCCATCTAGTGCGACATAAAGGATTTTCTTAACTATTAATGAATTCTTAAGTATTTTATTAACAGACCAGATATATAAATCCCACCAGGTTTGGCTGTTCAGCCTGCAAACCTGAGGAGGCATTTGAATTCCCTCCACATTCAATTTTAATTAATACTGTATGATAGAAAGGAAAGAGTTGTGAAACACGGTAACATTAAATGACATGATAGCATTAAATGACCGCCTACAGAAATATTTTACATCTTTATATTCTCTCATTCCAAAACATTGAGATCCATTGATATTCCATTCATTTTTTGACAATTAGTAAATGTAAATTGGTCTAACACCTTGATCACTACAGCCTTCTCATTTATTTATTAGCATATTAACATTTTTAATGATTTATTTAACAGGCTGGCATACTTTATACAAGAGGTTATTATTTTATATTTGAGACTGATGTTATTTAAAAGATGGTAGCCTCTCCAATGGGATTCAGCTAGTTATATTTTTTACCTCCACTAATGACTTGGAGACCATTACTCTGGTTATGAGGGTTTTCTCGCACACATGCAATGTACACTGTGATTTTGAGTATTATAATTGGCTCGTGTCAAGTGATCTGAAAGCCATTGATGGATTATGATAAATGGGCTAACATTTCCACATATTGACTTTCTAAAAAAATAAAAGAAAAAAAACATTGTGACTGTAGAGCAATATTTACCATGAGTCATCATCATTTCACACACACAAATAAAACTCACTGTTTTTCCCCATCCTATTTTGTGATTCACTTCACTCCATAAAGCATCATCAAGTTACCATTATTGGAATACAGGAAAAAAACTCCACTCTAAACCAATGAGAAAGACGCATTAAAGATGTTTGTTGTGATTTTCTTGCTATTGCTATGCTTAAGCGTGGGGTTAACATGATTGCTTTTGACAGCCTGTTCATCTAATTATTTCAAACCTAATATATGCAGGCTATCTACTAAAAAGCCAACGTTCACACACACCAACGCACATGTCCCTAGACACAGCAACAATCCAGCTACTGGAAACAAAGTGAACGCACATTCACACACAGTATATATGCACATGCACAAATACAGCCTGCCCTCCAAACAAAAAGCAAAGCCAATCCTCCAACAGCAAGATCTGAAGGGAGATGATATATGGGCAGTAAAGTCATCAGTGCATGGAGAACACTACAAGGATCAAAACAACAAAAATATTGAATTAGCTAACGTGACTACCAATCAGGATGATGGAAGGTAAGAGCAACTGACAACGTAAGATTATGCAGCACTGTTCTGCTATTTAAACCATGAGAAAGATGAGAGGTGATCTCCATCTCAAATGCTCTCCCTGCCTGATTTTGTTAAAACCTGTGTAGCGTTGATAACACTTTCAAATACATTTACCCCTAAAGTGACACTCTGGTGTAGAATTATGATACAAAGATACCCTCAGACCGCCATCACGGAATACTCTAACTGCCGTAATAAAATGGATTGGAGTGTTAAATCATAAATATACAAATTAAGTCAACTTGCAAGATAAAAGCATTAGCCAGTTCCAGTCAATTGTTAAACAAAAGACTTGATTTTAAACACGGTGTGACAATTTTGAACGTTATTGCACTGGAAAACTATCACGTTCCACCCCCGTTTCCAGACACACAGCACAGTGTAAATAAAAAGGAAGAATGGAGAGAAAAACTACATAACAGAGGCTCAGACTCAAATATATTGCTTGAATTAAGATGCTGCCAATGGCAAACAATCGATACATTTTTTTCTGTATCATGAGTTTTTTAATCTCTTTGCAATTGCACACGTCTGGGAGAAAAATGGCCTGGGATGTGTACAGGAAGGATTTGCCACTTTGAGGAATGCTTCGTTTCAGCTGAAACGAATGGCACGGCTTTTACTTCAGACATCACGGTGATGGATTGCACATTTGCGGCAAAGGAGAATGGTGAATCCTCGCTGACGATTTGTCACGGTGATGAATACTCCGCAATGGAATGTTGATGGCCGGACATGGGTGATTAACAATTGCTGGACATGAAATAATCATGAAAGTTTATAATAAAAAAACGAGAGGGCTGTCATTCCATAAGTCTAAATTTTATGTTGAAGGCTGCATAATCACTCCCACTGTGTGTGTGTGTGTCCTGTTTTCAGTTGCACAGGTTAATGTAATGAAGGAATATACAGCAACAATTACAGTGCCCTCCATTCATTCATATCCCAAACAGACAAGAACAAAAACAAAAATGAAAAATATATGTCAGATCTTTTTTTCTCTCTATATATAATGGTAAAATGTGAAAATATGTTATATTTTAATCTTCACAGCACTGCACAGAGAAAATGGAGATTGTTTAAAAATAAAAACGGTATTCATCCAGGAAAAATGAGGGTCACATTTATTCACACCTTTAATTAATCTTCAGAACACAATCTGACAAATAAAATCTACACCAAGATTCTGTTTTTTGGAAGTTCAGTGGAAGATTCTGAAACTATACAAAGGTAAAGGCTTCCTGTGTGACTTTCCCTGTGGTAAAAAATGGAATAACACACAAAAGACATCTATCAGTAGCATACATTATCACGGTTAAGGTCATTGAGCTCTCTGGAGGCTGCAGGTAAGTTATGTGACTTATGTGCACTGGGAGATGGCTATAAAAGAATTCACAAATGGCTGTATCTACAACCTTCCACTGCAGTGTGTATTATCAAGAAAACTCAAGGCTACTGGAACAGTGACAGTCTTGCCAGGAATTGGACACCTTTCTAGCTTGCTGCAAAGTGGTTTGGGATGAAACCTTAAATCCAAAGGCAATCTAAAAAAACTGGCATCATCATGTTAGCATCAAAGGGAACCATTCAAAGGTGCATGCATGAATCTTGCATTCAAGGCAAGGTTGCAAGGAAGAAGCCTTGGCAAGCCACAAAAAGAGGTAACTTAAATATTACATCTGGATGGTAACTGGAAGCATGTCTTTGGGCAAACGACTTGAAGCTGAACTTTTTGGAACAGTTTTATGCTTGGCATAAAAGGGGGAAGCTCATGCTGGCAAAGAACTCATGCTCACTGTGATATATGAAGAAGCTCAAACCTGGTTAAAAACAACAAACAGAATCTGCATATGTTCCTCTCTCTTTCTGCATAATGAGTCTTTCAAGTGCTATTATAGACATAATTATACTGGTATCACAATTACAATGGTTCCACTCATTTATATTTTATAGTTTATAGTTTATTTATTGCTGGTAACACCACACCTACTTCTAAGTACGGTCAATACTTTGTTTTCACTTAACATTAAAAATGGTGAATAGACAGATTGAAACTCAGTAAAACAATTGTCCATGAGTCATATTAGATACATATGAGATCAGTTCGTTAAATCCTCAAACCATGGAGATCTTGTAAAAGGTACTCTCATTACAGTACACAGAACTTGAAATTATACTGCAGGATGGTTTTCCATAACTTTACTACATTGCAATAAGTCTATTTCACTGTCATGCATATGGCATATGTCATGCATATGGCATATGTTGATGTCACTTACATTACAATCCATTTTGTAATGCTTAATTGTATAAATGACTGGAACCGGTATAGCTAAAATGTGTGTCACCTGCGAAAGACTGAGAGCATCTGATAAAAAAGAATCACGCAGCAAAGCAAATTACCCTGTGTATGCAACCCTCCAGAAAACAGATATCCTCTGAGAGTTACACTGAAAATGGAGGTGGCACTACAGGAAGCTGGCATTGCTGCTGTACAAAGACATGCATGGAGACTGCAGCACGAGAATGGATGTGTCGGTAATTTCTCAGAGCAGGCTGGCAGGGTATAGTAAGTAATGGAGGCTGCAATGTGAACTTCTCACTCTCTGAGTGAACGTAATCCCTAAAGCAAACTGCATTGGCTGGGTCATCCTGCTGAGCTCCGTTGCAAGCATCTCAATACTCAGAAACACAGACATTATTAACAAGTGAGTAAAAGTAATTAGATACACTGTATACAGCAGGCTGAGTAGAGGGAGATAGGTGAGGAAGGAACTTCGTACGTATACTGTCTCTCACTAGGGCCAGCTGAGAGTGCCAAACAGCTCTGTGTGCACAGCCATTGCTGCTGTAAGCTGTCTGTACCACGCACTGCTACGTTTAGCACACTCAGATAAATGCTAATGTGTTTTTTTTTTAAACCCACTGGCTACCTGCAAGACAGGATGAAAAATCATCAGGGTGCAATTCCAAGCTCCACCCCATTACAATCCACTCCCAGTATAACTGATGGTTGGGCGAATGTGATAACTAAGCACGCACTGCACTCAACCTAATCGTTCTAAATGCGATTTCTCTTGTCTGAGGCACTGGCACTTAGTCTCAAAGATAGTACCAGCGCTTCAGAATGATAGTGTCTACTGCTCAGGCCAAGAGACTGCTTTGGCCAATAGCAAGGTGCATGAAGATGAGGCCCTTAGAGCGCCGTCAACAAGCTGCAGAGAGCCATAGACCTGCAGTATAAAGGACACGTTTGATTTATTTACAGTACAGCACCTGCTATAGTGAAAGCCTAAGGATCTAAGCTTTTGGTTGGTTATAGCTGAGGACCAGACAATAAGTAAGTAAATAAATAAATAAAAGTTCATTTGCATAAATGGAATCATTAATATCACTGAAAAAGAAGCCATAGAGTACCAACTATAGCTTCTTTGTTGCCAGTGATGGTAAAGATATTGATTGATTGTTGTCATTTGAAAACAACTTCCAGACCTCTGAGAAAACAAAATATATTACTAATACAGCATCTAAATATTATATTATATTATATTATATTAGTATTTCTATTGCAGGACTACAGTAGCCTACACTTTCACAGGTAAAGTAGCTAATATTGCTGTATATACTACACTGAAAGAGCAATATGCATAGTTATGATTCACAATTACCAGTACTGCAGTAAAAATGCACTCATGCTTTTGCAATGCATCTGGCGTTAAGCCTGTTCATCATCCATTACGTAGTACAAATACAAGCAAAAAGCTTGCTTAAAAGCAGTCGGAACTTGGATTGGTCCGAAGCGGTGAGTCATCGATAGAACATGATGGCTCCACTTATTCTGGGGTCACACAGCCTCATTCTCCCATCACTAGTAGACTGACTTTTTTCCCCCCAGTGCCAATCCACATTCAGACAATCGGTGGAGATAAAGTGTTCTGGTGAGGGAGCAGCAATTGTAGCATTTTATGCCACTCATGCGGATGCAGTTAATGGAATGTTTCTCGCAGTGGAATCCACTGTTCCAATTCCATATGCGCTTATCGGGGGGAGTCAGGGAGGAAGCATGATGCAGTACTGATCTGTGTGAAGGGACATGGGCATTCTGGACTCAGCCTGCAGCCACAGCCATATTCCTTTGCACACTCTTGACAGACTCTCCTTTTGAAACAAACCCTTGTTCAACAGATGCTTTAATTACCCTGATCCTCTCTCCCAGAAGACATCTCTGTTGTTCAGAAATTGGTTCATGCTGTGATCGCAACGCTTCGATGATTTGCAAAATTGGGCAAACAAGTGAACAGGTGAGGAAAGAAACACATCATCCTTTCAAAAACATCTACCTTTCCCTTTCTTTCTTCTTCTTTTGTTTGCAGGACTCACTGCCTGTTTTTGAAATGAAAGGTGTAATCTGTAGAAAAAACCTGACAATGCTGCAACCATTCAGTGGTGGGACATGACAGTGCTTGTGGACAACAAAAGATTGAGGACTGGCTCAGCGAGTATGTCACCAAGCTTCTAATAAGATAACAAAGGTTATCCGTCAGGGCATAGCCAGCGAAACACGACTGGGCAAGATGCAGCTCTGACTGGCGTGACCTGAATTTCAGTGAGATGGTTTTTCTGTAAACACACTCAACCATGACAAATCTGAGAGAGGTATGCAGCAGTCAGAGCTGGACTCCATTTCCCAGAGGGCAGTAGTGGCTTCTGGAATTTTCCCACCTGTTCATTGCAGGCACTGGTAAAACAGTGCAAAAAAACTCACAGTTTCAGGCTTAAAAAACCTACATTAAAAGCAGTAATCACAACTTTGATGAAATGGTAGGAGGAATTATGTGGCACTTTGTTTAAAGCACCGAGTGTGTTGTATAATTTATTGCACTTAAGGGAACAGACAATCAATGGTTTATTCATCTCTATTAAAAAAGGGGATTAAATGAAAATAATTGAATAAACAAGCACAACCACTTCACTTTAATCAGTGACAGATATTGACTGATATAGTGATCAAGGCCCATGGGCTCACAGAACTCTTATCTATGGTAATTATGAATGTTCACCGGGTAAGCAATGCTTCCAAGCAATAGAGACTAATAGAGGTATTTACTGAAATGTTACATAAAAGAAAAAGGTACCTTGTCAATATTATGTTTTCAAAGCATTTCTTTTTTTCCAAAGTATCTTGTCAGCATTTCCTTGGCATTAATAGGCAGAGCTTTCCTCTATATGGAACAGAATTTAGGCCACTGGCCTCTGCACCCAAAGATTAGTAAAGAAAATCACAACTACTTTACAAAAGAAGAAGGTTAGAAAATCAACAAAATTGTTGTTTAAAGAGTTCATGAAGAGCTGTGTCGTCTTATCACAGAGGTAGCTGAACAATTTAAAAGTTAAACATGCATAGAACACAAAAAGCAGTTTGAAAAAATCCACTTTGATTTAGCATGTAATGTGTTTCCATTTCAGTGTGGACTGACCACCTTTAAAGAATGTAAGACTTGCAATGAAAAATAAAAAGCTTTCCTTACAAAAACCCTCATGGAACATAGTTAAATTTGAAAGTTGAAAATGAGCCAAGCATTCAATTAACATAAGTAATTAACAAATAAGGAACATATTACTACTCCCAACTTTTTGTTTTTCCAATTTGTCTATTCAGAAACAGCCAACATTTTAGAAATGGTTGTGTTTGTTTAGGGATTATTAGGCATAGAGGTTGATTATGTTTACCATGCTGTTCTGAAGAATTCAATGCAGTGGCATATTAACCCAACACTGTGTTTGAGTTCAAGAGACTGTTTTTGGCTTGATTACATAAAAAAAAAAGAAATTTTCATTTCACATTTTTAGCTGTTTTGTAAGGTTCAATGACACATTCAGCTGTCTACTTTCAAGGACAAAAACATAGAAAGTACTGCCTCAGCCCTGCCAACACAAATATCATATTCTTGTCATAAATCACATTCAAAAAAACAGCTTAAGTCCTAAGGAACAAGTTTTGGCCACATTAAAAAGTCGAACCAAACAAACATGTCATCTCTCATTTCCCCGAACCTAGACTGGTTGCTGTGGCTCTTTGTCTGCTCTGAGACACACACACAGGGCACATGCTCAGATGCCAGTGACCCTCAGGGCTGCCGCAGTGCGGGCAGAGCCTTGATCCCCATCCGGCAGGGGAGAGGGGTTGGCACTTTACCTCCCAAGCACTCAGCTTGGATCAGTCCCTCCGAGACGTACTAAATATCAAATTTTGTTTTTAACAGATGTAGGTAGCAGAAATACATTTTTCAAAACAATGATTTCCAAACAACTTCACTCACTCTTAAACTTGATGTTTATTACCCAAGCAACCATTTTACAATGTACTCATTAACTACTTAAAAGTCTTAATTAAAGAACATAATGCAATGTACAGTATTTGTCAACTGTACTCTAATAGCGTGCAACTGGCTTGGCTAATGCAAAGCAGTTTCATCTTTGTCACTGTTCTCCTACAGCCACTAAAAATATGCTAATGTCTTGAGCAGAATCTTTCACTCTCTGCACACGCATATGGCAATCAACACCGAAGATACTGAGCCAGTGAAGCAAGCTCACAGAGTTATGGCAGACTCGTGTTAACTGCAGATAGACAGGCAGAGCACATTCTCTCCTAACTGCCACCATTAGATGGCTGTGATGACAGGAGAAGGACTGACTATTTTGTCATGACAACAAGCTATTCTGAGTATGTGAACTTTTTTTTTTTTTTTTCCAAGCAAGCTGTCTTAAGGGAGCTTTGAAAGACTGCTCTTACACTTGCAAGGGGGGGTCTCTTATGATCCACAGTTTTTTTTCCCCTCCTCTCATGACATCATCTCTCAGGAGCACTGCCACAGTAATAAGGCTCCAGCTGTCCACTGCAGCATCTAATTGACAGCTGTAGACTAGGTTTGTGAGTTGTGTGCATATGTCAAAGCAAAGTCTGCTTAACTTTCAAAACACATACAGCACATAGGCACTGATGTCCAGAGAATTTGCAGTAACTGTCACAAAGATTCTAATTGTGTGATTAACATTTTCATTAAAGTTAATTATTCACAGGGGTAATTATCCTGAACCTCTGTGGAGGGTGCAGGAATCACTCAGAAGGAATTTGGCACACTGTGCAGGTCTGAATATGACAACATTAGACAGAGGCCTATTAACAACTCGTACCTACCATTGTCTCCTAGGGTGTGACAGTGTTTTTCTCCTCATTTACAATAAAAAAGCTATCGATCAGCATGTGCAATCTTAGCATTATGGAGCTCATGTGTAGGAATGCTAAGGACCTTGCAGGCACATATCAGGATGCATTATGTGTTATGAAGATAAGAACGGATTAAAATTACTGGACCACACAGAAGATACAAGTAATCAAAAAACAAACAAAGGGTTCTCCACCCCATTAAGAAATTGCAGCTGTAAAGACCACATCTTGCATAAAAAAATGAAATGTGTGACATTGTAATTCCAATTATTTGCCATCACTTGTTTTTTTCTTGTTAATGTAAATATGCAACTGCACCTCTTTAGAGTTCATTTTATGACAATCTTGCCATCATGATCAAGCATACAACACCTGTTTCTGCAAGCACATTAGTTTCACTGATCTTCCTTAGTTATATAGATATGATAACTGTATTAAGCCTAGACTACTGCATATTTTTCCCCATACACACTAAAAGAATGTTCTATTCGGAAATTTTTAGCTATGTTAAAAAATATGTTAAACAAAAACAAATGTATTGTGTCTGTATGTGAAAAATGCTTCCTAGCAATACAAAACCAAAGTGTATACTCAAAGGGGTATAGAAGAAACAACACCAGTAGCAGTGTCCAACACAGGAAGCAACAGTTCACAGCACACTGAAGGGGACAGCAAAGTGATCAGTTTTTGCATTATTAGCCATTGTCTTGATGTTGTGTTACTTAAAATGGAATGAAAATTGACAATAAATAAGAAGCGAGTGACACTTAGTTGTGCCCGCTAATCACCTGTCCCCCACTTTCTACCTCCCTAGGAGTGAGACATGATTAGGTGTTAAGCTTCCCCAGCAGTACCATGGCAATCCTTTTTGCACGATTTTAATAACCTGCAATTTAGAAATAAGGGAATTTTGGTCTTTGGGAGTCTCTGAAAAAATCCTCCCAATATAAATGTTTATGCATCACTGAACAATGTATATGTATTTCTATTCCACACCACAATTTATGCGTGCGTATATACCCTAAAGCACGTTCATCATCCAGGGACGCACTCTTAACAGCACTTTCAGTTAGAGAACAGTACAATAGCACTCTGCCGTTGGCCTCCTATGGGGTTTGGGAGTCAATATGAGACTGTGCATACACTAAAGCCTGCGGAAGAAATGTGCTGGGGACTGAGGCTGTAGTCGAGGGAAAATGCTGATACCCTGAAAATACGATCACGGACAAACTGCACATGTATTGATTCTCAACAGAGGCAGGTAGGCTGAATCTGAACTCTCCCAAGAGTGCTTCAAAATTCCAATTCCCTGATGCACAGAGTGCGGGTAATTAGGTAGCCCACAGCTTTTTGTGCTTAAGAACTGACTGGCAGCTCACATAAGTTAAAAGTTAATACATTTTCTGACAAGGGACTTAACTGTTTTCTACTGATAATCTTTTCTTGACTCGTGGAAACAGTTGTTGATTCTGGTTACATTTTCTGACAAAGGCCTCTGGTCCATATGCAGCGAGGAAGCAGTTTTGCCGAAATAAAAAAGAAAAGTGGTTATCTGGGTTTTATCCTTTTTTGTCGCGGAGAAATAAGGTGCGGCCCCCCTGCGTTCGCCGTGGGAGATAAGCAGATGGGGGCTGGCCGCACATGAGAGAGCCTCTGAGACGGCGCGCATGTTTTTGAAAGATTATGGCCGCTGGCATGCCACGTTTAATCTCATCTAACGGGAAATGTCACTGTCAGGGACCCCAGCTGTGCGCAGTGAGTGCGGGTCCTCTCAGTTCTCCATGCTGATGGAGGACCATTCCCCCCTGCGATGCTGGGGGAGGTCAATCACAGGGGCGGCAACATCCATACAGCTGGTCCGTGCCAGGCTGCTCCCAGCGACAACATCACACCTTCAGTAACATGTCTGCACCAACGCTCCATGGAAGGACACTTTTGATTTAACAAGCAATTGCAATGCTTCTTGCTGTCACGCTAGCTTCCTGCTGAATCCGGCATCCGACAGTACAGCCAACGGACATTAATGCTCCTGTCTTTGCCGCTCTGGGGTTTGAGGAGCTTTGCACAGAAAAAGCAGGAATGATATACCCACAGACATTTACCTTGTGACCCCCGTCAGACACACCAGGCTCTAGGGTAATCTCAGAGCAGTGGAGCAGTGATATCTTATGTCACATTACCACCTAGTGCTATGTCAGGCTCAGATTTGAGGAGGAGTTGAGGAAGGAGAACGGAGGGTGACCCATGCCCAGCTGTTTCTCCAACAAACTGTCACCTCTTGTGAGAATCCGTGTTTAAAAGCATGAGGGACGCTGCCCCAGTGCTATAAGTGTCTATGAATAAAAGATGAGCTCAAATTATTCCAGCAGCTATCCAATTGACTAGGATAGATTTACAATTTGCATTTTATTTGAAAGCATATGAGCCTCACTTCACATACTGACAGAACCACAAGTTCTTGATGTATTTCATGCCCAACTTCATCCTGATTGCAGCCAAAAGCTGCCTCTCCAAGGAATACCAAATTATGTGTTCTCTGTGCCACCAGGAGCAAGTTCATCTTGCTGGAAAATGTCACTTTATCTGCTGTGAATATGTTTCGAGATTTGGAATTACATTATGTTCTCTGATGTGCTGCGATAATTAAAACTCAGATATAGAGGTCGTGTTGCGCGCATTCATGATTTTCATGTCATTCTGAATTTTCCTTTCCCAGGGGGAGACAACACTGAAAAGGCCAGTGCAAATCACAACAGCCCAAGACTAATGAGACTTCTGAAAGGTTACTGGAATAACATCAGTATGACCCAGCTGCTGTTTCTCTCATAGGACATAAAAGGAACAGGCCAATTTGCTGCTCTTACCTGTCATTATCATATGGCCTTCTGGATCCCAGTCTACAGGAACTTCAGGTTTGGTTTGTGCTTTTGAGTCATGACCGCAAGCGTATTTCAGCAGGAACACACTGATGAGATCTTAACTACCTTAACTGATGTCAAAAGGTGATTCAGGACCAAAGCTTTTTAACATGCTCCTGGTTTTGTCATAGTAACAGGGCAAAAACCGCAACAGTATGCCATATTGCCTCACTGGACTCAGTTTTTTAAAAACTGCTTTAGCACCTTCTGTTTGACTATTTGGTCCAAACTGGCTGGCCCACCATTCCCCTCATTCACATTCTGTGATGACAGTCTTCATTTTACACACTGAACACCCTCAGGCAAAATTGCCAGAAAACAAATCACAAACTGCACAAAGACTAGTTTTCCAGCAAAACATATTTTGTCAAGATGAGCAGAGGGATCAGCTTTCTCTGTAACACGTCGTATTCTGGGAAAGCACTGCTGAATTGTAAACGTCAACACTGATGGCTGAAGGTTCTCACATTTTTCTCAGAAAGATATTAGGAAGAATTACAGTGCTTATCTGCAAAGAAAACTAACTTCTCAGCTATCTACTATTGGTGTTTGGGTGCATACAGAGAAAAAAAAAAAAAAACGTGGGTATTTTGTTTCGAAAAATCATACATTTTGTCCATTAACAACCCACTCTGATAAATTTGAGATCTGGTCAGTTCCTTGATACAATGTAATATTTTTCTTTTTTCTTTAATGTGCTCATCTTGAAAATATAATTTGAAAATGGGGCTCATTGTGATTTCTTTCTCAGTTAAAACGTATATTTTTAATGAATATGTCTCTAAATAAGACAAGTTCTAGATAACTATTACATAGCATTCTTTTCCTAGAATTTGTTCATTGTAAGTAAGGATGTCTAGTTTCGCATGCAAATGTGTCGAGTTCTTTCTTATAGAACTGTTCTTGTCACGCATTGCAAATGCAAGTTCGAAAATAACTCCAGTAATCTAAAACAGACTTGTTACATACCAGCAGCAATTACTACCATTTTACAGATTCATTGTTGAGTACACAATCTGTCAGCTTGCTTCTCTCTTTTCACTTCCTCCTTACAGGAAAAAATTATGAAAATGAGGTGTCTGCTTTAAAGAAATGAGTATCAACATTTTCTGCTCCATGCTTCTGAGACCACAAGCAATTGAAAGGTTGAGGTTAAGGTCACCCTGCACAAATTAAAATAAATTTGCTGTTCCATTGGTCTTTAAAGAATAATATTTTACTCCTGTTTTTGCCTGTATTTACCTTATTATCTGTACACACGCATTCCTGAGTGAGTAATGCTAGGTCAATACCCCTTACATGCTTATGATAAGAGCCTGAAGGATTCAGGAAAAAAAAATGACCACATGATTAAAGTGGATTGCACTCAAAAAGCTCTTCAATGCCATTAGTAGAGCACATACTGGGCAAGGTCAGGAATGAGGATAATTCAAAAACATGTTCAAGAATACATCACAGGATGATAACTTTTTCAAATGCCGAAAGGTTACTTTGCTGACATTGTCTTCATATAGTAATATGAAATAAAATGATCAAATATGATTATGCTTAATTACATATTCATGGTATGGAATGTTTTGACAAGACCATCAAAATTCTAAGAAACAACTTGTTTACATTCTCATGCGTCAGGCTGTAGAATGAAAAATGTTTAGAAAATATTTCCTCAGCTCCGCAAATTCAAACCTTTAGATGTCATATACACTCCATAGCATGCACTGCAAATCCTAATGCATTCATATCCTTGGTTTACAAAAACTCAAAATAATGTGGCAGAATAATGCCAGTGTACAATAATATTTCATATGAATGAATGAAAATATGTAAATTTCAAGTTAAGCCAACACTGAAGAGGGCAGCAGCATATGGTTTATAAGTAATTATAATTAAATAAATTAATTCAATAAAGCAAGCACAATGATCAAATTCATTCAATTTTATGCATATTATGTTGGATTTAGCTCTGGGGATTGTCATGTACCACCCGTAACAACTTCTTTCTCGTCCCGGATGCATTTCTTGGATCCCTGCTCTCACATCTGCATTTATCTTGTTAGCAGAAGGGAAGCAGAACATCCCAGCGCACATCAGAATCCATCTTTTGCTTTATTGTGACAAAGGTACCAGGGCCAGAGCTGGTACATGTAAGCAACCATAAGAAAAACAGCTCCACCTCCACACAATGGGTGACTTTCCTTGCAACATGTGCCTCACCTTTTCTTGACCCACACTGAAGCATGTGAGTGTCTCTGAGGACCAACAGGCGAGGGACCCTGCCACACGGGCGGTGAGGACAGAGTAGCTGCGTCCGCTTTCATTTCCAGGCCTTTTCAGAGGCCCCCTCTGTTACCCAAGCGTCTCCATCACTCCCTTTCTTCCCACATGGTGGAAACATCAAAGGTTGACTCCTGCAGAGGCACATTATTGTAATCACAGCTGAAAAGGCAGTGTACCTGCACGCCGCCCCCGGCCCCTGCACACACCGCTTTATTAGTCAGCCTTTTGTTGGGTACTGCTTTTTTTTTTTTTTTTTTTTTTTTTTTAAACATCCCACTCTATTAAATACTAGCGGGTTTGAGAGCTGCTTAATGAACTTGAACAGATAATGACAGTATAAAAAAAACAGGGGTTGCATTTAAAAAGGAGACATTATGCACTAAAATAGACCTGAAACAGGATACAAATTAGAGGAAAAACAAATTTTCTCTGTGCTCTCTGAAAGATTATTCCCAACTCCTCAAAACAGTTCCATGTCATAGTTTTGGATCTGCCACATCCTTGGCAATGATCTAAGATTTGCAGCATGGCTGTAGTGATGGATTCGTATCTGACTAAGAATCACAGCTGAAATCAACTCATTTAAATCCAATAAATCCCCAGGGATAGATGGTACTCCAGTCAAAGTGTACAAAGCATTTTCACATAAATTAAAAGCCTTTAAGCCTGCTTTAATTTTTCTTTTGAGTGGGACACGCTATCAGGAATCCAAACAGAGGGCCTAATTCCATCATTACCACAGAGTATTCACAAGGTCTGTATAAATACCCTGGCCATCTAAACAGTTGAAGACTCCTTACCCTTTTACGCTGTAATCCCCGCACTGTTTTTATAGGTAAAATTAATAAAGTTTTGTTTATGACCACATGCAACACCTCCTTGAAGTAGCTGAATCTCATGAGAAGGAGCAAAAACCAGGATTACTCTTTGTTGCTGATTTTGAAAAGTCATTTGATGAGGTAAAATGGGACTTTAAAAAAATGAGGTACGATGGGATGTAAGAAAATTTGTGAACAATTTCCAGCAAATTCTAGATAAAGTGGATGAAAGCATTATTATCAGAGTCCTGTCAGACATTTTAAGCAATCAAGAGGTGTTAGACAAGATTGCCCATTGTCCCCCAATCTATTTACATTAACAACTGACATACTTGCTGTACAAATTAGAAACAATACCAGTATAATAGGTTTACTCACCACTGGTTTAGAAACAAAGACCTCATTATAAGATAAGAATACAACCCTCCCTGTAAACTTCAGTGCTCCTAACTTGAAGGACTCATTAATGACCATGATAATTTTTCAACCTTGGTCTGAACCCATGAGAACCTATGAGAAAAACACCATTAAGCTCCTTCAAATTTTGAATTGTGCTGCTTTGCTCCAATTAAGTGGACCAGTGGTCCAGTCACTGTTCTTGGGACCCATATTGTAAGAGAAATCAATGACCTTGTACAAACAAATTATATGACAGAATTTGTTAAAACTGATAAAATATCACTGCCCCAGAAAGGGAAACTACTAACAAACAAAAAACATGGAAGCAGCACAGTGCAATGATATCACTTTATACATTACATATTTCACAATAAACACTATAAATATATATTTTAATGGAGAAAAAAAAAAAAACTCTATTTCAAGTTCAGCAGAGTGCTAACTCATAACAGGGTCACAGATTCCATTAAATCTAAATTCAAAGCCCTGCAGAAAGGAAGCTAACCTCTAACCATGTTCAATAGATCTAAGTAGTCCCCTAAACATTTGACCTTATCAAAACATGAACATTTACTTACTTTCCACTTTATAAAAATAATCCTCTTGACTGAGAGGCAGGCTGACACTATGCTACTGTGTTGTATGTATTTCGATGCAGTGTTGTAAACTTTGCCTTTCAAAAAAGAAGTTACAGGACACAAGGGACCATTTGCATTTAAGACTTCTGAGACAATCACTATCACATCAGACCAAAATGTTCTTATGGCTGGGCTATGACACAACCTTCCCACAGACATTCCAACAGATCTGTGAGTGGTTGAGATCATTATGATTGTGATCTTTTTAAGTCTGGATGTGATAATGTGTTCCCTGAAAAGGACCTTCTGTGCAAGGTGCTGTAACTGTTAAATCTCAGTGCATTTGACCTTTCATTTATGGTGTCATGGATACAAAAATATATCCAAATTTATATCACTATTATTACCTTCACTTCTCATTTCCTTGGACTACTTCTAAAAGGATAGCATTAAATATGTTCCCCTCTCTTACTGCAGCATATTCATCCTTCTGTCTTTGTGAGCACTTAAAGCAAATGCAGGCAACTTTGACTAGGACTTTAAAGTAGCATATGAAATTACCTGCGCCACTGGCTGTATTCAGATGTCAGTTAGCAATACTGCACGTTAAATGATAGGAAGTCCGGGCACATTTCGTGTTTGCCACTGATTAGATGTTGTGCTGCAGGAATGATTCAATTTTCATATACCATAAAAGATACTGATCTGCAGGCCTACTTAAGAGTCCTTATGGACCCCATAATCCTTTCTGCTAATTGCAGATTTGTACATTAGTACCGTATATACTGAATGGTAGACCTCACTTGAGATGGGATTTGTAATTTAGAGGTTTGCAGCTGCCCTGCTTAAGTCAGCCATCCATGAAAGTACAATGACAACAGAGCCAACGTGGTGCCAGGGCTCTGACTTAATGCTTCATCAGAATCTGATCTGCCCTCATTCGCAGTAACATGGAAAGTGTTTTAGCACAGTCGAACGTACTAAAAATGATAAGTACAACAGTAGCTACAGTAAATATTAGAGAATTAAGTTGAATGTAAAATTGCTCCAATTCCAATGAATGGAAGTGTTCTCACCACAATGATATAATTTACATTTAAGTGGCGCAAGTCATCAAAACCTCGGGAGGAGGTGTAGGGGGTTCAGCTCCAATCACAAAGGGGTTATGGAAAAGACACATGGAAACTTAAGATTACTTGCAATATGTTCAAATACATGTGACAAAATATGCTGAATGCCTCAGAGCCGTGGCTATGGTGTGTCTGTGTAGCTCAAGTGCATCCAGTTTTGACAACCATACTACCATATCTGAGCATGCTCAGTAATATCAGCCAAACTGTTGAACTCCGAGGCTCTGAACATCAACCAACAGCAGGGCTGCTTGTGAGGATGGAGGATGCGCCTTCTGTGAAATGTCTTCTCACTAATGGACCTGGGAGTCCCAGGCAGCAGATTACACCCTGACGCTTCACAGCCAAAACCGGCAAACAAGCAGAATCCAAGGAGGAGTACAAATGACTCCTTTCAGACATTGCTGTTGTTTTTAATTACTTTAAACCCACTATCCTTAAAGGGAAATGCATTAGCAGTTAGATTCAGTGGCTTTATTTCCATTGATAGCCTTTGTAAGCTGCTACTTTGTTGATCTGAACATAGTCCTTTCATCTTGTCACAAGAGTCAGTGAGGCAAGCAAGCAGTTGCCATGTTACTATTTGAGGAACCATCTCAAAGTTTGGTGAAGCCTGCTGATTCCTCTGGAGGGGATTTTTGATTGGAGATAGCAGAAACATACCCCCAGCAACACGTGAAAATTAATGTCTTTATCAGAATATCACAAAACGAAAAAAGCTAATAATAAAAATAGCCTTTGTGGAGATGCTACATTACTTATCTATCCATAGAGTTTTAATGAGGCTGTTAGCTTCAAATAAAATGTATATGACCATGACATTGTATTCTAAGACACCTGTACCAATTGCATGGTATTAGTAACTGTTACAGAAGAGCTGTCACAGAATTTATTGCAATATGTCCATTATGCAAATTACCCTACTCGACCCAAGTGAGCATGTCACTGAGCAGAGGAGGCCACAATTAAACAGTGACATTTTAAATGACAGTGAGAACTGGAAGACTCCGGAAAAGAAACAAAGAAAAAAAAAAAGTCGTCAAGAGAGAAATTCCATAGCGCTGTCATTAGCGATACAGTTCAATGTTCTTTGAACTGCTGGCACATACCTTACTCTGGGTTCATTTTAGGTACTATGCATTCTCCTTCCTCTTGAAAGGCTTAGGTTGGGGGCAATGTGGGGAATACAGATCGCTGGCTGAATAACATATTATAACATCCTACATCTATGAAATATTCAGTGCTCCTGCGGTGTGTTCGTGTTGAGTTATCCCTATGGTGCTCATGCATGTTTTATCAGCTCCTGC
The DNA here is from genome assembly GCA_019176425.1 of Megalops atlanticus. Taxonomy (NCBI): domain Eukaryota; kingdom Metazoa; phylum Chordata; class Actinopteri; order Elopiformes; family Megalopidae; genus Megalops; species Megalops atlanticus. The sequence goes on from CM032893.1 coordinate 16,062,186, forward strand.
GTTAAATCACTACTGTTTACTTCCATTGCATATACGGCACGAGACTGTATCACTGCGTGGCATCCTGCCCTCATCTGCGAGTTATGATCCTGAAAGGCCGAAGGACAGGTCTCATCACAGATGCTTGGGGCCTGTGGAAGACTCCTAATGAGGGAGCCATACTGATCTCCTGTGTCCTGGTGGTGCCAGGAGAGAACAATGCCACAGAGCTGGTGAGCACATGACCTTTTCAAAACCAGTCAAATGCTTGTCATAAAGGGCCCGTGTTCCCTCTCTCCCCGCTGGGGCCATAAAATAATCATGCCCCAGATGTGCTGGTGATGATAGATATGGCGCTTTATTGGTGGCAGTAAGATGGGCCATTACTCCCCAGAAAGAACAACCCAGGCAGATGTCAGATGTAATCTCCTTCAACATTCCTGGAGCAGTTCGGGGGCACAAGGGCCACAGTCACGCGTGCTTTTAAGCCATGTCTGGATTTTTGAAAAGCTCATCCGATGAATATCAAGCACAGTGACTGCCAACCGTATGTTTCTGGCTCATCTAAAATCTTTCTGGCCATCCAATTCCAAAAGGAGCTTTTGAGAGGGAGCACTGTGGCGAGGCCTCTCAGCCCACTGTGTCCAGGTGTTTCAACGCTTCCGCTTCCTTCATTTCTCCTCCTGTTTCCCACAGTCCTGAAGTCCTCTGGGAAACTAGGAGTTGAGCAGTGCCTCAAAGACAGTGGCTTTGCGAGCGGACTCTCCATGTTGGCACAGCTCCTTCGGCTGTGGTACCAGACAGACCATCGTGGCCCTCTCTGCCCCCTGCATGCAGAATACGGGCCTGCTGACAGACAAGCACATAAGCAGCTTGATCCAAAAACAAACACCATCTCAGGGACACGTCTGCTTCTCACTGGCAAACAAAACTCTGCTAATAAAATCCCTGTTTTTTTCTGTCCAGGTGAGGAGAAAAAATAGCTATCAAGAAATGAAGAAGTAATCCTTTGACCTTAAATGTAAGCCCAGAAACCGAGAAAGGCAATTTAAACATCATACGTCACAATACAGATTGATCTGATAAAAATACTCTGGATGTAAATAGAGAATAAAGCATGAAAAAGAAGGAATAGGTTTGCCTAGCATGTGTAGACCGATTTGTACAGGTCTGGTTAATTGCATAGGGACTGTCTGAAAATTCTACTTTAAAATGTTCATTTGGAACTTCAGTTGAGTAGATATGAATTTCCCTACAATCAAAGTGTGAAGGTTGAATCTGATGTGGTTATAGAGATACTTTCTTTGGAGTCCAAGGAAGGGATCGCACATGGAGAGAGGTGCAATATTGCAATACTGAATGAACATGTCAAAGTGGATTCTGACAGAGCACGACATGAGTCAGCTGGCATCATCAGAAGCATGGAGCAGGAGATCCATCCGTGATGAAGGAGTGTTGTGTGCAAGTGAGCAGGCAGACAGAGTGAACTGTGAATGCCATGAACAGCTAACATGGAATGGAATTGGTAAATTGGATTTTTATAGCCGTGGAAGGGACTAGTTTCTGTAGGTTATATTAATTGCATAGGGACTGTCTGAAAATTCTCCTCCTGAATTTGTATTTAGAACTTCAATAACATGTTCAGGTCAGGTGGTCTGGCAATTGAAGGTGACAGTCCATTTACCCCAGTATCCTCAGAGCTATCCCTGTTACTCATAATCCACACAAATTGTGCATCTATTGTCTATTCTACACTGAAAGCCTCAAAATACCCAGGGATCTCATTGTAGGGAAAAATAATAAACAGGAGCAGCAGGATATTTTCTCCTTTCTTTGCATGTCTCCTTTCCTTGTCCCCCGTGTAAAAGTCAATTGTTTTAATAGCTACTGAGCCACTAACTGAAGGGGGAAAAAGTCCAAACGTTTTCCCTTGCCAATGCAACTGTAAGATAATGGGAGACCTTTCTTCAGCTTGGCAGAAGGAAACCTTTTTTTCTTTCCAATTAGCCAGTACAATGAACTTAAAAGCTGCTGTTTTAAGCCAGTTCTCATCATTAAGCTGTTGAGACGCTCTCCCAGATCACCCATGTTTCATTAAATTGCATCTGAGAGTCTTCTTGCGGGAGAAATTTGCCCAGGTTCTGTGATAAACTACTGAAAGATAGCTTGGGTTGTTGTCTGTGAGTTTTGTTTTTGACTCATTATAAGATAAAACACAACATAAAAAAAGAGTCCCTCTTGTTGGTTGCTGGGAGGGAAGGTGGGTGTTATCCATGGCTTCGGGAAAATGGGAAAACATGAGTGAAATAGCCACTGAATATTGCATTCTCTTGCATCAGCTACCTGCTGCATTACTGCTGTTTCAGCACTGCCACAGCCTGTAGTGAGTATGGGCCCAGGGCAAGTGGGTGTCCCTCAGTGACATATCTCAAAACATGTCACTGTCACTGCCACCGCGGTATGCTGGGATCGATATCTCCCTGCCTAGCCAAGCCCCCATTTGTTCTCCAAAATATTAATGTTGTCGGCACCTCCATGTCGCCTTTGCTGGTAGCGGTGATCATAACAACCACACAGCCAGCTCGCTACATCTAGGCAACGGAGGCAAAGGTCATGCTGAGCCCTGTGTTCTCTCTGCGGCACCCATCACTTGACCATCTCTGAGTCACTTTCCTCTGACACCACACACGCACAGGCTTCACATGTACGTACTCACAAAAATACGCTGGCCCATACTGAAGACACTACATGACTGATTCCATTCCCGCCATCGATATATCATACATCAGGGTTACACAGTCCGTGGGTGAGAGAAGATGAACCTGCAGTGGAATTACAGGGCCTTTCCTTGATGGATGAAGCAGTTAATGTCTTATTTATAAGGAGGAGGACTTTTATGAGGAAGTGGCTTTCATACAGAGAATGCTAACTGATTCCTAACGATCATTAAAGGCAGTAGGAGAAAATTAATTATTACTATGAATCTTTATTAAAATTCATAATGTGTGTCCTGGACAGAATATCTGGAGGTCTACAGCTCTGGACATTTGCATAATTAAATAAAATTTATGCAACATTTTGACATTGAAATTACTGGCATGAAGATCAACTGCAACGAATCATACGCCGGTTCAATTATTCCAATCACAGTGAAAGTTGTCATCAGCAAATAAAATGCTCTGCATATAAGGTATATGATTAATGAGTGACTAATATTACAATTAAAGGAACAAGTAATTCTATTTGACCTTTTTTCATTCTATTTTCATACATGAACATGCAAACACAAATGACTCGTTAGCACCTTCAGGGGAGTTAATCCAGAAAACATTGCGAGACAGATCAAAGACAGCTCTCCAACATTCTTCTCCAAGTGTCTATTTTACCAGTTGTGTCAGATTGCTTTAATAAAGTATTTGCTGTGCAGTATACGGCTAGAAGCTGCGGGCATTTCTTAGGGGATGCCAGGTTATTATAGAGGTAAAGCTTATTACTGGGGAAGGCCTGAGACCAGGAGCTAGTCTTGTCAGAGGGCTCTGGGGGACCTTACTTGTGCAAACATACTTGCCCCATTAAGGTCCTCATTAACCCCAGGGCTCAGATGTGCCTGGGTGGGTACTGCTTTGGTGGTTTTTGTTTTGTAATAATTACAATCAAAGTCTTTGACATATCAGGGAAATATCAGTGTGCATTAATACCTAAAAATTCAACTGTGATTTCATAAGACATACAAGTGAGATTAAGGAGAAACCCACACATTCAAGAAATAACAAATAAACTGTTCTCTGGTGCACTGGCCCGAAGATGGCAGATACAGACTTTGCAGACTTACAACATTTCAAACAGAACCCTTTGTACTCCATTAATAAATTAGCTGCTGCAACCAGACAAGGAACAGGCAAATGTTTTGCCAGCTCAAGTCTTTGTCAGTGTCAAACAGTGACATGCCTCACAGCTCCAGTTCCCATTGAGGCGTACTTATGGCAGCTGTGTGATGACTAGGATGTATTAAAAGAGATTCAAAACTTTGAATGATCTTCATCTTTGTCACACTTATGCATCTTTGTCAGACTGCATATACTTTTTTTCACTGCAACATTTTCAGCGTGTTCAAATGTATTTGCCAAAAAAACACTATTTATTTAACCCTTATGCAACCTTAATTCAGACTCATTATACCAACAAGATCTTTTCCTTTCCTTCCAGTAACAAAATTGATGTGTACATATGATTCCAGGTGAAATGCCAATGAAATGTATGCGCTTTGAGTTAATGAATAATAAATAAATATCCAATACATTCAATAATTCATAGTATGCCTACAATGATATACAGTGCAACAGCCAAGTGCAACACATTTCAAGACAAAGCAAACACCCCAAAGGTTTTGAGATTGCTCTTTCAGTTGAGAATGTATCTCTGCTCTGTGTGTGGGGATCAAGTGCTGGCGGAAAGTGCCCTGATGGAAATGACCCCTGTGTCTTGACACGCTGAAAGACAGCGGCTCCTTTACCCTGGAGGTGCTCCCGGCTCAGCCGGCCCCAGTGATCAATCCTCCTACTGTGGCCCTGCCCTGACAGCCCTGAGCCTCTGACTGTTAGCTGGCCCGGGGCTCCGAGGCGCTTGCTGCTACCTGACAGCGCGAGCCACGCTACCTGCATCTTAAACACTGCATAGGTCACAATTACACGCCAATGTCACCGGCGCCCGCGGCTAGTTATGCTGCTGCATTCGGAGCCCTTTACATCGAAACCAGTCACTGCACATCGCAGTATGACAGGTATGCTGTCTTATGGAAATAAGAGCAAAAGGCCAGTGGTGAATGACATTGGGAATCAATTCTTATTCTGTGGTTTATCATTCATTTATAAGAGCAAGGGGAGAATTCTCATTAGGATATAGGAGTTACAAATTGATATGTTGACCTGGGGTAGGGAATCATTTTTTCTTTACAGAAATGGGTTGGTCTGAAAATGGCGCTCTGGGAATGCTCATATGCCAAGTTATGATTTTTATACCAGGGTATCGATTCCAAGGTGATACATGTAATACTGTGGTAAACATGTTATCACTGTCCAGAAAAATCCCATTTGATTCGACATGGTCGGAAAAGATTTTATTGTATTAAGTGGCTCCTTAAGAGCGCTCTCTTCTGGACAGACAGAGTTTAGCACTTCTTGAAGCTTCTGGTTGATTTATGTGTCATTCTGGCATGTATTTGGTGTTAGTCATTTTGGCACCTTTTGTTATCTTTATTTCCAAAGAAAAGGAGGATGATATTACTAATGTTCCACCCCAGACGGGATGTGTCATCACTGAAATACGATATTTCATTCCCAGTGAAGTTAAACCCTGAAATCGATTGAGCATATAGATCATTTTGTGTTTTAAACAAGAAAACATAAACTTCAAAGCCACCATCCATAGAATCTTCAGTATAACAAGCCATAAAACAGATTTCCTGTGAAGAGTGCATGTGTTTCCATCTCAGACTAAAATCAAATCACAAGAAGGAAAAAAAAAACTGCAAGCACAAAATTTCTGGGTAGTAAAACTGTAAGGGATGGACAAAGCAGTGAGCAAGTGAGTGTTCTTTTAAGACACTGAATTGTTAAAAATCATGTATGAGGGTCTCTCGCCAGGAGCAGAGTGATGGTCAGTGACAGCTAAAAGACCCTAGCCTGCCCCTCTGAGCCGGTGCCAGCTGTCACACTCTTAAAGGCAAAGCAAAGTCATTGCAAAGTCAGCATGTGGTCCCCCATAAAGTCCTGCTACTCCACAGCAGGGAACCAGGGATGGGAATTTTGTACTGCGTGTACCTGTGGTCCCACAGGAGATTGGTTGTTGCTGTAATCTGCGTGCAGATGAATACTTTTTCTGAGGGTCGCCATTCTGTCAGTGACCACCCGAAGGTTAGCAGACTGTTGCCGCTTGATTGGTTTTTCATTATGACTAACACCGCTGCCTACATGGCCACTCAGTTATGTGTTAATCTGCAGGTCATATTATGTGTATCACCAAGGAAACGCAACCTTGGTGTTGGGGACCTGTCAGCCAGTTAGCCTACCTGTAAATGCAATCCAATTAAACTTTGCTAATCCACCTGCTCTGTTTATATACACCTCAGCTTTGCGTTTACATCTGCCTCATCTCTGTCTACACTGGCATTGCCTCTGTGTCAGTCTGAACTGGCTCGGTGTATCCCTGCGTTCGCTCTGTGCCTGTAACTGCTCAGCGTCTGCTCTCGTTTGCATTTTTCCCCCGTGGCCTCTCTGTCACACTCGTGTGCCTGGTCCGCATCACCGCTGCTCTGTCATTCTGCCCGCGTCGTTTCTGCCGCCCCGTACAGAGCTGATCTGGTGCCCACCCGGGCCCCTGCAAAGCCCATTCACTAACAGCTCACACATTTCCCCTTATTATTCCAGGCACTTCGCCTGCCATCTTGATCACGGCTCACAGCGACCCTGGCTGTCGAGTGAACAAATGAACGCCGCTGCTCCAAGGCTCAGGACAGGACTTCGGCTGTCGAGATCTTAGACCCGAGAATAAAACCTGACTGCAAGCAGGAGAGATTTTCAGAGAGGCTCCTGCTCTAGTCTGCCAAAGGGAGCAACACCGCTCTCGAGATCTAAAGGGAAAACACTTAAGGGGACACTCTAAAGTAAACTCAATTTCATTACACAGATCATTGAACCTTACTCTCTGGGGAGGTAGAGCCACTACAACAACATCTGATGTCAACTAAAAATAGAGCTCCTATAGAATGTATATAATTCAATGTATTGCCATAATTTCATTCAGATCTGATGGCACTTAGCTCTGCATTAACAAAGAAGAATAACAGAGTGGACAGGGTGGCATTTACTGGATATTGTATGTTCAGGAAAAATACTTTATGTATTCCAATATTTAGAAAGTGAGGTACACCCTGAAAAAATATGATAACCCAGTTTTGATTTGTAAGCTGACGAAGGACAAATACATTCTAGAGGTTATGAGAAACTGTGATGTCTAGGTCTGCTCTCAGACTGAACACTGAAGGCTCTCATGTGTGACTTGAGACAATAAGAGTTGTGAAATGTGGGTTAACAGTGGGTCACCTCCCCCGTGGTGAACCACCATTTATTCACCTTCCTGTTATTCTGTTATGAGAATTGTTTCCTGCTACAGATCATTTATAATTTAGAGTTTCTTTCAACCCATATCAGCCTCCTTTCAATGTCTTTATCACTGTGTAGCCTACATCAAACACCGTGCTCATGCACATAATTTTGGTAAATGTCGTAGGCGATGCACAGGATAGCTTGTTTAAGTAGACAGACTGTAGGCTGTTACTTGTTGAACCTGAACCTGGGCATCTACACTCCAGCAGGTTTAGCCACTGTTTTTTATGAGCTTGTTTCAGCATCCAGGTGATCTAACAGAGAATCGGAAGGGCGGTTTGACTGTGGACACACTTTCATGATTACAGTCCATTTTTAGGCCTCAGGCAATGGTGAAATGGGAAACCTCAGAGTGCTGTCATGTCAGGAAAATCCCATCCATGTCACGAAAAACAAAAAAGCCTCTTCCTTGCAGCACGTACAAGGGATCTAATTAATGTACCATGTTAAAAACATCCAGGCAGACCGCCTGCTCTCATAATTAGAGTTTGCATATTATATTGCCTCACAAAAGGAGGATAATTAATCTGAATTTGTCTGGGCAATTTTAGAGGAGAGTAAATCAAGGTAGGAATTTCAAACAGAAAGAGCAATTGCTGTTCAGCTGCTTTAATAGGAAAATACCACAATGACTTCCGGTGGGACCTTGCGGTTCAAGATTAATAGTTCCTCGTGCCAAACTTCTGTAGAAAATTAGGTTTGCAGTGTGTGTGTGTGTGTGTGTGTGTGTGTGTGTGTGTGTGTGTGTGTGTGTGTGTGTCTATCCTCTGGAAGCATATTTGTTCTTATTTAAATATCTGCATGTATACACTCTGGTGAGCTGACAGGTGGCCAGGTGGTGCATTCACATACAACAATAGAATAAATAAAGATTCATACTGAGTCTGCCTGAAATTGTTGTCTGAGTCAATACTTCAGGAAAAGTAATTGCTAATTCTTCTCAAATTGAGGTTCTTCTTCAAAGGTGAAGAAAAGGCATTGCTATTTAAGGTATACTCAAGGCTAACTGATGCAAATGCACTATCATTATCAGAGCATAAAAGAGTAGACCTCTGTTTCTGCTATGCAAAATATGAGAATTACATATTTACTGTTATAGTCTCTCTCTCTCTCTCTCTCTCTCACTCACACTCACACACACACACACACACACACACACACACACACACACACACACACACAGAAAGATCTCATACAAAAGCCATAGTAACATTCGAACGCCTGCCATGGAAACACACACAGAAGATTCCAAATCAAATCTGTGCTCATTCGCCTGTCTAAGCTCACAGTGCTGCCTCTAAAAAAAGCGTTGTTAGAGGCACGACATTAAACTGTTCCACAGCAATCCTTTGACCAGACTATATACAGTATTTCAAAATGTTAACCTGCTACTCTATTCATAGGATGGCAAAAAACCTAGTACATTTCCAAGGTCCATGGTTTATGGCTTCTTTGTAAGTAAGCTACTGTGACAGACACTTCACAGTAGGTCCGTTAGAACCAAAAGAGAATCAGTAATCTCCTCAAACCTCATCACGTAAAAAGGCAGGAAAAGCAGGACTGATGATCAAACCAAAAACAACAAAGGCAGACAGCCCTATTCACCTCGGCACCAATATCAATGCAAAGCAATATATGCAAAATGCAACATGAATGCAAAGCAACATCATGCTCCCTATGAATCCCCTGTCTCCTTTTCAACCTGCAATAATTTAGAGGACAGAATTAATTGCTGGTTGAGAAAAAAAAAAATCAGCAAAACCTCCAAACCTATGAAAACAGCCTATAATTGAATTGAGAAATAAGATGTCTTTCTACAAGCAGCAGATTAGCAAAATAAAAAGGTTAGTCATCGATCTGGATTTGGACAGAAGACTGTTTTTTGGTGGATCGCTGCCTTAAGTACACAGTCACTTCTGTTTCAGAGGCTGCAGCCTCCATATGTACACATTAATTTACATATAATACACACTTGATTCTCATTTCAAAGTGCTTCCACATCACTGAAAAAATACCGGTCTGATCTGCTTCTCTTAGGTTCACAGTACGAGCAATCACAGAAAACTGCTTTGGCACAGTGAAGGACATGATTCTTGTCTGGGTGCACGCAATTGGCAGAACATTGTCAGCTATGCAGCAATTCATGAAATAAAAAAGACATGTTGTAGGTTTCATCTGAGCATAGTCATGATTCGTATTTTCCTCAGGTCAGATTGAAAACAACACTGGACCAAAATAAAATTTGTACAATTACAATCAGCTATTCAGTAATCATGTTTTAAAAGGCTAATGAAATAGTACTGCTTTTCTCATATGGTATTAATTAGCAACTGTATTATGCAAATCATATTTTGCCTCAGGACTCAGTGAGAGGACTAAGTTCCCTGAATATGCGTTAGATGATTTTTGTCACTAAATTATAGGGCATCATATGACCAAAAAAAAGACATTAGGGTTCTTACAGTGTCATTATTATAAAAGGCAGACAAAGGTCCGTTGATTAATGTGAAATCATTTATCACTCCCATGCGAGACTTGGGGAGGGAAGGACTGATGGTCCACCCTCATGCTGTGAAAATCATAGATAAAGTTCTGTGCTACCCACAAAGTACTCTGGATTCCTTATTTTTCCATCAACCTGCAACTGCAATGACCAGTCACAGAATCATTTTCATTCACTTGCAAGATGTGAGGACTGAGAATAATTCAAACATTCTGGTTATCAATGTTCAGACTTGTTTACTTAGTGCTGAGTGAACTGAAGCCAAAATGAGCATCACTTACTGCAACATTAATGTATAACTTTAAATCTCTGAGTAAATTTCAGAATGTTTGTCAGATTTAATATTTTCAGACAGAAGATACTGTCTACTGCATATTTTTATACAAACTATGTCCGAGCAAGCTGTCCCTTTAAAAGTGTCAGCCATGAGTAGGGAGACAAGCACAGCCAAGGGAAAAACTCTGATTACTTTGATCTTTCACGGCTTCTCCATCCATTGCAGAGCACAAGGACACGCTGAATTGTGAGCAGACTGAGGCATCAGTTGTGATACTGTAGTTGTGACAGTGGAGTACTTATATGTAGTCAATACACAGGGGTTGGATAAATCAAGTGTCCTTGAATGTTTTTTCTAAACTTTGAAAAAGAGCCAATTTCACTTCATTTTAAAAACAATGTGCCCAATCAGTTGTGTCTGGTCATAATGTTATCCTCATATTAGTGTAAAGTCTGAGTGCTGATGTCTGATAAGAAAACACATATGATACATATATGTTGCATTAATTGAAGTATAATTTTTGGGGGATCACATCCCCGTTGTAAACCCAGCCAGAAGTTCTGGAAATTTGAGTGTACATTTGCTCTTAATGTCAAAGACATGACCTTAATGCATAGCATATACTGTATTTCACTTGAAACTTTTACTATTGAGGGAAATACTATCTTTATAGAGTTTACATTGTTTTACATTGTTTCACATTATTATCTTCAATGATAATACATTTATCTTTGAACTAATGGAGAATCAAAGGCTGGAGGTTAAATACATTTTTACTACTTCTATTTGGAAACTTTTCATATTTCATTTATTAAATAAATGCATCAATAAAATAGTAGACAGCATTATGCAAGAGGCTTCTGAACCTCAAACTCAGATCATTTCATGATTGCCAAGGTTATTACACCATCCAATGTAACATTTATGAGGTTATTATGATACTGTTGTTATGGCTTGTATTCAATAATTTATCTCTTCATTAATCAAGAGGAAAATATTGGACCCAAACTGTAAACAATGATCTCTGAGCAGGAAATCACAAGCAATTCATGAGGCAAATGGGAGCTTACTTGGGACAGACAGCAATTCAGCAACCTATATTTATATTCAACGTGTAATCAGTTACTGTATGTTTTGATAAACAGTTGTGCATGAGAACTCAGATTAATGTACTGGACTGAACCTGTCCTGTCCACATATCTATATGCCTGAATACAGGTAGCAAAGCTCCAGAAGTTGGACTTATAATAGGACTCCTGGTAAATGAAAAGAAAGTAGAACAATGCGCATACAGATCAATATCTTGCCTCACCCTGAATATCTTGCAGCCACACGGACTTAAGAGAAAAGCACATTTTTGTGTTCACTCACCAAAAATGTCTGTTTCTTTTTCTGGACTCCTCTCCTGTGTCCCTATGACGTAGGGTATAGCTGTTTGCCATTCTTCAGCCAAGCTCCCAAGTTGACAATCTTGTCTAATTTCCTCTGCAGCCCTCCTTCCCCCTATCGCCATCTTCCAATTATATGCCATCTGCACATTTAACACAAAATCTAATTGCCTCTCAGGCTAGGTCATTCATATAGATGAGGAGGAGTGGAACTCAATGGCAAATTGTGAGGGCAGAGGATGCTAAGGCTGCCACAGATATGCATGGGTGATCTAGCCCGATTCAGCCACCGTAAGTAACATGTAACATAATTATACCTTTGAGATGAACTTGCAAATGACAATGGAATTTATTTTGGGCATCTAAACTGTGTAGAGCTAAACTGCTACAGTCTACGTTATATTGCTCTGATGATTATTGATAAAAGCTGATGCACTTTGATGGTTTAATAATTGGCAGCTAAAAATGACACTTGTAGGAGTAGGTGACTTAAAACGTAGGTAGGAAACATCTGGTGTTGGTGGACTAGCAAAAAGTTATTTAGTCAACATATGCTTATTATCTGTCCCTTGAACAAATTTAGGGCACCTATGTTTAGTTATTAAATGAATTATTCTAGGCCTTGCTGAACAGCAAAGCTAAATACCTATCTGTGTTACTAATTTTGTTAAGGTGTTAGACTGTTAAGATGTTGGTCTGTTAGAACAAATACACTTGCAAAACCCTGTATCCACAGTATGAGAAAGAAGTCAGTGCACATAAGCTTGCTTTTTAAGCAATGTCAAGTCCAGATCAGTATTCAGCAGAAACTTCCCCAAACTTCACCTCACTTGCCAACAATGTGTCAGGCCCACCGTGTTCAGTAACAGTCAAACCTTATTGAGACCTCTGCTGGATACTAGCACACATGGTATGCACAAGGGCCAGGGTCTGAGAAACATTACTGTAGGAGGTATTGTTTTCCACAAGACATTAAGCCAAGGTACAGGCTTACTTGGCAAGGTGATTCCAGGTGGATGGTGAGTGATTATTACTACCACAGGCAAAAATCATGTTGTCAACTGGGCCAGCATAGTTTTCAGTAAAATCAAACAAAATATAGGGAAATGGGATCATACAAAACCAAGCACTTTTAGATTTCAATATCAATCTCCTCCACAGGTGAGATCTTACAAAATGTTCCTGTACAGAGGTAAAAATTCATGTTTCACATTTGGGTTGGTCACTGTGACTACCTCAGAATTTCTGAAAGTCATTGCTAGTGCAGGGTATTATTGAAAACAGGAAGTATAGAGTGGATTTGAAACAATGTGCTGTCTATGGCCACAGAACAGTAACTCATTCATCATTTATAAACCTCAAATTGTCTGCATTAAACATTGAAACGGAGAACATGAAATAACAGCAATGCATTAAGAAACTAATGGTAAATTACACTGCAAGTGCAAAAATCCATGAATACTTCATAGTGGTTAACTTTAAAAGTATCCATTTAGCTATGATAAAAGACGTTTCAATATTTAATTGGGTGCTTTTCACAGATGTTAATAATGAATATAATTCCAAATAATAATTAATTTTCCTCGGAGGGTAAATGGCCTATGCATTAAAGGGGGTTTGCACAATAAAAGAAACAATATGATGAGATATACAGATGTTGAGTATATCTGCACATGGACGTTACTGTTCACAAGAACTAACACATAAATGAGTATGCATAACTGTACGCATGAAAGCTGTTGTGATAAGAACTGCAGATACCTTTGTTCAGCAATACATAACATATTTTCCTGGTGCTTTTACATTAACCTGCAGAGATAAAAACGCCAACCTCAACACCCTGATTCCTGTTTTGCAGGTTATTAGAGTGATGAAGATCACCACAGTTAAGGTTGTCTGTAATGATAAGGAAGGGTGGACAGCAGCTGATTATTGGTGCATATTGTATATATGTCTCATGTCACTCCTAGTTGATCTTACAGATGACTGAGTAATAAGTTATGACAACTACGTATTCTCAGATGTGGCACCAATTAATGGGGTGACTATAGTATTTTTCTTATTAATACAAATAGTCAATTATATATTATCGCGGCACCATCTTAGGATTTTCACCCGAAAATTTGATTCATATATTCAAATGAAGAATTAATAAGAAGGGAGAAGACAAGGGACAGTCAACCTACAGAGTAATCAGACAACATATTTCAGAAATGCAAATGACATTTCTTTACAAACACAAAATTTACAACATATAATGGAAGCAGTAGTGTGGTGAGTAGGTATTGTTGATAATAAAGAGACAGAAATCTCAATCTTTGTCAGGCTCCTCCTTGACAGGGTACAGCAGGAAGTTGTGTGTGACTTGTCTCATTCTGCATGCTGGGTAGCACTGGCCTGGGTCTTCAGTATGGGTTGAAGCAGGACATAGCTGGACCCCTTGCTCTTTGCTCCCCTTTTAATATAAGGTTGGGTTCTTCTGTTGATTGTTGTGCTTCCTGGTTAAACTCAGAAGCAGAGCTTTGGGTCTGGATGAGCACAAAAGTCTTCCATTCAAGATAAGGTTCCACAAAAGTCTCCCTAAATGAGTTTCTCACTGAAGCCAGAATGCTGAACAGAGGTTGGCAAAGTCTCACTTGGATTCTTTCCATGCAAGTTTCCAAGACTTGAATTCTAGCTACTCCATGCACCAGATGCTACTTGTTCAGGTGCTGAATACCTGCTGTGTAGTGAGGACTGGGTCTCTTGACAGACCCAAGGAAAGGAAAGATCTCTTTTTAAAAAAAAAAAACTCCATTATCTCTCAAAATCTCTCCTGGAGAGGTCTCATAAAGATTGTAAAATAAGGTCAGCATGAATAGTCAACCTATCAACAGGTTTCTCATCTCAGAAAGCGAGAGGTATAAGGGAGGGTCCAGGCTTTGTGACCCTTTGTTAAGCACACACAGAAAATGGAGGAAGAATTCCTTCCTCACTCTGATGTGGTGCAGAGAGGTAAATGGTAAAGCTCAGACAGAGACATTGCAAACGTCATCTTTGCTACAATTTCGTAAAAAAAAAAAAAAAAAAAAAAAGTAAATTGAATGTGATTATCATATTGCTATGCATTCAAAACATAATACTTCGCTTTGCCACTGTAGTGGTATGGCTATTCATTGCACACTCAGATTGATAATGATAAGAGGTCAGTGCTGCTCCTATCATGTCAGTCTCCCTTCCCACTGCAGAACAATGTATGAAATGCTCCTTAATAAGGTCAGAGTAAATAATGATTTGGAAGGCCTGATACCACATCTTTATATGCATGCACCAGATTGTCACAGAGCTAACATTGTATAAAGTTTGTGCCTCCCTTCAAAACTATTTTAAGCTATTTTAAACTCATACAATTTTATATATTTTATTTTATGTAGACCTCTTAACAAAGGACATGTCACAAAGCACTTTACAGATTGCATATCAGACCTTTTTTGAAATGCATTTCCGTGGCATTCACAAAAATATTAATCTTTCATAGCCTTTCTCACACAACAGACTGAGCTGCACTGGTTTTGATAATTTTTCAGCAGTATTCATGCCTGCGTCAATGTGCCCTGCTGATTAACTGTAATGAGCTAACTACCTGGAAGCAATCAAATTTCAAATGATGTGATTTCATTTTTTCTCTCCTTCCTTCCTCACACCAGATTACACTAATAAAATAAAATCGGAATGTATCATTCATCTCTTTATGAGTGCACAACACAATAAACAACGCCAAAGAAGGTAAAGACTTCAGTTCATTGGAAAGTCAAAACGTCCTAAAATTCCTCGTAAATACAAACTGACAAAAAAAAACTTGACTTTTTTATTTATGCCTATATGGATTTCACCCCTCAGCTAGCACAGAGTCTCATTATGTGAGCAGCAAGGACGAGGTAAGTTCACACAATAACGCCAGACTGCTGAGGCTATTACCGCGCAGACAGAGCCACGTCTCCTGTCCAGTCTCCTCTCCATCACCAGGAAAAGAAAAGGTCTATGGTCTAAAGACGAACCCATCAACTCCACAGTGCAGGAACAGTGGAGATTCTGTTCATTAATATCTTCTACAGTCAATCAGTGAATGAATCCTATGTTTGATATTCTAATAAAACGGTCATGCAATGCACAATTACTGCAGTCAGTCATTGGCTATTAATGCACTTTTTTCCTGAGGGACATCAGCACATTGACACAAAGTGTGTACGTGTGTGTGTGTGAGAGAGAGAGAGAGAGACTCTTGTTAATATCAAACTAAGTCTAAGATCAGCCAAGACACCTGACAAAAAACCTTCTGGAACTTTCTTCTTCTTCTTCTTACTTTCTTCTTGCACTATTTTTAATCAATCCAAAGCACAGAGACAATCATTTTTGGCCTTATAGCCACCCTGACTGTCTTACACAACAGGATAGTGCCACATTAAATGGTTCCTCCAAATTTTGTCAGATGCACAACAGAAGTACTGTGGCACTGTTGACAAATACACAACAAAAGTTACCACCAATAGGTGATAATTTCACACTTATTAACTATCTTGTGGTCAGGCTGATGAAAATAAGGAATAAGAATAATAAAAATACAACCTGAAAATGCAGCAATGCCATGTCCTCCCCACAGGAGAATATTGAATATACATGGGAAAACTGAATTGAATATAAGAATGCAAGTATGTCTTCTTGTACTCTTGTATTGAATAAGACTTAATTCAATAATTGAATAAGACTTAATTAAACTTAATTGACAACCTGTCTTTACAACATAGTCCAAGCCACATAGACTCTGCAGTAAGTACTCTACACAAGTGTTGTTACATTCAATGATGTATATTAAAATATCTTGTCCTTTTTTATTTTGCTGCTGGGTCGTGCTCCATTGCTGCCAATCTAATGTTAATTCAATCGCTGGTTTTCAAGAGAAAAACATATACCTTAGGTTAATTGAGAGACCACAGAAGTAAGATAAAAATTCTGGTGTATTCCACAGAATGTAAGACTTCCTGTTACTCTTCTTCAGTCTAATTAGCCTTAAGTACATGGAGAACTGCCTCTCATATGCCTGTGCATTTGCAAATGCAATTTTAGCTTAATTATCAATGCAATTCATACAAGAACATGACCCTAATTATAAACAGGCAATATCACTTGGTACTGTACATACCTTAAAAAATAACACCACATGGCTTCAAGGTTTTATCAGTCTATTTCCAACCTAGCAATATGCCCAGGAGATTTCGCTCACTGCAAGTAGCCAAAAAAAACAACCTAGACCTCATAATTCCTTCTTCAGGGTTTATACATTTTAATTGTACAGGATTGTGTTTGGTGCAGGGTATCTGTTCAATGGGAGCAGCATGTGAGCCCAATTGTGAAAGCCACACAACAGGCCACTCTCTCTTTATAGCCCAAATTTAGTTAAACACCAACGTGTCCTCATCTTCTGTCACACTTACACACAGTAGTTGAACCTCAGTGCAGCATATGATCTGTATTTCTTGGCTCACTTCCTGATATGATACTAAATTTGGCCAAGGAGGACCAAGTGGAAGTAGGTGTGCTTATTGTGACATTGTGAAATCAGAATGGCATAGTGCAACCCTGCACCACTGACAAAAGAGCAGAACACTGCACTGCAACTACTTTTGTATATATGTAAGTACAACACAAATATTTGGAACTACCCATGTCGTTACTATGTAATTGCATGTAAACACTGTGTAATTACATGGTACTTACATAGGTTGTTCCACTGTAATTCCACTGGAATAAGGGCACTGTATTGTAAAGTTGGACCAAAATTCCTTTATGAATCCTGCTAATCAAAATTACAGAAATATATGTCCACTACATTTTCCATTTTAAACAAAAACCCCAGAGAACAGGCAAAGGTTGACCCAAGAAGGTGGGTGGCTGCAGTTACATGAAACAGAAAACTTTATACTGCCTCATTCAGACAGGACTGAATTCAGGGCAAAAACAACCCTGAACTTGAACACATTTGATTTCCATGTTTTTCCAGAAGTGACAAGATGAATCTGAAGTTTTTAATATTAGCTATGTATTACATTAATTAGCCTTTCCCTACCACAACTCCCCCTGACTCATGCTCAGTCATGATTATTCACTGGCTTTTCAGATTTGCTCAGGAAATGCCAGCAGGCCCCCAGTGAAACATCCCTCTGTCCTGTATATTTAAATTATAAATGTACATACATTTAAGACGCATTTTCATTTTTAACTGCAATCATGATTGAAAACTATGTCATTGTCTTGCACACAGCCTCTTTACGGAGAAATAAACACCTTCTGTCAGAGTCCACTGGAGTGCTCAGTTACTGTTATTCAGAGGAATGTAAAGTAAAGATGAGAGTTTAATAGCAGAGATGAAATGAGCGTTTAATGAGGGATGAGACTTTGGCCTGCACTTACAGACAAGTTGGCCAAGCTCTGCACTGAGGTCAGTGTGCTCGGAGCTGTAATAGTAATGAGCTGAAAATCACTGCTATAAGAGTACTAACAGCACGGATCAATATAGGTCGTGATGAGAAACTTGCCCCTACAAAGTTCTTTGGAACAGTCTTATTTTGCTGACAGTAGGGATAAATGCTGCAATATTGCATCGAGAATGGCCGCTCCATTGTGTTTGTCAGATAAATGCAGAAGGGCTGAAAAAAAAATCTATGTGGAAAGCTATGCTACTTGTTACAGCCACTGGTGAGCCATCATTGTCCAGGCAGTGCTTTCAAAATGGCCCAAACATGAGCTCTGAAAATGGTCACAGCTGCAGTTGTATGGGTTTTGTTATGTTAATCGTTTTACTATCAGTGCAAGGAAAAAAAACATATTTCACTGAACATCTTTTTGAAAAAAACCAAGGTATTTCCTCTGACTAGTTTGATACCTCAGATAATAAACTTTCTCATTCTCACACACTAATTTTCATGCAAATGATTCAAAGAAAAATGTTGCCAGGAAGTCATTGTTTGTCTCTAAGGAGCAATATGCAAGACGTACTTGGGAAAAGTAGCAATGCAGCACAATAGAGTGGAAACAGTTGTGAGCCAGAGATGAAGTGCCTAATTAGAGACATTGTTAACAACGGGACAGAAATAATGGAACAAAACTTCGGGATGCCTGAGAGAACCATTACCTGAGAGAGGACAGATTAACGAGAGGCCTGATCACTTCAAAACGCCTAAGTTAATAATTAAGCCGTTAAAGTGATTAATCCTCATTCACCCCATAATGCTCCTCTGATTCTAAACGCGTGTGCGTGTGCATCATTCTCTAAGTGCACAATATAATGTCCTGCTTTCCCGTGCACTGTGGGGACAGGAGCCATACACTTATCAGGCCGAAGCCGCCGCTTCACAAGGGAAAAACAGCCAGAGCTGATAAGGCAAGTAAGTGCATCGCAGGACATCACAGAGAGCGAATTCTGAGGGCTGGCGATATGGGAACGACTCTGGGGCCCATGGGTAAAAAACAACAGATCCAGCATCCCACATGATGACATTAAAGAGAATACTCACATACCTCAGACCAGTTTTGAGTCACGCTGGCATCACTATCAGACATTGCCACAAGTGAATTGCGGTTTGGGAGATATGTAATTCATTCCACCAACTGTCAGTGTGACATTTTGTCAGTCTCTGTATGTGTAGTTATTACCTGTTTTCTCCATTATGCAGTTTTTTATACAGAGTATTATGTAAAAAATTATAGGTCCTTTAAAAATGTTCAGTGTTTGCTTGGTTTCCTCGTCCACAACAGCTATGTGCCTGTTTGTAATCTTCCCTCAGGAGACAGCTGGAGTGATACTGTGCTTCATTGTTCTGAATAAATAAAGTGCACTGCCAAGGACAAACTGTTCAAGTCTTCTGTTGCTTTGCTCTTAAAAGCAATGGATGTACACTAGAAAATGAAAAGAAAAGAAAGGAAGACCAGTTCAAAAACAAGTCCCATTCAGGATCATGGAACAGAACAAATTTTTCTGTAATTACAGTATTTAACCATAAATACAATGGAGCCATACATCCTGCTCCCACTTCATGTTCCTGACTGCTCCTGGCTAAATATGATGCCATTCTGCCAGCAGAAAGACCTCTTCAGCCACCCACAACCTGAGAGGCGTGATGTGAGGCTCCTTTTTTGTTAGCCCCAGACCTGCTCTGCCATCTCACAGAACCTTTTTTTAACATTTCCTTGAACCAGCACATCTTTGCAGACATGTTTTGGTTTTCTTTGAAGTGCCCTGGCCTGTGGTCAAGTAACAATTCATTGATGACGTGAAAGATGTCATAACGTCAAAGAAATAGCCATGGGTATGATGCCATAAACTGTAATCACTGGTATCACTAAACCGATGCGTTGTGATTACAAAATATGAAGATACTTACATTTTCATGTCTATGGCTTCATCACATCACATTACATTACGTGCTTTTAGCAGATGCTCTTATCCAGAGCGACATCCAGCACAATAGAACGTAAGTGTATCCATCCAAGTTACATGGGCAACAGTGTAAGACCAGGCTAGTAACACTCCCAGACCAGTGAGTGTAAGCATAACACCATTCAAGCCCTACCACAAGTTAACTTGTGCAACGTGAGGGGGCAAAAGCAGCCAAGTATACTCCAATACATCAGTCACTAGAACACAGAATACAAAATACATCGCAATACTACACATAAAATAAATATCAAATACTATAGATAGCAGGTGTTAGGGGGTGGGGATTGAGGTGGAACCGAGATAGATAGCAGGTGTTAGGGGGTGGGGATTGAGGTGGAACCGAGATGCAGTCTGAAGAAGTGGGTCTTCAGTGTGCCTCGGCTGCAGCTGTGTTGGCTCCCTGTGCTATTGTAAAGTGCAATATATCGGGAGCTTTGGAATCAGTCGTTGAATTGGAATTACATTCTCCAGCAACTTTAGAGCAGAAACAGCGCTGTTAACTAAAAGTGGACTGATAGATGTACATATGAATTGTGTCATGTACAGTACATAATGATGTTAAGTGGTATATATGTATGTAGCAATGTCATTATGCATATTAATGTGCAATTTCCTAGCTGCTTAAGCTCTCAATGTTAAACAAAACAGTTTATGAAAACAGATAAATATTTGATGCATTTTCAGACCTTGGAAGCAGCTCTCAAATGTATTCAAATAGAGAAAAAATAATGGCATAAGGATAAGAATATAATGAATTGGTTTAGATGAAGCAAGGTTGACAGCCATATGGAGATGTCAAAAATAAGCTCATCTTGATTAAATCTTAAGCAACATATGGAAGCTTGTACTAAACAAGCACCGGGCCCCCTCGTTGTTGCATTTAATTGGACATTTTCACAGACTGCTTCAGCAGCAGCAGGAGGGTGCTGCTTGCTCTACTGTGAAAGGATTTTGTTGCCTGGACATGCCCCTGCAGAGGTTTGCTTGCTCTGTTCCTTTGTGTGTTTTAGGGTTGTGGCAGAGAAAGGACACCATGGTAACGCCACTCACTGGCACTATTAACAAAGGGAGTCTCCGGGTCAATTTGGTGTTTAAACGTACATGATGCAAAGCACACATGGATCGAGATGCTTCCCATGCTACTTTTCATACAGCCCTCGCCCCAGACCAAGCATGCAACCTTTCCACAATAATTCAACGTACAGCGTCTTAGTCATGATGACCCAGACCTACCTCTTGTTTAAAGCCGACCATTCCTGTATTACAAAAGATTATGACAGCAATGCCGTGTGTATTGGAGTTTGGAAAAGCCATAGTTTAAGAGAAAGTCTACGCTCTTCTAATGTTGGTAACACAATATTATTGCGAGCAAAACAGCATATGCGAAATTCCCCCAAATCAATTTACACCTGAAAATCTAGCAAGGAGAATTGGGGCCGACAATCTGACAAGCGAATAGACTCCATTTTTCATCTGGTAGCTCATATGTAATAATGTTGCAGTTGGTCATGCCCAGAGGCAAGAAGATACTGAATAATGCACCGGGATTGTAATCCACATTCAATTTTCATCCTTCTTATTTATTTATTTACCTGCCATTTTTAGAAAATAAGTCAATGGGTTGTTCTCAGTTGTCTGGAATTGTACATGATTTCAATGTTCGAACTTGCAAAGGGAATCAAATTCAAGATGAATTTACAATAAAGGTAATGAGGCTCAATCATGCCCCATCTGACCTGAAACATCAGACTTAATGTTTCACACCAATCGCACTATGAACCCATGTCTGTGAAAGCTACTAAAGACATTAGAGAGTCTGTACTTGTCCAGAAGCACTCACTTAGTTTACTCTTGCCTAGTGGGTGAAAACAGATTTAACTGATTTGTAATTTTTTGCTGCTACTGTAACAAAATCGGACATAAAGGAAATCAATCATGCAGCCTTGTCAGAATGTGTTACCTTTCCAATGATTATGAGATTATGAAAAAACATCTGAAATTATTGAATGCACAGCATAGACATCCACACAAACATACATCAATCTGTTATGGCAAAATTAATAATTGAAAGGCATACCTTGTCGCCAACTGTTTGGCTTTGTGTTTACTTTATGGATAAAACATTTTGGTGACTACACAGTTTCAAACAGAACATACAGACAACGTATAATAATCAGTAATCAAACATCTGTGTCATCAACTAATCAATTCCCCATCCCTCAATGATCAATCAAGCAAACACCGTTGCCCAGGAAAGGTATACGTAAGTACCCTTCGTAAGCTTGAGCAGGGCAGATTGTTACTACACTGACATTTCTTAACCCAATTCAAAATGAACCTTGGAGACCACATAGAACTCATGATTCTTTTATACTGAATGGTGATACAGTTCCAGTCATGTTGTATACCCTTCGCTCTTCGAACAATGCCATGGAAGACAGGCTAGCCATGAGGCATGTTAGATGCCACAGGTAGAGCTATTAGCAGAGGTCATCATGCTCTACCTGCACATGACAAAGCCCAAATGCAGGAACAAGCTCCATCTCCAACAACAGGTGGCTGCCGACACTGCCGCATGCTTGTGGCAGATCTCCAAAGCCATTTGTCGTGTCGCTTTCATTAGCTGATGGTGTGAGGGTAACAGCCACACTTTCCTTCTTTGCCACAGATTCATTTAAATACACCTTGGGGTTGCTTATGGTCATGTCCCTAACTACAGTCAGTTCTGCCTTGAACCATGCTAATTGGTTTCAAATATAAGTCACGTGATTTGACTTACTGGCAGGTTTTGCCAAAACTAGGGAACATCTAAAGGATGGCTCTTGTGAAAGGGAATGCAGTTCATCTCATTATGGCCAGTGTACACTAGTACAAAGCAAAAATAGAACAAAGCTTTTGTAAAGCTGGTTGTAAACAATTAACTAGTAACACATAACAAATGTGTGTTTCAGGACTGCAAATGAAACAAACACTAATGTATTATCATTACTATAGTAGCATCAGTCTGTGTAAGCTTCCTTTCAATTAATCCTTTTTACCCCCTGTCAAATGTTTGCATGAAATGTACCTTTCAGTGTTAGGTGTCTAGCATCATACTACTGAGGTATTGAGCCCTGTTGCATCAGTAAGCACGAGTGTTATGTCAATCCACACTTCAAAACTAATGGTCACAACCTTGTCAACACTGTCACACCTACTCAAGAAAAAACAGGAAACAGTACCCTCAGTGCAGCTGTCATTTTTCCTATTCGCAGAGTACAAAAAAGCAATACAGTGTGTAGTGTGCTGCAGTACATTACCATGGTCTTACATTACTGGTGTTTATATAGGGGCCTAAGAGAGATTTGGGGTGGACCTTTGAAGACCTGCAGCAGCCCAAATAGCTCAGTTTTAACTGAATACAAATAGCAATGCCACCCTCTAACACTGCACAACACAGATCTCACAATTCAATGTTTACAGTATTACAAGAAATAGATATTTTTCCCATGTGACTAACATACAAAAATATTCGATATCAAGCAACAATGCTTTCATATGAAGTGAGATGTGAGCTTCTCAGTTCTGTGTTGAATGTGCATTTTACACAAAAGACATCAGTTACAAAGATTGTATTGGGAGCTTGGAGCTTTTCAGCAGAGGCATTGTTCCGAACAGCATCCATGACTGGCACCATCAGTACAACTGTTTCAATAGACACCCTCATCCAGAGGTAGTGAAATTACAAGTACCAATATATACTTCATTCATCATGGTTTCATATGTTATCATTGCAGAAGATTCAGGAATATGCGCATGTTTTTCTTTCATTATTGCTTCACGTTTTCCAAATGCATCTGCAGTGCTGACCTATGCTTGCAGGCCATGAACTAGCGAGAAAAGGAAAAAAAACATATTACACAGAACAGAGTGTCTGGTCCATATGCATTTCTCTGTCCTTTGTTGTTGTTTTTCTCTCCAGACAGTGATGACTTTAATCTTCCCTGATCCCGCACAACTGCCTCGCCCCTCTTCTTTTCATTTTGCAAAGTGTTACTCATAGCAACCACCACCAACTCCAAAAAAAAACTCATCACACTGAACACAGAGATGGTGGTAAACTGAAGGCAGGGGATATGAGGGATGGGATGGATTACTCAAATGACTGAGGCCATTTGGATATGCCGCATCGAACAGGTGACATTCAAAGAACAGATGCGCCTTTGTGTAGATTATACAGTGTGCAGTGAGCTTTTCTTTTTGCTAAAGAGAGACACCATGCCCTTAAAAGAAATAAAAACTTTTCTATTTTCTACTTTTCCATTGTTGGAATTTCACAGATTTCACAGACCCACCTCTCACTCCCACTCCCCCACCCTTCACACACACACACACACACACACACACACACACACACACACACACACACACACACACACACACACACACACACACACACACAAAGAGTGAGCATAAAGCACTAAGATCTACACACTTCGAACAGCACAGTACCTCACGGTTATCCTTAGTTTTCTTCCAGCATTACAAATACTTGGCTGAAGACACGTCAAATGTCACCTTCTATCATATGGGTTATTGCCACTTTATATTAATGGGAATTCAAGAAGGACTTTTAAATTGACTGAACATCCTTCAACCAATAGTTTATGAAAGTTTTAATTCTGTAAAATATTAGGAAGCATAGCAGTTCCAGTGTGTCAATGTTTGGATGGTATGTTGCGTTGCTACTGTTCTTCAGATTCTTGCCTGTTTATCTGGGCTGTAGGTGTTGGCGCAAGTCCCTCAGCAGACATGGCATGAATATTCAGCAGAAATAATACAATTAAAAGCTTATCGATTTTAATATTACACGTGCATAAGATAAATGTTAATATGTACTTGTGTAAAATGTCAAGACCCCTAATGGTAAACATTTCAAAATATTCTATTGTCAATATCTTTTCAACATATTCTATAAATGTATCCCATAAAAATTGGAATAATCTTGTATTAGTTAAAAATGGCAGTCAAATAAGATTCTTTTTATAACGTCAAAACAAAACTGCACATCCTTCCCTTGTGTGACCTTAAGAGACCCACAGTAGAATGTCAGAGAAGCACGAGCTCTTCTGTTGTTATTCCACTGCAATTACTGTATTAATGATTCCACTGCAACATGCACTCATTATGTGAAATCAAGAATAATGCTATTTGTTCAGCATTCATCAATGGGAATGGGTTCATATTTAAATGAATAACAGGGGGCGCATTAAAATTTGAGAGTGCATAATTCCACAATAAAACAACTAAGACAAAATAAGACAACTCATCTGTATTCAGTTTGGTGGAAAACAATGAAACACAGGAGCATATGTTCATGTGTGAGGTTTGTGTTATGTAAAAGCACAAACCTCACCTCCCTCCCACCTCAACTCTATTGTTCTATATATCACATACATACATTTGTGGCCAAGCTGGTAATGTATGAACTTCAGGATTCTCCAACTGGGATTCAATGGGAGGGCATGTCTAGAGAGAGAAACTGATGTGGGAAATGAACCATTTAGTCTGTGTGAATTATTGGTTTCCTCCCGCTGTTTGACATACTGAACACGCTCTATTTGTTCTGCACATTTGTGTATTGTCTCGCCTCTCCCCGCACGCCAGAAGGATGTGCGATGAGTAAGACTGACTTAAGGGCATGTCAGGACAAATGCACTACCGGATATCATATAAAATCCTAATTAAAATGAAATGTAATACCATGACCTTTATGATAAGGGCACAAATGAAAAATGATTAATTAATATCGTGACTCATTTTAAATGCTCTTCAAAAGCTGAAAAAAGAGAGCTTGTCCTAACTGCATTTTCCAGAAGAGTAATATTCCACTCCCTCACCTAATTGTGGATCTACATTAGTGGTATTTATCGATAAAAACATTTCGGTTTTTTATTTAAAATGTTCACAGACCTGGGCGCACACCAGCAACCCTGGGTGGTCAATCGTGCGCCCACAAGCCAGTGTAAAGATGCAAATGATGCGTCTTCCTTTGACTTATGTATGTGTGGGCCTGGCTCGGGTACTGCAGTGCTTGGGCTATCCAGATTGGGAGAGTTTCAAATCTTACAACAAATATCAACAAAGCAAGGAGCAACAATCACAAAATTCACATGTCAGAACAAAATCAACACTGACCACTAGGCAGATGATACATGTATCTACTTGGCAAGGCCAGCACTAAAGAAATCCAAAAAACAGACCAGTTGAGTGCATTTGTAGGACACCAACAGAGAACAGACATTTGTATATCTTCTGAAGGGAGAGTGCATTCACAGCAAGACAATAGCAGTCTAACAGGTGGTGACAAAGGAAATTAACTTTTCCTACAAGCCCACAAAATTCACAGTTTCCCTCAAGAAGTTGTCCATCCTTATCAGCCAAAGAGTCATTACAGTGTTCTTTTTACTTTTATCTCTCTCATGGACAGTAACTACCACTTGCACACTAAAGCTGTTTAATATTCACACTAGCTCTGGGAAAGTTATTCAGATAAGGAGACTCAGCTAAGACACAACGCGTCCAGTAGAAAATCACAGAGAGAAAAAAAAGGCAGAGCTTTGCAGTGCCTGTTCCTGAGTTCTCTTGGAAACCGTACTGAAAATTGGCAGAACCTCTCCCCTCACATGCTTCCTGATGATTCTCTTAATCTGAGTAGCAGATAGGATGGAACAGCCTGCCAAGCCCCATGCTGAGGGCGAGGGAGAAAAATAACAACTTGCAGGACTTTGAAAGAAGAAGCACAAAACAGAGCACTGAGCAAAATGCAATAGACTCTCTGCGCCAGCTCATTAGAGAAGCAATAAATTTTGGAAAAAGATGAACTGTAAATGAATTGCGTTAACACTCAAGGGTCTGGATGCTGAGTTAGCCCTGTCTAGTCATGCAACGACTCCCTAACATGGAACCAGTTCTGACAAATATGAGTTCCTAACCTGGATTAAACCTCAGGGTCTTCATTAAAAAATATATTCTTCATTAAAAATGCCTTAAAATGCATTAAAAATCTATTCTGGCTGCTCTAATCTTCATATGCCTTCTCTCAGCCTTATATGTAGGTCTGCTATGCTTACACCTCTTCCAGTTTTTGGTCCTTCTGCTTTATCCACTCTGCCTGTGACCTCATTTGAATGTAATGCTATTCATATTATCTTCCCCATGTACTTCTTAATCTCTTGTCCTACAAGTCTGCTAGATAACTCCTTTGAAGAGCTATTCCCACCAGGATGACATGCTATGTCTTTTCAACTTGTTCACCTCTTTCCCATGTTTCCCTCAAACTCAAAAAGTAAGCAGTTACCTGGACACAATATATATTTGTTTTATTTTGTCCATCCTTTGACTGTCTACCACATTCTCTCGGTGCATCCTCTCTGTCCTCCCCTTTGTGGATCCCTTTATAAGTTTATCTACTTATTGAGTTGCTTCTACTCTGATATTTATCCTCTTATCAGCTCATCATAGTCTGTCAATTCTCTGCCTGGTCTCTGGAAACCCTAGGAAAACCCTGTAGCTAGAAAGAGCCTGGGCTCAGCAGAGAAGAGATGGAAGAACACCAAACTCCTGATCAGCAGTTACTCCATAATTCTCCCTAGATTATAATAAAAACTGACAGTGAACAAACGATCAGGAAGAATTTCATTCTAAATGATGAATGTAACACAATATACCACAGTGAATCATGTGGTGCAAAGCAAGGTCCATTAACCATCCACGCAGAGCCGCAGTACTCATTTTACACTTTGGCCTCTGTGGTGGAGCTAAGAAACTTGACATTTTGACCTTATTTTTTTATAAAAAAAATAATGACTTAAAAATATATTAAATTCAATGTAATGATAACTTGGAGATGAATTTCAAGCAGTGAAATTTCTTTGTTGGGTTTCTTCTCTTCTTCTTGCTTTTTTTGCTGTTTATACTTGTCATGCTAAAAGTCACTGTGTGTTCAGTTGTCTTTCATCCCTTAATCTTTATGTGAACACCATGTGGTATTGTGCTTCATGTCCAAAACTGTCTTTACTGACATTAGCAGCCACCGCAACCTATTTCTCATTCCACCATCACCCGGCTGTCTTCAGGCACGGACGGAGCAGTGCTCCAAATAGGAATTGACACACTTGATTGGATTGACTCCAGACTGCAGCAGGAGATCTGTGCTCAATAAACCCAACGCTCCACAGAGATCCAACATTATGCTGTTTTTTAAGCAGGGAAATCACAGGAGGGAGGCTTCCGTGCTGGCAAGCTATAAGCTAATAAGTTAGTTTTAGAAACTCTAACTAATCCTGACCATACTGTTTTTTGACAGACGTGTCATATGGCAAAGGCTTTGTATTTCATTTAAACCTCCCAAAGGATGGCAGAAAGCATTGTGTTCTGCTCGGTAATTGGTTTTGGTCAACCAGGCTGGTGTCAGATTTTGTATCTGTGGAGAAACCATTCCAATTATTTTGGAAAGAGTGTATTAGGGAAATATAATACAGAAATGTGGCATGTAAGGCCGATAAGAGTCAAAGCAGTGAGCACTCACCACATCATTCACAAGTCTAAATTGTAATATTTGTGGTGTCATTTATGAAGCATGTTGTTCTGGGCGTAATAAATTAAGGCGTGCCATTGAAAGGTAAATAACAGGGTAATATTTTGTGTATGAAGGTCTTTAGCTATTCATTATACTGTTGAAAAAGGTTGCAAACATGATCATTTAATGATGCGTTTGTTTGTAATTCAATTGGTATGAACAGTAGCTGTTAAAAATGAGAAATAAGCAGTAGAATAACCTCTTACCATTTCCCACGCTGAGCAAAATTAGTTTGACAGTTTGAAATTAACAAAAAAGGTCGTAGAAGTAACAAATTGAATGTTCAATATTGTTCAATGAGTGACATTTTTTTTTCCGCAAACATAGAAAAGCTCATTCTGAGTACATTAACAATGCTGTGGCTCTGAATATACCCATTCACTGATGAAGAGTCATACTGTTCCTGCATGGACAGATGCCTTCAAGTGGGACTTCATTTCGACCATTCCAATCCTAGAGACCTGAACTGACCGAGCAAAAAATGCCCTTTTCTCTCTACAATTCCTTCCAGTCTGTCAAACATCTAACCTATCATCTTGCCAACTTGCCAACGAGCCCTTCATGCAGAAAGTAAAACTTACACATGCAATGTAGTCTTAATTACAGACTGGGGAGAGTAAACACTGCCCAATCAGTGGGGAGGGCAGGAGCCCATAAGTAATGCAGAGCACTGGCCTGGGCTAATGGAGAACATGCTCAGCCGCTGATGAACCACAGTTTGCCTGGCAGGTAGAGGCTTCCATTACCCGTCTTGCCTACGCCGTGAAAACAGTTATCCATCTTGCCTACGGATGCAACGGCGCTGCACTGAGGCAAAGCGCCAACTATGGGCCATCGATGACGGACAGTACCATTTACTCAATGGAAACCAACTCCGTGGGGGACATGGCAATAATGGACATTCTGCGGAGGGCAGCGAATGCTGATATCTGCAATGGTAACACTGCTTCCTCAACTGGATGATTAACCAAAGCTAAACTTTCCATTGTACACAGAGGAATCTCAGCAAAAAAAGAGATGCCCTTCAGAAACATTTACAACCCACACTTATCTTTCCCCATATCGACTCAATGAGCCCTCGAGGGATAGAGGAAAGGTGTCAACAAATAGATCTCAAAGCAGGCACTCCATCTGGTGCAGAACAAAACACTGACAGCAACAGCACAAGTTAGCTTTCGGAGTAGAAGCCACTAAGGATACAGCATAATAGCTTCACTGCACTAATATTTTACTATTTATTTTTCACAGAATGGCAATAATGGCAACGTAAATTCCGAGCGCTTGTCAATGGCAAATGTTGAGGATTCACCAGACTTCCACCATAACAGGGTGAGTTGTGTATGCAGCCGTTTTAAAACACAGACCTCTTGTATTCACCCTAAAATCTAAACATATCCTGTCTTTCTTTTCTGTGCGCACCTAACCAAAGAACAGTAATGCTGATGAGTTAATCTCTCACCCCATTTCTAGGAAACAAATCAAATATTTACTGGACCATGACTTAGTTATGACTTAGATATTGGACAGAGGCAAAGAAAATGCTTTGTCCGTTGCAAAAGATAACCACATCAGTCGAAGCATCATGTCACTGATTCAGATATACATCAGTGACCAATCAAACATTTACTGTCATGCGCGGGCACATTTAAACTATCAAGTCAATATGCCAAGTAGTGACCAATAATCAAGACTGAGTCCATTAGGACCGCTGATGGGAAACGTGGAAAAGCATATATCCTCTTAATCAAATTTGAATCAGAGTATGAGGTAGTTTTTTGTTGATAAAGAGATCAAGAGATGTTTGAAAAGCAAAGGATAGAAATTAGGATAGAAATTAATAGGAAATTGAAGTTATAAGAAACCTATATACTTCGCAATAAGGTGGTGGATAACATACAGTGCGTGGTCATTGGTTATGTAAAGACGTTTTGAGCATGTATCAGGCATGGATGTTCTTGCAGCAGAAATTATAAATAAATAATTATAAATAAAGTACTGATAAGCATGGGCTTAAAAATAAAATCAGAGATCTCTGTGACCTTAACCTGAAAATCGATAGGGTTTTAGAGAAATTGCCAGGTATCATCTAAATGCATGCCTAACTGTTACAGACCAGAAATCGGGGAGGAAAAAAAACAGCAAGGAGGCTGTGTGACCTTGCCCTTTGACCATGTGACCAGAAAGTTCTTCAATATCGATTCATAGCTGGCTGGCTAAATGCTGATGGACTAAGGGAATGAAGAATGAAAGGACAGCGGGATATAATTATTTCAGTGGGGTATGAATATGGTTTTTGATCTGGTTTGCTGCCAGCAAGCAATTATAGACAACATTCATTCATTGACAAACTAACAACCTGCCTCTACACCATTATTAGTTTATTAAACTTGTTTACTGGAGTAATGGAGTGACTTCAACAAAATATTATGAAAAAAAAAACATTTTAACCTGCCCACATTAGACATAACACCAACCATTATGTCCTCCTCCTAATTCATATAACAAACCAATTCTAAAACAAGTGCATTGCATTCAAATTTCTATCTGTTGGACCCTTAATGTTTCAAGTAGTATGGGATTGTCATTAAGCAAGGTTTGCATTGTGTTTCATTAATTCGCAAACACTGACTGTCATATTCATTTTATAACTCATTTTAATGGAACTGCTGTTCACCCAAATTATGCCTTTAGCAATAAGAGGGAGAAAAGTTTTCTGAGAGAGATATTTCAGGTGCAAAGTGTGGCGTGTTGAGAAACAACTCTAATTACTGCTGGCCCCTCTTTCTGTAAACCTTGGCTCCTTTCATCACCACTTGACAGCTAGGCGCATTAGTAAGCAATAGCATTGACGAGTACTATTTTCAGTCCAGGAAGCAACAGTAGTCAGCATGATGATACACCCAAAATAAGCAGGTTGCCTTGAGCTCGAATAACGTAAATGCACAAAAGAAATTGATTCCTTGTATAGAGGACAAAAGCAAATTACTGAGCCACTGATGAACATTTGTACAAAATAGATTACGTCTTGGCATGCCGGTTCTTGTGTGCATCCTCAGTTTCCTTTTACAGAGAATGGAGCAATACAATTCAGAGGCAAAAGCACAATATTCCCTGACTTGTCAGCTGCAGACTCAGATACAAAGAGATGGGACTGATGCGAAATGTGCCAGTCAAATTGCCGAGCCCAAAACAGCCCCCAGCAACACTACGTAAAGGCCATTTGAATACGTCACTGCTATCGCTAGTGATGTTGCACCCAACTGTAATTCACACACATTTGAAAATGATGAGGGTGACGGAAGTTAGGACATGATACCATGAATACCTAAAAAGTATTCATGGAACCATCTCCGTAAATGACAGGTGAGCGTACAATTAAAGCAGATATTTTTTGATGTGGTAGGGGCACCACAATACAATGAAACGCACCTTACTGTCAGTTTTTCCCAGGCAACATCTTCACAGGTTAAATCCTTTGCCCTGGAACTGTGTTTTTAGTTGTGCTATACCATCTAGTGGTATATGCTGGTAAAGCAATAACAAAATCAAACGTGATTTCTCACAAAGCAGAGGATTGATACAGCAATCAATAAGAAGAAATCCTGTAGAACACAATAAAGCTTTGTTTTTTCCAAGCCATTTAAATGCTGTTGGAAGTCAGATGAATAATATTACTGGAGAGGTTGAACAATAAATGCTGTGTTACATGTCCTTTGTGTTCCTCATAGTGTCTACCACAAAATGTGTATAAATTTACACAAGAAATATGTTGCAATTCCTCTGATAAATGACAGTAAAATGATGTCATTGTTTATATCTATTTTTACCTCATAACAATTAACACTCCACAAGACTATAGATTCCATGACAATGTCCATGATGAAAAATACACATATAAAAGCTATTTAAAATCATTGAATCCAATATTATGCAATTGGATTAAGGAATAATTAGGATGCATGGAAATGTTTTAATACTTGAGTCATTTAAATACTGTATCTAAATAGAAATACATTTCTTTTCATTCAAAACTAATATTGATGTTAGGTTGGTCACATATACATTTTTTGGATATGTTGCTTCTGTTATGAATAAACATACTTTTAAATTTTAAGTTAAGGTCCAAAAGGCCATATCTGCAGAATGACTCTCCTACTATGCTGGGGTAATTACATAGCAGGCAACAGATGGCAAAATGATATTCTGATTAATTATTCAATCGCACAACTCCAGCTCCATCCTCACTCAGTCTGTGAGTTTCAGGGGATTTGTGAGAGAGGAGACCAAATGACATTGCGGATCATGCATTACCGAGTCAAGGACACTCAAAGTCAGGGCAGCGTTTAACATTACCGGGAGCTCAACCATGCGTAGGGAGAAATTCATTAAGGAGTGGATCTAACCAACCATTAACATTCAAACAAATGGTTATGGCACTGCTTTATAATGATGCTGATTGTGTCAAAATGCTTACGCAGATTGGACAGCATGCCAATGTGTCTTTGAGCAGGGCAATCAAGCCAAGCTGCTCCCCAGCATTCAGCTGTGGAAATGGGTAATACTGTACGCAGTTTCAAAAAGCGTACCCTGAATAAGAGCAAAATAAAGAGGAAAATCTGCTTTGGCAAAATAAAAAAGGGACAGTCTGATGTGCAGCCATACCACATCAATCACTCCTGGATAACATTACGCAGTGTTCTGCATCACACTGAGGTATGAAGGCAAGGCATACCTGTAGGAAAAAAAGGTTTGCAAAAACAGGTCTGGCACACTTTCAGTGCAATAGCTCACGGCCATCAGTCAGAACAGAGGGAGAATGTCTGCCCAGCGAATGAGTCAGAGGTACTAGAGCAATTCTTGGCTGTGCATGCTTTTGAAAGAAACATGATAAAGCTTTCTACTGTCAGTCTCAGATCACACTGTATGCTGAATCATGGAGCTTTTAAGAATAAGACACTTGAGTGTGCCTGAATCCCAGCAGGCCATGCGATTTCTTCCTTCCCCAATTGTCGTCACATAAAGGCCTGAAGTTATATTCTCTCGAGTGTTAAATTGGAGAGCACACAGCGAGTTGCTGCTGTCACCAAAGTGGCCAGCAGGGGGAGGGCTGTGTAGACAAAATGACTGTCTGAACCACAAGCTGCAAGACAAAAACTTGAGCCCTTCTCCTCCTTTAACACCAGACAGCCACAGATGTGCACACCCATGCCCCACACCATTCTCTATCTATCAAATCCCCACACTGCTTCTTGCTTTTGTAACTGTCTGTTCGCTCTGAGGCAGGAGTCAGGGAGAGTACTCTCTCAAGGCAGACAAATGGAAGAAAAAGGGCCTGTAAGACCGTGTAACAGCACTGCGGTGAGATTTTACAGGGAAATCCACTATTTGAGATTGTGTGCCACCAAACAGACGGCTTTCTCTAGGCCAAGGCTGCGGCAACTTCCTGCTACCGATGCATCCTATGCTGTTTTGGGGGGGGGAAGAGAAAACATTCTGTCCACTCAGGACGGCCAAGCAGCTGCTGTGCAACTTCAATGTTGCCAACCTGGGCAATTTCGCCCTGGCAGCAACACTTCGTTAAGTCAATACCAATTTCGGAAGCAGTCCCAAAGTTTACTCTCCAAACATCATCTGTGAGGCTGAGCACAGTAACGCCCGAGTCTGATGAAGAGTATGGTAATAGCATTCCACAGTGAAAGTCATTTAAGGTGGTTCATTTTCAGTTTATGTCAGGAACCCATTCCACTCAAAATCACAGCTCAAACTGCTTTTCAACCTACACGAAAACAAACAGCAAAATGGAACAAAAATATGTACTTATTTTTTTCAAAGAATCAAAGTGCAACTTGAACTCCGGACATCAAACTCAAAATTGCCTTGCAACCTCTATATTGCCATGTAACCTCTATATTGCCACATTTTCAGATACCCAGTAAGAGGCCATCTGGTAGACAATTGTCTCAACCACAGTACCCCCAAACACACAGACACAGCACAGACAGACAGACAGACAGACAGACAGACAGACAGACAGACAGACAGACACACACACACACACACACACACACACACACACACACACACACACACACAATTTCTGAGGGAAACTCACAACTGTATGCTTGTTTATGTCTGGATTCCCTTCCAGTCAATTTCCTACAAACTATCAATGCCTTCATGCTATACAACAATCAAGACTTGTAATGAAGTGGCTTCTGACAGAGATCATTGCTCCCAGTGGTGTGATTTGCCATGGAGTCACCAGCACAAGCGAAGTGTTCATTCAAGCCAATCCCAGTCAAGTCAACTGTGAACAAAGTGACATAATACACAGCACTTACCTGAAGCAGATGGGTCCGCAGACAGCAGTAGGCCGGGAGGAGGCATGAAAAAGAAAGAGAAAAGAAAGTTAATGCTCACACATGTGGCAATAACTGCTGGTTTTATGACTAATTGCATGGTTAGTTTTTTTTCTGAAGTGAATAGGGTAGAGCTGTGTAAATATAGCAACAAACTAAATACAATGGGTCTCCAATGAATCCTCTTCGTCTTCCAATTGCCCTCCATTTTCTCAGGGCATGTTTTATTGAGCACACTGTAATTCCCAGAAGCAGATCCACTCACCGGCAAGGAAAGCACAATATCTGCTAATGATTGTATGCTGAATGGCTCGCACTGCAGTGTAACATGGGTGTGAGAGCTCCACCACTTGAAAGGTTTTAAAAGCT
Organism: Megalops atlanticus; assembly: GCA_019176425.1. NCBI lineage: Eukaryota > Metazoa > Chordata > Actinopteri > Elopiformes > Megalopidae > Megalops > Megalops atlanticus. The sequence continues at coordinate 16,097,317 of CM032893.1, forward strand.
CAGCCACGCAAGAGATCCGAATGTGCAGGCCTGGGTGAATGAATAGAGGAACTCCCGGACTATCAGTCTTCCAGACACAAAGAAAGATGCACATTTAAAAAGCTGTCTTTTACCTTTCTATGTATTTAATTTGTGTCCCTCAGAAGCAGGAACCTACAGCTTACTGCTTAGAGAATATTAAGGGAATAGGAAATGTGACTGACACTTCAGAGATTTAAATCTTACAAGACACTCTGCTCTTGTATGTTTGATTTAGGTACTCATCAAAAACTGTACACAGAAAAAATGTAAACTTTGATAGCTGCCCTGAATGAACACAAATCTTAAAAGATAGGAAGGAAAGTGTGTGTGCTCTGAGGCTGTGATACATTATTCTGGAGGGACTTTAATTCAATGAGAGACACTAGTGAATCTGAACCTCACTGTAACACGCAATGTAATTGTACAATGTGAAAACCTAGTCTGAGCAACTGCCACAATAAGTTTGTTATGAAAACTTAATCTTGGACATATTGATAATTATATTGGGGGGAAAAAGCATAATAAGGGAAGGTGCTATAGACATTATGGTTCATTAACCATAGCTTTGTTTCTTTCCTGTTTAACTGCTCAGACATGTTACAGTACATGCTGTAAGTATACGCTATGCAAACATCCACTGTCTCCTGTGGTCACAGTCTAAATCCAGAACCTTACGGGTCAAAAGAAAAGCAGGGCAGGACCTTCTAAATGGTATCATGAATCGCTCTATGGAAACACAATGAGAGTTAACACAGAGAAATTAGCATCCTCCCTAGGGGAGGGGCCTAGGGCCATCATAGTTCACCTGCCATCTTGCCATTGCTGCATGTAGGGCGCTGTTGAGCTGACGGGGCAAAGGGAACAATCTAAACAAACACCCCACAATATCCCACATGTTACTGGTGACAAGGTGTGGCATAGGGGTCAGTCACTCTTAAGTCAGTTGCTCTTAAGGAGGCTCAGACGTTACTGCAAATGAATCCAGTTCATATCTCTTATCAACCACTAATATACATTCGTCAATGCAAAGCAGGTTAGAATTCTGGGAATGGTAATGTAACAGAAATAGGTGGCAAGCACTTTCCAAGAGTACACAGATATGAAGTAATTTCATTCGTTATACAACAAGGCCCTGTACTGGTCCATTGGCATCTACTGCAGAACTGGAATATGAGATCAGCATGAGTTATACACCTTGTGACTAGAGCAGGAATCATTTGAGTCTGCTGCAGCTCTCCATGGTCCTCCGTGGATACTAAATGTAACTGCTGGCTTTGGTTAACTAACAAAGACATCATTCTATCAACAGTCTAGGAAGACACTGAATATCCATTAAACAGCCAGAAACAGTACACAAGGCAGACAGGAATGACCCAATAAATGCTTGAGCAAGCCCACATGTTCACTAGTACAACCAGAACACTTGCCTGTATAAATATTCAATTAGATCAGCACTTATGGAATGCTTTGTAGCGGAAAAAAAAGAAAAAAATGATATGCTATGATGGCTGCTACATTGCACAGGTTACCACCACTATCAACAGCCAGACCACATGTGCAGAGGTTTTCCAAAGCTACATCCATTACAGACCCCCAGGTGCTCTTCCTCTGTGTGTCTTGTGAAGCAACCATAATTGGCACGTTAGATCTGAGACCTGAGGCCTGACACTGAACTCATGTAATGTCTCACATAGGGATACATGATACATGTGCATATGCACCTGCATGTGCACAAACAGGTACACACGCATGCGCACGCGCACACACTCATATATACAGACACATATGTTCAGACAGACATGCATGCATCTGCACATACAAACCATTAGCAGCAAAGAGACACGCAGCATTTATAGTGGATTTGTCGATGGAAGTGATTTACAGTAGAGCTGGTCTCGGAGCAGGATGAAAATGCAGCCTATTGCAAATAGTACATTTATGCTCTGTCAACCCTGCAGCCATTCCGTGACACACCCATTTCTCTTAAACACCTTCAAATGAAGACTAATGGCTGTGGATAGTCAAAGATTTAGGAACAGAATAGACAAAAGATTTATGGAAAAACTGAACCAGGAAAAAAACTTAATTTACTTCTACATATCCTCAAAAAACCTTCAAATACACCTACACCCAATTTAAGTCTATGTAAATCCACGCTCTGCCGAAAGCTAGTCAGCACAGCTAGACAGGTGATTATCACTGCGTTTAAATCTCCACCTGCGGATATTATACAACGCATCTGAACCTGTTAATATTTTACAGTTACAGTAGGATGTTACTGTATTAAAATAGCTGACAGATTAATTTTTTTACCTATGATGGCAGCATGCCAGAACATCTTTCTGTATCATCTCAAACTTGTAAATCTAATAAAGTTAGTGAAATGCTTTTGATCTAACCAGTAGGCCTCTGTGAAAATGCAACAGAAGGAGGCACCTCTTTCGTGTAGTCAGTTGGCACAGAGAAAATAAATAATAATTTGCATGTCAAAACTGTAGATCAAGTCTTAAACTCTGTTTGCTTCATAAGAAGTCTCCAACACAAACACATCAAGTTGACTGGATATTTCACAGGCTTTGAATGTGGATGTTTTTTTTTTTTTTCTTTTCATGTCAGCCTTTTAAGTCCTGGATCTTAATGCGCAAACACTTCAAGAGAAGGGGGGACAAGTCCACATCTGAGAAAAGCGATATTTGGAAACTTGCCAATCACGCAGGCTTTATTTTGAGAAATGTGCTGTCTCTCCAGCGATCTGAAAATGTCAGAGAGACAACGATCAGTCCGTTTTATTTGAGTGACATTTAGGCTCGTGCCTCGGAGGCTCATGTCATTCATTTTGCCCTACCCAAGGCCAGTGCAGCCGCATAGCACTGTCACATTTAAATCCATCCAAGAAACAAGAACAAACGGTGGGTGGGGGGCAAGTCAAGCACAGCTGCTGCACATTGCCATGGGCTTTAGGCCACTGGGTCTGTGTGAACTGCTGCAAACACACCGCTGACCCCCCACTAAGATGGACTTCAAATCATGCCTGATGCCATCACCGGTTTAGAACATCTCCAGGAGCAGCATTAAACTTACAGACAAAGTTGCACATGCAAACAACCAAAAAGTCCATTGCTGGGACAGGGTCATGCATCAGAGCTCCACACACATATGTTTACAGTAAGATTTTTGTGTTTCGTGGCTATGCCCCAGGTCACTCTATTGCCAGGGACCAGAATATCAAACAAAAAGTAATTATTGGTGTGGTTTTCACAATCTGCTTTAAATGAACATAGGTACAAGAGGAATGTCGTAATTTGGAATCTGAACCAACAGCCCTCTGGCTATAAGTTCGGGTCCGCAACAGTTAGAAGGAATATTGAAAATTAAACAATTCACGAAAACACCCTCTGAGTATGCAGCTGATAACCACGTCTTACTTCCTCCATCGGTTAAAGTTACCCACCTCAACAGGCTTGGAATCCTGCCAGGATTCTGGCAGCTTGTAGTGTGAAGTAAAACTGTTGTGAGTGGCAAGCCACTTTAATCCCATCGCCTCCACCAACTCTCCGCGGGTCACATGCGGAGAGGATTACTCCATGGCACTGCCTGCTCCCCAGCTTTTACTGACTCACAACTCTGTCTCAGACAGATAATCAATCCATCAGGGCCATAAATCTCTCCATCAAAGGGTGTTCCTCTGAGCTGCAAGATGGAGGAAGGGAGAACAGGTCTTCCGAAATTAGGAGTGACATTTATGTTAAGATGCCTGTGTGTTTCATCATTTTTAAAGGTGACTAAAAATCTCTCTGAAATGGTTTAGATATTAGAGCACCTTCTCATGGTGCATGCCTATGAAGAATGTGTCAAACGAGCCTGCTCAAACATTTCGAACCATCCCTAATACTATTCATCCTGCTATCATGGCCCAGTGGCTTCCAAGTTCATGAGCAACAGTCAGCATTGAAACTGAATTTGGCTGTTCATGTAGAGACTTACAATTCTCAACAATACACATGTCCCTGTGGTAGTTGTCACCAGTGGACATGGCATCATACGATGACAGGAATGTTCAACAGCATCCTAGAAAAGGAACATAAGCACGTGCTTTGGGGGAAGCTTGTGACATCTGTAACCGAGGTGGCTTCGGGCTGGAGGGACTAGCAGGGTCCAGTGGCATGTCTGACAGACATTTGTTAAAACAGCCGTTAAATGCTGAGTTGTGGTCAGTCACGCCAGAAAAAATTCATTTTGTAAATTATTTATTATATTTTAAACTGTGTTAAAAGAGTGGCTGAGAATCTCTCCAGAGGGTGCTTCTTCATTGACCCACAATGTATCAATAAAATCGTTAAAGTCTATGCCAATTATAATTTGTATACACGTACACATGCACCACAGCTGCAGAAGACTTGAAGTGATGGTGGCCTTAGTGTGCAGAACAAGCCCACAGTACTGCTGCACCGCTGCCCCTATCAAAAACAACTACAACCAACAACAGACAAAAAATGTTACTAAGATTCACTGAGTTATTCTATTCATTTTTTTGCCACCGAAGCGGAGGTCACGAATATCATACTGTTGGCAGACTCTGGTTTCCGAAACACGTTCAGATTATTTTTCAGGACTGAATGCTAATGTCAGCCTGATAGCTCTAGGGGAATATAGTCACTGTTCAATTACACCGTCTCACGCTATTCTCCTGTCCCTTTTCTTTGGCTTGTATAAATCTTATCCTGACACGCACTGCTCAAAGAAGCTGCTCTTGCTTTTTGGAAGAGAAAAAAAAGAACCAGATTTGCATTCTTCCTCCAGTTAGCCATGATAGGTTTACTAATAGAGATGAACTAATACTTGAACATGATGAGCCATTGCAATGAAATATTAAAGCCTTGCTGTAGCACTGTCAGTGTCTTTTTGATATGCATTCACTGAATCTCTCTGGTCTAGACAGACTTAGTTGAAATAAAATGGCACAGAGGACATTCTATGGCTGTGCAAGCATCTAGATCATTGTATAGGACAGAGGCATAATGTCACTCCTTTGATATCTGGCTCTTATATGTATATTCATTTCTTTGATTAATAAATGTATTGATCATCTGCCTTTTAGTTTTAGATTTATAGTTCTGGTAAATAGCATGCATACTTTCTGTGAACTCAACCAAAATCCAACTTAAATCCAACTTGACTAAGGTCAGCCAGTAAGTGTCCAACACATGCCAAATCCCTCTCAAATGAGAACATAAAAAGAAGAAAACTGATTATCCTTAGTTGCATTACAACACTTGACAAGAAAACCAATCAATTTCCCGATCATGCTCTGTCCCTGACCTAGTGGACTGAACAGACAGGTTTTCCAAATCATATTTCACGGGCACTAATGCATTGCTAATATTGCACAGTGGGCTGAGTGATAAACAGCGTGAGCCAAATTGCAAATGTCACGCAAAGGCTGGCCGCTGATGCATGCTGTCAGATTGTTGAATGGCACCAGCACTCATCCTCTGTGGAAATCGGGATCTTTCCCCCTGGGCCCACGTATTCTGTGATAGCGGCAAGCTGCGCAAAGGAAATAAGCACCGTCAGACCGGGGCTTTCAACATACTGTGGAAAATGTGCTTCCTCGCTTTCCAAATCTCTTGTTTTCAGGTTTCATCTTATTTTTAAATGAGATTTCGCTTCATTGACCCAGGGCTAGATTAAATAAATATGCAGATTTGCCAACACTGTGTTAAAATTGCCCACGCACATTCCACAAGTAAATAAAGATGCTATTTACACCAGGATTTCAGACACCTTTTTTCAGTCTTACACATTCCTTTTAAATGAATTGCACTACAGATCAATCAAGGCTGTCTTTTGAAGCTTAATTAAAAATAAAATGCCACCATTATGTAAGTATTATGATGTAGTATTTCTGCAAATTTAAGCAAATGCTTTTAACTTGTTCTTTGGATGTATTTCCACAGAGTAGCAGTCATTTGGGTCATGATGAGGGCAATTCTTGAATAAGAATAAAAGCTCTAAAAATGGTAAAACTGTAAAATCATAAATGAGTAAGAATAATATCTCTTTAAAGATGAGGAATGGTTTTTATTCATTTTATTTTATGATTTTTTTTCTTCCTAGTAGAAATTCGCTTTAAAATTTGAAAGGTGCCCAATCTGTCTATCACTAGACTTGTGCTGGACAATCAATTTCAGCCAAATGTAATGACTGCAGGGACTGGATAAAAGCTGCAGCACTAAAACACGGAGTCATAAGATTATTTAAAGACTCCGGATGAATTTGCCGCTTTTAGATCCTGCCTGGAAACACACCTTTACAGCTCTAATTTATAGTTGCCGTGGCAGTAATAACAGAAGCTCCCATTGAAGTGCTGAGGAAAGGTTACCCCCTCTCTCAGGGGTGAGCCACTTCAGTTCATAAGGGTGTAGAGTTTTTATTCAGCCTCCAGGGGTGCACACGCCCGCCGAAAGCCAGCTGCTGAATTCTCACTTTACATCCCAGACAGGGGGAGTTCACAGGCCAGCAGAGACGCAGACCGAGCAACGGCGCTTCTTCCTATCGTTTTATTGCTTGTGTGCAGAACAGAACAGATCATCATCTCTGGAATTAGCGGAGAACTACATATCACTTCTCATCTGGCCGATACAGTGACCTGAATACAGAGTTTCTGACAGAGTACCAGCAATGCAGAAATTTGCTTTATGTTTACAGGAAAGGACTCCAAGTAAACAGACATATAGACATACATACACACATAACATATAGATAGACTTTAAACAGACATTGACATAAGGCCTCCCATTACGGTTGAAGAAAGAAAAAAAAAAAAAAACAAAACAAAGCAAACCATGGTTAAACTCGTACATTTGCAGCACTGTACCATGGTTTTTGCATGGTGTTATATAGTTTGGCATAAACTATGGTGAAAGGCCATGCCTGGGTGTTAATTTGCTCTATAGTGTTCAGATATGTTATCAATAGCAAATCTATATATAATTTTTAGTTCATTAAAATGACTAGTGCAGCTTGTTTCACAGCATTCCATTGTGGCCTGCAATTTATGAGAAGGAACATGACCCCATAGATATGCTGAGATAATGTGCGCGCACACACACACACACACACACACACACACGAGGCACATGTATGGTATTTTACCGCATGCCTCTAAGCAGGGTCCAGCACTCCTGCCTTTTGCTTTTTTGTTTTGACTCATATTTGATTCAGGGCGGGGATAAATTAGAGGATGTTCCATGTCCTGTGACTTCATGTGTTCCAGTTCCTTTGAAAGGCTTTTACTGTCCAACCTATGGCCATGCCGCTGCAGTGTATTGGAGGGAAAAGATGTAGGAAACGGAGAACAAGATGCACTTTTTCTGTCTGCCACATGCTTCCTGGTTGTGTCTCACGAGGGTTCTGGCATCACAAGTCCCCTTACCGAACAGCCGCTGGGCATACGTGCTTGTTCAGATATCCGGTCTGGCTGCAGGGACCCCTGAAGGGTAGGATCAATGACACACTGCCGTGTAAGACCATTGTGCCCCATAGAGACCCATATAAAGTCTTTCCATTTTACAAGAGCATCCTGACTGGACTGATATTTGTAACCTGCTTTCATCTGTGCCTCCTGTCTTACGATCCCCCCGCCCCCTGCAAGGCTGGACAGAGGGGTGGGAGCAGTGGCACTGGGCTTTGTGGAACGTCGTAGGCCTGGATGAGTCAGCCGCGTGCGTCAGGGGAGCTGAAACAGGAGCCCATCTGAAGGCTGTTTCACTCACAGAGCAGCATGAGGGGGGCCCCTAATTCACCTCCTCAATGAGCTGGCTTTGACAGGCATGGCCGCAGCCTTGGCGGCAGCATTCACTGGCGTAACCCTGGGCAGAGTGGCTGCCTCGGCACTTCGGCGGGTGGACGAAGAAGAGCAGGACAGACCACCAGAGGCAGCAGTGCCAGGGTCACACAGCGAGCCACTGGCCACATGTCTGCTGTCTTAAAGTCTCGTCCTTCTGTTCAATTCATTTTTCATCACAACACCTCTATTATTAGCACTCCTGGGGTGGGTACACACACGAAAACGGGAAACAGTGGAGACGGTGTTTTCAATAATAGATGGATTAGATATTCAGTGGTTCACGCAGTGGTGATGTTAGCAGGGCCCTACGCAGTACAGCGTGGAACAGAGGCACAGGTACTGCCGGTGCAGTAATATCACTGCTGAATATGATAATTATTGTACTAACCGTGAGAACATTGGAGAAAAAAAAAAACCTGCTAAAATTGCTAGCGGATCAGAAAGTGCACATGGGGGTAGAAACACTGATGGCGACAAGGAGAAAGCTGCAGGCAGCACCAGCAGAGGTGGAGCTGACTGTGACAGGGGTATCAGTGACGGCCCTGAGGAGGACATCCAGGGGATTTTGGAGAGAAGCCCTGGGAGCTGCTGCTACTGTGGGAGGAGCTCTGAGCGCCCCCTAGGCAGAGTGGTGGGTGACTACAGCCAGAGAAATGGCAGGGATTCTGCTGATAGCGAGAAAAGCGTGAGGAAAGTGCTTTGAAGGGGCGAGAGCTAGAATTAGCTGGAGTGACTGTCAGTTTGTCCGGCAGCTACAGTTATGTTGATGGGAGCATTTTGCTCAAAGGGTAGCCAGCAGGAAGCAAACAATGAGTCAGTACGTTCAGAATAAAAACTATGGCCAGTTACATACATTTCCACCAATGGAGCTGTTTAACTTTCAACAGCCATTCTGGCGTTGGATTTGTGTTCAGTAAGGTCATGCTATGCAACATATAATTGTATCATTTAGATCTTAAATGGAATTTTAATCCTCTGTTTTTGGGATTGCTTTGCATTGTATTGTCTACCTTTAGTATTACTATTATGTTAGAAGCAAAGCTGTGTCAAATGTGGCAACTATGGAAATCAGTATATGGTCTTACAGGTTCATCTGTGTAAGCATTAGATGGCAGACTAGAGGCAAGGAAGGGGCGCGCACGCACACACACACACACACACGCACACACACACACACACACACACACACACACAATACCATTTCCAGCTCAAGTGCATCAGCAAATTTTGATGAAGTTGCCCCTGTAACATTAGCCCCTGACCTTGTCCATTTTTGTGTAAGGCTATTTCTCATAAGACATTAATCCACCAAGCATGTTGATGACAATTTTCATGCATTAAAATGCAAATGTGTTTGAATGTATGCATGTTAGTATGTCCAAATTGTCATCATGCACAAGACCGATGTGTAAACATGCAAACATACATTTACTGATTTCTATCACACACGCCAAATAGGCACACATAAATACACGCACGTAAACAGGCACACACACATAAACATGCACACACACAGATACACACACGCAGTCGTACACAGTTACACACAAACACATGAACATTCACCCGCACATGCCGCCAAATGCACACACAAACACATACACAAATGCATGCTCACAAGAATATTTCTCCAGCTGTTTAGAATTCACCCAACGTCTTCCACAGATCTCCGCTCTAATGAGGCAGCATCTCTCTCGCAGCACCCATTTCCCTTATCACATTTAATGGGAAATATTGAAGTGTATCAAAAATACAGAGGGTCAATTTTGAAGTATTAGCATACTCAAATACATGAAGACTTAACTGACATAGCATGAATCCGCTATGATAATAAAAATTCAAGTAGTAATTATATTTGAATGTGGAACATGAGAGTCAATTTTACCCTATTGTATAGTTTGTGGGAATATTATTTTCTCTAAGCACCTACGACAATTCTGAGAGAGCTGTATGAGTTGTAATCTCTTGTACATTTTGTTGATTTTATATATGATTTTATATCTACACTTGTCCTGCCTTTCCCCATTTGAAGCACCAAATACAGTAAAAATGTGTAGAAAAACCATTGTTGCTTTCTGGAGGCACCTTTGTGCTTACTTGAAGTATTTTACAGTACATACTGAAAAATTGGATTTTAGTAATTGTAATAATAAATAAATAACCTTTGTGTTTATACTACAAGTGTGAATAACAAATCGTTCCCATGATTAAAAGAGCACCAGCCAGATTTGGGGTCCTTCCCAGTATTCACAACCACGATTTTCCCTCTCTTTCCATTCGGGTAGACAGCTGTCAATTAAAACATAGACACTCTTTCAGGCCCCATCTTCCTTGCTCCTAATCAGCCACTCACTAACTCACTCCCTCACTCACATTCTTACTCACTCACTCTCACTCTTGCTGATTCTCTCATTCAGACACTCACACTCGCTCTCTCCACAAGCAATCAAAGTTTGGACAGAATTCAAACAGTTCAAAAGGTTGACCTTCTCCCTTAATCAAGGATTGATCTGCAGCTGCTGTTCATGAGAATGGATCAATTTCTCCATCCCAAGAGAAGTATAAAGCAGAAATTTACAGTAAGATAAATGCAGTGTCAAGTAAATCGAAACAAACAGTGGACCTGAAATTTTACACTGATGACCTTCTAACCCATGTTCAGATCTCTGAATTCTAATGAATTAACCCCAACGAAAGAGCATTACATTCATTTGAAAGTATTAAAATTGATGCTTTGTAGTTAAGACGCATGACTTCCATGTGGCCTGATGTTTTTTTTTTTAAATTTTTTTCTAGCACCCAATAGCAACAGATTTGGTGCTGTTTGAGGGATTGGTCCCACGCTATCAGGGACAAGCCAAATCCAAGAAGCTGAGAGCATCCATAATCCATAATTCAAGGTCTAACCCAAGAAAAGACCCTAATGGGGCTACACCAAACACATGACCTTGTTTTTCTCTTTTTCTCTCTGTGGCAGCTCAGATTTTCACATTACTTCTGTTAGTTGAAAAGTGAAATCAGGAAAAAGGGGACACTGCTTTGGGAAGGCTACAGGCTAATTAATGGAGGGTACCTACTGATTGAATACTGTAGCTGCATCGCTAGCCTCACTTTCCAGCTGTGCGTTTCTGATTTTATTTACTAATAACATCACCTTGACCCTCTGGCATGAAGCCATGCCTTCACATGATGTTACAATTAGTTACACAAATAACTGACAAGCGAGTGCTAATTATCTCAGTAATTACCATACCTGCTACTTGCCTCAGTAATGAGCAAGGATGTTACCAGGCATACAGTCATATGTGACACACAGCTGATAAGCAAGGTTACACACCTAAACCTGTTTGCGTAGGCTAAATTCAACTCACATAATTACCTTCGATTCTTTAAACAATTATTCACCTTCCCCACTTAATCAGAATCCACGGCACATATATTCTACCAGCTTGTAACAGTGATATTAGTATCAGTGGTGACTGATACTCGTCTTCTATTCTCCTCAGTCCCAGTCCATTCAGATGGGGCTGCCCTTCTGTGAGTGATTTCCCCACAGCCATTCCCACCACAATTCAACAGAAAGGTACAGAGGAGCACTTCACTACAGATCCATTACATTAAAGAGCCAGTGCCGTTCAGCCCAATCTACAAAGAGGTGCGGCGCGCTTTGTAAAGGAAGGACAGCACGGATGGGCTGATCAATGTATGTCTCCTACTGCGAGCAGACAGGCTAAGTGTAGAGGCCCAGCAACAGGCACATCAAATCATCACAATCTTTGTCAGGAAGAGCAGCAGGGACACAGCCAGGAGAGATAACGGTAACACAGAACAGAGACCCCCATCTCAATCCACCTTTGGAAATGAGAATTCGAAAAATGTGCTATATCAGATTGCCACCCTCTACCATAGCATTCTGTGACCAGATTGTTAAGCATGCTGAGATTGGAAGATATGAGGTCTAGACCCACAGCAATGCTCTTTATGGCAGATACAGTCTATAAATACGTACAGTATATCGAACCTCTGCCTTGCCCTAGCTTGCTTGTTTTTTTCCTTCAATCAAAAACTTCACAGTGCTAGACATGTGTTGTCAATATTTCTTGTCTGCAGAAAATTGAATTGATGTTGCACATTAGATTAAACCTGGACATACAGAGCCACAAAGAAATGGTTTTAGCACCTGTAAAATTGATTGCCACCACAGATCCAGTTTGGCATATTGCTGTGCAGTCTTTACACAGTTTCAATGAATTTGGCAGAGAATTAAAAAAAAAAAAAATCAAACCAGATCTGCATGCAGGGTCATTGTTTCCTTTTACATTAGGTAAGTTGAATTGAATTGGTCTGTGAACTTGAACTGTCTGATAAAAATATTATCAGTCAACCCATAAAAATATATTCAGTACTGCTCTGTATCTACATGCTATTCAACATTTCAAGTATGAACTAGCAATTTAAATCCCAGAATGTGCAGAAAGTCCTTCTGGTTTACGGTTACATTTCCCTTGCTTCATCTTGACTGAACTCAACAAGGGGTAAAATTTTAGGGCTGGCCATTTATGTGCCTGTCGAGATATGGCACTTCATATCTTAACAGGCAGGAGTGTGGCTGCAGCCAGGCACTGTGCTGCCAAATGCGGGATAGAGAGACTTTCAGCTGAAGCTCCTAACAGGCTGTGCAGGATTGTGTGCAAGTTGATTTTCACCTGTTCACCATCATGGTGCACTAGTCTGTGCATAGTCATTTCTTAATTGTTTGGTTAGCGCTGACATGTTATATACCTCACACACCACTACACAAAGTATCAGTGATAACTAACTCAACAGACTTTGCACTTGGTTCTGAGCTCATTTATTTCACGTCAAATATGGGAGACTAAGTTAATATACTGTATATAAGCTAATATACTAATATACACTATCCATAGTGCACATACTTTTTATCTCATTTTAAAAGAACAGGAATTGATTTACTGGAATCATCATGCATTTTCAAAACTGACAACTGAATTTAGTAATCATTCTTAAAAAGGAAAATCACCCCATATAAAGGGGATTAAGGATAAAGTTCCAATACTTTGGCCTTGTAGGCTGAATCAGCCTACTTCAGGGTCAGGATTGCTGATGTTTTTTTGTGCACTGAAGCAGGCAGTTTGAAATGATTATGTTTACTCTATTCTGAACTTTGAAAAAAGAAAAAAAAGATCCATCCTGCTTTGTATTATGCTCTGTGTGAAATGGAAAGCCTTTATCTATCCCCTTAGAGATAAAAAACAATCTTCATCAAACTAAAAAAAAGGTTTATGCGCATGAAGCCTACACCTTTTCCCTTTCTTTCTTAGAAACAAGATCATAAATAAAATATTGAGTTGCTTAGGAAGCGGGCCTGCATTTTTCATTTCACAAACCTCACATCCCTCAGGATAAATTCAACACAGCTGAATGCTTGCAGTGTTGCCGCGCCAAGCTAAAAACATATCGTGCCACATCAGATGAGGGCTGCAGATGCTATGCAATAATCAACAGTCAGGCTAGGACTGCTGCTGAGAATCAAGGGAACTACATGCCAGTGCTGAAACAAGATTATTTCCCCAAGATTTATCTCAATCAAACATTTTTTGTCACACTTTTTTAACTTCATAAGGCGCTCAAAAATCACAAAGAACACCTTCATGGGCTTGACATACCAGTTTTGTAAGAGAGCTTTAAATAAATTTTGTGTGATGGCTAACGTGGAGTGATACATCACATAATCACATGCACAGTTTCATATAATTTCCATAGAATGACCTAGAATGTATTTCTCTGTGTTCACCATCATAAAGCACTGTGGCTGATTCTGATTGCTGTAGGTGATGTCAGACTTCCTCACACGGACCACCAATTATATAGGGGGACATGCCTATCCCCACAGAGGGGCCAGCCATTTGGCAAGGATGGTTAACATTCCTCAATGAACATAAACCTATTAGAGCCCAGTTTGTCAATACAAAGTACAGATGAGGCGATGATGTAATTAATAAAACAAGTTTATAAATGCAATGCAGACAAACACTGACGAAACAAAAAGAAATAAACTAGAATATCTAAACAAACAGGTGACAGACAGGGAATAAATTAATGAATCAATCATGAAAAGGGTTATTATCGGACAAGACAACATGAAAGGGGGGAACGTGAGTGTGTGTGTGTGTGTGTGTGTGTGTGTGTGTGTGTGTGTGTGTGTGTGTGTGTGTGTGTGTGTGTCTGTGTCTTGGAGTGGCTTTCAGCAGCTGAGTATAACAACAGATCATGAAGTGATAACGGTAGTTTGATGTGCGCTGGCAAAACATTAATTAAACGTGTGTCTAACCATACAAGTTACCTTATTTGACAAGCTTAGCTTAACTATTTGTAAGTAAATCTAATCAGTCTTGTAACGGTAATTGTAACAGGGAAAAAAATTATCATTGTATGAATCACAGATGTGTCAACACATATCTCATACAAGCATCAAATCAGCTGAGCTACAAATGAAGTCAGTATTAAATAATAATACTCATGTTATGAGTTATGGAATGGAAGCTTGTTTGTTGTAGGCTGTTTTCCACCAGAGGCCTCTGGGTTTGTCACCCAAGACAGAGAGCTGTGCAGGGGAGATCCGTTGCCCGACCATCGTTGGGGAAACGAATGTGGCATTCAGGTCTATCACTGGAGGTTCGCTTCTTCTGCCTTTCCTTGCCAGACACACATCGGCGACATGGGAATGTCGAAGAGATCTGGTCTTTGCTGACAGCCTCCAACTTCGTGTTGGGTCGCATTCGTGCGTAAGGAAATGCACTATATATTACCCACAGCTATGTCTTCTGGTGTCCTTGCCAGGTACAAATGTTGTCAACACAGGAATGACGAAGAGACATGGTCATCATTCAATGGGGCATTTTGGTCTCTAAGGTTGCATGATTTATTGTCGAGGGACTTGCTTCCAGAGCCAGTTGTGGATTCATAACAGAGCGTGCTGGAAAGAGCTTGGTCATCCAGAGCTGAAGATGAGTTCAGGGTGCATCAGCGGTGAATTCAGGATGCATCGGTTGTAATTTCAGGAGGCATTGGTGGTCGAGGAGTCTTCCTCTTCCAGAGCTCACTGAGTTAAGAAAAATTAGGTGCATCTGTTTCGGGGGGAAAGGACTCCCCCCTCCCAGAGTTCTATTTCCATTCTGAAGATGCCAGGATTAAGCATTGTAAATAACTTGGTTTTGATTGCAGATATGTGTCCATATCCCCTACAATGCTTTACAAAGTCGTAATACCGGGTTCTTGAAGTATTATGAATGCTCCATAAGACCCTAAGGTCTTATGAAGTTACACTTAAGCGTGACCAAAATGATCATTTTAAAAAATGATTCACTATTTGACTCTTAACAGTCTCACAATCTTATGAGAGAGACATGAATATCTAAACAATTTACGTAAGGTAGACTTTTCTGGGTTTGAGTAAGGATCATGAGTAAATGCTCATTCATATCTAAGGAGCCTGTTTCACTAACCTCAGCCTTTGTGCCCCTTGGGGCTGGGAAAGTGACAGCAGGCGTGGTGTAAGACTGTCCAGTGCAGTGACAGATGGGCCATTCAATCTCACGGACGCAGATGGAAGTTCAAAGCCTGGCTCCCCACCCACATTTCCGATGTTATGTTCACACTGTTGCTCTCTGAGAATACACTTCTGACAATCCATGCCAACCCCACAGTCCACTGGGCTGGCTCTGGCGAGAGAAAAGGAAAGCGTGACGCGGGGGGAAGAGGAGCCACTCTCTGTAATAACAGCATCTGGGGCTGTGCTGCCTCACCACTGAGTTCTTCACCCGGATGCCTCAGACAGACTCAGTCCCAGAGCTGGCAACATTCAAGGCCAGCTTCGTTCCAAAATGGCTGACACGTGTCAGGACTGTCAACTCCAAACACACTTTTACCCATCGCCCTGTCAGGGAGCTCCTAACGTGAGGTGATGTGTGACGTCTCTCCCACCCCGCACGCATGCACACACACACACCAACTCCTCAGAGTCGGCCTGTCATGAACTGTTCCTGTGGTATACCCAAGCCGGCGCTGCAGGTTTGAAAGGGACACAGCTGAGGACGCAGACAAAGGTCAGGGAGAAAAGGCAGGTAAACACGTCTTTCAGAGGCCCATTGTTTTGAGGAATAAAGACACTTCTGACTTCCCTCTATCCTGCGTCCCAGCACTTCGCTTCACCTCAGGCTATAAGAACATGAGAGGGAACCAGGCCTCTGTTCTCTGGCAGGAGCAGCACTGCACACATCTTGTTTGTGTTTCCACCTTTCTTTGAAGATCAGGGAGAAGTAATCAATATGATCAGTGTCTTTGAAGAAAAAAAGACAAGGATGGAGTAAAATGAGCTACTGAAAGCATGAGCCTCTGTGAATATTAAACTTGATTGTGTGAAATAATTCATTCACCAAGACAATGTATCTCAGCGATAGTGCTTGTACAACAGTGTCACACTGTGTAAAGCATCAGAGAAGCACTCATGCAGCATGCCCACAAACTGTTGTCCATTCCATAGAGAGACGAATCTGATGCGAATTCAGTGGGACAGCTTGCTGCCCAAATTCTCAAACCTTGCCCTCTTCACCCTGTCTCTCCAGCTCCCATCAATGGCAGTGGGTTTGCAAAGGCTGCACACTAAACACCTGTAATGATGTCTGCAGTATCTATTACCCACTTAGCTACCCAGGGTGTAAAGTGTTCTGAGTGGCTCTCTCTTGTGTTGTATAAACAGCCTCCTGGCAGTCAAATCAAAAGCACTGAGGCTGCATGGGTGCAAAAAATGTGTTCTTAGTTTCTGCACCTCTGGGCCAGTTGATATGTACATGCTATTGCTGTGGTCAGGGAAACTGAGGGATGTCTGAAAGTCTGCTCTGCTAATGATGGAGTGCACACACAAACAAAAAACCTACACAGATATTCACATTAAAAAACACACACCCGCATGCACACAGACACACACAGAGACAGACACACACACACGCACACGCACACACACAAATTCTGTTTTCATAACCTGCAGCCACATCCACACCCCCACACCTCTTACATAAGGAGACATAGCAGTCAGAGGAGAGGGTAAAACAAATAGCTCTCTGCCAATGTAAGCATTTACTTCCCTGCAGCTTCATGGAAGCTCTGAAGCTCCACCCCTCCCCCAAAAAAAGGATGTTTGTCCACACTGAGCTAGTCCAGTGAAGGCACAGAGGAGCAGGCACATCATTATCCTCATCTTCCCGTCTGGCTTTCGCCAGCGCAGTCGCCACGACTCCACGCAGTCAAATGAGCATGGGAACCTGCTCCTCTGAAAAACATCCACAAAACAAGCCGTGAATCACAACAAGGCTGCAAAAATAGCGGATGCTCTTTTTAAGTTATTTTTGGGCAATCGGTTGGCGCACACTTTCCACATCTTAATCTGCCACTGGGGAGAATTTTTAGTGCCTTGGTGATGGAGTCACCGATTCATTCAACAGATGCCATTGATCATATTCAAAAGAACTGCAGCAAGTCTCGCACGTTGAAATGCTTGACTACCATTAGATTATCAGAACCACAGCACAAAATGGCAGTTAATACAGTTTATTGGTATTATTTATCATCATAATGTTGAGGTAAACTGCACATTAATATTGATATTCAATCTATTTTTATGTTCTTTTTGAGGTTTAGGAAGCCTCACTTCAATAATTCAATGTACTCCCATAAATGATGATCACCCACCCCTTTCACTGGTTCAAAGTGAGGTACATCTGTATTATGAGAGACTTGGGCAAGTGTGCTGCTTGTATTGTAGTGTGCAAAGGCTATATGCTATGAGGAATCTGATATCTGTTCATGCTGACAACACATAATGATCCTTGATTTCCAAAAGTTTCACATAGTATTTTAACTTTCTGTGTTCAGTGCTGGAAGGATCACTGCTCATCATGAGAGACAAACTTACCACTTAACATGATCATAATTTAACATTTATTTAGTATTTTTTATATGATGCCATGTCAATGTGCACACTAACACAGATTAGGATGCATGTTTTTGTTTTTTGTTTGCTTGCTTGCTTGTTTTTTGGAAAGAACTGGTAAAGTTCATTCATGTATCTCAAAGCATGTCGAGCACTCTACATGTTCACTCAGTAACAAAATGTGCCGTTGAAAGGCAACAATTGAAAGCTTAATGTTTTGCAGTCAAGAGTACAATGTTTCAGCCTTAGCTTTTAGGGGCAGTCAATGGCTCCTGATAGTCACCCCTATGAAACAGAGGTCAGAATTGGCCAGTATGAAGGAGTCATGACCAGAACAAGGATAATTGCCAAACATGTGTTATGGGGTACTTGGCATCATAAACCATCCTGAACACAGCTGGAATTACAGTTCACATAGATCACTAAGTGAGTGAGGATATCTACAACTGCACAAGTTCAGTCAAGGCACTTGTCAATAATATAGAATCTTAGTTTGCTGTTGCCTAGGGGTATCAAAGGAAATTTAAAGTGTGAGACAGCTCTCCTAACAAAGCATGATGCAGCAAGGCAGAACTGACAGTCACTTTGGAAAAAAGTGATCCCAAGATGGGCTAGAATGAGCTGGTGGAGAAGAATGAAAGGGTGTCTCTTCTCAGTTCATGACAGCCAGCGCCAGTTCCATACAACTATAATTAGAGTTAAAGCTTTGTAAAACTGTGCACCACAAAGGACATTGATCTTACTTGTTATCACAGGTTCCGTTACACTTTGAGCCAACAGCACCATGTATCTTGTGAGAGTCCTATGATTGCAGGGCTACACTGAAGTGACCGATTGACTAGTTTCTGAGAAGAGGATCATTAATAAAACAATGACATACCAGAAGTTAGATTATTGCACAGTAGCCAACTGCACAAGTAACATGGCTGAACTGGACAGCTAATAACAAAAGTGACATTTTACTTGTGAACTATTAACTTTAATGGTTAAGTAACTTGCACTCAGGCATTCATACAGTCAGCTTTGTTAAGAATGTTTAGCAAAAAATATGGTCTAAGATATAACAGCTAGGGTCAGGATATTGTTTCTTAGCAACACTTGCAGCAATAAAGAAACTAAGATGAGAGTGCAGGAACAAGCTTGCAAACACCATGTACTGCTGTCCACACATATTACACTCAACTCTCAGATTAAAACAAGTGTCTCTTTATGTTAGTACATCTCTAGTCGTCCGAAACGCAGGTGAATTCTGTGGACATGTGGTAGCATACTTGCTCCTATAATACAGGGGGCCTATGTGCACCTGCAGAGAACTTAAAAACCAACACAAACTGTTGGCAAGCTAGAATAGGTGTGTTTAGACAAGAAAGCTATTTACAAATAGTCCAGCAGTTTACAAAAAAAGATGGAAAACCATAATATGTCAGAATGTAAGCTTTGTAAGGTAATTAACCTCTCCAGTCTCAAGAGAAATTAGCAAGTAGACCCCGAGTGTGACTAAACATTGGCTCTGCCTCCACGTAGAATTGTCTTATCTGGTCCACTATGTACTTGCACTGCACTTTTTTGATTCTGTCAGGAACCTCAAAGAATTCTGTTGTGGTGTCCACTTTAGCTCTTTTCACATCGCTGATACATTTGATCCAGTATGGTTCAGTCAAAGTCCAATGATGTTTTCACTTAAGTTCATCGACTTCATTCTGTTTGTTTACCAACCAAGGTAGCTAAGTGCCTCAGTGAACCAAACAGAAGAATTATGGGTAAGACTTTTTAGCTCACTGAATCCCATTCGGGTCAGTAATTTCATGAAATCTTGTAATATTAGACAAAGCCACATGGACACAGAGAAAGAGTTTCATTAAATTATAAATACTATGGTAAAATTCTGGGTTTTTTCAATCACTGATTTGTTTTCACATGATGAACGAGCTGTACACAGTCTCTTTAACTATGCCTCGATTATCCACAATTCAATGTAGATTTACTTGACCCAAATCTGTATGCTGTGCCTGTCACTGGTGTTCCACCTCATGTCCACAGTTTGCTCCCAGGTATTGGTGTGTGGAAACAGCTGTGATGAGAAAACTGCACCCCAGCACATTAGGTGTAACGCTACAGCTATAAGTTTATTGATGACTGAGCCACCGGGCTGCAAAAGTCACCTTGAGGAAAGTGAGGCGCAGCTGTATGTGAATTTTAACTTGAAAAGTTCAAAACATTTCAGTTTAACTCCTGATTTATTCAGAATGTAAAATGTGTTTATGTCTCAATATAGCTCAGCATGTAGCCAGCGACTAATCTAATGCAATGTTTATCTGACTTTGCTAACATCTGGGGTGAGGTTATTAGCACTACAATCTGATGAAGCTGTGTTGACAATGTTAACATTGATATTGTCTACTATGCATTCAGTTCTGTACATACTGTATGTGTAATGCAAGAAAACATTTTTAGGTTACCTGTTGTAACTTTTAACATTTATGTGTATTTAACAGACACAGCTGAATTCAGGAAGATAATACCTGTGGTTGTTGAGGGGCTACCATATAAATGTAATTCAATTCTAATCTGTGTAAACCAGCGGACAATGAAGGACCGCACACTGCTGTTCCCAAATCTCATCTGTTGGGTAATGTTATGCTGGTTTTACTACACCTCCTTATATGTTTGTTTTTCAATGCAACCATTGTGATTATCGCAAGGTACTTACAGTAGTTTTAGAATGTGCAGCCAGTGCCTCCCGGAAATAGTTCAAAGAGCTAAACACTAACGGGGCTGGTGCATTTCTCTGCTAACTCAATGACAAAAGGATAGAGCCTCCTCACTAAACATCTGCCTGCAATCTGCTTAATTTAAGGAATCACTCAGCGCATGTACACTTCAACCACAATAGCTTTTTTAATAAACTGGTTGGTCATAAGCTTGTCCCACTTGTTGTTTTCTATTGGTTAATGTGTGTGTCACTCAAATCGTGTTGTGACTTTGAATACTGAGCAGGTGGTGATGGCTCACTGAAAAGGAGCAAGTCCTTTGTGGGCTGCACACTGTTCTCTGACAGAACAGTGAGAGAACAGTGTGCTCCATGAACAGTGTTCCCCTGTCTCTGAGACAGAGCTCTGGCCAGATTGAGAACCTTCTGAAGTCAAAATAAAACGAACTGTTCTCCAAAATCATGAGCAATGCAGGTGATGGTGAGTTTTTTTGTATTGAGATCATTTTGGTTGGCAGTGTCTCACGGAAGGGTGGATGGATAAGGACTCCACTTTCCACAGCTGTCTGATCCATTCTGGGTTTTACAGACAAGGTACAAGCCGCAAAGATGTCAATGTAAACATTGGCAAAATGGTCTTGCATTAATTACATTTCTAGACAATGTCTGGAAGTCGACAGGGATTAATTAAACTTCTGTTCTGGAGGTATTCTTCTACTGCCGCAACGTCTACAGAATGAGAAAAAAAGAACGGAAAAAATGACTAGATTGCCTTTTATCTGAACAACAACAGCGTATATTCAGACTAACTAAAATGTGCTATATGTTATGTTTTGTTTAACCATACACTGCAGTATCCATCATTCATAAGTTGTGTTGTTGTTCATTTTTGCAACAACCAATCTAATTATCTTCTGTTACAGTCAAAGAAAGAAACAAATGTATACAGCCTCAAGGCACTGTGTTAGAAATCCAGAAATCAGCATATTCAACATCACCATTATTTCTCTGCTGTAAGTTCAAAAACAGGTGTCAAACAGGTAGTGAAGCCTAAATCTCATAACACTAACTGATCTAACTCTCAAAACAAAGGGAGAGGCCTTTGTTTAGTCTCAAAAGGTATATTTTCCATCTACTTGTTTTTGCTAATTAAACCCCATTTGGCTACATTAAGCATGAAATATTAAAAAGAAATGCCACTGAATCAAATAGAGATGAGAAAAGAAATAAACCCACACAGATGGCTGAGGTTCCTATTTTAACGCTTTATCTCAGACTAAATTCACACTAAATAGTGTTCCCTCTCACAGTAATGATTCATAAAGTGTTTGACAAATGTCATATTTAATTATGATATGAAGTTAAGCCACATCTTACTATACAGACTTACAAAAAAGATTACAACATTTATGGGTAGTGTCTACATTTGTAAGAGGACTGCATGAGAGGATACATGACTGTTGCATGTGTAAACAATGACCGTTTTTATACTACACATAGAAGGACAGTCAATTTTATCTTTAAACAATGTTTGTGTTTTCCTATTTGTAGAAAGACTACAATTATATTTGCATCATCCTAAGGGAAATAAGCTGCTTTTTGTATTTAAAACTGTAAATGCCATTTACTGACATTTCCAGTTTGTAATCTATTGTAAGAATGATCTTACCTGAACACTCTGTAATATTATTAAGGTCAAGGGTAAGATGAACGTTCATTTGCCTGCATTCATTTGAAAATGTTAGCTGTTGTAATGACTCTATCATCAGTGTTCGCAAGCCTATAAAATGCTACCATAAACTAACACCCATAATGTATGCAAATTTAATTGTCTTGCAGCGCACATATTTTTTACAACAGGGATTATGTTGAATTTGCAAGAGTGAACACTAGTTTTAGAAATGTACCTCATCAGCATAACAGTTTGTGCTGAAACTATCATGTTTTTTCGGCTCAAAAATACAACAAATTCAATAACCAACAGCCAACAGTCAACAGCTGATAACATAACTAAGCTTACAGTTGTAGTACTGAAAAAGCACCAGTAGTACATTCTCTTTTATCCCACTTTTCTACTTAGCTCCTGGGCACATTTCGAGTACTGTGGAGCCTGAATAAAACCCACAGTGAAGACATTCCAGCAATGATTTGTTTCGAATGTTTCAATGCTGCAATGCTTTGTTGAATCAACATCAGTCTAAAATGCATTTATTCTACCAATGAAGCTTTCCATACCATTCCTTCCTCCGAGGCTGTTACTGATTGGTGTCTCTGACTTCATCCTTCCACTAAGAGACAGGGATATTTGAACAGTGACAGGCCACCCGTGACACATTGGGCATGATTAATTCATACAGGTGCCTGCGCAGCTCTGTGATGATTATCTGTGAGCTGTCCCACATTCATCCACCACAGAGGGGCTTTCCTGCATCCTGCGGCTGCTCCTCAGTATCTTCAGGGCCCGTTCTCTAATACATTCTCATGTGTTTGTGTATGTCAAAACACACTGCATAATGTAAAGTACACATAGTAACAAAGTGAAGCTATGAATATATTGTAGAGCCACGGCATGCTACATGAAATGTTCCAGAATATTCTACAGTACTGTTTATGCATAGTACAATACAATTGCAGCAACTGATAATATATGCGGTATATTTCAGTATACAGCACTGCTTATTCCATTCCTTATATTGGGGAATGTTATATGCTATCCTATATTATTTTTTAAGGAAACACAGTTAGTACTCAAGAAATGAATTGCCTCATACAATACACATTTAGTCTATTTTCCAAACAATATGTATTTATATTTTATCATCTTAATTCACTTCTATGATTTTGTATAAGTTCATTATGTGTGTTTATTGAGTTCTTCACAAGCAGAGGTTCATTAAAATCTATTTCACTAGTTTGTTCCCTTTTATGTAATCACATTTGTCTTGGTAATGCAGGCATTGCACATCAGTTTTTCCCTATTGTCGTTATCTACTGCGGTAAAGTCAAGCATTAAAGCATAATGACATGATGTCAACACACCACTGCCAAAATATAATGCTGCGAGCTGTGTTTATCGCCATGCAAGCATGTGCGTTGGCGGGAGGGGTGGGGGTTAGGTAAAGAAGATGATCTGAATATCAGGCATGCCACTAGCCAGGAAAAAAACAAAGGCTTAAAAATGCTGAGGGCCCACAGGAATAGCAGGGAGACAGTGGCAGAGCGCACGGGGAGACAATCCCTATATCTTCGGTGCTCTTTGAAATGACTTTGATTCTAACTAGAGGGAGAGGAGAAGTGGTGATTCTGTAGACATATTCAGAGACATGGTGGACATGAGAGTGCGATTTTCAGAGCCTGTGAGTGTCAAAAGTCTTTACCATTGCATTTTGGCTGTGAAAGCCAGAGCCAAACAAATCCCAAAATGCCATGAATTCTGCATGAGGAAGGGGACAAAAATAAATTTGTGCTGCCATTTGTTTCTGCCATACATCGTGTTGTTTGAAATTTACAGTCTCAGTATTCCTGAGACGCACATTTCTTCTCTGCAGAATTTGGGCAGACTGAAATCTGCTTTAAGCTTTGGCAGCAGGTCCAGTCTAGTTTCACTTTAGGTTTGTAAATATGCACTTGCTGTTCTAAGAGTTTGGAAATTGTGGAGAACAAAACCTGCCAAAATTCAGAATACGCATGTAAATACATAAATGGAAATTATTATAACATAAAGTTAATGTATTTATTGCTGCACTCATTGATTTATGAGAAGAGGACCTGACTCCCATTTAGTATACTGTCATGGGGTATAGGGCTTCCCTAGATTATCTGTTACAAGCCATCAGCAAAAATGACTAATTTTGAATAGTTTACTGTATCTGTATTTGACTGTGTGTTTTGCAAAAATTCTCTCTTGTGCATTAAAAATAAAAACATGGTGATATGTGTTTTGTGCAGTTGGTGCAGAGTTGATGATGTGGAAGAGTGTCTGATACTAGATACCAGACTGTCCAATATCAGAAGAAGCAGGATCCAAAAAGTGTAACAGCATCATTTACTCAGCGTAATCACACAACCAGCAGCAGCCCGGGAGGCTGCCAGTAGTGGTCCGTTTTCCAGCCAGATCACAGCAGAAGGTTTGGCAGTATTTCAGATGCGAGATACTTAAAACCAAAATTAAAATTCAGATGCATATAATGGAAATCTGTTACCTGACTTAAAAAAGCTACTTTGTCAGTTGAACATACATCAATTATACAGTGAGCAAGAGACATGAACTAAAAAATATACTGCATAAGCCTGGTGGGTTGTATTACTACAGTTGTAATTAATTTGATACTTTGGGTTACAAGCTCTTCTCCTTACCACAATGTAATACCCTGCTGCCCACCACCACATTGATTAATAAATAGTACTTTTTAATTTACATTGGACTTTTTCATTTGGTATACAGTTTTAAGTGGCTTCCCAGGCCATTATGGAAACATCAGTGCAGGTAACAAGGGGTAACCACAAGAAAGTTAATTGCTAAGCTTAGACACCGCGCTAGACAACGTGCATTAGGTATTTAGTATAAAGCACCAGGACAGAAGTGCAGTGCTGAACGTGGAGAAAAGATGGCAAGTGGCAAGACTGGACACAAATAGCAATCAGTAGCACAGTGAAAAAAGGAGAGCTGAGACATATGAAGATTTCAGCTGGTTGAAGACTAGATAAGCTGCAGCATTCAGAACCAGTTGGAACAATCTAGTAGCACCGGCCAGGAGGGAACTGCAGTGATCCTGGCAAGTTTACAAGACCCTGGTCAAGTGGGAAATGAGAAACTGACATCTTTTTCCTTGGTTGTAGAGGGGAAGTCTGCAGAACTAGATCACTAAGAATGAAAAAAGACCAAAAGCTTATCATTAATATTGATGCATTATTGCATTATATCATCAATAATGATGCAGGGGTCCTTCCTGCTGTTAAAAAGAATTGCTGAACCATCCATGGAGACTGAGAGATCCTGGAGAGGTGAAGATCTGGCAGGCATGTGGAGAAGTTCTGTCGCCTCTTGTGAGGTTGAGGTTCAGATAGGAGCTTGTCATCCACGCCAAGATGTCACAGAGGTAATCAATGATGCATGAGACCTGTGAGTCAGAGATGGAAAATGAGAGACTCAGTGTATCAGCAGTATGACAAGCATGTGAGGAGATGAACCTAAAGACAAGGAGTAGAGGAAAAAAGAAGATCCAGCACTAAGTATTGTAGTACTCCTGTAGAGGGGTCGAGTGTTGCTGAGAGACCATCTCTCCATGTCACTTGATATGTGTCATCAGAGAGGTAACAGGCGATGTAACTCAAGGTGATGTGGAAGAATGCAAGATCTACTAAGTTTGACAGAGGGATCTGTTGATCAGCCCTGTCAAAAGCCACTGAAATGTCTAGGAGGACTACAGCAGAATAAAGAGGCAGCCCGCACACTCCAGTGACTGCAATTAGGGTGGTCTCTGTTGAGTACCCAGGTTCAAGGTCAGATTGGCTGATGTCAAGACGTAAAGTTGGACAGTTGAATACAGCATGCTCAAGGGTTTTGGAGATAAAAGGGAGAAGCAAGATAGATAGAATGTTCTAGACAGCAATAGGGTCAAAGTGGGCTTCTTCAGCAGACGTGGAACCTCTGTGGAATGTCTGCTTGAACGCTGTCAGGAAGCAGACTGTAGACAGAAAAGTGTTGTTCAGAGGGAGACTGGAAGCTGGTGGACTGAAGTCAACCCTGATGTCTGTGATGTTCTCCTTTAAATATGGAGCAAAGTCATCTGCAATAAAGTAAGAGAGGATGGAGTGGGGGCAATAAGGAGTGAGGAGCAAATGATCATCAGTTTTTGTGGGTTCAAGCTGAACTTGAAATAATAAAACCACAGAAGTAGTGACAGATGAGGAGAGGCTGTGCAAGAAGAGACAACTGTATGAAACACATTTTACACACAACTGCACATAACTGCAGAGAAATTAATGCTTTGACACATCAGTAACTCAAGGAGATTCAATGCAAGCATTGCTGTTAAATGCTTAAGTTCTATATAATTATGTAAGGCATGTTCATTTACAGTAATAACATCACTATCCTGTTGCTATGCTGGATACTTTAACATAATGTACCTTTACAATCAATATAAAGTGGCCAATATGTCGATGGCAGAAGATGCATCTAGTCAACATTAATTTGTTTGCGTTTTAGCCAACAGGCACTCTGTTTGCTCTGTTTGTTGTTGTTCTTGTTCATCTTGTGATCTGTGTCAATGGCAGTGATTGGTGCAATTTTCATCAGCGGAGTCCTATCAAAAGTTAAAATACAAACAAAACACTTGTTACCATGAACATATTTCATCCTCCGCTAACAACTATCAATAACAACAATCAATACTCACCCTTCTCAGCCAGTAACTAATTGAAGGATAGAAGTGTGCTTGATTTAGACCTCTAGTAGGTGTAAAAGTGAGAAACACTGTTTACAAAAGAGGCATGCACTACTTACAAAAGTGTGGTACTTAGGTCATCCTTGAGGGAAGCTCAAAGTGAATCTTCTGCCACTAAATGCATTATATGCATGTATTCAGTAAGGAAGCCATGTCATAACCTGGGTCTCTAATAGGGTCAGGATGTTTTCTGATTTCAATGACATGAAGTGGCTCAGTGTACAAGTGCACCCCCTTGAGAGGATAGCAGTTTAACCCTGATTACTGAGGCCCAAACAGAAAGGCAGTGGGAATCCTTTCTAAACTCCTTGGTATGAACCTATATGGACTTGTACCCTCAACCTTCTATGACAGAAGTCACGTGCTGTACGTAGTTCTCCCAACAGTTTGGGAGAGGTAAGCACAACCACGCACTTTCAAAAAAGTCCTACTGTCCTTGTGAAGGATAACTCTTATGAAAGCTAACAACATGCAAAATACCAGAATTCTGAAGGATCTATTTTTAGCTTGCCTCCCTGTGCTATGGCAAACACTCTGCAGTGTGCAAATGAGTGCTAAATGAAACAACTCAGCACTGCAGGAAGCTAATGCCACGTCGATTCATCAAAATGACATTGACAGCTTATTGTTTTGGATACTCTTCCCAGCAGAGTGAGACTCGCTCTTAAGAGCACATTCCCAGGAGAGTCGCAGCATGTATGGGGAGCCAGATGGGTGTGAGCCTTTTTAACTCTATACCACTAAGCAGTGCATAATTGGAGAAGGGAAACAGGAACTGTCATTGCTGGAATAACAGCACTGTTGTGCCAAAGGAAGGACAAAAACTGTTACCTTTGGTATTGAGGAAGATAAATTAAAAATATCCTTTAGTATTGCACCCATTCTCAAAAAATAAAGCTGTGTGTGTGTGTGTGTGTGTGTGTGTGTGTGTGTGTGTGTGTGTGTGTGTGTGTGACAGGGGCAGAGGTACTGTGCTGCCAGCACAAGAACTGAGGCTACAGAAGCCAACTGCCACACAGGCTGCAACCAGGGAATCCTACGCAAAGGAGCCCCGTCAATTACAATGCCATAACCATAACTTAATGCCATCCCCTTTCTCTTTCTATGGGATGAAACACAATGAACATGTGCTCTTTTCATCAACAAAGTTATTTCCAAGGCCTAAAAGATACTAATTACGCTGAAATTATTACCCACAGTACCTCTTTCTACATCTGTCTAATCTACACAAATAGATATCAGCAAACCTGTGATACATTCAAAAGTGCTAACAGATTTTGAGGGCTTTACGGACATACTGAAACTAGGATTCAAGATCCTTTCGGAGGAGAAAACAGAGCCACAGCATTAGCTAAGAGCATTAAACACACAGAGCAAATAGATTCAATTTACTTTAAAAAAGCAATGTATTGACCTGTTCTCCCCTTACATGAGAAATGAAAAGCTTCTAGCTGTTGGCTGATTGATTAATTGTATAAAAATAATAACCTAAAACCAGGTACTATCGTTCTTATGATGCCCTTATTCCTGCTGGTTGATTGTTTACTGTCATCAAGTGACATTAGCTCATTCATGAATATGTTTATAAATGCAGGCAAATCAATATCAAGGACAGTGATGAGTTTAATAGTGAAACAATTTCTGCACGATTTGCAGTACACAATGGCATCAACAACAAAGGAAAAAAAAAACAACTTCCAAAATATGTTAAAAATGGTTCCACTGACCTCATTAAATCACCACAGATGAATTCATCTGTGGATATCTTGGACCTCAAATAACTATCAACTTAACTGAAACAAATGTTTAGTATTTGAAAAATACTCCACTCAAGCACTGAACTTTGAAAAATGGCTTGTAATTATTATTTATGGTGTTGGAACATGTTGCAAAACAGTCATTTAGAGTTTCTCATTCCTCTTGTTATTTTCAGGCATACAGCTGACAATACTCTGGAGCATATCTGTTTTTAACTAATGACAATCACTGCAATGTTCATTGATCTGCATTTATGGTCTCCTGTATTGTTACCCTTTTTCCAGTTTTAATGATGGCTTTTGTGACATGTTTCTGAATGCATTCATTTATGTCTCTTTGCCAGGTCTACCTTGGAAAAGAGAGATATTAATCTCAACAGGACTTCCTGGACAGATAAAGGATAAATCAAATAAAATATTAAAATGTATGTGTTCCCTTGAAAAACCTCACACAATTATACACCACCCTTAGAATCCAGGGCCTCTACGATTACACCTACTCATTTCTGCAGGCACTAAAAAAGCTGTTCAGTCAATACTAAAATTCTTACACCTTTACATGTGGTTTGTGATACATATCAAGTACAAATAATTTAGCTTTCCATACCACATTCCTGTTCTCCAGCTGGCCTGAGCTGGCTACCAGCTCTTGCTGGTATAAAATGGAGATGGAAATCTGTCATGATACATTGTACTTTTAAGTCTGATCACTTAAAGGCACAATGTATCATGTATCAAAAAAAAATCTTTGTGTGCATGTTAATAGGCATGTGCATTGGTGGAAGCCTGCTTGCTTAGAAATGAACTAAAAGGCTCTCCAGTGTGGGGTAGTGCAGGTTTGATTTGACGGTGGAGCACAGCAGCTGTACCATTGATTTGAATGGCTTCAGTGAAAATCCAGCTGTGCAAACACCTTAGAGAGCATACAAATGATATCAGTAATTCATAATTAAAGTAGGAGAGAACAGAGGGGTATTCTGCAGGCTACACTCACATCTAAAGCTGACTTTGTCCTTGCCGGTGTGGAAACTGGAGAAACAACCATTGTTAATGCGAACTTTGAATAGAATGAGTTATTCTTTTCTTCAGTTACATTTCAGTTTTGTTCGAGTCTAGAAAATGTAATGTAGAAAGCAATGAATTTCACAGTATGAACTCTTGTACAATTACCCACTGAATGACTGAATTAAAGATTTGTGGATATGTCTGCTAAACTATTTTCAGGGGGAAACACAGACAATGTTTTCATGCTACTCAAAGCCATGTCTACTGTTTGCTGTTTAAAATAGCAGGGCTCATTGCGTATGAAAATGTATGCAAATGCCAAGATATTCCCCTTCACCTTGGAAATGTCATCCACAAACATAGTTCTCATCAAAACAAACTGTTGTGCTAGCTAATCTCGAGCACAAATCATACCAGGAAGAAAATAAAAAAATCAAATCTGCAATCGTAATGTTATTACCTTCCACACAGGGGGGAAGCTCTTTTATAAATATATCTCTAAGTGAGAATGTAAGGTTACGGATTGCCAAAGGCAATTAAGGAACAGGATCAAGGGAAGACACAGAGAACAGATGTGCCAGAGACTAATGTAGGGAGATGATGCACTTCATTGTTAAAATAACACGTTTCTGCATGGCCAAAAAATTTAACAAACATAAAATGAGGAGTAACAGAACCTGAAGCTTTTTCTGAGCCTTTACGCCATTTCCATTGAGACCGAAAATTTTCTTGACAAGGGAAAATAAATCAAACAAAAAAACAAATGAAGAACTGGCAAAAATAATGGTATTTGTTTTGTCGTCTTTAATGGGAAGAAGTAGCAGACCTCAGTTTCCAAAGCAACCTACCGCACAATACTTTAGATGCTAATTTTAGGTTGGCACTTTTCATCACAGCTCATACAGCATCATATGGCTGAGGCTGACTGAGTTATCTGCGTGAACAGAACAGAGGACTGTAATGAAGAGAGATGTAGAGATGGATGCAGAGAACCCAGGGACTTTGAGCGTGGTTTCCTTCCTTCTTCAGAGATGTCAGAATGAGGTCTGGGGATAATCAGGCGCTGCGCTTCGACACCAGGGGGTATTATGGTGTTGCCAAGAACAAGAAACACTACACTTCAGGGATAAATATGAAACAAGGGTTGTCTGGAGAGCAATATCGGAGCCAACTAAGATGTGGCAATTTTTCATGGGGAAAAAAGAAGTGTAAGAAACATACATAGTTGTTCCTGAGTATATACTGTGAGATTAGACATTGAAAGCAGGCAGGTGAATTTTGAGATTATAAGAGTAAGCAACGTTTTTTGGAGACTGATAGAGAGAATAACTATGACTCAGTCACTCACTCAGACAGACTGAACGGCAAAAATACTAAAAGATAGAAGGGAGAAGCACTACTCTCACCCTCTGTTCCCCATCCCTCTCCTCTATTGCCCTTCTTCTCTCCTGTTACTATTATTGTTATATGACAGATGAAAAGAGACTAGAGGTGAAGTATGCTGGGGAATGAAATGCAGAGAGGATAGAATTTATACATATCTCATAATGACATTGTGTCAGCTTTTGCCATATTGTCCCCTATGCCACTAATCTGTCACTTATTCCAAAAAAAGAAACCATTTAGTTACATTGGGAAAAAATCTGGATCCATCTGGCTAGCAGATATTTTACAATAGTCACCATCAACCTGGTTACATTTGACCTTGCACTGTTGAAACAATGCTACTGCATGATTTTTAATTCCATTTACACACAGTACAGTATACAGGCTGGCATTGAATCCCTTTTCTGCTCATAAAAATGCTGAAGAACATTAATGTTATGTTAATGAGGCTGTTCAACACTGGAGCCCTCGTATTCAAGCCAAGGATTTGTTCCAGTACATTTTTCACTGTACAAGTGGGGATTACAAACAAAAGCCAGGGTTTTACAGGGCCATTGGCATGACATGGAAATTGAAACACTACCTCAAAGATGTGGCTACTGTGTAATTACATAAGATCGCCATTCCTGAAGTGATACACACATCAGAGAGATAAGCATACTGTCAAACTCAGGCAGGAAATATTACTTCTGAAAACCAAATCAACTGGAGAAATGCAAAATTTTGGCACGCCTCCTTTGACCTGGGGCTGATCTGGAACCACAGCAAAGAGCAATGCATATTGAGCTTCCTGCTTATGCCCATTTCATGTGCCACATCAGGGCAAAATGGAACTTTCCCAGTGCCTGTGTAGTGGGCTCAATCAGAATTTGTCCACATTTAAACCACATTTGGTTTAAATTACATATGCTTATCACCAAATGGCCTCACTGTGACAGGATTAAGATGGCACTGTTTTCAGCTGCACTTTGCATTTGGACTCAGCAGAGGCGAGTTGGGAGAAGCAGAGAGGACTGCCAGAGGGGAGTGAGGTTGTGTGAACTCCGGAAGATGAATGTCCTGTGCTGAGGAACACAGAGGACAAATCTAATGTCCTCTCTGCGTGGGGCTCTCGTATTCAGAGCTTCATTCAAGCACACACTTCACAAAATGTCTCCTCAGCTTCTCATCAATTTACCTGGCATAACTGATGGTCCTGTTCCAATGTGTACTTAAGAAGATACTCTTACCCGCTTGTCGGAATGTGAAGCGCTGCAGAGGAGATACTATATATAATTAGACAAATGAAGAGATGCACAAATCCATGCCCATGGCAACCCTTGCCCCTAGTGGGGGAATTTAAAAGTCTCTTACTAGTCTCCTACTATCAGCCTTCACATTATGCGCTTCCAGTCACTGCCCAGTCCACCCATCCTTAGAGGCTATTGATACCCCTAAACTGCCATGGCTTTGTCTAGGCACTGGACCCTGCACATGTAAGGCAAATCTCCAGTCAAACATCTATAAATCAATCAAATCAACCAATCAAGGCTTTTACTCATGTAATGTCTCTATAATTCTTTGTTACATGAGCAGATGCTACAGAGATTAAATGCACTGTGAACTGCGGTCACTCCATGCTTCTCAAAATATATGGGTATTTTTGGATCTAGGTGACTTACTTCGGACTACTTGCTCCTGCCGGGTTTCCTCCACCGTGACCGTAACATTGACTGAGAGAGGACCCTGAAAGACTCGACATTAATTCACATTTTTTTATCTGGTACTTGCCTCCCTGCAACTGGTGGTGCTGAGAGCCGCACAGAGCTCTGTTCCATGGAGCCAGTGTGGCACAGTCTTGCTGTCTGTTCAGTGAAGTGACCGCTCCCTCAGGCCCTCCCCTTTCACAGTGACGACTCTCCTCTTGAGTCCTGACAGACGGTAATAGAATCATTTAAATGAGCGTCAGACCCATCAGGCTATGGGCTCTGTCCAACACATTAGACCTGGCCAGCCACTCTCCAAACAACCATAAGTCTCCACCCAGGAAAACAAATCAAGCTCAGATGGGGAACTGACACCGCCAAGGCTGACGGCTCATTTGCATCAAACAATAGTCAGCTTTAACTACAATTTACACAGGTCTGATCTCTTGCACAGTGAAAGTGAAAACCCTCAGATGTCTGAAGTTGGAAACAAAAACATTCTACTTATTCTCTTCCCCAATCAAACTGGAAAGTCTCTTTAGTTCACATTTCATTAAGGCGAGTACCTGTCGATTCACTGTTTTTCTTTTTGTTGGACTTTACTTTGTTCTACCGATACAGTTAGCATCTAATAATACAGACTACACGGGGGCATCACAGTGTTGATTGTCTTTAAATGACAACTCCATGGTAAATGTTGTGCTGTGTGAGTGTTTGTGCAGTACTCTATCTGCATATCCATTTTTACACCACATAAGAGATTGACTGAGTGCTTAACACTGAGTGCTTAAAGAAAGCTTTGACATACCGTTTGCAATATATGGTGGTATAAGTACTACAAATAAAAATACTCTTGTCAAGATGACATAGTTATTGGCTCTTTGTGTGAAGGTGCAGCATAAACGTGACTGTTTCTACATTTTGATACAGTGCAGCTCTTTCCTCGTGTTCGTTCTCATGCTCCTGTTGGGGAGCAGTTCTTGTATTGCTGTGAGGCAGTGAGAGACGACTATCAGCGGCGAACACGCTGCCTTTCATCCCCTGGGCACGTCAACAATAATCTTCATGCCAATTCTTCTCTTAAATGACTATTCCTTGCCGCAACTCTGCAATCAGTGATGCTTGAATGAATAAAACAAACACAAACAATTACCTAATCCAGCACACCCCCTTTTCTTGACTCGCTCGCAAACATTACACTTATTGATTGCAAAACAGCTCCTATAGAATAAGAATTAAGTACACTCATTAACTACTGCAATACGTTTGCAAAGAGCAAAGCCATCTGTTTCATCTTAACTGAAATTATTCTGAATTTTTCCACTACCATAGTGTTTGGTCACATTTTGATTTTTAATGATTAAAGGAAGTGAATAGGAGAGAAAAAGAATATGTAGCAAATTGAAGTGGATGACTAAGCGGCCCAACAGAGACAGCTCACATTTTTTGCCAGGACAGTGGAATTAAAACTTAATATTTTCAATAAGAGACCCTTCCTGATGTACAGACACCACTGCCAGTAGCAACCTGCTGTCCCATCCCAGTACACTGCAGGCTCTGTCCACAAGGTCCTATAGCTTTAGTGTAGGGATGTAGCTGCCATGCAAATGTAAATTACACACACACACACACACACACACACACACACACACACACACACACACACACACACACACACACCCCAGGGCTAGCCATGGTCCCCTCAGATTAATGATCACTGCTGTGTGTCAGGGCAAACCTGAACAAACAGATAAACGAACATGAGACCTTCACTGCTCCCCTGAGGGCCAGGGTGTACAAAGGTCTCTGGATGCAGAAGGCCCCTCTCCTCAGAGTCTTGAGCACTTATCCTCCCCTACCTCCCACTACCCGCCTCCAGCCTCCTCACCGCTATTATTGTTTGGGCTTGTTTACTGAGCAGAGAACCCTGTCCAGGGATACATGCAGGCCACTGCCACTGCACCTCATACAAATTCAGGTACACATTTTTCACAACAAGGTTCTCAACAAAGCAATTCCACTCAAGCACTTCCCTCAAGGGCATGGAAACAGCAGCCCTGATGGAATTAAAACGTAAAGACCTCTTTTGGAGCGGTTCACACGGTTCACAGTCCCTGCTCCTTCCCCACAGTCAGAATTAACAGCGAGAATTAAATGGACCTAATGGCGCAAAGACGAGAAACAGATACAGGACAACAGTGCCCAGATTCAATCCAAACACAATGTGCTCTGTCCTCTGAGTGAAACGCAAGTAGTAATATGATGTGAGAGTGAAGACAAAACTCCATTGGCTTCCACAGACTTTAATGGCATGCTCAGGAGTCAGCATATGGCCCCCCTCTTCCCTTCCTGCATGACCAATGATCACACACTTGACGTCTGACTCAATTGCAATAAGTCAGTTTTTCTTTCGATATCCATGAGACTTCAAAGCATCTTGGCTATCCTGAATCATTTAAGCCATTTACTTTTTTGTGAAATTTTGAAAATCTTAAATTATAGATGAAAGCGAGTGTAATCCTTCCCACTTTGTTCCTGTCTGGCTTTAGTCCACAGACTACAGTGTGTAGCTGGTCCCAGCTCTACTGCCATTTTAGCATAACACTAAAATGGATCTGAATTAAAATGCCACACAGAACTACATAAATTAGCTGAAATCATCTTAGTACTGAAAAGTAGACTATATTGACAGCTTAGTGCAGTGTTTGGAACCTACATTTATGTGTTTACGTGATCAAGATCTGGCTTTGTCGGACATGTGACATCATTAGTCATGATTGGAAAATGTAATGTGGTGCGATTCACAAAGAGCAGAAAAGACGGGACAATGCATTCCGGATTTTTTTTTTTATTTATGTGGGTAAAATGGCCTGACGTAGGACGCAAAACTAGGTTTACAGATATCTTGGGTATTGTATTAAAACAAATTAGGAGACTTTCAATGCGGACACATACCATTGTATAAGCAAGGAAACACATTTTCCTTTTTTTAATTTTAGAAATTTTTAGAAAGTTTCTTCCTATGCTCTTTAAGGCATGAATTCATTTCTCTATGTACAGACATATCCCCATGGACATCCTGTTACACTTCTCTCTAATGCAGTGCCAATTTTCAGGAACCTTATGAAACAACATCAACGGTTTTCTTACTTTATCTGACTGCCAGGGGCTTAAATACACATGAATTGAATTTAAAGTACCACATAATACAGTATATTTCTGAATTTAAAGTATCCTCAATACTGTAGGATATCAAATACTTCCAGTCATTAATGAACCAGCAGAAAGCTAGTTTTTCAGATCAGCAGGGGTCACTGCAGTTGTTGCTTATTTAATGTAGCTATTTGTAGACATGGGATATCCACATGCTTGAATTCATGACTGACGTTGAAAATAGCAAAAAAAAATTAATTTAAAAGAATACTAAGAACATCTGCAGAAATGCAGCCCTTCATGTCTGGCTAATCTCTGTATTTTATTGTGAGAGACATATTGTTTTCATATTTTTTTCATTATGTTTGTTAACCCAAGGAAAAACCATCACCACAGTCATTTCATTCAATGCTGTAACATAAGGGTGTTTCGTCTTGTAGAAGACAGGGATTATTGTTAATAAATCAGACCTATGATTAGTGATTATTAATTATGTGAAATGTTACTTTCATATCTAATTTTACTCAGCCTCCAGCTAGCTGCTTTACTGTTTGGTCAAAACAGACATTGCATAATTATTTGCCCCCAGGCAAGGGGGTTATAGTGTTCAATGAGGGGTGCAACAGCTTTCAGCTATGCTGACACTCCAATTAATGAATATCTTTGATACAGTGCAACCCAGCTGATAACGCAGCTGATCTGGAATATTCCATCACCCAACAAAATGACTACTCCATTGCACTGATGTGACTGACAGAGACTCAGCAAAAGCAGCTGCGCAACTTTGAGATCCCTCAATGCAATGCAAATGTACGTCAGAAGGCTGATATCGTTTGGTAATATCCATTGTATGACCGAGACCCTGGTTTTTTTAATGAAAAATTAAAATAACGTGAACATGCCTGACAGCAAGCAGTATGACAGTAAACAAACCAATGATATTTGACATTGACCGCACGTCTGTTTACAAACCACAACAGTTCCGTTAAACCAAACACCAGCGTCAGCCAAGAAACTGATTCACAATCTGAGAAGCAGAAATGCGCAATCACCACAGGCAATCAGCGAGTCCGTCTTTCAGCCTAACAACTCATTAATTTGATGCGGTGTGGACTAACTGTATTCAGAAACACGGAGCGGAACCACTGCATTCAGCCACACAGGCCAAAACTACTGAATTCATTAACACATAGAAAAACCATTACATCTCATAAACATCCTGCAGAACAACCGCATTCATTAACACAGCTCACAGTGCACAGCCACAAACTCAGCCCAGAGACAAGCGCAGCCAGATGAAATGAAACATGAGAGGGAAAATCAGACAGCTCGTGTTCAAACGAACAAAGCCAGGCCTATTGTTTCCCAGAAGAAGACAGAATTTTCTTTTTTTTTTGGGGGGTGTTAAAATGGGTCATTTATTAATAGCATGCCGCTTTTCTTGAGCCTTATCCCAGAGCACGGAAGCAAGATGATAACTCATGGGAACTCTGCGGCCCCCGCTGGCTGCTCCCAGATACCCTGCGGCCCCACTGAGCAAGCAGCATCGGCGCAGCGGAGCTTAACAGGATCAGACTGTGGTCAAGTCTGAGGATGGTTGCTGTGTCTGAGGAAGGTTGCTGTGGTCGTGGTGACACGATCGTACCGGGGGGTAGGGGTGGGGGGAGCTTCCTCTGTGTGCCAGGAGCCGCCAGGGCACATGCTCCCCGCCGGGAGACATCGGCCCTCGCGTAGGAGAGAGGTCCTCACCCCACGGCGCGGCGCAGGCGCCTTTCTCCGTGCGACTCTGATGTCGGATCAACTCGCCGCGCTTCCCCGAGTGCGGGGGAAACGGGGTTGCCTAGCAACTTCCCTGGGAACAGCCACTTCACCATCAGTCCGTTCGTCTGTCTGTCTGTGTTTCTGTTTCTCTCTCTCTGTCTCTGCAAATCCCACAAGCACGCACACACACACACTCACAGACACACACACACATTTTAGATTTGAAAAAATGGTTGTAATATTGAGAGCACCGGAGCACTTGGACAGAGTTCACCCTTGGCCTTTCCCTGTCAGAGGCGGTCCCTCTGCGATGTGCCTCAGTGCTAAGTCTCATTCCTCAGGCTGCAATCACTCTCTCTCTCCTTTTTTTCCCCCCCACCAGCCATCCTCAACTCTGCCTTTTTCTCCTCAATAAACTATTCATAATAAGGGATGCCTTTCATCATTTCTCTGAGGAATCCTCCTCTGGTGTCTGTTTGTTCCTTTGTTTATATAATTGGATTTCCCTTTTCTCAAGCGCCTTCTCGGCAGTCAGAGGTGTTGAAAATCACGTTTATATGCTTCACATTCGGGATTTAAGCACAGTAAATATATTTGCCGCTTTTATAAATCTCACCCGTGCAGTTTCTCCTTTAAGCTGCTACTATGCGTGAAATCACTTATATGTTCCTGTTCAACATTTTTTTAAATGTCTTTGTGCATTCATTTGTTTAAATAGTTGAAAACCTTTTTAATATTCCCCCTTTCAAAAATGTTCCATAGGACAGGATAGCATGCAATGCAGTCATTTAAAGGGCATGTTAGGGGAAAATTAGGATGCATTTCACAAACTGTGCCTTCATTAAATGATTGCCTCAGCTCTGCACACAGTACAGTTAAAGAGATAATATGCTAACTCCAACCTAAATTATACAGTACTTCTTTAAAGAAGCTACGGCAAATTTTGAGCTCAGACAATTACACAAATGCAGGATTTACAGATCATTTTCAATTAGCTGCTAATTCAGCTAAGAAATACATGGTGGTTTGATATCACATTTAAATAATGGCTGCAATTAAACAATTAAGGACTGTACTATGTTGGAATAAAAGCCATCGGACCATTGCGCGTTTGGGGCCAAGAACTCCCCATCCATGTGGTAAATGAAATACTGCACGAGACAAAGAAGGTCACACAGAGCAAGGGAACGCATTGGCAGAAGTTAAATGTGCACAACGCTGCAGTTTCAGGTAATTTATTCAATGTAATGAGGAGTGAGGTAATTACCACTGACCCTGGAAGCAGTGAAAGTAAACAGTTGCCCAGAGTGTGATAGCTACTATTCACACTGTGCAGCTGGCACCTGCAGGGCCACTCTGATTAAAAAAAAATAGGTGAAGTTAAAGTCGGATAGCCAAATACTTAACAAATACTTTTCACACTATAGTGAGAATCACAGTGGTGATAAAGAAAGAGACCTTTATTATATAGTACATTACCTACCTGCTATTTAACTGGGAAGCAACTATTTGTACTTACTGGCAAATATGTTAAGACACTGATGAAACTAAAGAGTAATTTCTTAGTACTACATCATCAATACTACTATATTTACTAGGAAATTTGCTTGGTAACAACTGATGCTTATCCGAAGTGATTTCTACGAAACTACTGAATAATTATGTGGTAAGATCATCACTGGTACCAGTAAATACGAACATTTTCCACATAACATGTTTCTCAATGGTCACATTATTTCCATTATCAGTAATTTCTTACCATTTCCACAAACATCCATTAAATTACCCTCCCATAATTTCTCATTCTGTATTATCATATACATATGAAATGTAATGACTACAAGTATTATCATGGAAATCAGAATAAAAATAATCTCCAGGAAACAAATATATATTTATATATAACGTATGTATACATAACTTGCTCATTTCTATCAACTTTGAGATACATTAAACTTAGTGTTTCATTATGACAGAGTGGGTAAAATATTGAATATTATTACTGAGAGATCATCTATGACATGTTATAACACTGGTCCATTGACAGTGATAGGCTTCTCACAATGTTGCTGAATTTGAGTATGGTACTACTGGCTCAATCCACCATTTAAAAAACACTATACACACAGGGAAAAACTCATATTTATTTACTGCAAATGGGACAATAAACCTTTTTTTCTCCAGTGACATAAAATGAATCCATGTGATGCTGCAACTAATGGTGTATGACAAGTGGGTTGAAAA
Organism: Megalops atlanticus; assembly: GCA_019176425.1. Classification (NCBI taxonomy): domain Eukaryota; kingdom Metazoa; phylum Chordata; class Actinopteri; order Elopiformes; family Megalopidae; genus Megalops; species Megalops atlanticus. Next base: position 16,137,346 of record CM032893.1, read on the forward strand.
AAATGTGGCACTAATGCTTAAGATATTAATCGAAAGGATATAAGCTCATCTTTATTACTTATCTCTGGTATCTGTACCTCCAGGCACAGAATGTATAAAGCTACTTAAAGTATGAAGAATTTTTTCATCTATTTATTATTCTTACATGCTGACACATGCCATATGTACTTATCTGCTGATAAAACAAAAGACCTAATTTACTCTCTGTTCATAGATAGATTAACATGCGTACCTAATTTTCTAGAGAATGTGTTTTACAAATATTATGTTTAACAACAATTACATTTAACAACTGTTTAGCAACACCACTATATGTGTATACTGAACTATGGATACACCAAGTAAATGGCACTCAAAAGCGAAATTTAAAAAACCTCAGTACATGACACCAAATCACACCTATGGAAGAGTCCTTGGTGCATTTGAATGAGTTTATTCTTGTACTGCACATTCAACCCATTATTAAAAAAAGCACAACAATGCAGGGATCATGATCGGAAACCCACAGGCAGAGGTTGTGGTATAATGTGTCTGTGTCTGACTTTGTCACAAAGCACGAGAGAATGCTATGCAGCAATAATTCAAGTAATTCAATAGAAAACATCCTATTGTGCTTCATGGAGGCATGCCAAACACCATTCTGCAGGAAGCGAGCAACCCTGGCATGAATGGAAACATGTACACACATCAGCATCCATTATTTACAGCAGTATAACTGAGCAGAGTAACTAAGGACTGTTGGCCTTCTCCTGAAATGAAGATGTCACGTGAGATCATCTGTGTCATGTGACTTGATCAGAGCAGTCCTGCTGAGACTGCAGTAGCTGAAGATGAGATATATTCATTTTTGGTAAGCAATGTCTGCGGGGCAAATGCACTGAACAGCTGCTTCAGCTCCTCATTCTGTCTGCTTACTTGAGTCTGCATTTATAATAAACTGGCTCAAGAATTTTCTTCTATAATTATAGTAGAGGTACTAATAAGCCATAATCAGTGGGAAAATGCAATATTCCATAGGTCTGTGAATTTCTCCTTTTATGCATTTCTCCGGGATGGACAGTCATAAACATGTCATTTTTAACAGCTGGGTGCAAGGCAATGGGTTTAATTAAAGGCTGGAATTATAGTTGTAGAATAACAGGATTGCAACTCCAGACCAAACCAGATATATACCTCTTATGCTAATTTATTGTTCTGGCTCTACAATTTTACTATCTCTCCCCATACCTTCATGTCCCGAAACTGTTTCAAAATAGTTCAATCTATTTTTATGTATTGTCAACAGTCAAAATAGAGGAAAAAACAGATAAAAATAAGTGCAATCATAACCAACAGTGATTTCACAAGTGTGCATGTGTTCTCCCCTCATTAGAAGGCTTAAAATTTTTACAACAAAAGAGAAAAAGTAAAACATGTAAAAAAAAAAAGTGTAAAAAAAAATCAAGCTTTGTGTTAACATATTACATATTATATACAAATATATATTATTCCAAATAATCAAGAACATCAACTTAGATATCATATATGTGAAGGATAATTTTATCTGACAACACCCGGGAGTAAGAGGAATTGTGGTCGACCCCGTAGTATGGTGTTGTGCTGCATATAGTAAATGCTCAAAGACAAATTCTTCCTTGGAGGAAATGTAAATATTCTACTGTACTTGCCTGTTTTAGATAAAAAAGAAATCTGTGTTGCATTCACTTTGACTCAACTGTGCAAAATATAGGAAAAGAGGGCCATGTCAAACAATAAGCTCCTACAAAAATTCATTCACATCTATGCTGGGCATCCAAATTCACACTTTAAATGACTGGTTCCAAGCACGGCAGCTAGTTCACACGACTGAATACAATACTGGGAGGAGAGCAATCCAACACTTTCTTTCGCTCTTTTCAACTGTTGTCACCTTCCACAAGCGGCAAAGCAGAGAACGCGTGTCACTAAATACTACAGTCCAGTCATGGTTCCCTACAATCTCTCCCCATACACTCACTCGCTCCATGGTCTCACTGGGAACATTATTTCATTTAAACAAGCAGTGATGCCTGCCAGGGTGTGGAATAAAAGAGGGAAATGAGGTTTATTATACAGAACACTGAGCCTGGGAACTGAATAAGAAATCAGCCTGGCAGAGAGAAAGTCTTATTCATTCTGTTCCAGAAATGCAAGCTCTTGTATTTGTTTTGCAGAGTCAGCCAAAATTGACTATGTTATCAGGATCAAATAAAAAAAACACAAAAAATAAAACTTTTCTTATGGACTCACAGTTGAAGAACTCCTTCAGCAGCTCTGGAGTCCATTTTCAACAGCTCTGAATAAATTTTAATTGCAACAATTATGGTGATGTTACAGCACAGTCACTGCTTACAAATGCCTTATAAATGCCTCATAACTTTGTGCGTTTATGTGTTTCTTAATGTTGTCTTAGAATAGCAATGAGGATGTGTATTTGTATCTATGCATCCTTTTATTATTATTTTTTTTTTTGCTGGGCTCCCCCAGTAGCTCAGTCATAAAGGCATTTGTTCTGAGTAAAGGCTCAGCTCTATAGCCCAAGATATTCTAACTGTGAGCCAGGACGGTGCCATTAACCAGCAATGACCTGGAGTCTGCAGTGGCGGAACATAACTGGCTCTGTTCTGCCGGGACGGGATGGGTTACATCTCTTCTGGAGAAAACTCTGTCCTATGACCTGCACAGCACAAAAGGTTAGGTGTGCATACAGTGTTTGTACAAGTACATTATGAAATCTCTGACATTATTTTTCAAGTTCAGAGAGTTTTAGTGTGCAACATTTTTAAGTCAAGAACGGGAATTATGAACTAAATTGATTTTTAAATACAACTTTTAAATGTTTAAGATTAAATTAAACAACACATAAGAACAAAGTGTGCTCAGTCTCTAAATACAGATTAATTTGAGTATTGAGGAATGGTAATGATTTATTTAATGGTAATGATTTATTTTTTATGAACAACGTTTTTAAAACTGAAAATAAATGGCAACAGGGTTATGATTAAAATATACATGATTAGAAGACAATATTGCATTTCATGTGCTGACAACGCTATCAGCCACAGTATGTAGTTAGTTCAAGTTAGCGAATACTAGCCTATTTATGACTGAGCACATCTGTATTTCAATATTGAAGACTTCTGCAGCCAACTTAAGTCTAAATTAGAAAATTACTGACCAAGCCAAAATTAACAGAAAACAGAAATAGCTAAGCATGAGTATTTAGTGTGTGAGCACATGATAATCCCTCAAAGATTACAAATGTTGAAATGGCCTCCTGTGTCTTCTGGACCCATTACTTGTGGACATGAGGAAGTCATTCAACATCACATAATTCCCCCAGGGATAGCACAACACTTGTTGCTATGCTGTACAACTAGATTTGTAAAAAAAAAAAAAAGCACTATTAAAAATACTGAGCTTCTTGTTCACAACATTTCTGATGAGGTTTGTGTTGGCTGCTTGCTTGTTGCTTCATGTCATTGTAACTACAGAAACTCTGACATGTGTGTCACAAGTGAATTATGTTCCAACACCCCCTCTAAACCCTGATATCTGACAGTTTACAGAACAGCTAAAAAAAAAACCTGGTGACTATCCTCCCATTTCAGCATTTACTCTCCTGTGGTGTACAGTACGAAAAACAGCCATTGGTTACATGTAAGCGCATAGGAGGATTACACACTCATTGGGTTTCATTCAGGGCTCCTGATGAGACGAGCTTAATGCACAATTGACAAATTCAAAGGCAAAGGGTGAACAGAGGAAATCAAAAAAGAAAGTGCAAAAAAAGCACATCCACCGCTCTCTTTCAGTCATCCATCAGAGTACAGGCTTAGGCTTTTTGGCCCCTTCGGTCCCATGACTCCAGCCTTGTTGTTATTGCCAGAGATGTATGGATGAAGCACACAGATATGATCTCGTATAAATCACCGTGCGCAGCTGGGCAAGAGCAACGCTTCGGCAGAGAATTGGAGAGGGGCTGGGAGATGCGGCATATGTTTCAGAAGATTGGGATGTCACTCTTTATCACATGGCGAATGGAGAACCACCGCTGTGTGAGAGTGCTGATGTCCAAGCTGTCAGTATTTTTTATTTTTTTTTTCCTCCCACAGTTTCATGCATTTTCCCCAGGGAAGATGGGGAAAAAACAGGAAAACTCTGATTCTGTGTGGCCCTCACTCTTCATGTGTTACCATAAATCATAGTTTATGAGGCACTTATTTCTGAAATCCTTTTGTCACTCTGCTGACTGCCACTCTGACCCTTGCCCCCATAGCCACCAAACGTCGGATTTATATGTCATGGGAAATGGCGCCTAAAGAGGCAGCAGCCTTAAGCATTGTGCACATATGTACATATGTATTCCGACACAGCAATGTGGCCAGATCCAGCCCATGCTGAACACGCATTTGAAAGTAAGTGGAATTGCATGATCTTTACCAGGAAACCAACACCTCCATATAAGTTTTCTTGCCTTTGTCATAGGCCAGGTTCCCCAGGTCCAAAATGTAATCTCCATATGTGCAACCAACCAATCCGCCCAGTTTGTTGTATGTCTGTTGTCATCAACCACATGAAAGGACACATATACTTTCAACTAAGTCAAAGGAATCACTTTGACTCTGCATTAATATAATACTTTAGGTACAACACTGATAGGTTTTTTGTTGGTTAATGGTGGGTCAGGTCCTGACATGGTGCTTAAATAATTTCAAAAGTACAACAGTCATTTAAGATTACCCTATTTATGGTATTAAATATATCTGACATGTTCTTGATGGCCATGTGATCACTTTCTTTTTGAAAGAAGATTGCTATCTGGCTATTTTCTGTAGAACAGCTTCTGATGGCATATTTCAACCAGCAAGTTAACATAGCAAGTTAAAGTTAGCATAGCAAGTTAAAGCAATTTATTTTCTGTATTGACTTTGCTGTAATTCTTTTAATAATTCCATTTTTGAAATTTAGTTTTCATTTGTTTTTCAAATATAATGTATTTTATGCAGCAGAAATAACAATTTTAGCTATTCAGGACTCTTTAGTCTGTCTTTTTTTACAGGAAAAGGCATACCTGTCATTACTCATTATTTGGCAGTAATTTCAACAGCAATTGCTTCTATCATTACTTTAGATTACCTATAAATCAATAAAAAATTATTTTGTGCCTGGTCTCAGTGATAGTTTGCTTTCAGAAAGGATCATCTTCAGAGTAATGATCTCGTTTAAGTTTTGTTTCAGTAGCACATAATTCACAAATTCTTTGGTATTTAAGAGCATCTGAGCTGATCTGGGATCAGTTTTATTTTATTATTATTATTATATTATTATTTATTTATTATATTATACTGTAGCTAATAAGGTAAATGAAGAGTGTGGACAAGAAAAGCTTTTCCAATGCTAAGGCTACTCACCTTAGATCAACTCATACAGTCCAGCAGCCACTGAAATCACTGAACACATTGCACAAGTCATGAAAAAACATAAAAACATAAATTTGACACAAAAAGTTAGACACAGAATTAACAGTCCACATTTCACTGCAGCTACTCCACAACTCTTTCAGCTCCTTCTTGCTCTCATGCACTGAGCAAAAGATGTTCAACACATTATTTCTCCTTTACACACCATGTTAAGCAAATGTTCAGTATGAGGCTCTAACCCTCAGACCAGTGGTTTTCCGCACCAACCATAATGGCTCCCAGCGGCCAGCACTCTTGCACAGTATAAAAATGAATAATTCATGGGAGGGAGGCTTTTAAAAGGAACTGAACTGTCTCCGGGAGGCCTGGCCCATGTTTCTCTTGTTATTTGTACCTTTGTTGCCGCTAGTTTCGCTCAATTCTCCAGAATGTGCTGTGCCTCTAGTGCATATTTGAATTCTCATCTTTTCCTCCAGTTAGATTTATTGCTTCGTCTCATTTCCAGAAGTGCCCATCTCAGCGCCTCACGATCAATGGGGTTTATGAGAGCAGCGAAACAATCGCTTCTATCATCCATAATCTCTGCTTAGTGTCACCTTTCAGAATTTCATCTCAATCACTCCACTCCTGTAAGTGGGGGAAATCATTTCTTAAATTTTTACAGCCAGAAAATTCATAGGGCGAGGAATGATCGGCACAGGGAGGGCCAGCTATTGTAAATCATGCCTTTATTCCTCCCTTTTTGTCAAATTAATCATACCCTGGGCTGGATCAATTACATATATTTTTTTAGCATTTTAAATAGCAAAAATCAATAATTACTATTCAATCAATGTACAGATTTGCATTGGTCTTTATATGGGACTTTTTACTTATTCAAGCAAGCACACAAGTACAATTACTGGTTATCTAATCTTGATATTCAACCAAACACAGACTATTCTTCTTTGATCTATCTCCATTAAGGTAGCTGTATTTATTTGTAGATCAGAGTAATACAACACAAATTCCTGCTATGTTTTATTCTTGTAGCAGCTGATAAGGAAATCCTAAACGGAACCTCAGATAGCAATCGGAATATTTCAGTATGGGAGGGCTAGATGTCACAGCTCCTAAAATGTGTCAGGAGATACCTTACACTCTATTGCTGAGGGAGTATTCCTAACACCTTGCCTTACTAAAGAACTAATAATGTATGGTTTTATTACCTGAGAATACCACAAGTTAAAGAGCACAAATGTTCCCCCTTGCATTGGACTCTGTGTGAAGTATGGCACACACCAGTCATTCCAGAGAGAGTGGGCACCATAAGCTGTAGTCCAGGATGAATTTTCCCAGACAAAGTTCTTACTTTAACTCATCAGTTACATATGTATAAAACAAATCTGATCCTGGATCTTGATTTCATGCATGGGTAGCTACATTGTGAATGATGTGACGCTGCAACCTCTGCAGCCCTATTCTGGAATCACCAGTTGTGTGTTGGTCTTGTCTCACAGCCACAACCACAACATTCACTCAGGAGCACTGAGGCAAAATATATGTAGTCCTTCGATGCACTCACAAACAACCAAGAGCTGTTTTTTGCACTACAAGTCACACGGCACGCTACAGTGGAGTGGACTCTCATTGAGGGATAGGTGCTACTTCGCTGAAGTCATCCGAGCATCTCGCAGGTGCCTGAGAGCAGTAGGACGAGGAAACCCTGGCCAGCCAACCCACACGTGTTCATGATGGAACTGCGCCAATTTATTCCGCTGCTGTGGGCTCCCAATCACTGTCATCAAATGACACAGCTGGGATCGATTGTGTTAAAAGAGAACGCATGAACTCTTGAGCCACTCGGGAGTGATGCTGAAATGCAACCAAGGCAAATCATCAGTCTGAAGATGATCCTTTTTCAAAAGCAAACTTTTAAATGCTATGAGGCTCAAGATATATTTTTTGTTTATGAGCAATAATAATACTACTAACTTAAAATGCACTTGAGCCTCCTACCTTCTTTAAATCAATGTGTGTCTTTATTTTTTATTTACTTTTTGCTTAATATATGATTCAACTTTTCCCCCTCCTGGCCTGTGAATATTAGGGGAAAACTGGACACACAGGTTGCATAAAGTCATTCAAAACAAAAATGTAATAGTGGCTTAAAGGGTAAACTCAAGAGGCTCGTTAATCCTCTTTTACACAAAAAGACTTTCAGAGCAAATTCCTCGAGCATGGGTGCCTTCTGACACGCGAGGGAGAGAGTCAAAATTATGAGGTAATCCTGTTTCTTTCAAAACATTTGCATGATCAGATAATGTACATGAATACATGTACATATTGTTATGACAGTTTAATAGCATTAAGCCATTAACAATGTAACAACATCAACCAGTGTTTTTTAATTTCTGACAATTACAAATGAACGCTGAATAAAGTGGAAAGCAAACAACCATAAAAATGGGGTCACTGATGTTTAACACAGAGAGAATATGAGACAGAGAAATGGTTTCAGCCCTGTCTGAATGGTTTCCTGTGTTGTATCTCATGAGCCTGTCTAGTGCTGTTGCGGGAGTCTGCGCCGTTTTAGGGCAGGTGACCTGAGGACACACCTGCTGTCCCACCCTCGGTTCCAGAGTCGGCTTTCCAAAATGAACAACACTGGAGCAAAGCAGGTACAGACGGAGAATTAGGTTTTACTTAGATACACACTCTGTTAGTTAGTCCTGTAATTATAATGACACAAACTAATACAACACCAGGAAAGTAGCAGGCTACTCCACATGTTTTACTCAGCCAGTGTATATTTAAACAAGTGAAAAGTACTCCTAAACTTAGCAGATGCATTGGTTACATCCTTACAATTTCCTATTTGAGGCAAAAAGCCAAAAGCCACACAATTAAAGATATTATTCTTTTAAGTTGGCGAAACTGCTCCGTTTGATCTGCCGGACCACACTTGGTATCTCCACATTAGTGACTCTTGCTCTCTGAACACGTGTCCGGCAGTGGCGCAATTTTCTGCTCCATATTTCTTATGTGTTCGTTTTTGCTCTGAATACCGTTGTCATTCTGGGTTTAATGTGAGCGGCACACTTCAAAATCAGGTCACACACTTTTCGGGCTGCTTTGTGCTTTAGCTTTCATCCGATGAAGATGGGGAGACGTGAAGGCAGGGCTACTAGCAAGGAGAGCCGTGAGGATTACAGAAATTACTAGAGTTTTCTCCCCTCATACATCTTTCATACAACTCCACAGCCCAAACAGGACAGTACAAAATTAAACAGAAATTGAAATAGACTAAATATCTCAGATATAACCTAAAGAAAGGAATGTTACAGAGAATATGAAACATTACAAAAGAAATAATATTTATTAGCCACATTACTGTCAGAGATATTGGAATCTAAAACTACTGAAACAATGACAGCTACCATCTGCAATTCAGCTCAATGCAACACCTATATCTTAAAAACCATTATAAAAGATGATGCAATCTGATTGGTGAACTTGCCATTCCGGTCATGCTGTTATCCATGATAACAGCATGGGTGGAATGTTCTAGCTGTGTGTTATGAAAAATTGTTGAATCACTTTACATATTTATCTGCAGTTAATAAGAAACTGTCATTCACCGACATACAAAGTTTCCAGGTGCCAGGTGCCATTGGCTAGCAGCAAGTGAAACAGAGCACCAATTCTAGACATTTAAAAATAGCAAAGATATTTCACTACTGGCAGATGGCATTCACTGTAAATACTAAACAAGTTGCTCTTAACTAGATGGATATACACCTTGGAAGCAATCTCTCAAGAACATAAAATGGTGTAGAAATATGGCCAGGAAACAAACTGGCATTTCAAAAACTGTACCTTAATGTTAGCGTGCAATTCAATTTGTGTAAAAATGAGACTGAACCTAGCTAGTTACGGTAGCGGTGCCACTAGATAGCTGCTATCCATTGACGAAAGTAAGAGGTGTGCATTATTGCAGTTATTGGCAATTGGTGATGTCAATGGCCTAGTGACCACATCACCATCATTCCAATAATCACAATAATGCAATTTTAATTAATAATGTAGAAATTAATTGGAATATCAGGCCTACATATATAGGGATGATTGTGGAACAATTGCATTCTAAAATTTTAAATTGAATCTGAAACCAAACTACATGAGGAATAGACTGATTTTAGATTGGAGTCTGACCCAATGTTATGTTGTCTGAAGTTGACCCACATACAGTACTAAGCCCTGTCAAATCATCGGTGCGGTGGTCCTTGAATTTCTGATTTTATTCAGCCCTTGTATGCTCCTTCACTGTTACTTAAAGTGTGTTTTATGGTATATAGCTATAATACGCATTAACACAACTGTACAGACATGCTCAGACAGGCTTAATCTTAAAGAGAAGACCAAGAATTACAGTAGATCACACAAGACTAGAACCTGGTGAGCTGAAATCAGGGACGAGACATTAAAAGATTTAATTTGACACATGTAGAACAAATTCTATTGATACATGCAGAGAGAAACTATTAATTTGCTCCCTTGATTGAGAATGCCTGATTCTGCAGTGCAAGACCCATGGCTTCTTACCATATAATGAGTGCCAAGTCTATCATTCACTTCTGCAGCATGAAATGAAGGTTATGGCACAAGGCTACACCAGCCAGACACTGTAAAAGCATGAGGAAAAAGGGCCAAAGAATTCAGTTTTACAGTGTCATACTGAGCTCTTCACAAAACTCCCTTCTCTCTGCCACTCCATCACTTCTGGCTCCCCAAGAAAAAAAAAAATGGGAAAAGGGGATAAGTCATCTAAATCCTTCCCTAAGGCCCCTGCCAAAGCATTCTGCTTCATCTTCAGTCTAATGCTGAAACCTCTCTCTTTCATACAGATAGCAGCAGACACGATCTCCCTCACAAGCAAATATAGTACACAGAAACATTCTGGCACATACTATACACACATCACTTCATGGTATCTATTCATTATGACAGAATATGTGACTTTAGTCAGCAAGTAATTTTTTTTTTGTTCCTCTTTTTTTTAACCCAACTTTTCCTAGATGACCTATATCTAGTCTCACGAACCAAGAATATATTAATTATAATCAAGTTTTGGCTTCAGATTACTGGGGAAATGTCATCATTTTGCTAAGGTAGTAGCATGCTACAGGAAAAGGGGAGGCTTCCAAAAGGAACACCCCTGTTTTGACACATAAGCGATAAACCCCCACTCACGTCACATCAAACGTCCTCACTTGCTATGTATGTCAAGTAGTCAGCCAAGTATTTGTGTTGAAGATCATCAGTTGCACAATTGTAATGCCTCCATTCAGAAACTGTTTAGAAAATCCAAAAACATACAAACATACACTACTGTAACTAAATTTTATTAAAAAAAAAGAAAAACTTACTTTTGATTAATCATCTGATTTAAAAAGTAATAATTAAATTGTTTTTAACAATGGATACCCTAGTGGTCACAGCTTAATGAACTATTTCTCATTTCACTTTGTCCCAACGGCAAAGCAATTAAAAAAATTAAAAAGAATGAATAAATAAAAATTGACTGACACTGAGACTGAGTTTGGACAATATACAAGTCCGTCTCTCCTCCCTCAAAAAGGCAGACGTTTCCTCTGATTTTCCTGCCCCTACACTTCTTTTTTTCCCTTTCCCTCTGTAGATGGTGTAAAATATGTTCTGCCATGTCTCACGGAGCTTTAAAAGGTGTATTCTGCGTCAGGTTCATCACAGTGGGCCATTCTGCAGGCACCGCCGTGGCTTCTTTTCACAATAACCGCTACTGCATACGGGAGTCACCGTGACCCTGTCTGGTCAATGACCGTATCTGTAATCCAGCTGTTATTGACAATTGATATTACTGCGGTGCTTTACCTTGAATTTGCCTCAGTCATTCTCCCATTCAGAATTACAAGGACATGTTGACCCTTTCCATCTGAAGGAAGCAAGATAAACACAAATGGATTAGACATTGTTATCTTGCAAATCAGTCGGCGAATAGGGAGGTAGCAAGTTCATCGTTTTGACGAAATGTAAGTATGTTTTGCCTGAACTCTGATTTATGTGTTACTGTGAACAGGTACGTGTTCAGCGAGTGCAGAACACAGTGCTGGCAATAGTATTCATTCAGGATAAGATGAGGACTATTCTAAAGACTACCCTCTAATTAAGGGCAAAGGGTTCTTCTGATAACTACTGATGGGGGACTGATGGTTCAAAAACCCCATAATGGACAGAGTTATTTTGTGTTGGCAGTTGCTGATGTGAATTAAACGATTATGATTGGTTAAAGACTGAGCCCATTTTAAGGATTGTGGGCGATTTTCAATTCACAACAGATGAAAAAATGGCAAATGACAAGCACAACACTTGCATATCTTCTTTACTTACAGTGAAGGTCAGAGTGCATTGCCATTCAATTAAATATGGGCTTCAATCTAACTTCTCCCCTCCTCTGTGTATCACCAGGACATCAGATGAGAAGGTCAATATTACAGGCTTTGGCAGAGGGCCTTCACACCTTATTCTGCTGGTGTCACCTGAAAAGAACATTAAGGAAAGCTCCTGCAGCATTGTGCCCTTTTAATAAAACACCAACATTTTTATTCAACAGCAAGCATTTTGGTCAGCAGAAGATGGACCAACCTAATTATTGAAAGCTGAAACTCCAGGAAACTAACTAACAAAACAGGAAATTCTGTGATGGGACTAATCCAGATGACTGCCTGAAACTCCAGGAAACACGGCAAGCCTATCTCCGGATGACAGGTGGGGGGAAATTGTTAGAAGAGGGGAAGGATTCAGATACAGGGGAAAAATAAACAACAAACAAATTGCAATGACATAAATGGCCTTTTAAGAAAGTAAAGATAAAGAGCAGGCCAAATATATGCAGCAAGGGGTAAGGCTGGAGGGGGTAAAGGGGGTGTTGCCTGTCATTTCCTCACTGCAGACAGATATGCCTGTGCTCCCACAGGTTTGAGCTCTGAGCCCAGAGCACACCCAGCCAGCCTATTCCTAAACCAATCATTACCACCATCACAAGCCTTTATGGGGAATGGAAGTACTGGGGGAAAGAAAACGACTCTCCCCGAGGTCACTCCACTTTCCAATTATGCAAAAGACTTGTATTATCTCCTCTCTCCGCATCGTCCTCCGTGCATGCACTCCCATCAATTATTGATGTCATTTTTAGCTGGGTTTAGTTTTTTCCCCCCTCTCCTCCAGTTTGTTTGGATATTTATCCTCACCAGGCTCTGTCAGCGGCGCGCTGGCATGGTTAATCAGCTGTGCCAGTGCATCACTCCTGGAGCCTTCAATCACAAAGCTGTTTGCATCGCTGGCGCAGTGAGGACGACGGGCACGGTGACACGGGCTTCAGCTCGGGACCGGCCGTGACGCGATTTGGACCGCAGGCCCCCGCAGACATATTATGCACGGCACCGTGGGTATTTTTCAGACTCCCAGCAACAGACAAACAAACTGCGCTGAGATGAATATTCCGAGGTGCCAAAGTTGCACTGGGGCAGAAAAGGCACCTACAGTGCAATCATCACAGAGAATCATTCTCATTATCTTCGACCTCTGACAGGGAGTTTTCACCAGGGAACAGTGCTCGAATTATGAGAATCAAACTGCGGAGAGGTACACAGTTGATTAAGGCACAGGGCCAGTGCAGGGCCAGCGCAAGCCCTGTCGTCTCATTAGCTCCAGGTGTATATGATTGTGCTGTCATTTTTCTCCTAGGCAGACGCCACGGGACCCTTAGGTTTTCACCACATGCCGCTGGCTGTACCCAACTGGTCTGACTCCCCCTGCTCATCCCTCATGTGGAAAATCCAAGGGGTTCTGTCTCCAAACCACCTATCTCCCCTATATTTCCTTTCAAGGTGTGTTAGTTTGTTTGTGTGTGTGTGTGTGTTTGGGGGATTGGGGGTTAGATACCAGATAACAGATTATACAGGACAGATCTCATCTTTTAAAATCCAATATTTCATGTATATATGTATATATTACTCCTTAAAATTACACATAATTAGTTGGTGTGCTCTTGTTCTGCTGCAATACTAGGGTTCCTTCTGTTTGATATGTAAATGCTCTGGCAACACGAATGTGTGTTTGTCGAGCCAATAAAGCAAGTTCAAATTTAAAACCTGGAATTGAATTGAAAGCGAGGGAGAAAATGGGGAGGCTAGGAACAGACAGTGAGAGGAAAGAGAGAGACAGAGAGCTGACAAAAATTAAAATTCTGATCATGAGAGGGTATGAGGATAGATGCTGAATGAATACACAGAAAATGATGGCTTCTGACAAATGCAATACCGTCATTTATGCACTACAAAATTACACCATCCATAACAACACATGAGATCCAAAACTCATATAAAGGGATGCAGAAAGACAAACATCTGTAATTGGAAATATATTCCTCAGGTCTTGACTGAGAGGTGATTTTCGTGGATTTCACATAGTGTCATAATTCACGTCAGGTAAGGTAAAGTACCCCACTCTGGTATTTGCTGTGCGTATACATTTGGGTCCTTAGAATGTTCGATTTTGTTTGATATTCAACAGAACGGTCTGTGAGCAAAAGATAATTAAGGGTAGTTTTCTTTATGATCAGAAAAATTATGCCTGTTTCATCTGTTACCAAAAGCTTACCAAAGATGTGTTTCATCGTGAAATATAGGAACAAAACGGAATTTGCTTCTCATAAGAAGAAAATATGTTTTCCATAACTTGTTACGGTAAGGAATATTTACAGCATCATTTTGCATATGATGTCCAGTTAGTTTTTCTTACTGTGATCCACCAATTCTTATTGTGGATATTCACAATAATATTTTGGGATTTGGTTATCTACAGAAATCAAGAACTCCCAGAATACTGAGATCAACAAAGGCTCCTCTCAAGAGCCTCGTGTGTCAACGTGCAATTTCTGCATCATGCCAGTTTCATTATTTAGAGTGAAAAGTGAAGCATGCTCTTTCAGCAAGCCTTCCTCCATTGAAATAATCTGTGAGTGTCATCTCCTGTTTCCCGTTTGTTTTGAAACTGAGTGACAATCTCGACAGCAAAAGCAAAACTAAGTCGTCACCGTGCACAGACCCCAAACTGATGCTCTGATAAGACACTTTTCAACTGTATGTGATGCCTGGCGTCTCATGATGAGCTCTCCATAGACAATGCGTCTTTTCCCCGACAGGGTTATGCAAGCTCCGGTTCGCTCTGACGGAAAGTAAACTGCTATAGTAGGTTGCGTCTGGCTCCAGGTGCACAGGACACAGTTCATAATGCTCAATTGTGCATGAAAGTACTTTATAGATACAAAACATACTAAATTGTGTTTTTTTAATCAGAGTTCTCCTTTAACAGATGCCTCATACACACAAGCAGTCATTGGGAGCAGCAGTCCCTGCAGACACAGAGAGGACTTCGGTCCCTCAGGCCTGATTTGAGCCTTATCGAACGGAAAACACAAGCAAAGAAGCGCAGGAGAGGAGCCAGCATCAGCCGGGTGAATCAGTGCCGGGTACTCTTCCAATTTCCTGCTACTTCCCAGCTCATTCATATTTCATTTCTGCTTTTTTTTTCCCCTCCAGCAACCCAGATCCGAAATCCACCCCTCCACATCAGGAACGCACGCCTCTCGCTCCATCCTGTCATCACTGCACAGCCAGTCCGCCCCAGTTTAATATCCGAAACCAATTCACACCAATAACCGTCTTTAAGGGGAATTTTATTAAGTTCAGCCGACAGCGGCTGCCTCTCTTGTGGGCCTCTTTCCAGCTCTGCCTGCAGCTCGAGATGGGCCGCCTCCTTGTCTGGCCAGCTGCCAGGGGGAGGAAGAACCGAGTGACCCAGACCGACAAGAGCACCCGCCGAAACTTATAAAGCAAACAGTAAAATAAAAGTTCAGCAATAACAGACCCAAAGTAAAGTTCAGACTCAAATTGTCTCCACAGAACTGATGTTCTGGTCTTTTTTTTCTTCCAGGACAAATGGGATGCCAGGGGGGAGGCGGTGGGTGCGGGTCACTTCAGCCATTGTAATAGGTCTTATAGATCTGAAGACAAAGGGTGAACATTTTGGCTGAGAGTACAGTGATGTGTGATTGTACTGATTCTGAAGTCAGGTTGGGTCGTACTGGTGGGTGTGAGGAAAAAGATCTTCAGCACAGAGAACTGGGTGAATAGTGCAGATGGTTTAATGATCAGTGAAGATACGCTAGTTTCAGTGAACTAAGAATAAGGATACAAAGTGTTTTAATAGTAAGGAGGAAAAAACCCATCAAAATAAGGTTTCTCACACACCTCTTTTTTCACCTCACTTGATCTCCCCCTGCACTTTTTCTTTCCAATTTGCTATATATTTCTGTCCACCTCTCTCTCTATTTGTCAACAGCATTGTATCTCCTTCACCTCATTTCTGCTTCTCTCTTTCTCAATTCAGTTCAATTCAATTCAATGGTGTTTTATTGGCAGGACAAACAAAAGCAGTCTTGCCAAAGCAAAGATGTAAACAATGTTAAATGTAAGCATAACTATGTACCTCTCTCTCCATTCCTCCCACACTGTGCTGGATTTTCACTCTGACACACAAACAAGGCCTGAGCGCCCCAAGGGCCACTGCGCTAAACAGTCCAGATTCAACACTCTGCACGGCTGCAACACAAAATCACTTTCCTCCCATCTGTGCTTTCCTCAGTACACATCCCCTACACCACTGTCTATCCCCTGTACATTCGCTCAAGTCCAACATGGCCCCAGGTGGATCTGTCTGTCTACAGTTAGTTTTAGCTGCACAGCTAATTCCTCCACCATTTTAAATGAATACAACATTATGAGATTACGCCAGTACTGAGAGATTGTTACAGTGTTATTTGGCAAACACGGAGTGCGCCAGGTTAATGCTGTATTCCAGAGCTCAGCACCCCCTTTCCGTCTCACCCTCCTTATTAGCAGGCAAGACCCCCACTCTCGTTTGCAGAGGGCAGTGTTGTGAATTAATTGGAAAATTAATGAGCCGGTGCTCACAGGAGCACAGGCAACTTTCCAGTCTCAACAAACACCCCCTCCTCCAGCCAGCCAGGGTCTCACTTTCAACCCTCTGTCTCTCTGTTCCGGCTCTGCAGCACAGAGAGATTACGGGTCTTGTTAGCGAGGTGGATGCAAGTCCCTCTCCCCATCTTTTTCTGTCATCATTTTTTTTTCCCCCTTCATTCTGCAATACTGCGAGGATAACAAAGGCATGGTGCAGAATACAGAAACCAGGACAACACCCGTCTTAAAGTAAAAGCCTCATCCTGACATTTTCTTAATGGGGAAAAAAGGAAACAAAAGCAATGATTTCTTTTAAAGGGCCCCATGTTTCCGCTCTCTAAACAGTAATTAATGATGAATTTGGCATAGAAGAATACGATAAATGGGATTGAGTGAGAGCCTCACAGAAAAGCACACACTTGACTCTTGTTTACTTTATAAACGCTTGATCATTAATGTATTTGCTGCCGCCTCTTTGGCCTACTTCAAATTCAAATAAGTCTCCAGCTTCAGACACATCATTTCGGAAACTTCAAGACGATGCTCCACGGCAATCTTTAAAACTCTTTGAGCGAGTTTCCTCTTTGTGTGGCTCTTGGGAGCCGACCCCACTGTTTTTCCCTCACGTAAAGCAAAGATCCAAGAGATGTTTTAATATTAATGCAGTTTTTGCCATTAGTTCAAGTTATCAAAATGTTTGTGGATAACAATGTTATTTTTTTCAAAAGCTTTTCTTTTTGGCCAATATTATCAAGTCAAGGGACTGTGAGTCATTTCCAGACATCACTTCCAAACAACCTTTCTCTTCGTCTAAAATGAGTACATATAAATGCTATGCAACAGTTAGGGCCTGCCCATTTTGGCATCTCTGAGTTTACTCAGCGTAATTTGCTAGCAATAATTTACCTTGCTATACAGTATTTTGGGTCTATATTTGTCTCTCATATGTACGCAAGTGCTTGGATTTGCACTGGGTCAATTGAGGAGTCATGAGGGAATTTTAAAAGACCCAGTAAATTCAATCAGAGAGCAACATTGCACCAGTTTTTTCTTGCTATAGACAGAATTACTAGTCTGGATAATCAAAAGTTGAATTTCAGTCAGGAGGTCATTTTAAAGAGGAACAGTTATCTATAAATGACACAAGCAGCTATGATCTGATTAAAGGATTTCAATGTCTGGTTTTGCATCAGTGCATCTATTCCTGAAGCCATTTTGGCTAATTTCAAGTGCACATTAAGAGGAACACTGTGTCTTATTAGGTTAATGCACATCCCTGTTAGTTTAGTATTACCCTTTACTCCAGAGTGACAGACAGATGGCTATACTGAAAGTATCACACGAGGAAGTCAGGTTAGACTATATAGAGGAGAGGACAGAGCAGTACATTTAACAGAGTAAAGGATGGAGACAATGACCAAATGTGCCAGTGACAGAGGGATGGAACCCTGCCACCTCACTTAACGCACAACTCTTATCAGGTTGCAGTGTTTCCCACTCAATGTTTCAGACCTGGCTCTGTCACTGTACTTATAAAACTGCCACTGAACCCAAAAAATGGAATGGAAAATATGCTAGCATTAGTAACATAAGAGAAATTACATCATACATCATACAAAGGTTGTGCAAAAACACCATCTTGGAAAGGTACCGATGTGATAAATCCTTTGTATAAAGATGTTTTCTGATTGGTGCTGTAGGTTTAAAGTGCTTCATTTACTGGATGAAGTCCACCCCACCTGCTTAGAGTGAAGCACGATTGCTTGAGATCATACAAAAATATCACAGAACATTAAAATGTTTAGTTTTAGTTAGCTAATCCACTTAGCAAAGATTACTGCTAACCAGGAAGTACCCACCTTCCCTGACCCTGTTTACTTCTCAGGTACAGGGTTACTTTTTAGCAGGCAATCTACACCAAAAACTGATATGATTGCCCAGGCACTAAGAACATGTTTAATTTAACATAGAAAGGCAACAGGTCATTATAGTTTAGGGAGTTTGACCTGCCAAAACTCTCAATGAGAGAAGTCGGATGATTTAACTGACATCACTTGTAATGTGACCATTAACATTAATGTAAATCTACATTAGAGGTACACATAACACAGAAAGGTATACTGTGTTTCATAAACTCGACCAAGCCTAATATGGGATATGGATATGTTAAGAAAACATGAGCATACTTCTGGCTTCCTAACCTGTTCAAAACATGCATAAATTCAATGTACTGGAGTTCTCTTGCACAGAATGCCTGCAATCAAGTGCAGTGATGGATGCTTGAGGGCCGTACTTGCTTGCCCAACCTGTCAGACCAAAGGAATGATGGGAAAAGGGTGACAAGTGATGCAGCTCCAGTGACATGGCAGTACCTGGGGCGTGGAGTGATGGATGCCCACCTGCAACACACATTAATTTGGCTTCAGGGAGGAATCTATACTCAACAGCAAGAGCTGGGTACCAGAGCTCAGTCAGGGTGACATGGAATTTTATACTGCCCTCTAGCTGTAGTAGGTTAACCCCTCTTACGCAAAAAAAAAGTTTCTTGGGAAGAACTGGTTAGACCAGATTTTAGCCCTTACCTTTTGATATAAATTTAAGAGAAAACTGCGTGACGGGTAACACATTTGAGAGAAAAAAGGTCAAAAAGGAAGAGCAGAAATCATAAATTCCCAAAGGCAAGTCACAGCTTTTGAGCGAAACCCACTGGTGACACTACAGCAGGAAATTTAAAAAATGAAAGTCGTCGCTTTACTGGCAAGCAGCACCAGACCTGAACCCCTCTATTAAAGAGTTTATGCTGTTGGGTATCAAATTGTCAAACGCATGAAAGCCGGCCCACACAGAATCTCACAGTCAAGGTCCCTCTACAAAGCAAAGTGCAACGCCTCTGTGCAAGGAAAAGGAGCTATCGTTCCGAGAGGACAATAGGAGCAGGTCAGGAGAACACAGCAAAAAGGTACAGCAACTGAATGGGGGCTAGTCATCCATACTGTGGTTTAAAATGCATTTCCTTGAATCATTTTGCTTTTCACGTGGAGGGGGAGCAAGAAAGGTGCATTATGCTCTTTTCACACTCTCATTGTTCAGTGGCCTGAACATTATTTTGCACGCAGTGTACCAGCGCTTCACTGAGAATGTGCAGCAGGGCATTATAGAACTATTATGGGTGTCTCTTTCAGTGTTTGTAAGTGAGGAGGGCTGCTATTGAGAACATTAGTGGAGACAGAGATTCACACCGCTGATGTTGTATTGGCCAGGAACTGACAGCACTCGGGAGAGGACAGCTAACCCGTAGAAGTACAGAATAACACCTGTGAATAACAGCAGTCATCTGAGGCTTGAGCACACTGTTGACATTCATATGACTGTGATCTGAAGTCCTTGTCCAAGGTGGCACAGATTACAGAGCATGGCCGAAGTGAAATTTTGGACCCCGAGAGTCTGGAGATTTTGACAGCCACCCCAGAGAGCTGTTCTGCGGTGCCTTCCTCGGATAGCTCGCCCTGGATCGGAGAGCCGGACTGGCACGGTTTTCAGCTTTTGCGCCTCGCGAAGCACACTCTGATTAGATGAGGCAAACGTGTGTACTCACCACACTGACCAGACTCAGCCGCACGCAGCCCTGCCCTGAACATGTGCAGATGGGAAGGGAAAGACAGGGGCGGATGCCAAACATGCCACAGTTACGCAAAGCACACAACATTAATATGAACACGCCGACGAAGCAACTGACACAAAGAGCTCAAACGAGCAAACACTGAACATCACAAATTCAAAAGCAGTGCTTCCAGAAGTGATGCCGTCCTTTTCAGCCGATACAGACCACTAGACAGACAGCAAGGCAAGTCACGGTTCAACGTGTAATGAGTCCTGTCTCTTGCGTCAGTGTCTCTTCACCGCTACGCGAATATCGCCAACGCTTGTTTATGGCGGCGGATTAATTAGCAGAGACAGTGTCATTAAACTGGGCTGATCACGGAACCGGGCTCTGCCGCTCACGATTGCAATCTGACAAGAGGTTCTGGAGCGCCAGAGGAACAAGAGGAATAATGTGCCCTGATTTCAAGCGTATGCTACGGGATCAGATGGCAGCCGCTCCGAGCGCCCATGCGGCGTTCGGCGCTCAATCCAACATCCTCTGAAGTGTGCTCGCAAGCCGCACCGAGCAGCTGACTCATCTGTTTGGGGAGAGAAACAGCATGACTCCATTTCCAGGGGCTTAGAGGAGATCACAGATAAGCCTACTGTTCTAATTACTGAAGATTAAAATGTTAGATTTGGCAACAGTGACACACTGAATATTGTGTGAGCTCGGCGAGGGTTAAGTATTGACTGGTTGCCCGGAGTGGATTGTGTATGGCTTTGCGTAGGCACAGCGTGGGTCAAATCCTGTTTGTGTGGGCATGGTGCTGCTAAACTGGTAATTGGATGGGCACAGAACTGGTCGAAAACCTGATTGGCTAGGAACGGTGATTATCTCAGTGTGTTAGGGCTGCAGGGAAGGTGGGGGGGTGGTGTGCTTTGTGATGTGTGATGTAGTCCCTGAAACTACCCTACCTAAGGCTCACTACTGCACTCAAGCTCCACATAACATATGTGAATGCCTCTTAATCAGACAAATATTTGCACAAGTGTCCTTTGTGCAATTATTTGGCTGTTTTTGGTTGTTTTGTTTGTTCAGCAATGGAAGCATGATATGTTAAAGAGCCCTGGCAAATACAGAATCCCCCATTTCTACTCTCATGGAAATGGTTTCACTGTCACAGTAGCTGAGTCTCTCCCTCTGTCTTGCGTGTGAGCTGAAGGGGTGTGGGTGGGTGGGAGTGGCTTGATGTCATCTACAGAAATCACTGGAGTTCTCAAGGGTCGTTAATCAGCTCTTCTCTTCTCATCACTCTGTAGCGGTTAAAGTGCTGGGACTGTAATCCCAAGTTTATAGCTTTGATTCCCAAGCGGGGCCACGGCATTGTGCCCTCGAGAAAGGTAATTAACCTGCTGTCTTCCAGTAAATATCCAGTGAATATCCAGCTAGAGAAATAGATAAAAATGTAAAATATGTAAGCTCTGTAAGGTGCCTGAAAGAGAGATTCAGATCTACACCCTCACACAAATGATGGGCTGACAGTGAAACGACCACATTAGCAAAGCCTGTCAGCAGAGGGCCGCACTCTTACATCACGCTCTGTACTAACGATGTTTTGCCTAATTTAAATCAGGCGGCGCTAATAGGCTAATTAGCGGCTGGTCGGGTGACACTCGCCTCGGTCCTCCTTGCGCGCCTGGCTCCATTTCAGCAGTGTCTCTCATGCTGACAGAGGAACTACACGGAGGGATCCCGCCTGAACCCAGGGGACCGAGGGACAAGATCTGGTCATATTTCACGCTTCTTGATCATTGGGCTCGCATTGGTTAATCAAACGCGACAGGAGCGAGGGGGACCTGGCTGCCCTCCGCGGTGTACGGATGAGGGATTACGGGAGTTCTAAAGCGCATTAACTGCACAGTGCAGGTTGCACCTCTGCTGAAATGTGTGCTTGCCTCTCACCTTCCCGCCATGCAACTTTAATGAGCTTAGCAACACCGCAGAGTAGCAATGGGCTTGCATGTTCAAATCCCGAATGAGACCTTTTTTTATAGTATCCTTGAGCCCATCTCCTCACCTCCTCTACCTGGAGATTGAGTTGTATCATAGTTTAAAGAAACTGCAAGGTGCATAAAATATAAGTATCCCCTCGATAAAATGATCTACTATGCATATACAACTGTCTGCCGCTCTGACTAAGGACATCTGGTGACAGTCTGGGACAGACACATACAGACTAAGGTCTGAGTTATGGCTTGTAATGGCTATCCGTGTCAGGGGAAGTGCATGAAATATTCAGCCACTGTTCCGGACAGACATTGGCAGCTATTATATTTAAATGCTACCGGAATAACTCTGGCCAGGTCTAAAATTGGACAGTGACATCGCTGTAACACTTCCACTCCCAAGCCTACAGCTCTTTTAAAAATGCGTTTATCAACGAACGCTGTCTGTACACACAGAAGCCATTATAGCCAGTGCAGAGTTAATGCAGTTTATTGACTGGTATGTCGAAAGTTATGAACCTCCCGTATCTACACACAAGATACCAGCAAACACTTTATTGAAGATCTGACTGGCACATCTGTTGCACATCCATGGATGGTGCATTAAGTGTGTGTTCACTAGGTGCAATTTAGTGGTATCCAATTTCAGCCTCAGAGACAGGTGGCAATCACTGGACCAGAGATAAGCAACAAGCAACAACAGAGCAATGACTGTGGTGCAACGTTCAGTATCAGACAGCTCATACAGAATCTATCAAGCAAGACAAGGCCTTCAGGGCAGTCAAGTAATACATACTGTACATACATTAGCAATACCACTGATGTGCACATTTAATAATTTCATTGTTTGAATTAATTGAGCCTTCTTTAGAAAGGATTCTACATTACTTTTTATTGGTTTGTCCCAATTTGGATTTGGAAGTTCTTCTTTTTTATCTGTGACCCTTATGCTCAGACTGCAATGCACTGCACTGTCTACCTATTTGGAGATTTAAGTCCACTGAAAATTTCCATTTTGATGGTACATTCCAAGCAAATTACAAGGTTGATTGACACAAGCTTGTGGCATGCAGCTAAACACTTTCTTGGTTTCCTTTTTGCAAAACAACCTTGCAAAGCATGTGTTCTGTTCCAGATGCCCTTGAAATCACAGTGTTTCAGACAGTGTTTCCAGTACGTGTGAAATCCCCAGGCCTGCCAGGCTGGCCTTCCTCTGAGCGCAGATCGATCTTGAAATCCCGCTGCATTTGTTCTTCCTTTCCCCTACCCAAATCTCACACTCCATGGCCCTCTAACACAATTACAGAATTTAAAATTAAACAAAACGTCAGCCAGCTTTACAGCTTTCTCACGCGCATTGCCTCTGACCACACATGGCATGTCCTGCCCTCCCTGCATGGAGAGAGGCAGAGATCTCGGTGCCTTTAGTCCACCCTGGCAGTGCCGCTGGACTGCAGAAGCTAAAACTGAGAAGGACACAGGGCTGTTTATCCCTCCATCCCCCATCTCTTTTCTTTTGTCTCTCTTAAAATATGCAGCAAAGTGAGTTCATCTCTGCCCTGCAGAAGAAGCAGTGCATGGACACACACGCACACATACACACACTCTCACACACACACACACACACACACACACACACACACTCACAGGCACGCAGATGGTGGATGAAAAACCTGCCTCTCCACACACGCAAGGCGCCGGTGCTTTGTGGCAGCTGTGAGGAGATGGATTGGAAAGGAGGACACAAACATCACTGTTTCAGTTCGCCCTCCCACCCTTCCAAGGGAGAAAGGGGCTGGCTGGCTCAGGAAGGCCAGGCTACGGCATACAGTACGGCGTGCGGCCATGACGGTGCGGTTCGGAACACCTGCTGCAAACTCTGTGACACCCTCGGCCAGGTGCGCAGCAAAACAGAGGTCAGACCAGCTAAACCTTTTCACGTCAGCTGCTCTGAAGCCCGTGTGACAGGAAAACGTCCATGAGGGCACTACCCAGCATTTACATTTTTTCGAGCACGCTTTGACATTTTCAGATTGGAGGCCTTCAGAGGCAGAACCGATGCGTTATTTTAAAGTTCACCGTGACGCACGGTGGGATTTCCTTTCTCTCAGAGGCGGATCTGTAATCAGTGATCTGTGAGGGTTACCTTGAGTTTGCATTCAGCCGATCCGTCCAGCCACCACCTCCATTGGTTTCCCATTCGAAACCATATCTCTGGCTTTACTGTGGATCATTTAGCTGTGCTTTAGTTATGGTTTGCATTGGTTGTGGTGACTGATGCCCCCCTGTTTTCATCCATGGGCACAAAAAATAAGCACATCTGCTTATGAATAATGGAGAAATGATCAATAGCCACTTTTCTGTTTGTATGTGTGCAACCCCAAGTGCTGCTCAAAACACACACTGGAGAACGATGTGATAATATTTAGATAATATTTACATTTTAGGTCAGGGTAATATGTAATTCTGAGATACGAGGCTTGTTAATGCCTGAGGACTCCCAGATATTTCTCATCTACATATTTTAGCAGTGTTGGGGTTGAATTAACTGTATAATTTTGTAGTCTCTCTTTTCTAGTAAAACCATAACGCACAATTCACAAGTACACACAAAATGCAGCTCTTTTGGGAAAGAAGCAATGCTATGCATTTGCCTCCAGTTACTACATTATAGTTCTGGCAGATCAGAGGTAAAGAAGTACAGCTTCAGGCAAAGGGCAGGCACATTCATCCAGCCAGAGCAAACTGGTGTGTTGTGAAAGAGGTCCCATGCCAATGTCTCCATGTTTCCAAAAACTACTCCATTTTTATTGGGGCTGATGATGTTGATGGCCAAGAACCAAACATGGGCTAACCTGTTGAATGAATAGAGTGCTGCCATCTTCAAAATATAAAACAGTACTTGTCTGAGTGTAGACTTTTCCTGATTTTTTTTTTTGTTTTGTTTGTTTGCCCCGAGGACAGAACATGGTAGTTTTCCCTTAAATTGATTTTATATACCTGCCCTTTCTAGTTACATAGTGACATAAAAGTGTTCTTGTCTAATTTAATTGTATTAGTTGTAGATTAATTCAATTCTCACTGGTTTGCAATATTATGTTTTTTATGATTATTAAAGGACAGCTTTGGGATTTCCCTGTTACCTAGCAACTGAGGTTAGAAACGGAGAAACTGTTAACATTGCACGTAAAAAAAGGGTACCAGGAAAAGTCGGGAATGTTGTGGACATCTACATCTTTATAAATGTAAGAGAAGCTCTGAACATCACCACGAGGTCTTAAACAAAATGGTATGATGTCCACACGTCACAAGCCTCACTCTCCCTCTCCACAGAAAGACCCTAACTGCAGCGTTTAGCACCTCTGTCTGTGACAGCTTTGAAACATGGAATGAAGCATGCTCGGGTGCTGTCCCAGCCCAGCTGTATTCAGCATCTTCCTGCCACAGTTGCTGGCATGTGCATGAACAGCCAACAGGGAGGGCTTGCACCTGCACACACCGTCAGACAGCTGCTCTCACAGAAAGCTACGGAAAGGGGGGGGGACGCATGAACATCAAGGAGGCTCACTTCATTATCGCAATTGCCTGGCACTAATCATGCATGCGCAGCCTCATAGGCAGTTATTCAGGTGCATGTACAGCGTTTGCCCTCAGAGGAATCGCAGTTATTGCACAGTGTAACAGACAACCTGGAGGGTAAGCAACTACCTGAGGTGACACGGGTAAATAACTAAATATGCAGAGACTGGGAAGGTCTCCACCACCATTGGTTGGCGAAATACAGTACCTGCGATAATTTGACCCATATAATGATATGTAGGACATGTACGTGAAGAACTTTTCGGTATGGCTGTGAAGTGTTGGTTTGGCTACAGCTGCCGACATTAGAGAGATCAACATTTTTTCCAAACGCTTCATCTATTTTGCATCCTTAAGATCTCCCAGCATGATGAAATACAAATGTCTAAAGACATTTTTCTTGAGCGCAAGCTGCGTTCTACAACCCTTATTCAATCCCAGCCCAGTCATCAGATGACAATGATCAGGACCCCACATCAGAGAAACAGTACAGCTTCATTCCACTGAGAATGAATGCCTGCAGTGGTCTCCTCATCCCGCTGCCCTCAGGCCCCCTACAGCCCCTCAGGAGTCTGCAGGCTGCTCGGATGATGTCAGCAACGCAGCACCCGTGATCCAGTTGGTGCTTGATTGGCCATGGCGCGCTGTGACGTGTGGAGTGAAATACTGTCACTGCTGGTGCGCGAGTGTATCAGAGGATCGCATTCACTACATCGACAGTTTTCTCCCCTTTCCATGCATCTCCTCCCTCTTTTACTCAGTGTTTTGGTTAGGTCCCTCTTTTACTTGGTGTTCCTTCGTTTATTTTACTATCATAATTAAAATGTTCTAATAAGAAAAGTAAGATGAGTCTCATATGAAATTTGCTATTCCAAAATAGGGATGGAAAAAAGGGGACAAATATATCAAGATAAATTTGTGTGTGTGTGCGCGTGCGTGCGTGCGTGCGTGCGTGCGTGCGTGCGTGCGTGCGTGCGTGCGTGTGTGCGCATAACAAGTGTGTGTAACAATGCCTACAGATGTCCGGACAACAATGTCCACAATCCTTCCCACAGCATGCTGGCAAAGTATCATCTCCATTACCTCAAATAATGCTACCAGCTGAGGCTGTATATTGGAAGGATTATGACTGGAATTCCAAAAGATTGGCCATACAATGAAATAATCAAAAGCAAAAGAAAACCAGGACCCCAGCTGTACTGACACCAAGGATAACAACATCAAAATGCCATAGCACACTGCATGAGTCTGATTGCAAACGTGATCAGAAACACCTTTCCAAATGCCATTGTTCAGTATCTTGATTTTGGGCTCACGCAAACAGGGATTGCTCTGTGTGTTTTGTATCTGTTCCACACAAGCCAATGGGTAGAGCTGTTTTTTTGTCAAATTGCAGAGAAACTGCAGCAAGCACTGTAAGGAAGGGCTGTCAATGATACACTGAAGGCAATAAAGAGCCACATCACCTCTGAACAAATGTGTATAAACTGTCCACTGCAATGTGGAGATGTGGAGACACAGTCACATAATCCACTGCCCTGCAGTTGACTTTGGTTCCCTTTAGAGCAACCAGCAGATTGCATGGTACACTGACACCAAGGCAATGGACTATCTGATGCTTTTTAAGAGTCTTTTCATGTGGTACTGAGTTTGGTAATGCCATGTCGCCCTCAATCACTGATGTGATAAGTGAGTTACAGCAGCTTTGAGAGGAGAGGGCTCCCTAAGCTAAGGGCAGAAAGTCCCCACAAAGGTGGATGCACATTCGTGACACGTGCTCATTGGTCACCTCGGGTGACACCGCAGGACACACAGAGTCACCGTGGACCCCACCTGAGGAGGGCGGTGTGCTCTCTCCAACCCTTAGTGAAACCACAGCGCGGTCTCAGGGGCATGCTGTTTGCTGAGAGGTGACATATAAATCACAGCTATTGAAAGTCTCGCTGGTCCCCCTTCTACCCAGCGTCAAAGTGTTTTATTCCTCCTTGGCCCCGTATCGGAGACGACACCGCAAGACAAAGGAGGTCACGGCAACTGAGCTCTCGCTCTCTCCAGGCGCTAGCCTTGGTTTTACTCTCCCAGGCGGACGTGACAGACTGATGGCTTTACAAGCAGCAGATAAGCAACTGCTTCAAGGAGGCGGCAACCGCAGAGAGGAGAGGAAGTTTAGCATGTTCAACCACCTTGTTTTGAAATCTCTGAAGGAGCCAGAACTGGCACCGTCAGCGGCCAGTGGTTTCACGTTCCGCAAACGGAGGCTTCTTGGCTCCCACAGTTAAACCAACATAAAGGAAACACATTAGTCAATGTAAATCCATGACTGTAAAATCAGATGCCAAACCTAAACCGTCAGTCAGCATTGCTGATGTGAGCTGCAGACCAATCTTGACGAGGCAATAAAAAACGTGCGACTGGGAGGGAAGCCAGGACCGATGAACGAGGCTTGACAGAACAAAGTGGAAGTGCCGCAGATCGAGAGACTGGGAAACATGGTTAAAAAAAACACCCCAAATGACACAAGCTGGCCTACAGCAAAAAGCACACTTACACGCATTCATTCATACAATCAGCCATCGTAAAAAAAAATGTGTAGTTTAACTTGGCTTGCAGCAATGTGTGTTTGCGCAATGAGAGTGCATTCATTCGCATTCATATTCACTGTAAAGTGTTGGGGTTTTTGTAATTGAATGCATTTGATTACATTAAGAGAATTAAATGGGGCTCCATGATGGAAGCTTTGACTGGGAGCACAGATGGATCAATTAAAATAAGAGGTGGGTAATAGGAGAGAGACTGCAAATAGCTCTGAGTTATCACCTTAATGGCTACAAAGCTCACAGGAGATTGGGGCTGTTTTTATAGTTTACTACCGACTACAGAGAATGACTCATGACTAGAATTTGTTTCTGTTAAATACCAAGGGCCAACCACCAGTGAGAGAGGAAGAAGTAACTGCAGGAGATTCTGGACTGGAATAGGGGATGAGGACTGAAATAGCTACATGCCTTGGTTTTGTTGGCTTTAGAAGAGGGTACAAATTCATATAGACCAATCTGCTGTTCCTGCACCTATTTAACAATAATCACCTTCATGCTTGTCCACACACATTAAAATATACACACACATAAACGATCACTTTCTCAGGCTAACCTGCAGTGGGTTTTATATTTCCATTTGCTCCTCATGAAGACCTAGTTAAAATAACTGCTGTTCGGTGGCTGAGGCCTGTGGAAGAGACCCAGAATTCTATGCAGCACCCAGGACAGGGGGTACACCTTACAGCTAGACTAGAGTAGGGGGTGGCTGTCAGGGATAAAAAGAGTTAAATTAATAATAATAAAAAAAGAGTTACAGTTGTCACTTGACACTCACAAACGTGTCATCTCCTGTCTGGTCACGAATGTGAGCTTGCACGTAAGCGTGTCACTGAGGACATATGAGCAGTTCACTTATCTCCATCGTACCTTCCCTGTAAAGTACACAGCTCTGCAGCAGGTTAACAAGCCAGTACCATGTATGCAGCCGGCTCCTTTCTTCACTCTGCGGCTGAACATGTTGCAGAGGCACCTTCTGCTGGTTTTTACGTGAGCACGCCCGCCACAAGCCGCGACACTTTAAGTGGTTCCATCTTATGTAAGGGGCTGGAGAAACCTGAATATTTTAACAAGCAAGTTTGCATCGCCAGCTGAGAACCCGGACGCACTGGCCCCCGTCATCATGCGGCTACCCAGGCGTGTGATGACGGCGTTTTCGTGTTAAGCATCTCCGGACCGCTCACTCCCTCCCGGGCGGGAGGGTTAGCCCACGCCCTGGGCGGCTCCCCCGCCGCAGGAGAAGCAAGCCGCCACAATCCCCCCCCTGCTGAGATCACAAGGGCCGAGGATGAGTTAAGAGGCCCGCGCCCCCCTGTGACAGCGTTCATGCTCCGCTGCTTGCCGCTCTGGAGATTGGCAGACGGTCGTAGTCCCGTCGTGGATCGGTGAAACAGGTGTGCAGACTCAGAGAGCCCGGCTGTCTGTAATTGAGCTCTGGAGTGAGCGGTTTATCATTTCAGAGGAGCCTTGCCTCTAGCAGGGAAGAGGTTTTATGATATAAGTGATTACTTTGAGACAGGACGGCCATAATGATAAAAAATGGTATCGACACTAACGATAAAGACATCCTCCCAGTTACGGGGGCAGCAGTACATTATCGGGGCCAATCTCAGAAGAGACACAAACAAACAGCAAACCTTCCCGCATATCCCCACTGCACTGATCTTTCCGATCCAGGCGTGACTGCAACAGAGACGCGTGGTGCCGAATGCGGTTTCTCTGTCTTGAATAATACATGAGGAGAAAATATGAGGCCACGGCTGATCACAGGGTACGGCTGCGACAGTATTGTGCTCGCAAACACCAGCTCTCCTGTTGCAGACAAACACTCCTGCTCACACTGAGTAGGTTTTATGCGTTTTAATCCAAATCTAACAGCAAAGGTCTGCCAAATTTCTCCTCTCGGCCTTAAGTGGGTCTGTGACTGACTCACCCCCATCTACATTCAAAGCAATGCCAGAGGTTCCCCAGGAAATGACCCGCTTGAGACATTCGGACTCCTTGCATTCTTTGGATAATGGTCCATACTGATGTACATCGATGTACTACTATGAGCTAGCGATATACGGAGCTCAATTTGCGCATCCTTATCAGCAACACAGAATATTGCTTCACCTGATAGAGTCTGCGCTGCTTTCTCAAGTGACTGTGGGCAAATGAAATTTTCAGGAGTTACAGACGTGGGTCAGAGTCTCAACACATCTAGCCAAATGGAATGTGAATCATGCTGCTCCAACAGAGCGGAAATATTCTCTGTGAGGCAGTTGGTGATGGGTGGGAGGCGGGGGTTGCATTACCTGAACAGTGTGAGACAGAGACTGTGAGGAAAAACACTGCATAAATGTCCTACCAAGGCAACAGGTGATGGTTCAAAAATGACTTAGCAGCAGCGTTTAATAGCTCTTTAAAAAGACCACAATTACCCTTTCCATACAAACAGGAACTGGAAAATCTTCAGGTATGACGATGGATAAACTCCCCTGACCTCCGTTCTTTCCTAAATGGGTGGTCTTTAGGACCAAAACTTCGACTTGCTTTGTCCTCTACAGACATACTGAGTGTTTCTAGGTCCTTCCTTAATGCAGATTGCTTTACACATAAAAATTCATTAAGACTGCAGCTCTTCTCCATCTGAATTCTAAATGTAATTTCCACTTGATTCCAGTCTGTTGCATTAGAGTTCTTTGGTTTGACTTCAGGTTGTTGCATGCTGTTCCAGTGGAAGAACTATACATTAGATCTGATTGACCCAGAGGGCATTTATATATGAATATTTGCGTGCGTCTAAAGATATTAAATATTACAAATTAGTATCTCATTGAAGGCAGTAATATTTTTCTTAACCTGCACAATATTTCTTTGAGGCTTCCTCTCTTTTTTAGGAATGGCTGTGTCTGAATGCCTTGTGGTTTGATAGATGGGGTCCATTATTGATAGATGCTGTAAAATTGCCTGGGGGAAAAAAGCCCTCGGTGACACAACGGTCTTCTCAGAGCACAGAGAGACTTTGCAGGCATGCAGCGAACAGGGCTGTTGAGCAGGCCGATAAACCATCCCAACGACGTCCTCTGACTCGCGTTTCTTCTCACCTCCCCTGAACAAACAGCCCTGAACCTTCCAACCTCTCTGTCTGCCTCGCCGCAGATGCACTCAAAAGAGAAACCTCTACATTAATGATGACTGGACAACAGATCAGAGGTGAAGAAACGCGGACATGGAGGGACATGGAGGGAGCCTTGATGGTATTCTTCCTGCCTCAGTGCATGTCAAGGTGGACGACCTATGAAAATTGCATTGCCTGTACTACAGCACCTTCTCCAGAGCTGGAGAATCTGCTGAAACACATCACACCCCTGGAAGACAGAGCTGGGCAACCTCTAGCCAAATCTACAGAAGTGACAAGTTGTGAAGAGGCACTGGTGATCAAAAAAAAAAAAAATACTATGCAGGTCAGATAAGGATACCAGTTATGCTGGAGATTTTGTTTCTAGAGAGATTTTGTTTCTAGAGATGGTAGGGAGTTGCAGGATTACAGAGCTTTACCATTACTCAGACACGTGAGAGAGCCTCATGTGGAGCCATCGCTGCTCTGGAGGTGTGTTCTCAGGCCTGAATTCTGTGGCACTGCCTCAGTCCCCACACTGATGAATTCTGGGAAGTAGGTGACCACACACTGGGGGGAGACAGACAGATAGAGCGAGGGAAGGCACCAAACCCAGCGGGGGAGGTTTCCGGCAGCCGCTGTGTTCTGACAGTCCTGCACTGGGGAGCTGTCAGGATAAAGATCACCTCGGAGCTCTGCGACTCGGTGATAATGGGCGAATGGGGAGGAAGGGGGGGGTGTGTGCAATTATTCAAACACAATCGATAGCGGGCAGGTTAGCGGAGCTATTCTTGTGCAGAGTGGGCGTCTGGAATTTTGGGGACAGAGACTCGAACAGTGAAGAAATGATCGTATCTCAAGGCGTGGGAGAAAAATGTCAGGTGCTGAAAACGGATCTTACAATGAAAATGACATCCAAAACGTTGAAGCGGCATGGTAAAAAAAAAAAAAAAAAAACCTGTGTCCACAAATGGACTTAAAAATAGCTGCGTAACACTGTGGCTTTATGTATGGAAGCAGCAAACCCTTGAGTTCCACGGGGAGTAATGCATCGCCATCCCAGGCGTTTACCTGTAGTGTTACAATCAATAATTCTGTGGGGGAAAATATGTTTACTTATGTATGAGGCCACCGTAATGGGTTTTTTATGTATACAGCGGAATCTGAATGTTAAAACAGCAAGCGATGCGTCTGCTTGTCTGGGACGCTGACACATCCCTCCTCCATCTCTGACCCCGCTACCTCAGATGGACGTCACCATTTAGACTGGAGACAAACTGGCTCTGCTGGCAGGCCAGTGAGGTAATGGCCTATATTAGTCCTCCTCTTGCCCGCTCGCTTTAGCCCTCTCAGCTGGTACTGCGTGTGGGTTCCCAGTAGTACGCTCCTTTACTCCTTCAATCTCCTCCCCCTGCATCTCAGTGCAAAGGCCACAGAGCCGCGTGGATCACGGCCAGGCCTGATACGCCCTATATAACGGAGCTGTAGCTGATTGATCGGTTAATTACGAAGATTCATGAACTACAGAGTTGCAAGAGAAAATGCAGTGCAAATTCAGCTCTACCTCCTCCTCTGCACACTTGCAGTACCACTTCAGAGTATGGTTTGCTGAAAGCTTGCTTTCTTGGAACACAGGTGTGCTCGGCAGGGTATTCATACTGTACAATAGAGAGCAAGAATGTGCCCTGCACCTTATTGTTAAAGCCAACCACATATCGAAAAGGTGCCCACAAGGAATGCCAGCCCATTCACTGGTCTTATCTGTGAATCATTACCTGGCTTCTGAGAACTGAGAAAACTACAGTCGCACTTATATTCACATGCCTATTAGGCGGCAGTCAATAAAGATAACATTATCAAAAGCCAAGCAAACACGTCCTGTAATAGTCACTGTCAGTCATCTGAAGCGCATCATATGCTCATCAAATTGAGCATCATTTAGAAAGGCAGATGATGAAGAGGTCTGTCATTGTGATTTATCAGTGACATCAGCTCCCGATCACAAAGCTGTGATTAGCCCGACTCTCCGGTTCCTGATAAAGAAACCGATCCCCTCCATTCCGGATCACACTGCCGATTGCCCGGCCCCCCTTTCTTCTTCAGTTTGTACTCACAAACCTCCCTCCCTTCTTTGGACTCGGGGAGGCGGGGCAGCCGGAGCTTCTCAGTTTACATGTTAATCCTCACAGCTTGACTCCTTTCAGCTCACGTCTCCCTCCGCTGCTGCGTCCCGTCACCCGTCGGTATCGATCCCCCCACCCCGCCCCACTCCGTGCGCTCCATGTGTAACAGATGCGGTGCATGTTCCCCTGTCCTGCGCGTGCTGTCCCCACGCGTCACCCTGAGGGCCTGTGTCCTGGGGAATGCTGACCATGGTGTCAGTCAACCCTCTGAAGGTGGTCCCTGAAGTCTTTCACAGGTGTCTGCGGTATGTGTGTTTATTATTGTGGATGTGTGTGTGTGTGTGTGTGTGTGTGTGTGTGTGTGTGTGTTTGGGGGCGGGGGGTGGGAGAGAGAAAGAGAGGAAGCGTGAGTCACAGGGTTTTCTCTTGGTTAGAGTCTAATACTTATGAAAGGAAGAGCATGCATGCGTGTAACTTTGTTCTAATTAAGTATTCCTGGTTATGTGTTTGTGCCTGTGCGTATGAATCAGTGTACAAAGTAACATGTTACATGCACAAAGCAAATAGTCTCTGTAAGCCTGTAAAACACTTGTGCATGAATTTGAGAGTGCTTTTTGTTATTACAATCACTGCTTTATTACTATTATCACTGTCATCAATTCTTTCTTTGGCAGATAACATTGTGGCAATATGCAAACAGAAGCCTACTATTGAGAAAACATGGAAACGGCCACTGGACATGGAAATGGCCAATGGAAGTATGTGCATGCAGGAAAACATTTGAAGTTCAGTACTTATATACGGTAAAAAAATGACAAAAGCAACATTTCCTTGTCTTACTTCACAGCCTTAGCACAGCTAGCAATGATCCATATGAACAATAGTACCTTACATCATATCAACATATATTCAGTGCTTAATAATGATCCATTAGGGTATTATGACACAGTGCCAAGCTTCACTCAGCATTCCAGGTGATCAGGCACTAGGTGCAGAGTGTGGGACACATACATGACTGCAGGCAAACAGTGTTTCCCCAAACCACACACGAAGCGACTCTGCTCTCTCTGAATGAGTGAACATAGCTCATTTCTGCGAGACAGAGAAAATCGACACAACAGTCACTGGGCAGAGGGAAGACCATCACTTTCAGCTTCAGCCCCCTCACTCATTGAGAAACGCCGCTACAGCAGATCAGTGCTCAGAATGTCCAAGCGACAAAAAATAAATAAATAAAAATTAAAAAATAATAAGAGAGACCGCCTGGGGTTGACAGCAGCTCTCTCTCCAGGGGCTTCACGCCACAGCCACCTCTCTGTACATTAGCGTTTCCACAAACACACAAGAGCATGCTCAAAGCGCCCTTTGATTAGCAAATTAACACCCGTTCCTGTGCCAGCTGAAGGATTGGCAATATAAATATCCATACACCAGGGCTGAGGTCTGGGCACGCTGCAAGTTTTGTTGGAAGCGAAGTTATCTTTCTGATGTTGCCGTTTTTGGGCTGTTTTTCTTAATCACTGCTATTCTACAGGGAGCCACATCAAAGCCGCCCAGTGCGCAAACATCTTTTTACAGCCTCCCCTGTGCTTTTCAAATCCACATTCAGAAGCCAGCCAGTGGATGCACTCCAACGGTAAACAAACAGCACCCCGCATATTCGTTAAGGCCTGAAAACTCAAGCACACACACAGGAAGGCAAGCAACTCGCCGCAACCCAAAGAGCCATACTGCCAGAGATAAACCAATCAGAGACCAGAGCACCCGGGAAAATGCCAAAGCAGAGAAAACGAAAGCGGCTCTCCCCTGTAACCCGCCTGAAACAGCTGGGGATCCCCTGTTGAGGAACCCCAGCCGAGAGAAAGGAGAGGTGGCGGACTCACGGTTCTGAAGTCGCGGTGGCTGCACTCCTGGCCCTGGAAGCGGCAGTAGAGCATCATCTCCTTGAGGTCGTGGCCCACGCGCTCCGTGAACTCCTTCATGCTGAAGGGCTTGGGCTTGTAGCCCGTGAAGTTGGCCCGCTCGGCCAGGAAGTCCAGCACCTCGGGCTCGGCCAGATGGGGGTCCTGCACACGCAGGTGCACGTCCAGCAGGGCTAGCAGCTCGCCGGCGTGGTACAGGTCGTTGCGTGTCAGCTTGGTGAAGCGGTAGGCGTTGAGGTTGCAGACGGTCACCACGGGGAAGAGCAGGCTGCTGGAGACCACGGCGTCCACGCTGGTGACGTGCGGGTAGGAGAAGAAGAGGGCCAGCCGCTCGGCGCTCTCCAGGGCCAGCAGGGCCAGCGAGGCCAGGAAGGCGGCGGCCCACAGGAGGCGGCGCAGCGTGAGCGGGCCGTAGGCGCAGACGAAGCGCAGGCCGTGCAGGGTGCTGCGCTGGGCGAACAGCTGCCAGGAGGAGGGCTGGAGGCTGCCCCCGCTGGCCTCGCTCCCACAGCTCTCTTTCAGGTCCATCGTGCCACCCCCCCCCCCTCCCGCGGGCGCCCGCCGCCACCCTCCGACCTGGGAGCCCTGCCCAAACTGCTGTCCTGCAGGGGAGAGAGGAAATGAGCAATGAAGACCTCTGTTCACCTCTTCAGTCCTCAGTGTTCCTGAGGGAGAGAGGAAGAGAATGCACCCTATTCCTACCCCTATCTCAACTCCCCCAGCACCCCTTCAGCTGAAGCCTGCTAAAGTTGCCCATCTCTCTCTCTCCGCACTCTTTCCCCTTCTTCTCCCTCTCTCACCACAACTCTTCCTCCTCCACTTTGATTGACTCGTACATAAAGCCAGAAAGAGTGAGAAGAGGTTGTAGAGGAGAGGAGAGACCCGTAGGTGAACCCAGCATAGAAGAGAAATCAAGTAATCAACCAATCAAAGGCACTTCTGTTTCTAAACCCACCCCAGCCCCAACCACACGCACATCTCTCTCTCACTGGTTCTCCCTGTTTCACTAATGACAAGTCTAAGCACCTCTCGTTCAGCCTAGCGAAATGACATCCAGCCGGTGCGTGCGTGTGTGTGTGTGCGTGAGAGATGGAGAGAGCGTGAGTGTGTGTGTGTGTGTGTGTGTGAGTGTGTGTGGGGGGGTGAGGGGGGGGACGGAGCCCGATGATCAGCGCCGCCGGTTAGTCGCGCATGCCGGTCCCGACTCCTCCCGCTCCTCTTTGGCCAGCCGACGCCGCTCTCCTCTCTCTTCTTTCAGACTCATCCGCGGAAGCAGTGAACAACAACAGAGTGGGGAAAGACAGTGAGCGCGCGCACACACACACACACACACAGTCACTCTCTCGCTGAGAGTGAGAGAGGGAGAGGGAGAGAGCTGGAGAGGGCAGGGAGAGAGAGCGAGCGAGCGCACACACAAACACCGCTCTCTGTACAGTGAATCTGTTGTTTTTTTCTCACGCTCTCATACTCTTTTTTTTTTTTTCCCCCACCCAGTCGTTTTCATATTCCCCCTTTAACGACTAACTGAACAATGGATTGATGCCGGACGCGGGTTGTCAGAGACAGATAGTGGGGAGGGAAAAGAAAAAAAAGAGGAGAGGTGGGGTGAGACAGAATGAGCAAGAGAGAGAGGGGGGAGGAAGGAAGGAAGGAAGGGGGAGAGAAGCAAGAGGGGAGCGGGAGGCAGAGGGAGAGAAGAGGTGTCACCACTTTACAGCTGATGACAAGCGCTGCATTCTGTGCCCTGCGGGCAACGATCACACGCTGATGTCACTGCGAGAAACGCACTACAGCGAGCACGCCAAGAGCAAGCAAGGCAGGCAAAGCCCAGTCTCCCGGGAGAGTACTGATGATGAAGAAAGGACTCCCTGGGCAGGACTTGATGTCAAAGGATGCCGATTGACAGGACAATGCCAATCGCCAAATGTTTGTCTGTCCCTTGATCTAGTGTGACAGACAATCTAGCAAAGGAAGAGAGAGAGAGAGAGAGAAGGGGGGAAGGGGGATGTGTTTACATGTATGGAGAGGAATCCTACCACTCCTGAAGACAGACCAAGACAGACAGGGCACGGGCAGTGTGGAGTTCACCTCATTTCTTTTCAGCCCTGGTCTTCTATGCACACACCACCTATTCTGACACAGCAGGCAGGTGTGATGAATTGTTTATCAGGCCGCTCTGAAAAAAAGCCAAGCACTCTCCAGACTTTTCATAAGAATCACCAGACCATCTAAGGGAAGTTCAGAGTGACAGTACAGAGCAGCACAGCAGGAGAACCCATGTAAGAGGGACCACACTGCCATCACCTGAACCAAGCTATAGCAGGGAACATGTCATCATCAGCTTGCAGAAATGACACCCTCTACTGCGGGGAGAAAGAATGCGCTCTGTACCGAAGCGTGCATGCTGCAGTGCAGGCAAGAACCCACAGGAGCGCAGCAATTTGTTGACAGTCTTCCTCACTGGGTGTGGTAGAAACGCTCCAAGCTGGACCTTCAGAAGCCCGGCTGAAGAGCCCCCTCCTCCAATGGCAGGAAGGTGGAAAACTGATGGCATTTGAAAGAGCCTGCTCTCCAACTTGACTCACCCCTCAGTAAGGCTCAGTGGCAGATCATCACCCCTTGTGATACGAATTTAATGTGCCTTGCCATCATTGCCTTAGAAGTCTATTTTCAGTAAGGTTATTAAGGTCTTGCAGGTTTAAATGAGAGTGCTATCTGCTTCTACTGAAACTGTTTTGTTCTTTTTGTATTTGGATGTTCTGGGAACCTCTTCATCTTTATAGTGAAAACAGACTGGTTGGCAAATTAACTGGTACATCAACTGTAAAATTTTATATTTAGGTACGTAAAGGTTTCCAAAAGAATAACTATTTCACTTAAGGCAGCACTGCAAAACATTTATATCTGAGCCTCATCTTTATAAGTGATTTTGAGTGCAGATATTTTTATGAATGGAAGGTATTCAGGAGAAAAAAAATAAAGCTCCATGTATCTGCTGGCATTTTACCTCAGGATAAATTGTAGCAAAAAACATGCAGGTACATGAACAGTACATGAAAGTACTCTGGACTACATAAAAAGTACAACATCCTCAAGGTGGTGTGGCTTACTTAGTTTGAAGAAAATGTGCTCACCACTTACCTTACCGTAGCCTAAGGCATGATGCTGAGTAAAACTCCATTCCAAACCCAGAATCAGCTGTACTTACCAGATGCACTGCTAAAGTCTAACTTCTTTAGCAGTGAAGTATCAACATCTTCAGCTGAAACAACAAGAGCTCATCAGTCCTCCACCTGAGCTTAGAAATCTGGATGAACTGGACAGCTGCAAAGTGATCTGTTCCTTCAGTTTCACATTGTTGTTGGCAATGTAATATGTCATGAACATATTTCATTGCCATTATTGGCAACGAAATGATTATACTCCTGTTTATTCTTCATTGAGCTGGATTCTCTCTAGTATAGCAGGACTATTGGCCACAAATAAGAAATCCTGGTTCTACCAGTTTGACCACTTAATCACTCCTGGGACAGTGAAACACTGGTATGAAAGTAATGCATGAACTCACTTAACACACCTTACACATGTACAAAAATAAATACAGCTTGCATGTAACTGGAAAGCCCTGGTCCTCTGGGGAAATAACACTGAATCCTGGATTTTCCACCTTTTGCCTCCAAGACCCTTATTTAATACCTGAACCTGGTATTCTTGACCTGATGATAAAAAATCTACCTACCTTGAATAACAAACTGGAGCCTGGAGAACAAAAGTCTCTGCAGCCTACAGATACAATAATGTGGAAACCTTTGCATTCTAACCACTCTTTCTTTCCGAAGAGTTTACTCTAAAGGGTTGTAGGTCACCTAACGGACCAAGACAAATGTCACAAAACCTAAATGAATAGGCTGTTATTAGAAATAAAGTGGTATTTAGTGTTGCAATTGATCCAGAACATGAAGTAGCACAAGTTTTCTCATTACGTAAGATCACTTGCAGACTCACCTGAATAACTGGGTTTGCGCTAAGTAAAATTAGAGCCTGAGAAATTTTTAAAAAGTGCTCATATCCCTCACTGGCATTTCATCATTTTCATAGATTTGACACCAGCATATTAAGCACCAGGCTCACCATCAGCAGAGACTATGAATCCAGACAAATGTTTGTCTGAAGGAGGTATGTAAAAATCCATCTCTCACAGTCATTACTTTACCTACAAGGATTTCAGATGGTTTTGATGTTCAGTAGGCAAATGAGATACCTGATGGGCTCACCAGCATGTGCAATCAGTGACATAAATAAGAGGAGCTGAGCCTGGTGTATTCTCTCTGGGAGGGAGGCCACCGCAGCAGCAGGAAAGAGGTTATTTCACTCAAACGTAAGTGCTGTAATAATACCAATAATCATCCGAGAGGAAAAGTGAATATGCGAGATGGATTAGAATGCAGGAGGGAAAAAAAAAATCACGGCAGAATCTGATAATGGGTTGGTGGCGCGGGCTCCGCCGAAACAGGTGCGTTTGAAAGGGTCCGCCGCTCCCTCGCGGTCCGCGGTAATGAGCTGCAGCTGATGCCGGTGCGCCGTTCGCCGCACCGCGGTTCCGCTTTCCCGCCACGCCAGGTCGTCTGATAGGCGCTTACAGCCGTCCCCGTGGTTGATCTGGACTAGTTATTACACATTTATATTCTTCCGTGCTTGCCGACCGCATTGTTCTTCTGTTGTTGGAGCATGATTTTTTTTTTTTTCCTCACCGCAGATTCACAGCACCCTAACAGCTGCAGGGTTTCCAGCTCCGTTCTCTTAATTACTTCATTAAATAAAGCTTTTGTTTCCACCGGTGGGGTAATGATGGTACTTAGCGGGGATTAAAAGTCTCCCGTGTCAGATCCCTTGTAGGGGGCACAGACGGAGCCGGGGTTACACGCTCGGCCACGGCTTTCACATGTTCGGCACCATGGCAGGAATACTGATAAGGCTTCACAGCCTGATATACCACTTTAAACGGTACTTACAGGTCTCTCCTGCCTCTCTCATATTCTTCTTCTTTGCACCTCATTGTGTTCTGCAGGCATGAGGGCTGTTTAAACCATTCTCAATTCATGTTGCTTAAAGAGAAAGACGTGTATTCTTGGGGATTTACATATTTATACTGTCTGCTTGTTAGAATTATTGTCATGGATTAGGCTTTGTATGAACACACTCTAAAAGCAATGGTAATGGCAACATCAGACCAGGACAAATCTGGGTGGTTTGGCTGGGGGTGGCAGAGGCTCACATTTCAGAATTGAGTTCACTGAGTAATCAAAGGCAAGCCCTGTCAATCACCCTGTCACAGAGCAGGGAAAGCCTAATTCTTGTGTCTTTCATCTTTCTGTAAACCACCATCAACCCAAACAGAGCTAATCAGGCACTAACTTTCTGGCTGCATTTCAGTTCTGCATTTGTAAGCTGGGCTGCATTGCTATGAAACCGCGGCTGACCTGGGTTCAGCCCAGCCAGGCCCTGGTGTCCTCGTGCCAGCGGGAGACGGGCCCCGCGGCCCAGCAGCTCGGTCCCACGGCGGGCAAAGGCCTTTAATCCAAATGGCCAGTAAGCGTGCCGCCTCTTTGATGCAAGTAGAAAGCCTCTGCTCACTGGGCAGTTCTCATCAGCAGACGGACTGAAGTCTTGACATTTTATCAAATAATTAATGAAACCGGGCAGATACGCACGCGGAGATTGAATAAGTAATTACACTTTCATAACTTCATAATGGATCTGGGAAAAAAAGTGAGCTCTTACCAAGAGATAATTAGGATTCATAAAAAAACCGAAGGGAGTAGCAGGCCTTGGTAATTACATGAGGGATACAGCCGTTTGAAGTGGAGGACAAATCACGTCGGCGTGCAAAATAACCACTCGAGTCAAACTTGATTGGACTTCTGCAGAGGAAAACACGCGGGTGGAGTTGCTTCCAGTATAATTATGCCAGCTGTGCAGCGTAACCAGACCCCATCCCTTGAGTCCAGCTGCCAGCCACCCTGCACAGTGACAGCTTGGGGTAAAAAAAGGCAGGACAATACCTGCAGGAGGACAGCAGTACTTCCTGAGGTTAGACTCTGCACCCTGCTGGTCGAAAGCCGTCAGTGCAGGATAAAAGCAAATGGAGGTGTTCTGTGTCGGGTTACAAAAGGACTTCTGTGCAGGCGATTACATGCGGGAGAGGGAGACGGGCTCATCTGAATGCACCGTGCCACCTCTGACAGCCACGACAGGGTGCGCTGCATGAAGCCCCGGCTCCGAAACTGCGTGCATGCGCTTAACAACTTCTATTTGTCAGACTAATTGTGAGAAATGTGCCTCGCAGTCTGAACGGACTAGATATGTATGGGCAGGCGGGTGTAATTCTGTTGAACTTGTTATCCACATCCCTCTGAAGTCTGAAAGTCTCTCGCTCTGAAAAGACAGATATAGCGTTTATGATGTTAAACAAGCTGTGTGAATAACAGCTTGAGAGCGGGAAGGATCGAGGAGAGTGAGAGAGACTGGCCTATTCAAGCAGCCCATTACCATTCCAGCCATGAACGTAAAAACCAAAGTATGCCTCCACCAGCGCGGGAGCTGGGATATCAAAGACTTACACTACCACACCACAATTTTACTTGTGCTCAACAGTCGCCTGGAAAGATGACTATTAAACTAAGACAACCCTGTCTGGGGAGGAGGAGGACTACCTCTGTTGAAATTTAATGTACCTCTCAGATAACAGGGATGTCTCTGTTGAGGTCTTAAAAGAAATTGAAGAAATAAAAGCAAAAAATAAATCGGAGAAGATCTGTTCTCCACATGGAGGAGTGTATATTTAATGTGTTGCTCCTGAAAGGTATACTGAATATACATTTTCTTAAACACAAAAAAAAAAATCACACATACACATATATACATAAGTCTATGCATTATGTACATTTCCAAGGTCACAATGGAGAAAGGTAACTCAAATTTGACCCTTGGTCACCTTGTTGTTCCTGTCACCATTTTCCTGTCCTGGGACAAGGCTGTCGTGTGAAGTCACATGATGTAGGAGTCCTCTGGTAGCTCGCCCAGGAGTGCATCCAGGTCATCTATGCATGAGACATGTGTAAGGGTCAACGGTTTACATGGCACACAGCACACAGCCGTGCCAATCCCCAATGCTGTTTTCTACTATTTTAACCTAAAACTTATGGAAAGACACATTTCATCAATTATCCTATAACATCTATTATGTGTCTAAAACTAAGAGCACCTACAGTGCAACAGGACTTGAATTAACTGAACTGAGGGCAAGGTGTCCCACTTCATGGTAACAAACAGTACTTCTCTGAAACCCCAGTAGCAATTCTGCATCCAGACCCATAGAATTGGGAAAGACTCATACCTGTTTCCCAAGCTGAGTCCTCCACATGTCCGGCCCCTGCAGGCCCCTGAGCTGTACTGCCTGACCCAGACTTATGCATTGAAGATGGGGGCGCTGCCGGCTCATCAGCAGCCACGTTGCCCTCACTGCACTCTTCGTCGTCATCATACAGGAGGTCCATCTGTGACACGGGGCCCCCTGGTGGATGGGAGGCTTGCGCTGTGGTGTTACTATTCCACT
This sequence comes from Megalops atlanticus, assembly GCA_019176425.1. Classification (NCBI taxonomy): domain Eukaryota; kingdom Metazoa; phylum Chordata; class Actinopteri; order Elopiformes; family Megalopidae; genus Megalops; species Megalops atlanticus. The sequence continues at coordinate 16,180,375 of CM032893.1, forward strand.
GTGGCTCCAAGTCCTCCTGTGGGGAGAGCATTACAAAGCTTACAAGGATGAAGAAAGCATATCCAACATGATCTGTTGCTCTCAATTTTCATATAAAGTGGACCTTTATCCTTATGCAGAACAATGACAAAACCAAGGAACCTCATCTAATTCACTATCTACAAATAAAGTTTTATTGCAGACAACACTGGTCTCAGCAAACATCCAACTATTGAAGTTCTTATGCTTGGCACCCTTTTCTATCCGAGAGAGAAGAATCAGTCAGCCCCATGTCAGTGACTGCACACTCACCAGGGCATAATGGGACAGCTGTGAGAAGGACTGAGTGGTGGCATCGGGAGGGTAGATCCTCAGCAGGTTGTTGGGGGTGACGTTCAGGTAGTGGTTCCGATGAGAGGGCGAGAACACGCCTACCTGTGCAGGTGGCATCACAGCACGTCACCAGACTTTGGCCACCAACGCTACCGCTTTATTGAGCGCTAACCATGCAAACACATGAAAGTGGCAGATCACATCTGCCGATTCCTGATGTTTCTCGCAAGACCCAGCTGCTCTGTGTGGAACTGTGGATGGAACATCTAGACTCAGCAGGTCCAGTTCAAGTTTTGCAAGGACAGCCAGGACAGCCAGGCCCTCAAATGTGCTGATCAATCAGGAGCCCATATGTCTAACAGGCTGAATCCAAATTCACGGAAAAGTGAAAAAAATTAATGTGAACCCCTAAGCTTCAACTGCAGCAAACTACCCTGTTATGAAGGACCTTTAGCCACATGTTTATGGGTGTGTGCCTGTATGCAGGTCTTACTTGTTTCAGAAGCAGTACAGCCCCCGTCTTCAGCTCGCCCTGTCTGTCCTCCAGGAGGCGCCGGTGTACCGTACCCTGCATCTCTCCTGAAAAAAACAACAACCCAGCAACAATACCTCAGAGCCTTAATCTACCAGCATCTGTGTCTCTCTGCATGTGCCTGTCAGCTGGATGACATTTAACTCAAGCTTATTGAGAGGTATGGGTATATATCGGAGACAAGCTCAATTGTAACACATTTAACAGTGTTTCTGATGGACAAAATCTTGACCCCTCCTTTGCCATCCAACACTACAGCCTGCATCTGCATCATTATCGTAATCAGTATGGATTGCAGGTCTGTTTCCCTTCCCCGGATCCAGCAGAGAAAATGAAGGCCTCTGCGTGAAAGGAAAGTCCGTGTGCATATGTGTGTATGTAAGTGTGTGTGTGGGAAGACACATTACTGTGTGTAGCTGTGTGTCTGGTGAGACAGACGGAGTAGGCCGTACCCGTGGGGTCTCGGAACACGGCCTTGGCATCGGCGTGCGTGTGCATCAGGGTCTTCACCATCACGGCCATGTTGGGCACCTTGTTCTTGGCCAGCTGTTTCAGCGCCGCCTGACAAAGGAGAGGACACTTACACCCCCTTCTGCTGCAGAGGTTGGAGCAGCCCAGTTCAAGCAGGACTCAAAACTGGTTGACCCAAAACAGCAAAACTGCATTTCCACATCGATTGCCACAACCACGGCTGAATCACATCATTACAATGAACACTGGGGGACACAAATAGGACTGCCTTGTGTGTAATTAAAAAATTATACTCCGTTTCGCTTCTGTCTGTAACATTACTTCTGGCTGTTTGTTGTGCTCAGCGATGCTATAATACTCTTTTCTCTCTGAGAAACTCACATGAATAGTGAATAGGCCAGCACCAGTAACAGCAGTGGCCTGAGCTGACATGGATTAGCCTGAAAAAAATATCATGAAAATGATAACAATGATGATGACCTGGACCCAGAACTAAGTGAACCAGTCTGACCTCCATTCAAAAACTGCAAAACAGGCAGAAGTAAGGGAAGAGCACACCAGATTGGGTGGATATATTCATTTATCAATGCTACGGATTATGAATGTTTCAAGCACAACAGCCATTAGCGAAGTCATATTAGGGCAGGGAAAAGACATTAAGATTATAATAATCATATTAAAATGACTGATGCTTGTAATAATTTCAGTGATTCAGACTGTAACCAGACAGAGCACAGTGCAATACTTCTCCCAGATCACTCCGGTAGACCTTCACCACTGGGACAATTTCCTTAAAGAGTACACAGGGTACTCAAAGACAAACACTCAAGATTAGTAACTTTTTAAATCCAAATTCATAATTAGTGCTTATGACATTGAATTAAGGTGATGTCAATACATGCTTACACTTGCAGAGAGAATCAACCACAGTCCTCACCTTGCGCAGTACCATTACTACACTGTACGAGTGCAGGAAGCAGGCAGGGTTCCTTTCGTCCAATCCCATCTCTGCCTTCATCATGGCCCACGGGCCTCCGCTGAACTCCTCTTCCTCTGTCACCTGAGAGCTGGGCACCTGGGCAGACAGATGCAAGCTAAAGAACTCGACAACCACATTCATGCTTAATGCTGTGCCTGCTTTTACACGGCAAACATTTTCACCAATATTCTGTAAAGACCTCCAGTGTATTCTACTGTTTTGGGGAATTATATACACTACATTACTGTCGTTTAGCAGACGCTCTTATCCAGTGAGGCTTACATCGGTTACACTTTTTATATGTAATCCAGCTGGATATATTCACTGAGGCAATTATGGGTTAAGTACCTTGCCCAAGGATACATCACCAGTGCCCTAGGGGGGGAATCAAACCAGCGACCTCTCAGTTACGAGCCCTGCTCCTTAACACAATGCTACATTGCTGCCTAGCATGGCCCACATAGCCATGCTACACTAAAACCTACCATTAGCTACGATATACGCTGTGTAATACACTGGCTGTTACTTTTTTCCTGGTACACAATCGGAACCTTTTCCTGATTGGTCTAGACACCGCATGTGACCCACCTGCTGTTCATAAACAAGTTAATACACAAGAAACACAACAAATCCACTGCATGCATATTTGTGAGCATGCTGCCATGCAGATATCATGCTATGACAGCAGGAGGAGAAACAGGCGCCCTCTCTACACACTGTGCAGTGAGCTCAGGATCACCTGGCTGCGCAGTCGGGCCACTGCCCCATGAGCTGGCGTCTGTGGGAGGGACACCACGATGTCATCCATGCTCCGACCACCAAGCTACAAGGTGGAAAAAAAAAAAACAGTCCAATTGCAGGTTGACCTCATGGACTGAAGAGGTCAGCTGAGGGTAATACTGACTCCATTTATATCAATAATACCAATTTCATTCATAGTCTCCTGTATGTGTCCTTTACTTTTGTTGTAAGTAACAAAAATATAACTTATGAAGAGAAGAAACACAAGGTTACAAGTGGTAATGACAAATCAAAATCACAAAAGAAAACATGGTAGAAAGAAGAGAAAAAGCTGTATTGCTACCAACACTGAAGAGCAGAAGCATCTTTTCCTAATAATTATGTAAATGTTATGTGAATGATTTAATGTGTGTGTCAGTGTGGGTAGTGTACAGTCTTCAGATATTATCATTTATGTCAGCACAAAACTGCAATTCCTATCTTCTGTGAAAACATCTTGCTGAAAAGTCATCAAGTGTATGAATAAATAAGGAGGGCACCAAGTGTACACAGACGGACAGCACAGGCTTGCAGCCTGATAAATGTGAAGCTGACTGGGCCTGTGGCACCAGCGGGAGGGTGCCGGGCTCTGCACACTAACCTGCTGGGGCAGGACTCCAGCAGGGCCCGGGAACCGGCGGGTCTTGGGTCGCGCTCGCTCAGACCGTGGCCCCTGCGGCGTCTTGTTGGAGGCTGACACAAGCTGCACCAGGTGGTTGGTGAACACAGGCGTCTGCAGGGAGCGTGGGGTGACAGCGGGGGAGTCCGCATTGCTGGACGGCGGCCTGCTGGCCCTCGCCGTGGGGACCGGGGACATGGGGCTGAAGGGGGCGCTGGACAACCTCCCTGCCGGGTGAGACGCGGAGGCCGGCGTCTGCCACCGGGGGGGCGGTCTGACCGCTGTGGGAGTCACAGGAGCTCTGGGCAACGCTGGGACCTGGGGTCGGACTGCGGGGGAAGCCGGACTCGGACACGGAGGATGGCCGGGGCCGATGGAGGAACGGCTGAAGTGAAAAGCACGAACAGGATCAGCACTGCTGGGTGCTTGCAAATGGCCACCAGGCGTCACTTGAGCGACACTGTCTGATACGCGCATTTTCTTAGCTGGGGGCACAGAGTCCACACCGGGCTGCACTGGGGCCAACTGTGTGACCTCAGGCCCGGTTCTCTGCTGTGGGACATTTTCTTCCAGGTCCTCAAGGTCCAAATCCCAGTCATCAAAGTCATCTGGGAACAGGTCAGGCGGCTTTTTCCCATCAGAGTTTGGTGGCGCAGGGGCTGAGCTAATGGGTAGGCCAGCACCCAGAGGCCCAGTCTGGTTTTCAGTAGAGACAGGAGGAAAGGACGGGCAGGGACGGACAGTGGACCCTGCAGAACTGGAAAGGCATCTTAATCTGAAGCCTGTTGCCTTCTCAATGGCACAGGGTGCCTCGCTGCCTGCTCCTTTCTCCAGAGGGAGGTGTGAGCTTGTGGTACGAAGTGGGGGTCCAGGGGGTGGTGGCAGATGCGCTGTTTGAGCACTAGTGGCAGATGGGGCTCGGAGGCGACAAGAGGATCCAGAAACAGGCACAGCAGCAGTAGCGACAGCCTCTGTAGTCACATCCCAATCCGCCTGTAGCGACTCCTGTGGGACGAGAACAGAACGAAAGGACCGAGCGTTTCAGAGAAAAGTTCAAATTGTCTTTTTTTGACAACTGTAGACCGACGTATGAAATCACTTGTAGTTAGTCGTATTGCACTTCTACTCGGACAAGTTAGTTCTGAAGTTGATCTGTAGGCCTATGATTCCAAGGATGGGTCGAATTTACATTCACAAAACTATGTTCACGTACATCCGCTAGTTAGCTAGTCAGTTGCTGATCATGAACCATAGGATGTTCATTTATAATACCGTATTTTGCTCTTTGTCCCAAAGCACAGTAGTGTTACCTATAAGATCGCTGCCTGCGAATCCTTATCTAGTTGCTAGCTAGCTGTAATACTGTAACCTGATCATTGATTTATTCAACGTTAGCTACCACATCTGCACTAGTCTACAGCAGCGTTTCTCAACCCTCTCCTGGAGGACCCCTTGTCCTGCATGATTTAGATCTCTCTCTGCTCCAACACAGCTGATTCATATGATCAACTCGTTATGAACTCCTGAAGCTGCTTAATAACAAACTGATAATTTGAATCAGCTGTGCTGGAGCAAGGAGAGATCGAAAACATGTAGGAGAGAGTTGGGAAAGGCTGGTCTACAGTACAAAAAAAAAAGCCAGCCAAGTTAACGTTTGATAGATAATACGACGAAAATTTCAGATCACCTCATCGTCGAAGTCCTCGCCAACATTAAATAGTCCATTCCACTTGCACGCCTAAAAGAAAAAAAACATTATCTTTTCGTACTTCGAATGTTAGTTTGCGTTAGCTAATCTAACACGCCTGCTGCAGGCTAACTAGCTGACTTGCCACTCCAGCAGCGTGTAGTGGCAAGAAAACGATGATCTTTAGTTTTCTAGCATTTCTTACCATGGCAGTCATTAGTTCATTTTTATTTAGCTGTATCGCCTAGAGTTCGAAATTATCCCTGACAGCCAGTTCGCTATGTAGCTAGCTGGAGGAGAACAATTCAAATGCAATTAGCTAGCTCACAGGTGACGCTAATGTGAACAGAAAAAAAAAAATCAATGCAAGCCAGCTTCTTGCTGTAGTCACTGCTGCCGCCACGTTCAAACTGTACGTACGTACTACGTAATTCACAAAGCTGACGTTGCGTGCTGACGAAAGACTCGAGAGGAGAGTTGGAACAGGGCACTTTGGGTACACCACCTTCCATTACTTTTAGTTTCGGTTCAACGGTTCTTGATGATCGCTGTTTAATTCATTTTGGAGCTCCGATGCTGAGGAGTTCCGGTTCTGGAAAGCGCTGCTCAACAGCTCGGTTTAGAAATTGAATCATTAAGTGCACAGAGAGCGTTATCTAATTAACCATAATAAATGTCGTTAGCATCACCTGCTGTTTGAATTGTGGAAGTGCACAGGCCAAATTTCAGCCGACATTCCCTTCTATTAATAACAAGAACACTAACTCTATGGGGTCAACAGTATCTTGTGACCACCGGTTCGTTTCCTAAAAGGGAGTCCCGGCGTATTTGTTTGCTAAGGGGATAGAACAGACATATGAACAACATCGTGCAGTTACTTAAGTATAACTTCACTAACATTTGCAAAGAAGTCATAGATGCGAAAGTAAAGAATGTTGTTTGTCTGAAGAATTAGTATACCGGTAAGTCGCCACAATCTACACCTTAGCAAAGTATGTAGCGATGTGTCTATTAATGCATGCTGAAATGTTTACTGAGAATTATCCAGCAACATCGCAAGCTAACTAAACCTTTGTTAATGATTTTGGAGAACTGGCGTTAGAAAATGTATTCTATGTATTGGAATAATGTAATATCTGAAAAAGACAACTGCAGTGCCATGAGAATTTTCCACTGTTGCCATTCAGTGTTTCCCTGTTGTTTTCTCCTTTGGGAATTTTGTAAAAACAGCAACTCAGGAAAGTAACCAGGAAGTAAGGGCAGGGCGTCGCTGTCCGCCATCCTGTCTCTGCACCTGCCATGTCCAAAGACACATTTGCTTTCTCCTCGGCCACTCTGCGCTCACTGCGGCTCGAGCAGGAGCTGCAGGACTGGGAGGACGCGCGTCGGGCACTGGCACGTCGGAGGGCGCTGACGAGGATGCCCCTACCGCCCGCCCCCAGGCCCCCGGAACGCCAGCGGCACCAGCCGGCCCCCGCGGCCCGGAGGCCCCCGAGTTGCCGGGACCCCGCCGTCCACAACACCTTCATGTGCGGCGACATCACCAGAGTGTACGCTGTCCTCCAGGACCCGTCCATGGTCAACGCCCTGATGGAGACGGTGCAGGAAGAGATGGTGTGGGCGCCGGAGATGGGTACGAGGGCCGGAAAGCACCAGTGATGCCGGTCTTCCCTTTCGGTGTCCGCCAGCCTCATTGTGTCCTGTCATGTCATGGGAACCCTTGTGTTTTGCCACCCCACAGGGATGTGGACCCTCACCTCGAAGACGAAGCAGACGTCGCCCCTGCGTCTGGCGGCCGGGCACGGCCACGCGGCGTGCGTGGAGGAGCTGCTGTTCCGCGGCGCGGACGTGGACGCCAGGCCCGGCGGGAGCACTGCCCTGCATGACGCCTGCGCGGGCGGGCACTCGGCCTGCGTGCAGCTGCTGCTGTCCCACGGCGCGGACCCCGACCTGCTCGCCGCCGACGGCAACGCGGCCCTGCACCTCTGCCGCTCTGCGCAGAGCTTCCCGTGAGTGCCCCGCTCCGCAGCCTCCCACCCCTCACCCCACACCATCGTCTCCTGCTGCTCTGGATCTGAAAGGGCCGCTGTGGGTGCCGTCTCTGTCACACATCTGCACAGTCACATTTAATGGGACATATACATTCAAAGACATTTTGATCTAAAGACTTAAAGGCTCAAATGCTTGAAATTTGTTTCTCAGACAAATATGAATGGTGAAGCTGATGGCTATGTATGAATTTCTTTCAAAAAATATTTTTAAAAAATATGTTTTGGTTACCTTGAAGAATCTAAAATATAAGATTTTTGACTTTTGACAGGTATTGTATGTGACCGGTGTTTCAGGTGAAAGCAACCTGCGGTTGTGTTTGAGACAGCTGTGCACCTTGACCACGGCTACTTGGGCACACGTGTGGCATATGTGACTTGTGCAATTGCTGCCGCAGGTGTGCGGAGCTGCTGCTGACGGCGGGCGGGGCGTCAGTGAACGCGTGCTCCCGGGACGCGAAGCTCGCCCCGCTGCACGTGGCGGCGCGGCGGGGGCTGGAGGAGCATGTGGCACTCCTCCTCTTGCACGGCGCCGACGTGGCGGCGCGCAACCGCGAGGGCGAGACGCCGCTCAACGCCGCCTGCGCGGGGGCGGAGCGGCCGGCCGAGGCGGGGCGCTACCTCCGGGTGGTGCAGAGGCTGCTGGGAGCCGGGGCGGACCCCCGCACAGCCGGCAGGAAGCAGCACACCCCGCTGCACAACGCCTGTGGGAACTGCTGCCCGCGCATCGTCGACGTGCTCCTGCAGCACGGAGCCCGCGCAGACGCAGAGAACTGCGCAGGATACACACCCATGGACTGCCTGCTGCAGGTGGGGAAAGGGGACTGTCAGTACAAACTCAGCAAGAAATAAAGATGTAGAGGTCCGCACAGCACTCACTGAGACTTAACGAAGCAGAGGGAGCGCTTGATTAGGACTGAGGGTGCAAGTTTGAAGTGTCTGTCAGATTTAGCAGGACAGGATCGGGGATGTTGAGTGTCATGTGACATTAACATTTACATTTACTTGGCTGGTGCGACTTACAAGTGAGGCAGAGCATAAAGCCATATAAGTCAACAATATTAGAAGTGCTGCATGACCAAGTTTCAATAGTTGTTCAGACAATATGAGGAAACTCACCTTGGTTATGTGACACGCTGATGGGAATGGTCTCATGCCGGTCCTCTCTCTCTCTCTCCACAGGTGGTGGAGGACTTCCCAGACCAGCGGCCAGAAGATGTGGCGCGTGCCCTCCTCAACCACGGGGCACAGCCCGCCTCACCCAAGGTCAGCGCACCACCAGCAGAGGGCAGGAGTTTGTGAAAGGGTGTAGGGGATGTAGTGGGGAGCTGGAGGTGGTGGCACAGAGACAGATATGGGAAGCAGGTACAGAATGTTTGAAGTAGTGCCAGAAATGGGGAGACAGTTGGGACCATTATGTAGAATGAAGAAAATGAAACACTGTTATGTTGTACAATATGGGTGGGTTTGGGGAATTTTCAGTTATTTTTAAAATACCTTCCCCCCTTTAATAAATGATCAAAACTCGATCAACTTAAATCAAAAAATAAGACATCTACTGTCTGAACATATTGTCACGCAAACTATTACATGTCACCACTCTCTCTTCAGATCATGAAGTCACTTGTTGTTATCCATCCTGTGATAACTACACACAAGTGACACAACATATCCAATAAGTGGATGTAATTCATGATCGGACCTATGTGGTTAATAGAGAAATGAACAGGAGATATCCCAGTAGCTGCTTAATGAAGCAGAAATGTTTGGAGAAAGGAGTAAAGGAGCGCAGAATGCACTATAGAAAGGTGGCTCTTTCTTGCTTGTGGGGCTTTGGTTTATGCCCTTGCAGGCTGCATTTGGCCACTGTTTATAACCTTGTGGTCCCTGTGGAGAAGCTGACCAACACTTCTCATAAAAATGAGCGGAAAGAGCAAAGGTAAAAAAAAAAAAAAACAATAATTTATTTTAAAGGTCAACAAACAAAAAAGAAACCAGCCTACTCAGCAAAAACAAAATGAACCCTGTATTTACTTAGGCAGGTGTGGCTCATTAACCAATGGGCTGTTTCACATAGACAAAACAATTATTTGAAGTTTCTGCTTCATTGTTGCTAAGAACCTAACCCTTCTGCCTCAGAGGTCTTGAAATGAGTGCATTCTGCCCACAGTGAGCTCACTCATGCCCCTGTATTAACCGCAGTGCCTCTGGGTGGTTTGAATCCCTTAGTGATGCCCGGTGTGATGCTCCCCTGCAGATGCTGAAGCTGTGCTGTCTCTCTCCCCTGACAATGGAGGTGATGCTGAATTCCTACCACGCTGTGCCTCCGTGCGAAGACTGGATAGACTCAGTGCCCACGGAGCTCCTGAAGGTAAGTCACTGGCATATTTAGTTAGTCTACAGAAAGTTATTGGGAAAAGAAGAACTGCACAAAAATGCTAGTCATTAAGCCTTCAGTGTATCTGTGGCAACTTGTCATCACAATTATTAAGACTTGACATGGACCTGAATGTCTTTTCATTGTAATTTGGATCCGTAGTAAAATTGTGATGTTTTTTCTGGTATATGCTCTGTGAAGTCATGAGTACCTTTCACTGTTATCTTCACTTCCTTCTTGCTGGCTGCATTTGCACTTCTTGCCTCTCCATCTCTTCCTCTTGTTTCCTTTTCTTATTCTCCTTTCTTGCTCTCCACTCCTGCCACCTCTGCCTCCATCTCATCCCGTCCTTTTCTGTTCTCTCACTCCATGCTGTCAGGAGCACCACACTTTCTTTGAGTCTGTGCAGCGTTTGAGTGGCCAGCCACGTTCCCTGCAGCACCTCTGTCGGTGTTCCCTGCGCCGCCACATAGGGGCGCTGTGCCAGTCTGCCATAACCAAACTGGACATTCCCACCTCCCTCAAGGATTACTTACTGCTGGCCACAGAGGGACAGCTACGATGAGGGTGGGGAATTCTGACAGGCTGGCTGGACTGGGCCAGCCACTCACTCTAACACAAGAGATAAAGCTGCCCTGTAATAGAAAAGAGGAATTTGGTTGATGAGGGATTTCCAGTTTGGCACAGTGGATAAAGAACTGATCATATGACCAGACGGTTTTAGATTTGGTTCCCAGGAGGTGCACTTCTATTGTACACTGGAGCAAGGTACTGCAGCTGAATAGCTTCAAGAAATATACAGAATGTAAACTGCAGTCCATGCGAGTACAAAATGAAACTTGTTTTGTATACATTATATCGGTTAGCTTTTGATCTTTACAATAATTGATGTATCTGCACAGAATTGTTAATATATGTGAATATATTATGACTATAGGAGACAGGACTGTTTTGTGGGTTGACCAACTGACCATAGTACTGTATATTTAAACAGGAAGCATGTGAAAGTCACATGATAATGCCAAAGTCTCCATTTTACTCTTCTTTTCATTTTCAGAGTGTATTTCATGTCATCAGTGCTGTTTGCTGTACTGTATGCATGTCTGCCTTGTTTTAAAAAATTAAAACGTGTTTATGGTTATAATTAGATGATATCTCTATGTGCGCCTGACATATTTATGTCAGAGATTAGCCTTTGTTTTTGCAAGTTGACCACTTTGATGGCTCTTATACTGTAAAATAGGAAGTAAGAGATTATGAAGTGAACCACAAAGCCAAAATGGATCTACTTACATCTGTGTTTCTGTGGCTTGACCACTTAAAGGCCATGGTCTTATTTGACAAAAAATGGGGTGAAAGTGAACCACAATGCAAAGAAGTGGACTGAATCTTCTCAAGCCTACATGCTGTCGCCATTGCTCTACACATTTTATACACATATTTTTCCACTAGCAACCATACAAGTACACATTTGATTAGTACAGGTAGTTTCCAGAGAATACCTTCCCATAGGCATAAATCATCTAAGTAAAAACAATCCTATAGAAGTAAGCTGTTTTAAAGACACGGAATCTAACAAAACTGAACAAAACTCAGGAGACCCTGAGAACAAGCTGAATGTAGTCAGAGTGTTGGTCACAAGGGAACCTGACTGACCTCATGTGCACATGTATTGGTTTCCCTCTCTCCTGTTCCAGGAAGTGCTTCTCTGGCCAGGAGCATCAGAACAAGCTTATCTTTCAGAGACAGCTGCTGTCACTCAACATTACTCACCCACAACCGTGTCACCCACAACCACATCTTCATGGCTCTGTGTGAGGGTGATTGGTTTTCTATACAAGGGGAAGACTACAGGAGCCGTGCTGCTCTGGTTGCTCATAACTAATTGGGGACTAGGTTATTTCAGGAGTGAGCTGCTCTCTATGGGGAAGCACCATGTGAGTGGTGTTCTTTTCCACAGTTCTTCTGGACCTCCAAAGTGACAAAGCTATTGCCTGGACTGTGCCTGAACAGAATTTGCACCACTGCAGAAATCACTGTTGGCTGTGTCACCTGTCACTGTAGTATGTTGAGTAACACATGTGGTTACCTTCAGTTTTACAGGTCAACATCACCTCCTAGGTTTGGCCTTGTCCGTCTGTCCACAGGTTCTGCCTAGTAAAGCATCTCCCATCAGGCACCATCAGGTCATGGGCGCCTTCCATTTCGACCTTTTATTCTACCTTTAGAGGCCTAAGTATAAGGCAAACAATCTAGATCTATTGCCCTAATATTGAGTAAATTTAGTGCAGTATTGTCATTAATTTGTGTCAATATGTTTGCACACTGTTATATAAACTCAAAAGTTGGCATATGAAACAGAAATTATGAGAATGAGCCAGAGCCAGGTACAATGACAACTGGAATCCTGAATGACACTGGAATTTATTCATACTAAAAGGCAGCCACAGTACACATTGAGACAACAGAAAAAAATCAGAGTAATAGTTTGTTGTACACCATGATATTCACATAACATACACCCATGCACATATAGATGCACAAGTGTGAAATACATCTTCCTCTTTTTGAATAAGGATTTTTAAAATCTCATTGCCAACAACGTATTGACAGAGACCACTGAGGCGCAAGAAAACTGTCTCCACACATTTTCAAATGAGACACATGGACACACACATCAACACTCGGGCCTTCCTCCATTCTACGTGTCAATCGAAAATGCTCCTTTGAAAGAACCATATGATAAAATAAATACAACATTTGTCTCCATTTGTGTTTGACTTGACAATGTGTTTGTGTCTGCGAGCTCCTCTAGTCAGCCACTTCAGTAACAGAACTAGGAAGTGGTTTTGAAACAGACCTAGTAACGCCCCACTGCAAAACGCATGGCTACTCTGACTATGTACATCTGTGACCAGCCAAAGTAAAAGATTTCAACAAAACGCTGATCCGCCCGCTGTGATCAGACGCCGGTACAGGCCGCACCTGGGTTACCTCCCAGAGGATTCTAATTTGGCCCTTACTCAAAGTGAGACCAGGACTGGAGCTGGATCTGCAACAGTGCTGAGCGTGAGGTCCTGAGCTTTCATTTAGTTTTCCAAGAACTAAACCTAAATCTGACCTTAACCTAAACACTGGCAACGGACATGAATTTGAAATGAATCTAGATGGAGAAGTCGTGTCAACAGCTACAAGAAAGCGGGGTGCTGAGATCAACGTGTGCCCGTCAACGCTTCATCCAACTCAGAATCCAACAGACCCCACGGACTCACCAAAAAGAGTGTTTTCTGTTTGTACCACAGAATCAAAAGAAAGTAAAAAGGTTCGAAAAAAAGCTGCCAATGCCTTTCATGCTACAGCAATCAAGTCAACGTTCCCAACCTCTTGAGGTACAGTATAAAGATATACACAGCATTAAAATTCCAGCAATGCACACACACATACATACAAACATACATACAGTACATATATGCGTAAGTATTTTTAATGCAGACACTTTGACCCTCACCATACATAAGCTAGTTGTTGCCAGGGCCTCATTAAAACAGGCTGGGTTAGTAATATTAATTCTGAAGGAAGCAATGGGAAAACAGAATGTTCACTAGTGTGGGACAGCCTCAAGGAGGATTGCAGAGCTTCATGATTCTTTTACTGAGCACATGCAGAGGAACACAAACCCAGTGGCACACAATGATATATGTGGACCACAAATACACACACACACATCAGACCTTACATAGCAACACACATGTTCACTGTTGCATTTACACAACCACACATTCTCAAACGCACACAACGACACAGTCAAATATACCAGGCTATACAAACTGTAAATATAAATGACATACAACCACACACACACGCACACACACAAACACACACTCACTTACATACCATGCTCGCCACAAAGATGCATAGCTAACTGCCAAATCCACATTCAAGTCAGATAACGGACATGGAAGTGACATGTATGTAAATCCATACACAGTACAGACACACATGTGAATCAACACCATGTTCACACTCATGTACATACACTGTTATGTACATTACCATGTTCTTACAAAAACGACCACCTAACGGCACCCCTGACGTATCACACTAAAAGCACAGCCGTGATGGCAATGTGCAAAATCCTTTGTGAGTGAAGCCATGCCGCTCTGAGCTGCTCCAGACCAACGCGCCTCATGCACAACCAACACCACTGCGCTCAGCAAAAGATGCATACAGTAACATCACTTTTCCATCTTGACAACAAAACAGAAAAGGATATATCGATCTTCATTGGTCCCACAGCTTAAGCAATACGATCAAAAAGAAGCACTGAATCACTGTAGTTTTGAGGAATGATATCGTGGTCTCCGTATTCAGTTTATTTCCTTTATGATTTCAAGGGATCTTAACCTGCTCTAGTGGAATCATCCCTGTAGCTTATGAAAAACTATAGAAATGATAAAATGGGAGACGTGATACGTACAACACGTACAGTAATTTCTGAGTGTGCAGCGTCCCTCTGGAAGTACACACATATGACACTCATCGTTTTTTGTACGCATGAAAACTGCATAGAGTGAAGCGATCAGCGAGGAAAAGCGCGCTCTCTCAGGGGGGCTTTATCACATTACTGTGGTGATCCACATGACACAAGCTGATAACAGTAACATCCCGCTCCTTCCCCACGCCAGCGCCTCTCTCTCTGGCCGCCCCCTCAGGCCCTTTGTGTGCACGGGGGTGTGGCTCTGTCTACGGGCATGGGCCGGTAAACAGAGCGTGAAAGACAGGAGGAGCCGCTTCCAGAGCGGAGCCGATGGGCCGCATGCACGCGGAAGGTGCCAAAAGTCGCCGCTCTCGGGTAGCGCCTTCACTTTTCCGCCCATGTCTGTTTCGTTCAGCTGCTGGGGGAGCCGCGTGAGGGAAGGATGAGCTGCACGTGCTAGTTCATGTCGTCGTAGATGCTGGGGGTGGGGGGCGCGGGCAGTTTGGGTTTTTTCTTCCGGCTGGAAAGGCCCAGGCCTCCCTGAGAGCCACCAGTCCCGCCGCCGCTGCTGCCGACCCCGCCTCCCACCCCACTCCCACCTCCCCCGGCGCTGTTCAGACCCAGAGACGGCTTCTTCTTCTTCTTGGGCTTCTTGGAGTCCGAGTTGTTGGTGCCTGGGAGACAGAAGCAATGAATACACATAGAAACAAGAACAGGAAGATCACCTGCACGTCTGAAAGCACAGTTCTGGAGGCAGCACGAGGAACACAAGAACAAAACTAGTATGTTATATTACATGCATTTAGCAGGCCCTCTTATCCAGTGTGACTTCTAGCACAATAGAACATACAGTAAGTGTATCCATTCAATTTAAACAAGCAACAGTGTCAGACCAGGCTAACAACTGGAGGACGAGTTGGCAGTTGCATATCCAGGACCCAAAAAATGGCCTGGTCTTGTAACCAGAAGGCTCCATGAATGAATCCCTGTGGGGCTCTGATTTACCTTTAAAGTATGCTGAATTATTTCAGTAAATTTATAAAGGTGTATATAGGAAAAAGGCCTCTGCAGGGTAATATAATTACATAGATCACAAACTTTTCCGAATATATAGTGCATTCATCTTACTCACAACTGTTTATATCTCTCAATCTTGTGTCAGGCACAGTACTAAAGTGTAAAGTCATATGGCCTGAACATCATGACCAAAATTTCATTTCATCTATAGTAAAACAAAAGCGCCAAAGAATAAATTTTTTGGTTTTACCTGCTACTAACTCATTTCCCTAAAGGACATCTGCTTCACACTCTAATGAACTCACTCGCTTTGGAAGAGGCCGAGTCAGACGGAGAGATGTCTGAAGATCCGTCCCACTGTAGCCGGCCGATCAGAGCCTGTGCATCCGGGCCATCGAAACCGTCGCCCTCCACCACCGCGTCCGCGTCCGGCAGCGTCGACCTGCCAACGGCAACACCGACTCACTGTCCAGGGAGCCCGACAGCAACAGCGAGGCCTGCTGAAGAATCCCTCACTAAGCGCAGAGGTTACTATGCTGTCTGATCGCAATGCACGGTGTCCTTCGCTATGAGTGTTACATTTTACTGTTTCTTATACAATCTCATTAACTTCAGCAAACAAGATAAACTCAATGATGGGTAAGAAAATAGACAATAGACAAAGTTAAAGGCAAATGGTGTTACAGTTAGACACAAAAGGTGTACCTCAAGGGTCAAGGTTTGGACACATGGCATACCCTTCGCTAAGAAACATGGACTTAATGTAGTAGTCCATACAGGAGTGTGAACATAAAATACCAAAACATGGACATAAATACATAAGCCAGCTGTGGAAGAGACAAAAGATTTTCATATATTCAGGCTCTGGTGAATCAGTCTGTGTCAATGTATTCAAAGCGAGTACACACAGTGCTAAAGCATCTGCCGTAGCCTGCCAAACTGCATGTCTTACTGAAAAATTTTCAGCCATGCAATCAGTATAAAGGTTGACAGAAGTTGATAACGATAATCAAACAAGCGCGACAATAGCTAATAGTTTAATATATAATGAATGAATCAGGGTAGTGGACGGGAAAGCAACAGTCTTGGATATCAGTAAGAACTGTGTCCGCTCAGAAGCCTCCCTTTGACACATATACCCTTTGGCCCTGGGCCTAGGAACTCACCAACAACCTGCATTTCAAGATCACTCACTTTAACAGTGTAAAGGGGAAGAGAAACCATAACCATAACTCAAAAAATGAACACCAAAGAAAATAGCCAGAATTGCTATTCTCTGGACACTGACAAACAGGTTCAGCAGAATTTGAATGAGCAGCATCTCTGTCAATTTCGCCAGGATTATTACTTTTCCTAATAAATGAATGATCACACATGTGTAGACTATGCCACAGAATTGAGGTATGCAATTCACATCCACGTTATGGGTGATGCCCATCCCTGCCTACAGAGATGGCTGTGATGTCACCAGTTGGTGAGGTGTGGATGTGGGCGGGGCACTCACGCAGATGGCCCCAAGAGGAACACCCGGACGGTCCTCCTCTGCTCGTCCGTGTGCTGGGGACACCGCAGTGACCTGGCGGGACACAACGTGGCATTAACCCCCCTCAGAACACCTGCCCAAAACACAACCGAAACAGAAGCCCTGCTTCCCCCCAGGGCCAAATATGTCAGGCAGTGCAAAAGTGGGGTCTGTCATCCAATTGGAAGAAAAAAATAGAATATAATCCAAACTGTCCAATGTTGCTGAAATCAAACTGTTTCACAATAAAAAAGTAATTGTGTTTGTTGAAAAAAAATAGCCAATTAAAAAAAATTACAATAAACTGCATTAATGAGTGAAACAATTCTTACATTCAGCAATTTTATTTACCCCATAAAAATAATATTGAGGTGCCACTTGTGTACCCAATTGTCAGTCCAAGACAACATCACTTTCACATCTGCAGCAATGAAAGTGATTATGCCTTCAAAAAAATAAATAAAATCCCTGAACATTTGTTTTCACCAATTCATTTCAGCAAAATTCTCTGTCTGCAATACAAGCATCTTCACATTTGATGCATTGAAGTGAGGTTCAGGTATGTGTGCAGTCTCGGTCACTGAGTGTTAAAATTTGATCTAAGCAGCAGGTACTGGTGTCAGCCGGAGGATGGACACAGAACTTACTGAGCACTCTTAAACATGCTGTTGGTGAGGGGTACAGCATGGAGCTGAATTAGTAAATCTCCAGGCTCGCTGGGGTTACAGATGTACCCCTAAAACTCTGCTTTCCTGATCCACACAAGAAATTCATCAGATGTAAATGACTGTTCATACTGGGACCTCTAAAATGTGTCTGCATGAAGGGAAATGTGCTGTTATCACAGTGCGTGTAGATTTGCGTCTTTATGTTAGCTTGGTGACCGCAGGAGCTGATGCTCAATGTTCAGGCCCTTACCGTGTGCACATCTTCTTTGTGTGCTCGGATACCACCCCGCATTGCTGGGAAAAAGAGACAGGAGATGATACCGCAGTTATCAAGCAAACATGAAAAGAAGACTTGCCAGGGGGGCTCCTCCATCACAGAAAGAAATTCACCTGAAGGTGATGGAGGGAAAGGCAGCTGACAGTTTTTCTTTGCCTCGGGGGATGAATGGAAAAATAAGGATACTGTGGCTCCAGGGTCAGGGAAAAGTAAACCACTATGCTTACAAGGTTCAGAAAGCTACAGTACCACTCAAAGTTTGCCCTCTTTATTTTTACTAAATAACTATTAAATAACACATAGATTATTCAAAATGGTAAAAATATTTTTCAAAATTAAAGATTTTTTTGGAAGGAAATTCATGCATAGGTATCAACATCACTATCTATATTTGTCTGAGAAATTTCAAGCATTTAAGCATAAGTCTTTATATCAAAATGTCTTTGAATGCATGTTTCCCTCTATCTTGATAAGCTGTGTCCAAATTTTTGACTGGTACTGTATATGCACCTGTAAAGTCCTCTGGATGGGGACTGCAGCATGAGAGAAGCATGCCAGGCAGAAGAGTCCTGAAATACTGACATAATGCAGTGAGTAGGTTCTTTAATCACCATCCCAGAAATATCCTGGCCACCAAAACTTTGATCTACCTGACTGTGGTGAGGAGAAGTTGTTACTGGCTAGTGGTTAAAGGACAGCAGTTTCTTTAGGTTAAGACTACTCTGGTTATGAAAGGTCACAATCCAACATGCCTTCCTAACCACAAGCACTGTCAGCATTTGGAAGGGATGGTAAATGGTCAATCAAGACAATAGAAATACAATGTAAATACAAAAGCCATCAGTAAGGAGTAATAAAAAAGGTTCTCTGATCACTTATTATTGTATTTTTGAAACAGCACATGTTTTAATTGCTGAGGATGAGCCAAAGCTGAACTGATACATGAAGGGATAGGTGTCTGTGCTTGAAGACTGTTCTCACCGTCGTCAGTAAAGACCTCAGTTCTTCTGGGCCCAAGGTTTCATAGCTGATGCCAGAATTATAATTGTACTGTAAGGAGAAACGACAATTGTCAGTTCAACAGTGTGCAGACAGAAGTACTTGCTGTTGATGCTGAAAACATTCTAAAAATGTCTGGTAAAACAACTACAACATTACACCTACTCACAATATGTCAGTGTAGACAGGTTCAAAATAATAATGAACTTTACCTTATAAGGATCCGCACTAACGCTACTGCTGAGCTCTCCTGTAAAACATAAGAGGGCACATTCAGGTTCATTGCAATAGATACTTTGACAAAGACACAGTCATAGGGCAGTATGCAAATACATAAAGATACTGCAGATCAGTCTGGAGGAAATATCTAGATTACAGTAACGAGATCAGTTTGTGGGCTAGTGTTGAGCCCAAATTTGTTACTGAGAAAATAAATCTCACGTCATGACTGCTAATGCACCCTTAACTCAAAGTAACTTATTTTATCCTTAATTCTTTCAATTATCAATGTAAGTGTGAGGTAAGTAAACAACGCTGTAACTGCATGCAATTAAGGCCTCCAGCATACCAAAAAGAGCAAGTACATTATGATTGGAGGATTGGAAATGTTACATAATTTACCTGTAAACAACCTTAAAACCTTAAAAGCTCAATACCATGGTTTTTGGTAGGCAGGCCAAAGACCACAGATTCATACTGAAAATGTTTATTTTCATAAATCATACTACCATAGGCCTGATTATTGTACCACCTTGAATTCCCTTTTCTCTTAAAGCATTACAAATTTATTGCTGCATTTCATATACAAATTGGTAAGAATAATGTATATGGATGAGACCTTTTTCAGCACATTTCCTACTGTCTTCTAAGTGACTTCATAGATCTTAATGTGAAACAGCCTCACTTTTTCGTTTATGTTTTTTATCATGAAATTTATCCCTACTTTTCCAGTTGTCTACTCACTTATCTTATTCAAAATGTCCTGTATTATTTTTTTCTCCCTACTTTGGCATTATTAGTAAACACAACTACTTTGCAATTACTGTCCTTGTCTAGGTGATTCACAAGAAAAAGCAGAGGTTCCAGCACAAAACCTTGAAGGACACCATATCCTATGCAGCCTAAGGACATGATAAAGATGAAAGGAAAGAACATACTAACAACCCTACAAAAGAACCACTATCTTCTGTCTATTCACAAAGACTCTCTTACTACACCCAGTTATCTGGATTTAAAAAAAAAACAGAAAGCTGTGACAGAAACTGATTGTGTGAACTGGCAAGGTAATTACCTATAGTCAATCTAAATGCTATGCTGTATGTCCTTATTCTGAGTAGGGAAATCAAGCTGCAATGGGTCATAAAAATGTATCATGTTTATCATGGTACAGTTACATTAAAGGGGGTAAAAAAATATATGAATTCAGTGCAGTAATATATAAGTGCAGTAATATATATGTGAATTATTTTGTTGTTCATGTGGCATAAAACCCCAACACTAAAGACTGTGAGGGCCAGGACATGGGACAAACTGGCACAAAGTGTCAACCAATTTAAGCAATGCATTTGTCTTGCTCTGCAAAACACAACTCAGATGTTGCAAAATTGTGAAAGGAAAAGGGGATTCAGCACATCCTGCAGTGGAAAATGTAAACAATCTTGAGTTAACAAGGGAAGAAAATAGAGTACAAATCTTTTTGATTTGATTTAGCGATTAAAGCCTAAAATGAAGTGAATCAAGTGTACATGAACTGTCAGTTCACATAACTTATTAATGGGGGGGGTCAATGTTCTCAGGCAGAGTTTAGGGACTCAAAAGCAGGGTAGCAGCACTCAGTTTATTTTGGTGCCCCCCAAACACAACTTTTTACACAACAGGACATAGATGACACATGCAACTCTTACAATGTGAATTCATGATACAATGTCACAAAAAAGGACAAATAATACAATCTATGTATTTGCAACAGACCATAGCTTGTCTGCTCTAGAAAGTGTAAACTCCATATTGATTGAATGGAACAGTCAAATTTTGCATGGACAGTCCTTCCACCCTCATCTGCAGAGTAATGACTATCTTCTTTTGCAAAATTTAGCAAGATAATTTTTTGAGGATTTCATTAAAAAAATGAACGGGTGTGGTGAGAGAACACCTTCCCATTACCAACTAAAAATATTGCACATAATTGTCCATGCACAAGCAAGCACTGTCCCTGCCAAGCTCAGGTTCTGTGAAGGAGCAGAACATTAACTAACTGAGGGAACACACAGACATGCAGTGCTCTCTTCCATCCAATGGGCTGTACTCTTTACCTTTGGTCACAAAAGTAAGGAAGTTTTGTTTTACATTTCTTAAATGACACTGAGTTTAGGTGATTAAACAACAAAGAAAATGTTGCTTAAGATAGGAAAATAACACCTTCTTAGATTTGTGTACTCAAAGTTCCCAACAAAAGCACCATGGTTAGACTGAAAATAGCCTGTGTTCTGCAGGGACCCAGAGGGTAACAACTCAGTTCCCTAACAGGATGCTATCTCAGAGCAAAATTTCTCTCTCTGCACATTTTAACAAATCCTTGAGATCATACAGCTAAACACTGGTTAATGTTTGAAACTCACTCACACATTAATTATAAAAACAAAACACCAAAAGTAAAAAATAATACAAAAAAACATTTTGTTAATGTTGGGACGATAACTACAAAAAATGCAGTGCACTAGAGATCCTTTGAAATACCTCCACGCCAGGAATACCTGTCCATTTTTCTAAGTCACAGAGTGCATTCTGGGAATTTCCTGCAGGCTTTTGCTCAGGTTTTCAGAATGGCAGCAGATCCACTTCCAGGCCTTCACTTCCACACTTAGCTCCCAAATCCAGGGGCGCCTTCCCAGACTCCCCTCCCCCGACCCCTAACCCTACACTGAGGCGGGTGGGACATTAAGGCGCAGACAGTTGCCAGCCCTTCCTTGCGCCTCTGTCACTGAGGGAACACCTCATCTCTCAACAGCACGCTCGGGCTCTCCTGATCCAGAACACGCTGCTTGGGGGCCAGCATAGCTGCAACGACGAGACAGTCAGCACCCTGCCCTCACCCTCGTTCTTCCACATGCAGCATCAAAACTATGCTGAAACTACGGCATCAGCCACCATCTAACTCAATCACTTTTTCCTGTGTCAAACAGAAAATCACCTGAAACATACACGCACACACACGCAGGCTGCTGTAGTCTCAGTCTTAAAGGAAAACAGCTTTGATTTACATTACATTACATTTAGCAAATGCTCTTATCCAGAGCGACTTACATAGGATACAGTTTTTTTTTTTTACATGTTACCCATTTACATAGCTGGATATTTACTGAGGCAATTCTGGGTTAAGTACTTTCCCCAAGAGTACAGCAGCAGTGCTCTGGCAGGGAATCAAAGCAGCAACCTTTTGGTCACATGTCCTGCTCCTTACCACTATGCTACACTGCCACCAGCAAACTGCCAGTTTAGATTAGTAGTTTGCCAGTCTTCACTACACTACTTCTGTATAGAAACTTCAGGTCAACAACACAGAGACTACTTTAAAAAGCAACATGGTTTCACTGTACTTGTCAGCTTTTTATTGCACAATATTTCACTACTTTACGTGACACTTTTCTTCAGTGAAAACACGCACAACGTTCTATTGTATAGTAGTATATCATGAAAAAACAAACAAATTAGGGCAAAGAAAATTGACAACACTATACTTGACTGAAGCTAATTTCACAGGGCAAAAAAGGAAATTATTGTTGATAAATGCACCTGACCATAGAACCCTGCCCAGAAACATGATACAGTGTCTGCAGTATTAATCACTGGTGTACATGATCTCTTCTTTGTAGGTTAATGAAATCTCTACTCACCATTTTTATGTTTCAAAGTTTTCGATCTTCTGGGAGAATTGGGATTCTAGGGTAAGAAACAGAGAATCTTGTCACCAAGCTAGGAGGTCCCCACAATTCACAGTCTCACCCCTGGTAAATAACGAATTCAGAGTATTTGTACCTCTTTATAGATGCACACAGACATGGATGAAACACACAGGCTGACACACACGCTCTCACAACCTTGAATCGAACACTTTTTCAACACTGATGGATTTCCCTTTCATTTGCATTTTTAGATAGAGTGGCTGTCGTTACTACTGTTGTTTACATCACCCATTATCACGCCCACATTCTGTCGAAAAGGCCAAAGTACACACACCCTTCCTTACTTGTTTAAATTGGTGCACTGTTAGCAATGGCTACTTTGAATCAAAAAGATATTAATTAAATTTACTGTCATACTGTCATATTGTTTATTGTCATACCCCTCAACAAGTTTATACAAACCCACACAGAGGTTAACAGAGAGGACCAATGACATTTTGGCAGCAGAAGTACAGGTTAATTCAAGGAATATAAAAATACCTTATCTGACTTCCTCTTCTTAGCTGCAAAACAAAAGAAAAAGAGGGTTTGAGAAAGGATTAAGTGTCAGGATTGAAGACATTCACACAGTGATGAGCAAAAGCAGGTGATGGCAAGCACTGAACTTCTTCCTTGCTTGTTGAGAGCAGTCCATTTTATCAAAGTGGACACTAAAATGACTTGTTGCGCTCTCTCAGGTGGCCAGCCAAGATGGGGACACCTTCAGAGATGCCAATGTGAGGAAAGGAAATGTCAATATTGTATACAGATTGACACATCTGGGCATCTGAACTTCATTAATTTTTAAAAAATTATTTCTGTATACATTTGAGTGTGAATTCTAGTGTTGCCAGTGCTTAAACCCATATAAGCCGTGCTAAATTCACAGTGGTTGATATCTGTGCCCCTTTCACCAATCAATGATAAAAGAAAAGGTCACATGCCTTTACATATGGAACCCTGAGCTCCATGGTGCTCACCTTTCTTTTCAGATCCGTACGACCAGTCATTGTCATTGATGTCATCATTGTCCTCCTGGTCACTCTCCGACTTGCTCATATTGTTGCTGCTGGCTATTCTGTGGAGAGGAACAAGGGCGAGGGATAGAGAGGGCAAACAAACAGGTAGAGAGATTGATGCCTAGCCCGGGGAGGTGCGGATCATATCCTACAGTAAAAACAGCAATGGGAGCTCATGGATAAAAACCGTTTTCCATACATTGCTCTCTGCAGAATGCATTCCACATTAAAAATTCAAGTCACAGCCAATATATCACAGGAAAAGGAAAGACGGTTTGGCAGAATATAAATCACCTCGGCTGACAGTGATAAAATCAATGAGAAGCGCTGAACCTACGCCTGATCTGAGGCACAGAGATCCCCCAATGGATCACCCTACCCCAGGAAAATAAGAAATGACTTTCCCTTAAGATGATGAACGGTATGAGGATCACGTAAACAATACAGCGGCAGGAGTCCTCACCGTACCCTCTATCAGCAGCAAGACGAATGGGCACAGCCTATGAAATCTGTGACCCGTGATGGCGGAGCTGGAGCACCTCACAGAGAATACAGAAGCAGGTGACGCGGGGACTGCACTGCGCTGACCTGCGGTTGGCGATGCGGCTGCTGTTGCGGCCCATGCCCAGGCACTTCTCCAGGTGAGGGGCGAAGCGGGAGGCGGCGATGCTGCGGCTGCAGTTGGGACACACGCACTCCTTGTTCTTCCACTGGTTGTACACCTGCCCGAATATGTCCACCCCCGGCTGGTCCACAATTTCTACGGCAACAAGAGGACACGGAACAAAATAAGGCCTAAATAAGGGATTACAATTGTTTGTGCGCCATTTACAGCGCATAGCACAAAATAAACAAAAGGTGCCTTTGGTAGAGACAAGTTTTTACATATTATTGATAGAAATGTGAAATATATCACTCTCTTTGATTAGATGATGGCTGAGAAAAGTGACTATAGCAGTGGTTTGTATACCTTTTCGTAAGATTTCTCTGATAAAAATGCATCAATCACTTTAATCAATAAAGACTGTGAGCTATAAACAACAAAAAACAGAAGCAAATGCAGATTACATGATACTTCCTGAGCAAAACCATAACTGCATGCACATTTGTGCACTTCACAAGTTAACACAAGCTCTGTCATCATGCCGCATCATAGCAAGCCCTGTCAGACATAAGCTAGCTTGTTTCAAAAGACTGATGAATAAGAAAATCCATTTATTTAATGAAATTTTTTTCCCCACAAAATGATGAATAGGCCTACTTAAAAGCCTAGCCTTTCCTGTAAGAAAGTCTTCATAACATGAATTTTGCAATTTTGCAATCTTCACTTGTGGATGTACTGACCGGCTCAAACTGACTTCAAAGGTCAGGTTAAAAGTTTCTCTACACTCCTGAACAAGCTAGCCATCTCTTCATCTGAAAATCTTAGAGTGGGAAGTAGAAAGGCCCACCCTTCCTAAAATATTGTCAAATATCAGCCAGCACCATTTAATGGTACTCTTTAATTTTGAACAGTTTGGAGGACTAAAAAATGTTTGTCAATGATTAGATTTCACTGTCGACATGCATGCTTGTGACTGACAGACTGGTGATTTCCCTACTATACATCCATCACTGATTATTGTTGGAATTCTGTTACATTCTTCAATCCAGAACAGGGTTACACTACAGCAGCACTCAGAGCTAGGTTGACCAAACATGGGGGTACTGCAGTGGCATACAAACGATCATGAGGAGGGGGGACACTGCAGACAGAGGAAGACTGATAATGCAAATTCCACTGAGAGACTGAACAAGGCAGAAAAAAGGGAGCTCACCGAAGTCCTTCATGCTCTCTTGGTCGGTGTCATCCAGGAAGAAGTAGCCTTGCTTGACTGCCCGGTGCACCTCAAAGCACACGCCCAGACAGGCATCTTCCACCAGGTCTTGGTATATGTCATGAGCTAAGGCCTGCCAGAGCCACAAGGTATAACATCAACTTACAGCTCAGGAAATGCACTAAATGACATACAACTGTGCTAAAAATGCAGTCATTTGGAGTCAACCAGGGCTCCCCAATGCATGTTACAATTGAACCCTAAAGCAGAATAAATCAAGCTAATGTAATTGCTGACTGCACATTGTGGGATTACTTTTGTCCCTAAAATGTACTTAAAGTGTTTCACAATCATTTTATGGAGTGTGAGACAACATAATTTTTTTGGAAATAGTTAAAATGTATTGCAACATGAAACCCAGGGAATATTTTTACAGTACATGACACCAGAAAGTTTCACTCTGGTGAGTGGAGCAAGTTTGACAGCAAAACTTGTGTTATGGTCTGTTGAAAAAATGTCCATAAACAAAACTCCTATAGTGTAAATGAATGCAAATCCATTTAAATTTCGCTGACACATGACAAGTGTATATTATCCTTTTGCAAAATAATTGTGCTATGTAAACAGTGATGCAAATTTGACCATATTATTTTACATGAAACAGAGACAGATATATTTTGGCACAAATGAATAGCTGCAGGTGAACTTTGATTTGGAAAACATGTAATCAGCACTGACTAGTGTGTCTGCTGAGTATGGTTCTGGGTCTCAGTCAATAACTGTATCAACTTAATTCATACAGACTAACCAATACTACCCAATACCCATCATTAGGCGAATCAAATATGCAAGGTCTCAGCAGAAAGTTTATTGATCAGCATGTCTGCTCATTCTAATAAATGTCTGATTTGATCTCCTCCGTTAACATTTTCTCAGTTGACCATTCACTTCTGGTACTCTAAGGTTCAAATGTAATGCAAGTTGAGTCAAGTCGAGGTTACCCACTGTCAGTAATTGGGGGATTTTCCGATTCAAAACGGAAATGACCCTTAAATTCCCTATAGTGTGTGCTGTAGCACTGTCCTGCATTGTGTGGTTCTTCTTTTGCTATAACAGAAAATACAGTGCAATAGCAAACAGCCTTGCAACTCCACAGAATTTTCACCTGGTACCAGTTATGAGAGTGCATATGTCACTATACATGTCCCCTAAAACCATGGCTCTGAGTCTCACAGAGTTAAAGTCACAAAAATGGTTCAGCTTTGAATAATGTATGCGATACACACCTCCAGCTTGGTGTTATCCAGGCCCGACAGAGACATATCCTCCATTTTCATTTGCGAAAACTAAAAGGGGAAGCACAGCCGTCTACATAGTTCAGCCAGTGTGAGGTGACAGCACTGGAAACACAATGGAGATAAGAGGACCTCTGTAACAAATAAAATGAAACATGCACTTGATATGTCACTTGATTACTTAAATCTTAATAATATGATCCCTCTTCACCCTGTGATTAGCCCAAAAACAACACAACTAAAAGCTGGATAATGAACTTGCTCAGAAAGCTACTCTACTGTAAATGACTGCTGTATACCTTGCATATTGCTCAAGTCCTGGGTGTGAGAGACGAGGTAACTGTCAAGACACCCCAATGCAGTAACAATTTTGATATAAACCCATGTGGCAAAAGGAGTAATTCGAAATATTTTCAAAGCAGTTATACGCATAATATAATTTCCAAATGGGGCGACGGATTACCATGTTTACGCGTTAGCTATAGGTACTATATTAATGAAATACTGTATGGGCGAATGGGACCAGGGTCAATACTTACGATATGACACGGGACCAACCCAGGTCCAGCACACTTATTTCGGTGGAGCTGATAGAAGCTTGTGCTTCTTGCTTCTTTCGTATTCTGTGTTCTGATGCGAATTACAAAAAACAATGTTATTTTGTTCAAACTGAACAAATCAATGGGGTGCAAAAACCCCTGTTAAAACGAGACATATAGAGAAATGTATTACCTGAGAGGTAACTAACGTGCTGGCTAACTGCGTGTATCACTGTTATGAATGTGTAACATATATCTCTCTCTCTCTCTCTCTCTCTCTCTCACACACACACACACACACACATACACACACAACGTGGGGAAAATGACAGCTAACGTTAACGCTGTATTGTTCGTCTTTCGGGCCACACATTTTATTTCTACCAATGGTTAAACATAGGAAAATCACATAGCCACACAGCCACTAAATTCACCAGTATGAGAAACCAATGGAGTAAATGCTGGTGCTATTTATTATCCAATTTTTCATCTTTTTCAGGTTATCGTTGAAGAATTGGTTTTGGGAGTTCTTCTCTGTCTTGGGCGACGGTCTATGAGCACGATGACTGGAGTCTGAAGGCAATCAGCAGTCAAACTGACACATTTGTTACAAGACAGGGTTTTTTGTTACCTGCACTGTACACACTTACCCAGTGCTGACAGGGCCGGGGCAGGCGTTCACAGGGCATACCCGCTACTTCGTCTGCGGCTGCCCATCTCATCGACTCCTCATTACCCCCGCCATTTAAACTCCATCTTATACTACACTTAAAAAAACCCCTTTAGCAACACCCTTGAAATGAGCTATCCGTTGTCAAAAAGCTATGATAAGAAACATTTAAGAATACGCTGCCATTTTTATCTTCAGCAGGCTACACTAATCAATCGTCAATCGTCGTAGGCTACGTGTAGCTAGCTAGATACTCTGCCCAACGTACGTTAATGGTGCCGGAAAATATTAATGATCAAACACGAAATATCAGGGTCAGTTATGTTCACGTATCTAAAAGTTTACGAATTTTGTTATAGAACTGGACATTAAAAACAGTAATCTGAAAGCCACAGGACATCCTTCTCTCGTGAGTCAATGGACAATTATTTGATTGACATGTTAATGAACAAATTGCAGAGCACGCTAGTAACTGTACACCAATGAGATACAGCAAGAGGCGGAGATTTCCTCTCTGTTGTCATGTATCGAGTAGCTCGGTTTCAAGGCGCCAGTGCGGGCTGATTGTAGAGTGTTTTTTCTTTTCGGCAGTTTATATTATGCATACAATATAGGCCAATCAAATTAGTTATCAATTTGCGTCCCCGTGTGCCTGATGGGACGACACTCGTACAAGGAAGTAGCTTCAGGACTTTCTTTTGATTCACCGAAAGTCTGCACAAATTCAAACTATAAATACTTGTTACTTAAATGTTTTGATTTAACCACCACATAGACTTTGATCAGGAGCAAATCGTATGTGTGCAGAGTGACATTGCCAGACCTTTAAAGGTAGGTCTGTTCAGTCCTAAAGTGAAGTGTGTTTAATGTTGGTATAGAGTGCGTACAGAGTCAGCTTAAACAGGAACAATATGATATTCTAAAACTGTGTGTGTTTAGATTAGATTCAACTTTGTCATTGTACAGAGTACAGGTGCAAAGCCAATGAAATGCAGTGTTTATAACTATTGAAGAATTATTTCATCGTACTCAGAAGACTTTCATCTCACAAATCTAGTGGAATCACAGAATTTTCTTCTGCACATGTAGCCAAAAATACGTTAGGAAACTGGGCTGGTTATCTTATTTCTAGCCATAGGTTTTAAAGGTACTTAATTGAGGCAATGTGCATTCAAGTGATGTATTATGTCTTGTTTAGTTTGAAAAGAAAAAAAAAACTGGCAGGTTAGACAAATTCACTGAGGCTGTGTAAACAACCAACAATCGACTGGTTAGTGATAACTGGGGTTCACCATTAAGAATATAGCTGTAACCATGAATGTAAAGAAAGGTCTCCAAACCAAAATATAGTCCAACAGATGACAGTAACTAGTTGAATGACATGAAATGAATGACAAGCTCTGGGTTTTCCCTATAAACTTTAATGGACACATGATTACAAAAGCAGAAGCATGTAGTAAAACAAACTAATGCAACAAAATACACCGCCTCCCTGTCCTGGCCTTTTTTCTTCCTCTAAAATTCTTGGAGTGTTACACTATAAATTTGATTTCAGCATTGGCATATTTACAGATCCGAAATCACACATAACACTACTAATAACATCCCATTCACACTCAAACTAAAACACATCTATCAATACGTGAAGTCTAAATGGAATAAAGGAAAGTAATCGAAAATCATCTTGTTCATAATTTTGTTTCAAAAATGCACATTCTCCACAATCATAGATAATGCCTGTAAAAAAAGCATTCCTAGTGTACATTTTAAGAAGAAACCTCTAAACATAAACTCTACCTTTAGGTCATAACACAACCCTACAGCACTCTTGATGGAAGCTAACAATCAATAGTACCATTTTGTGTGGCAAGCGAGCAAGTACATCACAATGAAGCAAAAATAAAACAAATTATCATGATAATTATAGAATTAAATAACTTTAAAAATACATAAACTGACAAATCAGTGCTGTATCACAGTTTCCAAGAGTTAAGAGTGATTCATTTTGTGACACTGAACACAATAATATGCATGGTAAGTCAATAGATACTAAGAAAGAAAAGATGTTTGATATTTTGAAAACAGATTGCCGATGCAGAATAACTACATTTCTGGTTACAGCAGGATCTTTAAAAAATGTTTCATAAATAGGTTAAGTGCATAATGCTATATTCATTTCTGAATAGTAATGATCCTGAGTTACTACTACCCACACAAAAACATCCCTCACAAAATGTCCCTTAACTGTTGGATTGGCCAATTAGGGTTACATGTTCCTGTCTAGGATTTAGCCACTTGGGGTTCACCCTTGGGATTACGGTTCAAGGTTGTTTAGAGGTTGAAAATTTGTTGAAGTGACTAAGGCAGTGGGGACTCGGTGTACACGTCCTCGCCTGGCTCTTCATCGAATGTCACCTTGATGTCATCGGCATCCAACTGCAACACATCACAGGGTCACAAAAGACAAAGGCGTTGACACAATCACCCAACAAAGGGCAACACAGCTCATGCAAATCTAATGTAACATCAACTACCATGGACTACAAAACCACAATGAAATGAATAAAATGTTTTTGAACTTTGCAGGTAGGCAGTCAATTAATGTGGACATTCTGAACGAAAAATGAAAAGATGGATTTGAACATGTACGTGGGCATTTGCTGTTGTTGTCCCATTGTCCTGACTGTGCTGTTGGCTTGCACTATTGTACTGCTCCGTTTTGCTGCTACTTTCATGGCATTTACTGAATGTAAAAAAAACACCCTCATTTAAAGACAGTAAGGTAATCAAACCTAAGGATCAGTATTAACGGTGTTGGTATTGTGTGAAAAGGAGAGACAGCGAGCGTGTTGGATGAATTAGTGCAGATGCTGGAGGCCCTTACGCATTTCATCTCCAGCGTAGTGAAGAGGCGGCCCGTCATGAGCATGCGCAGGGGGATGGTGAGAATGAGGATGAAGGGCAGGGCCAAGGAGAACGGGCTCGACTTCACCCCCCACAGGACCACCAAGCACACAATCTGGATCAAGGTGAACATGTGTATTCGGAGGGGCTTCACCTGTATCAGAGAGAGTGAGAGGGACAGAAAAATGCATATGGAGAGAAAAAGAGTGAGAAGTCAGGTGTCACATGTGATCTAAATGTGGGGTCCTTTATCATATTGGAGAGATGATATTTAAATCAGTTTGTAGGAAAGTGTCTGGGTTTGATGGAGAGTGAAAAGAGTGATGAAGAGTTATCAAGACAGTGGGACAGAGAGGAAAATATTCTCTTAAGCCTTGTACCTCACTTGTAAGTCGCTTTGGATAAACGCGTCTGCCAAATGAATAAATGTAAATGTAATTATTGATAGAAATGCAAATTATATCACTGCAATTTTTTTAAACATCTCTAGTGTAATCAAACCATCAGAGCCTGATCCTTGCTGGAGTGACATGTTTGTACAGGGATGAAAATAAATAGCAATGTGATGATTTTATTCAATCAGGGCCTCCCTTGTTGCTAAAATAGCCTGATTTTTGGTAGTTTTTGGTAGAATGTAATTGCTCACTATCATTTAACTGTATGAAATTTGAATGATTACGATCATGTAATTTTGTCCTTTGACTTTCTTATTTTGATCAGTTTGAATTAAACACAGCACACGACTAACACATAGTTAAAGTGTTACATGTGAAGATAAGGGGATGAGGATTAGAGTGACGAGGTGTACCATTTGAGCATAAGGATGGTCTGGGTAGTACTTCTTTGGCGTCAGCAGGAGTAATATGCGGTCCCACAGCTGGATCCCACTGAGTGAGGTTATACCCATGTAGAGGAAGATCCCGAACAGAGCCGTCATGGGGATCATCTTCAGAATAGGCTCCATCAGAATGGAAACACCTGGAAACAGCAGGAACAAAGCCGGTCACTTGAGGACAGGGACACTACAAACCATGCAATCAGACGCTTCCCTCAGAGAACACCTGACTCGAGGCAGCGATGTAGCGTAGTTTTAAGGAGCAGGACTTATAACTGGTTGCTGGTTCAATTCCCCACTGGGGCACTGCTGTTGTACCATTGGGCAAGGTACTTAACCCACAATTGCCTCAGTAGATATCCAGCTGTATAAATGGATAACATGTAAAAATTGTATGTGTAAGTCTGGATAAGAGCGACTACTAAATGACAATAATAACATAGTCTGGGAGAAATAGCAGAAATCTACTAAAAGATTTAAAAACCAAACTGAATATGAAAGGATAACTAAAATAAAATATAAGAATAAATGAAGTGGACTTAATTTAGAACAGATCAAACTCAGCTATGTTTTCCCTTCAGAAACATCCCCGAAACTTTAGCAGCAGAGAAGGGAGTTGTGAAAACCACACTGAAAAATGCAAGCATGTCCAACACTGGAGATGAGTGTCATCAGATGGGGCAGGAGGTGGGACTCACCGACCATTGCAGCGACCAGGATGCCGCTAACCCTTTGCTCCAGCACTTTCTCAATCACGGGGCTGGGCCCCTTGCTCATGACGGTCAGGGCGTTGGCATGGGTGACAGAGCGCACCGTGGCGGCGCTCAACCAGGGCACCCCAAATACAGCACTGATGCCCCCCATGCCGACAAGGAGCAGTAGGTCAAAGTGAAACCCGGAGCCTTTCACCATCTTCCGCTCTGGCTTACTCACAATCAGCCTGCAAATTTTAGAGTGAACAGAGAGTAGGCTAATGCACACTCGTGAGTTTGATCAATGATACTATTCAATCCTCCCAATTCGCCCTTCACTTTGACTTTACATTTAAACAGTCAAAACAAATTGTAAAGTGGAAGAATGGATTAGCTATAGATAAGGGTAACAGTTCAGTCTGTCAATTAGGTCAATTGGGTCAAGCAAAATTATATGTTTGATTGGGGTATGATCTCCACAGAGTATGTCACTCACGTGGTAATTTGGGACTCGAGGAAGATGAGGATGAAGACAAGCAGTGCTGGGACTATGCAGCCAAACATCATCCAGATGGGGAATTCTTTCTTCTCCCCAAAGGGGTGAATCAGCCAACCCCTGGCAGTGGTGTTAGACACTGTCAGCCCCTTAGGAACCACAAGTTTCTGTCCAGGAAAAGCAGGGGAGATGAGCTTAGTCTATTTCTTAACAATGCACCCTATGCCATACAAACGCTGATACAGACAATGCAGCTGGGTGTTTGACTGTAACACGGAACCTAAGAGCCAAAAGTCACCTGAGTGTAGGCATCCTCAATGCTGATGTCCACAGCAATCATGATGAAAATGGCGATGGGAACCCCGAAATCTCCAATCATGCGACGGAGCTGAAGAAAGGCAAGTTAGGGTACCTTGTCACAGATAGGCAGTACCAAAAGTACTGCAAAGAACAACGCAGCATAATTATGCGACTCACTATTTTCCATCTTTCTACACTTCTAGGCCAACTTATAATGCAAAGAATGAACAGAGACTTACAGGGCCAGGCAGGTAGTGTCCGTTTTTGAATTGCCTGAGGAAGTAAGCGATGAAGAAGCACCCGAACATCAGGCACATGGAGAGCAGGGCTGTGTTGGGGTAGGCTCTCTCCCGGACATGATGATGGACGGTGACGTTTCCAGATACGTTTTGGTGACGTATTTCAATAACAGGGTGGAAGGGGTCCTCCACGGTTTCATTCAGGTACTCGTAATTGAGGATCAGAGGATGGGCTTTAAAGATCTGGACATAAGAAAGGAACACAATGAGGATTCTTTCAGGACAGAGCTCCACAGAATAGGTGAGATACAACAAGTAACTGTAGATAGCATTTGGAAAAAAGGGAAAATGAGAGTAGGTAAATAAGAAAAAATAATTTAAAAGACTAAGGAATATGAGAGATAGAATACGATGGAGATGGAAAGGAAATATACAGAGATAAATGCGTGAAAAGGGGATCGATGTTGTGATGTACTGAGAATAGAGATCAAGATATGATGGAGACTAAGTAAACATGAACAAAAAGGAAGCAAAGATGGGAGTGGAATTAGAACAGATCTGAGGGAGGTGGAATTGAGACAGAGGAGGGAAATGGAGCAGACATGGAGGAGAGCTACAAAATACTGTAGGAGTGAGATGAGACAGAGTGACTCTACCCTGATGAGCTTGGCGAAGGTCTCGTAGATGAAGATGAGCGAGATGAGGATGGAGAAGATCTCTTGAGTGAAGCGTGAGATGAACCTGACCAGGAAGCTGCCCTCCGCAGCTACGATGACCACCACGATTACCACCAGCCAAATGCCCACCCACACCCTGCCCACGATGTACTCAATATCTTGAGACTTGCAGAACTGTCGGAGGGGGGTAATGGGTAAGTGGGGGGGTTAATATAATGGATTTCTGTGAATGTGTATACAAACAACCAACATATTAAAAGCACAGGATTGGACGTTTTCACTCCTAGACATGTTTAAGATGGTAGAAGGATTGAACACTTCAACCATGAACACTGTTGAAACAAAATCCAAAATACATGGCCATTCCATAAAGACAGTGCTTGTTACCGCTGCATAATGCAATGACAAATATGTCTATTGCACTATAGGGATGCTGCAGCAGCTTGGTGATGGCTACTTTCTGTGGGAGTAGACCTATGTAGCTCTGCTAAGGAGAAGGGCACCTACTCCAAAGAAGGCCTCTTCAAAGACCAGTAGAGGCCCAGAGAAGCCAATGACCAGAACGGGCTGGGCAGCAAAGAGACAGAAGATGATTCCCTGGACGCAGGTGGAGATCATCAGTTCGGAAACTCCCATCATGTGCTCCGTCTTGTCAGCTGTTGGGGAGGGGGGGAGCATACACAAAAGAGCTATTATGTGCTAAGAGGCGACTGTGACCAACCACCGTTCAGACAAGCACTCAGGTCCAATAGAAACACACATGTATTGTCCTCAGGTAAAACTGTCACTCTTGTATCTAAGAAAATGTACGTGTACATGCACACGCAATTTCTATTTGACACACCTCTGAAACATGTATATGAACACGTGTTCTTAACATAATAATACATGTCTCATCAACGTCTCAGGAGGACGTGATGCTGAAAAGTGGTCTGTTCTGTGTCACTGCAGTCTCTAAAGATCATACTACCGTATGTAGTAGGGGTGCCTAGCTCTACTTGCTTTATTCTCAGTCTCAAAGTGTAGTTTGAGAATTCAGTATAAGTCTATTTAATTATGCCTGCTAAAATCCTTGCTTCATTACCTCCAATCTAGTGATTATCATAGCAAAACATTCAGAATTTATGACAAATCCCTCCTACACATTTGTAATGAAGGTGAGTAACCTCCTTGAAGGGAGGTGCTATGTAAATGGTATTCATTTGCTCTACCACAAGCAGGAGGACCCCACTCACCCAGAAGTCCTCCAAAGGTGATGGCGGGAGAAAGGGCAGCAAAGTAAATGAAGATGACAGCGGCCAGGACCTGGGGGTTGAGGGCGTCGACGTAATCACTTAGGTAGTGGCGGTAGCGCCTCTTTATGTCTTTGACCATGCCGCCAAATGGTCGTCCAGTGCGTGCCAGGGGGTCCTCTTTGGGCTCCTCTGGGACTATGGGACCTTCACATAGACAGGACTGTGCTCAGTTTTCAAATGTTTTTTTTTCTATAATCAAACATGAAACCTATACATTCAACTTGCAGGTGTTCTGCAGGTCTGATGGGGAGCAGAATGGCCTACTAGTTAATGAAATAACCTTGTAACAGGATGGATACTGGTTCAGTGGAGCACTGCAACCCTATCTTTGTGCAAGGTACAGTACTTAATTTGAATTATTTTAGCTAATATCCAACTATATACATGAATAATATGTGTAAGTTACGTAAATTTCCATGGATAATTGGATTGATGCAAATAAATAACTAGGACTAGCATAACTGATTTTTTTACATTCATACACATGGATATTTAACTACTTTAAGTAAATGAGTGATAGTACAGTAAGTTCCCTGCCCAAGGGTATAACAGTCATTTCCTTCATAGGGTTCAAATCTGCAGCCTTTGAGTTAGGACCCATTTCCCTTAATGTGCATCTGACATTGCTGGCGACATTAGGGTTTTAACTTTTTCTCAAGCTCTGAAAATGGAGTTCAGAATAGACAGAGCATGAACATCATTATTCCATAGGAAAAACATTTGCTCATTCGACCTTACCTGTGGGTTTTTCTTCATACAGCCAGCGGTCAGAAGGCCGCCTGCGATCTTCCAGAAGCTTCTTCTGGAAGCTGATGACGGACTGGAGCACGGACTCGTTGTGGATCTCCGTGGGAGGGAGCACGATGCTGCAGTCCATGAAGTCAGCCACAGCTTCTGTTACCTCCTTCTCGTTCTGAGCCAGGAAGGCTGCCGAGTTGAACACCTGAGGGGCAGGGAAAGACAGTGTTCCAGGAACTGGACAGCCCATTCAGTGATGGACAAGAGGAAAGAATGGTCCCTGCTCTCGATCCACTTCCTCTTCCCCCTCCCTCAAGCCATGCGCTTCTCCTGCTTCACGGTCACCTTCTTTAGCGACCTCCACCACCCCCCCTCTCTGTTCACCGCCGCCTTTCCCACCATCTCCCTCACCCTGTCAGCCATCAGCGCGCCCATGGCCCGTCCCATCTCATGGTAGTTCATGGTGCTCTGAGTGGGTCCCACTAGCAGGAAGACGAATCGGACCGGCACCGGCGTCTCCAGAGCCGACTCCAGGATCACAGCATCGTTCAGCCGCACAAAGGCTGCGATGGGCTTCTGCAGGAAGTCCAAGGGCCCTGTCACACACAGGCCACCGCCACAATGTGATCAATTTATGGACAAGCACGAGTGTGCAGACCAGCAACCAGTGCCTGCAGGTCCATGGCTAGGTGTTGAACTGTTACAAAGTTATTAAACATCCCTTTAAAGAGTTATTTCTAAAATTCCTGTTGAAATTTAATGTTCAATGTCAACTTCCCCAAAGTCCATTTGTGATACATAGTTCAAAGGACATCCAATGTTGTTAATGAAAACTTATTACTATTTTAACTTTAACTTACTGTTATCACTGTGTTGTCATCCTAATTCCTAATTTTATCTTTTGTATTCATTTCTTCCTTTGGTGAATGAACACGTTCATAAATATGATAAATTCCACTAGCCTTGATATGTTTTTTTTTTTTTTTTTTTGCAAAGCTGATATTTCCAAAGTATGAAGTGTAATTAGTGCATGGTTTATATCATTAGTGACAGCTGCCAGTGGTGAGAAGTATGCAGCTTTTTGTTGGGACTGCAACTTGCTTAGATCCACTCCTACCTGAGAGAACGATTGAAGCCTCCAAAGTGCCAGTTTCATCTCTCTGGGAGAGAGGGGGTAAGGGGTCAGAGGATAAACCATTCCATTTACACATCAAAATCACAGTTTTTAAAAACTATGACCGTAAGATTCAGAAACACAGTAGGTGGCTTGGGAAAACAGACAGATAAATACTGCTACCTGCTAATAATGCTACAATTACAATAAAATAATGTAATATTACAAGGGTGTACAAAAATACCTCATATATTATCTGACATACGTATAAGCAACAGGGAAATCAATGTACTGCATATTTACCAATACATTTCAACCCTGTACAAACCCACAGAAATGTTCAAGCTTTTTCTAAGAATGTAAATCA
This sequence comes from Megalops atlanticus, assembly GCA_019176425.1. Lineage (NCBI taxonomy): Eukaryota > Metazoa > Chordata > Actinopteri > Elopiformes > Megalopidae > Megalops > Megalops atlanticus. The sequence continues at coordinate 16,218,078 of CM032893.1, forward strand.
CACTGGTTTATTAAGATGAATATGAGACCGTACCGTTAAAAATGTTATATTTTAAAGCACACAGCACAGCGTGTCAATCCTTTTTTTTGATCTCAAAAGTTGTCTCAACTGGAAGCTGAGTGAAAGGTAGAATGACAGAGTGGAAGAGCTGGTTACCTTCTTGGTGACAGAGAAGGTTTGCATCTCTATGCCGGATGGCTGTTGAGTAGGCCCAGACTGGCTGTACAGTAGGAAGATATGCATTATTGTCTCTTACAAATGTGTGTGCATGAAAGAGTCATTTCTATGACACCCCAGTGTTACCACTAACAACAAAAGCTTCTACTGCATATAGCTGAACTGGTAATAGCAAGTGAACACAAAATGTTCAGCTGCTATAGTGTTAATTGATGAATAAAGCAGCCCTAGGCTAAACAGAGGCCTGAATTCCTTAGAATTGAGCACCTAGACCAAAGAGATATTTGTTAGCCACTGAAAGTGCTGTAACACAGCGCTGCATGAGTTAATATCTCTAATTGTGTCCATATAGAGCACAAAAGACACAGTGAAATCCACATGAGCTTAACGTGCAAGCAACACTGTTGCTAAATTCAGATGAATGGCAGTATGTCCCCTGGATAGATGACAAATTAAGATTCCACAGCATTAAAGTTACTGAGGAACCTGACAGTGTCTGTAGAGCACAAGTGCATCAGCATAGAGTAACACATTTTTAGTAAAGCTCTGTCACAACAGTGAAGGCATGTCAGTACAATATGGCACGATACAGATGTGTCAGTACAATAAAGTACAGAATAGGTATGGCAGTACAGTACATATTTGTCAGTCAAGGAAAGTCCAGTGTGGCTGTTTTAGTGCAGGTGTGCCAGCACAGTTTTTTTGTTTTTTGCGTATATTTTCCAGGCGTTCCGTTACAAGCAAAACAAAGGGAGACACAGGTGAGTCAGTAAAGCGCAGGTAAACAGGCGAGCACAGCGTGCGTGTGTTACCTGCGTTTCTGCCGAAGGGCCCTCAATACGAAGTCACGGTCTTTCTGGTTGATCTCTTTCTTGCTCACCATCTCATCCACCACCTTCTCAGCAATAGCTGCCAGACTGCGCTCCTCCAGGTCCAGCAGCACCACACCTGAGCGTGGCATCAGAAAGCAGGTCCCAGGGACAAAAAATGTTGTTTTCGTAGTGTAATGTAATGGAACGGACCGTCAAAGGCTAAAAGGTGACTGCAGGCGGTTAAGTGTTAACAACCTGTATACGGACTGTGTAGAGCATCGGTGTGCAGGGCAGCCATAACGTTGCTTATACATTGCCCGATCATGACTACAGACTAAACCTGTCCCCATACCTTCACAGGCAGCAAAGAGAACGTTTGTGTCTTATCGCCACCTTGTGGTTCATTTAGCAATAACAGGCCTTAAACTGGCCCTGAAAACATATACTGCTTGTCAAGCTTGACAGCAATCTGTAATTTGGACTGTGGTTTGAATCATATTTTGCATTTCTTCAATGAAAATGATGATTTAGTGTAGCTGAAATTACCTTAATAGTCTAATTCCAACCCCACACATACACACACCTCACCCAAGCCCCCCTCCCACCTCCCTGATTATCGAGCCAACCTCACCTTGGCTCATGATCTTGCGCATTTGTACGATGCTCCTGAATGTCAGGTAGGAGATGTGGGAGGGGCCCCAGTTACCCTTCTCCAGGTCATAACTCTCCTCGTATCCCACCCATCGTCCTGTTTCCTGCCAGTACCCGTCCTGGTTTTGTGTCTTCTGATACTCATTCAGCTCCACATAAGGCTGCAGGACACAGAGAAGCCAAGCACCATATACACTCACACTTCAAACACTTAATGCTTAATGCTCTGTGAAAATACTCTAGTAGGCACTGTTCATAATAACTTTGATTACTTGATGGATTCAGTGGATTAGTACCTCCAATTTGCAGCCACTTAACTGGGGTGCACTGTGGGACAAATAGCGTGAAACATAGCTGTTGGCTAGCATGTGAGGGTTTCACAAGACTGCATTCAACTCCCTTCAGCACCTCCACACAACTGCAGAGTTTGTTGCAGGGAGGTGAGCCTAATCTGCAGCTGGCCATTTCAAAAGGGTTGTATGAGGGGAAAATGCATAAAAACGTCTCAATGTCAAAGACTCTTGACTCCATATAGACCAGTGTTCCATGCTTTAGCTACTGAATGGGAGAGGTCACCCATGGCAGAGCTGTCTCCGGGACTTACCTTGCACTCCGCTCTGGGGTTGGCATTGGTGTTGATGTTCAGTGCAGCTGAAACACATAGAGGAGGTGTTGAGTTTTGCGGGTTATTCCATTTTATCTTGCCTACAGGAAGTGCCTAGCTCTAATGGCTATTCTATTGAGCTTGCCTAGCCTATGGTGATTACTATTATAATCAAACCCTAAATGAATGCAGCCCTCACCATCTGGGTCTGGGTATATGGTGATGCTTTGGGAACAAGGGGCACTCTCTTCCTCCTGCCGCCGCTGCTCCAGGTCATAGCTGCCGCTGTGGCCCGGCGGGGTCCTGTGAGATGAAGGTGAGTGAAGGGTTAAAAAGGGGCCGAGCCGCAGGGGGTGGGCCTCGCGCTCCACTCCTGCACCTCACACCATTTCCTCACCAGATCTTACGGACAATGGGCCATGGCAAGGTCTTTCCTTTAACGAAGCAACACCAATCACCCCTGAAAAGGAATTTGCGTCCTTAAAAAAACACCACCTCCCCCTAATGGACACATTAAGGTATTGAAATCTTTTTTTTTTTTTTGAGAACATAATTTTATTTGAATAAGTTAACCCTTTTTTTCACTCAATGGTGAATAAACATTGAGTCAAATTTAAAATGTGAATAAACAAATGTCTGACATGAGGAAAAGGAACACCCACGTGATCTTGGAGGGCATACCTTTCCATGCCTATCGCAGTCACACAGAGTGCAGTTCAATTTCTAACCAGTAGAGGGCACAATGTCGTGCAAAAAATGATGTCCCTCACCATGACTTTGATCTTGGACCAGTAGGCCCCAAAAGCCTTAATAGAGGAGCATGGTCCACTCTTAAACCAAGACATCCTGAAGCAGTTGCCTCAGAAATTTTCGTAGTAACTAATACTTGAAACTGTACCCTTATTTGCCCAATGAAACCTTTGTCAGAGAGGTCCGAGCACTCCTAATGTAAGCGCTGGAACTTCTAAAAGGCTTGAATACAATGTCTCCATTAATGAACAAATCAGATTTGGAAGACAGCTGCAGAACTTTCAATGACTGTGAGTCAGTCCCAGTCAGTGAGTGACCCAAGCCAGTCTGGTCTGCTCTGTAAAAGCTGACTGGAGTGGCCTACAGTCACCAAGGAAACAGCACTCACAGTTTGCAGGGTGAGGGAAATGGTGAATCACTTTCTTCATAGGACATTTCATTGTCCTGTATAGAGTGAGAGAAAAGAAGTTGGGTTACAATGTGGAAACAGCACAAGGTCCTGACAGCTACTGATGGTATCATGGACATAAAATTCAGGGCATTACTTAGAAGCCATCTGTTAGGACTATTATTGGCACCATGAACCACACATCAATCATGAACTGTTTTACAGTCTTACCTTTACCTGTCTTTTGAGGAAAGTCTGACTTACCTCTCCAAATGACAAATCTGTTTCCATCGGTGTATGTTGCACTGCTTGTTTGGTCTGTGTGTCCTTGAGTTCTCAGAAATGTCTTCACATAACCTAAGAGTACACGTTTGTCATTTTAACCTGTGAGGTAATACTTGTAGTTGTCTTTAAATTAGAGTGTGATCTTGACTTATCTTATATCTGGACATCTTATATTGAACCTACTCCATCCATTGCCAAAGGTTCTTTGCTGTATATTGTACTGGTCTGAACATGCATAATCATTCTTCTGCCATTTACAGACATGACATCTCGCTAGTAATATATCAAAAAAACATGAAAAACTGCATTTGTTGACACAGAAATACAATAAAAGTGCAAAGAATTTACAGGAGTTGGGGTAATAGACACTGATGATCAAATCAGCACAGACAAGACATGTTTATTAGAGAAACATATGATTGATGTAAATTCACAACTTACAATGTAAATAAGATAAATATTAGAGAATTGTGGAAATGCAGAGGCATTGTTTAAAGATGAGTGACTATAGGAGACAGATGCTGATGGTAAACTGTTATTAACAATTATGTTAATAACTGTGCCAAGGTGTTGGCAGGCAGCCCATTCCGCCATTTTCTGTGCAGTTACTGCAGCGATGCTGGGCCCTGTGGTTAACAGAGGCAATGGCCGGTCTGCAATGCGGTTAGTGGAAGAGCTCATGAGCACTTTATCTCTGTGTCACACCCTTGTTCCAGCCACTGTGGTCGCATTGGCAAGTAGTCCGGCTTAATTAAGCGCGGCTTAATCCAGTCACACACTGCTAAATAATCATTCATACTCCCTCTGTTGACTTTATTCACTGTATGGACCAATAAGTGGCCAGCTGTAAGCAGATACGCATATAGCCATCATCATCATTTGACACTAACGAATTATCAGTTAACATTTACTATATGAGATTAACTCTCTATGCAAATATTTTAAACGGTGGTACTGTTCTTGCTTTGCTATTAATACAACAAAGTTCTGATTCTGATGTGGTAGTTAAGAAAAATACATGTTCCCATTCCTCTAGTCTCCAACTACACAGAAGCACAGCATTATCTCATCAAAATGGAGCCCCCACCCACCCACGGTGACTGGAACAGTGCCACATGCCCAGGGGACTTGAGTTCCATCAGGGGCATTTGGAGGCTACACCATCCGCAGACAAATTATGCCCAATCAGATGCCTCAATTCCACTTTTTCTCCAAAATTGTACCGTTACTCTGTAACTCTGTACCTCCACACATATGACACATCACATTTAAATTATTTCTATTGTTTCAAAATATGTGACAAAAATTTTAACCAGCACTTGTGAAAACAATGTCACCATAAAAAAGTGTACTCACACTGAGGTATTTTTATGGTAAGATGAAAAGTATTCCATTACATATCTATCTATTCCATTTCCACTGACATTAATCAACATATAAAGCCTCAAATGGATCAAGCACCAATGCAATTAGGAACATTTCCCGCTCCTCCACCTTGAGTCAACCACTTCCAAAGGACAAAAAGCATTTCACTATGCTACCTGGTACACTAAACTGTTAAATATATACCCTGTACACGAGGTCAGATATTATCATACACAAGAGCTGGAAGGAAAAAAATAAATAAATATATTTGGTGCATTGTCAGATAAAAAGCAGACAACCAGTTCCTTGGACAAGTAACCAACAAGCAAGGCACAATTACATTCTTCCACACGTCACTATCCTCACAAACAACTGACAAGAGTCACCACATCCTTCTGCTGTCATGAAATACTTTACCATAGTCTGATAATGTACAAAACTCTGCATGTTTAACTAACTTCTAAAACAGTGCTAAGTTGAGATTTTCAAATTGAAAAATGCTTGCAGCATTCACTTGTCTTCGTCATGAAAATATAGGCTATCCCATGGATTAAAATGCAAACTATACTTGCAATACTTGGAATTCATACATTGGATACTTTGTACACTATTGCTTATGGCCATACATTCATCTACATGAACTCCGGCATGACTTTATAGACCCCCTCCTCTCTTTCCTTGCCCCTTGTGTCTTATCCCCTCTGCCCCCCCAGCCCTCCAGCCAGAAGTAAACATAAGACAATTGATTGACCCAAGACACAGATTTACCTGACAGAAAGGTGTCTGACACAGATTTACCTGAGAGAAAGGTGTCGTACACAGATTTACCTGAGAGAAAGGTGTCCAGACCAGTCTGATGCTACACCGCGCGTGTGGACAGACGCCTGGCGACAGTGTGATCTGCGAAGAAGGCAGACGTGCACAGACAGAGAGGGAAACACCCAGCAAGACAAGTGGAGCTGAGTCACGTTCTGTCTCCTGAATGCATGGCCCCCCAAAATTGCCCCCACCCCCACCCCCCCACCCCACCACCACCAGCTCCACCGTTTGGCACCCATGGGTGAGGGGGAGATAAGCCCCACTCTTGAGACGTAGAGAGGTATCAGCCCGGGACATCTTGCGGCAGGGCTATCCCATCCCCGCTCCACCCTGTCGGTCTGTGGCCTGAGGCCAAATGAGGTCTCTGACCGCACTGGTTCAGGACAGGCCAGGTCTGTGTAGACGCACGAGTTGAGTATTGGGGTGCTCATGGAGAAGCTTATCAGGAGGGGAGCATCTTGAGCTTTGACGTCATCTTGTTTACACACTCGGGATTCCCTTCTGAAGGGTCAGGGATGCCCCTTCAGAGGTCCTCTTCAGTCTTTTTGACAAACATTTTTTTGGCCAAATCATGAAGTCATTCAAGGCATATCTGTGACCATGTGCTGCAGAGAGAAGAAAGAGGTGTAAGCCATCTTGAAAAATAAATGCAATAAACCAATAAACCAATGACAAAACTCAACCGGTCAATACCAGGCCAATGATCAATGGTTAAAGCCAATATACATGACCTCCTCTATATAAATTTTATTTAGTCCATAGAGGGTTCTTCTAAAACAAAATGAAAGAACACATGGCAGCACATGCTGTAAAGTAATGTTATTTAACTAACTGGGTTGCCAGTATCAACCTGTATTTCCAGCAGTTTTTTAACCAATGATGGTCTCATAACTGGGGAGGTATTGTAGGCTAAACTCCCTCACTCAAGACAGTGATTAATTTCATTAGATGGTCAAGCTCCTAGTTGCAGCCAAAGCCTGCAGATACCATAAACCCCAGATTTAGTAACACTAAGACAGCAGCATGTTACAGACTCAGATCGATTTACAACCAATATTCTGTCTAAATGCACTTACAGTGAAGACATACAATAAACTATTTTTTTCTTGGTAGATCATGCATACTGTCTAACATTGCAAGCTGCTACTCAAAGGGAGTCCATCCTCCATCCCAGCCATGCAAACTGAACTTGGGGGTTAACCACCTGAAGCATATTGCTTTTTACTGTATTTCACAGACATCTACAAGCACTGGCATTACCTCCTAGTGCTGTATGTATGAAGCAGATAAAGTGTTAACACTTTCACATTTGATGTGGTCTGCAATGTGCTTCAGATGAATTTGCATTTATCTAATGTTACTGGAGCAAAATCATGGTTCATGCTGTGATGACATAAAAACCATCTAAGCATCTTGGTAATCAGTAGCCTAAGGTTATATATTGATATGCATGGAGAAGTATTCAGTACAGTACCAGTCAAAAGTTTGGACAGACTTTTCTTTATTTTTTACCAGTTTCCACATTTTAGAATGATAGTAAAGCCATTAAAACTATGAAACAACATAAATGGAATTATGCAGTGACCAAAAAAGTGTTATAAACAAATCAAAAATATGTTAGATTCTTCAAAATAGCCAAAAAATGTTTTAAATTCTTTTTTTTTTGGAAAAAATTGATATATAGGCATCAACTTTACAATTTATATCTGTCTAAGAAAAAAAATTCAAGCATTTAAGTCTATAGATCAAAATGTCTTTAAATGCATGTTTCACATTATTATAATCATATATGTCCAAACTTTTGACCGGTACTGTTCATCCTATGATTTGTTTACAGCTGGTCTCAATTTAATGGTGATGTTTCCTACATTCTGTTAGCTAAATCCTAAAGGGAAACAAGTAGTTACATTCATTCATTTCGAAATTAATGCATCCACTATTGTTCTGTATTCTCAGTGGAGCAAACATAATTGCATTTAAATTCTATCACCATTGCTAGTCTGCCAACTGCTGTAATTTATAGTAGTAATAATAAAACTATATTCGTATGTATGGATACACAGGTATCCCAGTCACTTCTTCTGTCTCTTCTGATTTCAGTGTGGTGGAATGACTCCAGTAGTGGGCAGAACAGGAGAGTAGCTGCCCATCCTCCATCACAGACTGAGGACCGACCTCTTCACATTGCACCTCCTTCCCCATACTCTTCTTACACTTTTGTGTACTTTTCCTGCATGTAGGGTTTTACTACAGGGTATCTTGTAGTTGACAGGTATGTTGTAATCTCACTATGGGAAATCTTGCATTGCACTAATGTATCACAGCATATATGCACTGGTTATCTCAGCACTGTTTGGGGCTGACACATATTTGATTGTTCAGTGTGGACAGTAGTGTTCTGTATGTAGAGTCTTTCATACCACTGTATTAGCTGCACATTGTACTCTGTAAGGCACTTAGTAAATGTAATCTCTTTACAGCAGTGTACATGACCGCTTCAATGACTGTTTGATCTTTCATCATTACAATACCTAATGCAGTAGTAATATAACAACAGTGGTGGATTACTTTATGTCCCTGCCCACATAATTATTTAACAAACTGTGTCTTAACAGATAGTTGAATTGCTTATCTTTAGTTAATTATTCTAAAATAAACTGATTAATGTTTCTATAATTTAAACAACCTGTCCCCCACAAACTGTTCCTTCAGAATGAGGAAAACAAATTCACAATGAAGATCACAATGAGAATGTCAAAATCAGAAATTACCATGCATAACATCCACAATCCATATCATACATGACACTTAGTCTTTCTCAACCATTGAGGGGCTATGAGGTCTTTAGTTGATAGAGGGTCTTAGGGTCAAGGGGGCCTCAGGGAGTTCCTTCACTACCCAAATGTTTTGACTTCCTTGAGCTTCACAACCCCCTGAATTCTGAGGCTATTATAGGACCCCCTGTTAAATGTTAGATTCCTTTTTCTGAATACGAAGTGTCCACTCCTGAATGCCACCAGGTATTCCACTTTCCACATTTTTTCTTCACATAAATCTATTTTGTTTTATTTTACAAGAAACATATGTGTGCCTAATAGGGATGCAACGGTACACGGTATGTTGTCGAACCGCTTGGTACGCCCCCTACGGTCAATATGCACACGTGAACCGCAGTAATACGATATGCCTGTCATTTTCCTGTAATTTGCAAAACTTGCTTATTGCGCTGCAGACTAGACGCACGTTATACATTCACATCCACAGAACATCTCTGGAGCCAGTCAGGATTTCCCTGGAGCCTATCAGCGCTCTGTATGCAAATATGAGCTGGAGAAGAGAGGGGATTCTGAAAACCAATATTCTCGCCTACGGTCACACCGTAAGTTGCGAAAGGTTACTATGCGAAAGGGTTAAAAGTTCAATAAATGCATGATGTTCCAAAGTCAATGAGTAGCCTAATCATGTTAAATGATTGTGATCTCAATATTGACCAAAATAATCGTGATTATGATTTTTGCCATAATCCAGCAGCCCTACTACTCAGTCATGCTGCTATTTTTCTGAATGGAAAGTTTTATTTGTCTATAGGCTAAATAAAGAGTTCATTGTTTAAAGGGTGGTGTGTTTTAATTTTTTTTCTTAAATATAAAGATACCGAAACCGTACCATTACCGTGGCCCAAAAACCGCGATACATACCAAACCGTGGGCCCACTGTACCGTTGCATCCCTAGTGCCTAAGATCTTTTATAATCTTTTATAATGTTTATGTCATTTATAAAACATAGTTTATATTTTTATAAAATATTTAGAATATTAAATATTGCTTTATGCACTACATATACATACTATATGTAAAACATCCAATTCTTTTGTGAAGGGTGTTGTATCAAATAAACTTTGCTGAACATTTACACACTGTAGAAACTATTTTACGTAATAACTACGAGTACACATCTCTGAAGATATTCAATATTCATTGTCAATAATATTCTCAATGTGAGATCAATTTAAGGATATGATTCAGTGAAATATAACTGAAGGAACTGTCAGTGCTTGAAGTAAAAATATGTAGTGCACACAAGGTCCATGGTTCAGAAATTACTTTTATTTTTTTAACTCTAGCTGAGAAAAGAAGGACCACAAGAAATCGAAATGTGAGTTCAGCCAAAAAGGTCATAAATCCCTACAATAGGCTGTTTTTAGTTCAAAGCAGGGGCAATACCTGATTGGTCTGTTTCTGAGCGGGGGGTCAGGCGGTGTATTAGGATGATGGGTGGGGTGACTGAGTGGTCAGAGAAAAAGAGAGGGAAGGGACAGAGAGGCAGAAAGAAAAAGAACAACAGAGGGAGCAAAAAAGGAACTTGTTTGAGGAGTGTTTCAGCCCACGACTGGGTGTTATCATTAGCACTGTGCAGAGTAAGCAGGCTATCTGTTGCACCCATATGCCTCTCTCTCTGTGGGCATTATCTTATGAACACTCTTCATCAAGGGGAGCCCCACCCTGCAGCTCCTTTCACCCTCACCCTCTTTATTTCTCGATGTCCCTGTCATTTGTCCCCCTGCATCATAATGTTTTAAGTGGGTTGGTTCAGCAAACACCAAGAACTGCACCTCTGGAGGATTCAAAATCTAACACATGTTGGTTTTTGGTGGGACACAGACCCTGGAAATGACGTTTTGAGTGAACTACATGTTTCAAACTCCCTATTAAAGACTTACTGTAAGCTGGTTTTCATTCAAACCAATTCTATGTGACTCTTATGGATGATTTCTTCCAATAAATAGACCAGCTGTACCTCCCAACAGAGTTCCATTAGTGTCCCAGCATCCCTCTCTCCCCCCCAAGGTTCCCATGGTCAGCTCAGACATGTAACAGAATCAACTCACAGAATCAACTCACACAGCATTAGCCTATTTCTAACATCAATTAGCATTTGTAGATCAATTCATACATCTGCATTTCAAATCTAAAGTAAATTATCCTCTCTGGTAGGACAGTTGTGGACATAAAACAATGACCAACAACACCATTTGGGCCAACTTCAAGGCAAACCCTAAATTTGTTAAAATTTGTGAAAGAATGTTTTGAGAATTTACATTTACAATTATGTCTATTACACTCATGACAAATGTTGCTGAAAACCAGCATTTGCAGTATTCATGTATTGGAAGAACTGCACAGAACTTAACTGTCTAAAATCATGTTTCAGCCTGAAGCAACTGCAGAATGGTGACGACTTGGATAAAGACACAGAGGTATGATGTTTGAGCATGGAACTTTTCCCACACATGACCAGTAAACAGAAACATCTAATTTCATCACATTTGTAGCAGCTATCACCAGACATGTTATTGCTAAGGTAAAACCACACCACACAAAACCGGTCTGAGTGGGCAGGAGCATCATCACGAAAACCACCCCGATCCACCAACGTAAGGAGAGGTATCTTACATTTTGAATAATGCCCTACAAAAAGACTTGCTGAGACCCTGAATGGAGGGACAGTGGTGCCACCTGGGGGGTAGAGGAGGAACTGTGTGGTGCAGCTCTGTGTGATTAGCTCTATCTGAGCGGGAACAAGTATGGTTATCATGCACCAACAGTCAGTGCCAAGGAACCACCTTCTTGTGTGGTGAACTACATAAGACTGCTGTAAACAAGTGCTGCAGTAGTGCACAATCTTGCTTTCTCACATAAATGCAGAAAGAAATACACAGAAAAATCAATTCTCACAATGGGAACCTAGAGAGACCAACGTTACAAATATTACTGAGGTCTATGTCACCCTGTTTTATGGGTCAGCAAGACAGTAGGTGCATGACAAATAGCAGAGTATTTTATGTATACTGCTCTCTGCTGGCCAATGTTGAACAATGCAGTAAGATCACTGCTCTGGAAACCCAATAATATTTGGTTGATTGCAGTACTGCTAATTGCATTTCAGCTTTTTAATTTGCTATTTGTTTTTAAGAGTGATCGATTTAACATTATTTATCATGTATGTATGACAGTTTGGCAATACAAATATTGGTTTTGTCATGGCAATAAAGCAAACTGAACTGAGAGAGTGAAATATTAAAAGAAGAAAATAAGCAACTGGCATAATATGTCCTCTGCTTCCATACTGGTTCAGCTTTATTTGTGTCAGATTACAAGGTACAGTGCATGCCCTATTATTGATTTTAACTTGATTCAAAATCTGATATGGCTTCCAAGTTTCCTTTTCTTTTTTGTGTTGCTGACTGTGGAGGAACAAAAGTTCTCCTCCAAATCACTTAACATCACACTTGGGAAAATTAAAAGCACTTACAAAGAAATGTATTGATTCTAATGATAATGAAATTCAATTTTACTGCTGGCACCTCTCTTGAGTGTAAATTGTGAGAAGGAGAGATGACTGCAACCAGCATTTTTCAGAAGAGTGAGAAATTTTTCATTTTTGCCAAATAAGCATGTAGTGTACCAGAGGTTTACATGATGCATGAAATTGAACCAACAGAATTTAAATGGGACTTCCAAGTGATTAATCTGTCTCTCAGTGCAGTCCACATTTCTAAAAGTGACATCGATTAGTACGTCTTCGTCTACTGAGGATTCAACCTGTTTTTTTGTTTGTTTAATGTTTATGACAGCTCCTATGTATTCTTATGGTGAAGTCTATACTGTATATGCAGTGTGTCCTTTTTGAGGATTTGCTACAGAGTGGCACCTCCTCCACTCCTCCAACACTGGAATCAAAAACTGAGCATCAGACTCACCTCACTGCAAGTGCACAGGAAGTGCTGAAGCTGATTGTGCTGAATCGTCAGACACACTTGCCAAATACACCATTTTCTAGATGTAGTCATCAAATGATATTTAATGATATAGCCCAGAATTGTATGGATACAGGGCTCAGCCTGCATTTGGATGGAAGACCTTTACTGACTGAGTAACTCAATAGCCCTAAGAACCCACGATTTCAATTTAAAGGGCATTTTCCCTACTGTTGCTCAGGCTTGCTGGTGAGGGCTACTGACTTAGCTGTATTCTCACCGGGGGTCATCTGACATACAATGGCTTCCAATCCATCAAATCAGCCTTGACAGCTGAGATAAATGGTTTTGCTGGTGTCACATTCTCCACAATGGTGGTTTTGGAGATCCTCTTGAGAATCAGGACTCCAGCCTGCTGGTGAAAGTTTGACAGACACAGATAAGATTTTCCCAGGTCTTCTCTCCCTCTTCACCTACTCTTGACAGCATGATTTGGGGACAGGTCTGATCAGTGACACCCTCCTAATAAAATGCTGATAATAGAACATTGTTTTGACAAAGGACCTCATCTACTGCTGAGGTGATGTCACTCCATCAGACTGCATCAAACCCTCCTTCTGGGCATTGCAGTCTGTCTGAATACTATTCACACAGGTGATTCACACAGAACATGACAGAACATCTTGAAAACAAAAAAATTCATATGACAGCTTGTGGCAAAATTAAATTTGCACATTACCTTGCAAACCTGGACAAGTCCCATTCTGAGCCAAACCTATGCAGTGTTTCCTAATTATTAAGCATGGTTCGGTGTTTCATATTATCATAAGAGGAGAATATGGTCCTCAGGTGTCACATCAAAGTCACCAATTCAGAATAGTGCCAGCCTGCAAGACTTCTTCTTTTCTATTAACATCACTGCTGCCAAAAAAGTACACTCATTTTATGTAACTATATTTGATCATATGCTTCTTGTGGCTTCACGTTACAATCTATATGTCCTAACTACAATCATAACATCCAATAATAACCTGTACTTTCAATGTAACAATACATTGACATGGGTACGGTCCTTTTCTGTACTCTATATTGGAAAGCTACACATAAGTGCCATCTACCAAACAGTATAACAGAATAATATATCTTTTATGGTCTTTCTTTTTCTGGTCTGGTCTAACTTTTCTGATATATCAGTTTTACAGATTCATGTATGCTTGCTTGTGCATTGCTTTAAACTTAGTGTAACATTACAACTTTTACAAGTACAACAATAACACATAGAATGGCAATCAGTTGTTACATGAATGCAATACAATTACATATGTAGGCCACACATCTATACTCAGTGTGAACTGCAATAAAACCCTACAGCAGACCTGTGTCATGAACATAATCATCTATGGACCTCTTAGACCATAAATCAAATGTTAATAAATCAAAACAATTATCTTAATATTATTTTAATTTTAATTATTTTCTGATTATTCTTAACATGAATTATTCTCTATCGTCTTCTTTTTACTGTGTTTACTTTTACTTGAGTGTGTTTTGTGTGTGTGTGTGTGTGTGTGTGTGTGTGTGTGTGTGTGTGTGCTGTATGTGTGTGTGGATTTTAAATATAACCTCTGGAGGGCAGCAGCAACCAGCAAAAAAAGATCAGATACTCACCTGACTCCTCACAGACTGCCTGTTGTGATGAACTATGATGTACTGTACTTCTTGATAGGGATTCAGCAGAATATGCACAAACATACTACTTAAAAAGCTGAACTGTGTAATAAAGTCATGTATGCACTTTACTATCTGCTTCAAAATCGCTCAGGGCTATCACTTTGTTGTGCTGTTTTGTCTGACCTGTAGCAGAGTGGCCTACAGGTACATGCTGTCAAGCTCATCAAATTTGGTGGTCAAATTTGCACTCTCTATCCACTCCATCATTTCACTTTCTCTCTCATCTCTGTCTCCCTCTGTCTTTCACCTGTTCACCTGAAAGGTGTGATGGGAGATCTGCAAAGCAGTAAATCAGCTTGACAAATGCCATTTCAAAAATGGATGTTTAAAACCCAGGCTGACTGTAATATGCTTCATGTTATGACATCACGGGGGTAACTGAAAGCTGAAAGGCAAGGAGAAATAAAGGTTTAAAGAGTTACGGTTATTCTTTCAGGGTGTGTGTATGTGTAATGGGGGTGCATCTTAAGCAGAGTCATGCTCCTGGTGACTCATCCAACTGCAGCTCTATAAAACTAATATGAAATACAAACCAAGAGACAAGGGCTTTAATTTACCGCACTGTTGAGTCACAATGGCTTTCTCATCAGCATAATGCAGACCGCTGGTCATGTTCAGGGTAATCTTTATACTGACATCAGTCTTTACCGAACATTTCGGCCTGTCTGTACTTCTGCCTGCATGCTTTGTATAGATTGGCAACAGACTGATCATGACAGTCACTGTGCATAGCCAAGTCATTAACTGTGATGCACACATGCACAAACAGGAAGATACACACAGACACACTCACAGACATACACGCACAAGCACACACACAGAATAGCAACAGTACAGCAACATAACTAATGGCGATATGATCAAATTACTGTCAATGCTAATGGCCCCAGTTAATAATACTGCATTTACTAAAGTCAAGGCTGTACTTTCATCAAATGGCTATCCACATATAATGTTTTAATATATTTTAATTAGATAGATTTAAACTTTAAAAAGATTAATTATTTCACAGTCATTTGACTCACAGCCAAACTATGTACAAATGGGATGTGAGTGTGTGTGTGTGTGTGTGTGTGTGTGTGTGTGTGTGTGTGTGTGTGTGTGTGTGTGTGTGTGTGTGTGTGTGTTTGTGTGTGTGTGCGTGTTGAAGAGAGGGTGAGAGAGGGAGGTCAAGCACACACACCTCTGTAGCATTCAGGGCAGTGTTTGCCTGTGCTCAAACTGCAGGGTCGATGTTAAAAAGGTTTTTTTGATGGTGGAGCATGAGCCAAGGTGCTGAGCTCAGGCCATCATGACTGTTTGGAGACCGCAGGCACAAAATCACACACTTGCTACAACCCCCCCGGGGAAAAAAAGAGCACACTCTCATCTATCAGTGGGGCCCATCCTGTTCCATTACCACATCCGTGTCATATCTGCACTTTGTAATGCAGCAAAGTGGACAGAAAAGCACTTCCTACAGAGAAAGTCAGGATGCTGCATCAAATGTGCTTATTAAAAATAACTACCTGGATAGCCAGACCTATAGATGGCTTTCATAAACATTTTGTGTTTCCACTCACAGTAACCACATGGCACTAGAAAGGTTTTCTCCTCAAGGTTATACAGAAGATTCATCTTAATGGGAACCATTGAAGTGGTGGAGGTTTAAAAAGGGATGTGGAGATTTAGACCCTCCAGGCCACTGATTGTTTCTCCTTAGTTTTAGTGGTGTTGGTACTCAATATTTTCATTTAACAAAAACAGACTGCATTGCAATGCATGGAACATATTAATACAGAAGCATATTATTACAATCACTAACAATTCTTGTAGATTATTTGACCCTCTCATTCTTCCCACATGATTTGTTATGAATGTTCCAAGGCCTTTATATCAAACAATGTGCATACACAGGACATCAGAAAAAATGTATGAAGACAAGAAGCATGGGAATTACATTCATCCCTGCATTACAAACCTTGATGTCTCATCCCAGTCACCTAGTCCTAGCCCTGAGCACCAGCCATTATTTTACTGTGCATTCAACCAAAAAAATCTTGAGACTGGATAAGTGTTTTCTTTTTCTTCAACTAGGTGAGTACCACCTTACGCCAATGGCCAGGTTTCCACCAGTACCTGGTGCATCTACTGTAACCCTGAAAACAGCATACCTGTAATTCCATAATCTACTAGAGTTCCTGCATTGGTATATGTAGTGAGGTGCAAAACACAGCGCAGGCCACAGAGGGTATGAAATGTATCAGTATGTGTAACACTGTTAAAATGTGTAACATAAATGTAAGAGAAAAGGGGTGATCTTTTTAGGTGGCAGGGTCATTGGTAATGCAGTTTCTGTGGTTATAACTGCCCTTTGAATGACAGCTATAGGACCCCTGACAACTCAACTACACTACTCTTAATTGACAGGTATTGGAAGGTCAAAGCCTAACAGATGCTGGGGAGCTTGGCCATGACAGAGAGTATGGCTATGGGATAAAAATGTCAGAGAGAGAGCAAGAGCGTGGGAGTGTGTGTGTGTGTGTGTGTGTGTGTGTGTGTGTGTGTGTGTGTGTGTGTTGTGTGTGTGTGTGTGTGTGTGTGTGTGAGAGAGAGAGAGAGAGAGAGAGAGAGAGAGAGAGAGAGAGAGAGAAGCATGTGAGACAAATAGTATTTCATTATATCAAAAAATAATCAGCAACTCACATTTTTCAAATCCCAGAATTCATTTTTAACAATAAATAATTCTGGAAGAAAGTGAAAAATACATCTTGGAGAAAAATGGGACTTGTGCACTACTTTTTCAAAAAAAAAAGAAAAATGCTCAATAAAATTAGATTTATACATCATTTTAACATAATCTTGAAGTGGGAAAACAAGTACATTAGCTCCAGCAGCTCAGCTCCTCCCTGCTTAGATGGATTTGAAGCTCAAAAGAAACTGAGAGATTAATGGATCTATTTTATTGCAGCTTTTTAAAGCACAATTACAGTGCCACATCCATCTCCATTAACAGGACAGCGGAGGGATGGGCCCTGACCTCTGAGGATCGTGTTTCCTACCGAGTTATTTTTCCAGGTGGCTGTTGCCGAGGATGTGGGGAGCGAGGGAGAAAGAGGAGAAGGGAAGCAATCGGGGCAAAGTGAAAAAAAGAGTCAGCATTTCACTTCCTGTTCAAGGCCAGAGGTTGTGACCCTGGGAGCTTGCCGAGGTGTTACAGTAGGGCTGAGAGTGGGTGAGTCTTCAGTCCTCCTTCCTCAGAATCCTTCTGCTCCTCTGCCCTCTGTACAGACGGAGGCCCTAAACACTGGGATTCGATAAAATAAATGAGAATAAAACAAATATCAAATGTAAGCATGACGTAAGTGATCAGACCCATAAGGACACGCTCACCTTTTTGAAATGTTACTCTCTCCTCAGAGGATGTAAGGTCCTGATTTCAAAAAAAGGCTATAGATATTGTGAGGATGAAGGTGGGTGGAGACTGAGTAGCTGGGAGTGGGCTTGTGAAAAAGCTGCTAAGCATTTCAGTTTAAATCTAATCTGTTGGGCAACTCATAGCCTATTATAAATTTAGCCTGTCATGATTAAAGAAACACATCATCTATAAGAATACATATAAAATTATACAAACAGATAATACTAATAATATCTATCATTCCATGTTATGAAATTGTGTGATTACAGACATCAGTCATAATATGAACAAATAAGAAGGACATTGCAAATCAGCCCACATTCCTACTCTCCTAATCCATCTGCAGGGATGGATTAGCTTTGCAAGACTGAGAGGGACCCAGTGTCAGAGGTGAAGTGCTCAGAAGGTATGTGTGCTCACAGAGGACCCATATGACAGGGGTCAGTGACATGGGCACCGTTAGATATGCAGTGGGTCAAGAAGTACACACCCAGTCTTGGTCATGCAAGCACACATCATATGTTCTCCCTCCTTTCTCTCACCCCACCCAATGTGTTTGCCCAATCAGAAAAGCTGCTGGGCCTTATATTCTGTTTGGTGCCTTTAACACTGGGGTGTTATTGAAATGCAACATTTAGGAATGTGCTTTCTTCTGCAACATTATGACTGCTTTTAACTCTCATTACCTTAAAAAAATATAAGAGCCATGTTTTCTGGTCAACACATATCTGGATTGTACATATGGCTGAACTGAGTACTGAGAACAGTACTTTCAGTTGAGTATCACTGACAGCACATCATCGCAAAGGACATAGGGTTTCATTGGGAGTGCGGCCAAGACATATTTACTTGGTGTACATTTTGTACACACAGTACAACCAAACATGCTTGCTAAGGTTCAACCCTATCTGAACTCTGAAACACTTGTATTGGCTTCTCTAGGTTAAAGGCAATTATGAAACCACAGTCTGTGGGCTGAAGTAGGCCACCCCTGTCCTAGAATGGCATCCCTCTCTGGATCTGCCCCACAAGACCATTGCATATTGCCAATAACTGCTGGGGCAGTGAGTGTATTCTGTGTGTACTCTGTATGTGCCTCTCTCCGCATGGGGCCAGTGCAGGTACCTGCATGGTACTGGGACCCGCCTGCTGCATGGCCTGGATCTCCTCCATGCTCCTGCAGTCCCTGTACACAGAGGGCCTGGATAGCTCAGGGATTTGTGAAGAGGCAAGAGTGGCGAAAGAAAACCAAAAACATGGGAATTAGCTACCATACATTTCTATGCTAATAACTTGTCTGAAGAAGAATAAAAATGGCAGTTGACAGCAGTCACTTGCATTAGGCCTAACCTGCAGTTGGTGAGACTTGGAGCAGCACAAACCAAGTCTGACTGGGGTCTCATTTATATTCCTTATCCTTAGTTCAAGTTTTGTAATGTTGTTACAGTCTCCATCACCACTCTGTTGAGCATTTTCTTGGCATTCAGGTCATTAGGAAAAGGGCCGAACAACAACTGAATGTTTTACTGAATTAAGGGCAGAATGACAAAACACAGCCCTTCATTCAGTAAAAAACTAACCTTTGAGAAACGTTAGCATTAAAATTGAATCTGGCGTAATTTTTCTTATTAATGTGATGTCTTCTACCTTTAACCAAACTTGAAATTATGGTTTTAATCCTGACTCTTCTGTTTGAACTACTGGCTAATTTAGCTGGGAGTTTAACTCAGATACTAAATGTCCATTGTGTCTCAGATTTATATGGAATAATATTCTATTAAGAAAATAAGACAGGGACATACTTTATACTATTTTAAAACTCCAAGTGCAAAAGCTATTCAGGGTATTTGCAGCAATCATTTTGTTTAGTTAATAGTGTAGAACTTTTGTCAGAAAACAAAGTCACTTATGGCCCTGTGATGTAACAATTAAAAGGTCTAGAACATTGGAGATCTGGAAAACTGCCTCTGCTATACATACCACAACCTACGTCATATATTTGACTTAGACCACAACAGGTCAGACATGCATTGGAATATCCTTTGCCATTAGTATACATTTTAAAAAAACTTTGACATATTTGAAAATGTCTTATAATGATGAATGAGTTTACAGTGAAATGTCCTTTGTAAATTAAGGCAGACAATGTTTTCCTTTCCTGGATGACATTCCAGATGAGGAAAACAGCAGATAAATAGTGTCATGGACTACACCATTTTCAACAAACTGCGTCTGGAGGACAAGCTCTGTGATGTGGTCATCACGGTCAATGGCACCAAGTTCAAAGCCCACAAGGCCATCCTGTGTGCCTGCAGCTCCTACTTCTGGTAAGTGACAAACAGTGACGGCACTTATGATGCTCTGAACGTTTGCTTTTAGTCTGGGTAAGTATTGGCTGATGAACATGAAATTAGGTTAAATCACATAGGACAGCTGTTCTTCCACCCAGAACACATCACAAAATTGTCATTTGTTAAGATTTAATATAATCATGTGCAGGTGTTTTACTACCATAATTTACCATATGCCTCACTGCAGTAAGGCTACCACTAATTACTGTGCATCACTGTCATGATACAGGGAATTGTCCAGGGCAGTTGCTTAAATCTCCAATGACTAAGCCCAGAATCTATCTACATACATGTAAGAAACAAATTTGATTTTGAAGTCTGTTGGTGTATTGGAAAGTATCACCAACATCAAAAACACGGTCCCACGGACTATTGCATAATAAGGCAGATTAAATTAGGTGCTTTACTCACATGGTATATCTAAAGTTACATTTTTAAAACAATTAGAACACATGTCAAAGAACCAAGGCAGCTCTCAGGTTTTCAACAGCAGTGAGACCTTGTGCATAAACCTTTCAGATACTAAAACCTGGATCATTCATGAGATGTTGTACTAACATTGTATTTGTATAATGCAGAGAGCATAAGGGTACACTGAATCCATAGTTTTTGTGTGGTTTTCCCTTCAGTAACATGTTCACTAGTGATATTGACAGCACAGAGAGACAGGAGTACACCATCACTGGAGTGTCTCCGTACATCATGAAGCTTATCATCGAGCATCTCTACACACGCTCTCTGATGGTCACAGAGGACAATGTGCTGCACCTCCTGCAGGCTGCCAGCCAGTTCTGCATCCTGGGAATTGTGCAGGCCTGCTCTGACTTCCTGGAGGCCTGGCTGTGCCCTCAGAACTGCATTGGCATCTGGAATATCACTGAAAGCTACCTGTGTCCCAAACTACGGGACTGCGCCTACCGCTTTATCTTGCATAACTTTGAAGAGATCGTGCGCACCTCCAAGGAGTTTGTGGAGCTCTCGCTGACCCAGCTCAGTGACATCATTGAGTCAGACGAGCTTAATGTAAAGGAGGACATGGTGTTTGAACTGATTCTCCAGTGGATTGCCCACTTGCCTGTTGAGCGCAAACCCTACATCTCCACGCTGCTGCCCAAGGTAACTGAGATACAATTAAGGGGTCCACTGGCATATGTGGAATTGAGAAAGATGAATTAAACAGCATACTATAATATTACTCCATACACCTATAAACTTTAGATTCACATTTAATGTATTTTATCTCATACAATTTTGTGGAATTTGAGTCAGGAATACAGAACTGTGAATCAGCCAGCACTCACAGGACTCTCTGTCTACCTGATTGCCCAGGTGAGGATGGCCTTGATGGATCCTGATTATTTCTCACGGAATGTGATGGACAACTCACTGGTGAAGGACAATAGCGAGTGCAGCCACCTGGTCACCCACGCTGGAAAGGTCTTAAGCAATCGTCTCATGAACAGATCCTCCAGCAACCAACTGACCCGCCCGCGCCTGCCCTGCACCATCCTGCTGGCCACCGGGGGCTGGAGCGGCAGCTGCCCCACCAATGTCATGGAGTCCTACGACATGCGGGCGAACGGCTGGGTCAAAGTGCTCCAGGAGGAGGGCCCCCGAGCCTACCACGGCGCGGCCTATCTGAAAGGCTTCGTGTACTGCGTCGGAGGCCGCAACAATATAGAATTCTTCAGCAGCGTGCGCAAGTTCGACCCCGCGGCGCTCACCTGGCACGAGGCGGCGCCCATGCACTGCTGCCGCTGCTACGTCAGCGTCGCCGTGCTGGACGGCCACGTCTACGCCATGGGCGGCTTCGACGGCCACGTTGGCCACAGCTCGGCCGAGCGCTACAAGCCGGAGACCAACCAGTGGAGCTTCATCGCGCCCATGAACGAGCGCAGGAGCGACGCCAGCGCTACCACGCTGTGCGGCAAGGTGGGCTGGTGCGCATGTCACTTTCATGCAGAATACCTTCAGTGCTAATGGAAGAGTCATTCAGACCTTGACCTGGACAAAAGTTTTTCGACAACTGGACGTGCAAATATGGCAGATGAGCATCTGCTTGGCCACAATAACCCGCGTCCTAATGGGAATTGCCATTATGAACCCTCAAAACTTAACTCAAAAAGCATTTTTTGACAGACAGTTTTATAACAGGCACCAACTGATGATCATCATTTTCATTCAGGTGTACATTTGCGGAGGCTTCAATGGAGAGGACTGTCTCTCAACTGCAGAGTGCTACACCCCTCAGACCAACCAGTGGACGATGATCACCCCTATGAGCACTCGGCGCAGTGGGCTAGGGGCCATCGCGTATGGGGAGGAGGTTTATGCGGTGAGCACTAACGCCCCCAGAAATGCCTTGGCCTCAAACAGAGATTCTCTGCTCAGATTGGTTGTTTTGAGGTCAAACCTGAACAAATCATGACCCATAGCAAGAAACCTTTTGAAATGCATAATTAATAGACTGTAACTTCCATTCACCTATTTGTTAAACATGTGACCTCTCGCCACCAGGTGGGTGGCTTCGATGGGGTCAGCCGGCTTCGGAGCGTTGAGGCCTATGACCCGCAGACCAGCAGCTGGCGTCCGGTGCCTGACATGGTCAGCACCCGCAGCAACTTTGGCGTTGGGGTGCTGGATGACCGGCTTTTCACAGTGGGTGGATTGAACACCTTCACTGCTACGGACGGCACAGAGTGCTTTGACAGAAAGACCGGCGAGTGGACTAAAGTCAAAAGCATGGAATCGCCGCGTGGTGCCCTCAGCTGCTGTGTGGTGACCGGCCTGCCCAACATTACCGAGTACGCCAGCCCACGGGACTCCCTATAGCCTTCCACTGACCACTGCCCCAAGAGGGGCTCACCTGCTTAGCCCACTGCATTTGTGAAGACTGTAATTCATAGCTGTGCCATACAACTCTTTGCTATGGTTTCAGGCATGTATTTTTGTAAAACCTGTTGTTGAGGGTTTATGAGAAAAATGTCATACTGTTATGGAAGTTGTGTTTTCCACATCCCCCTCATTCTGCTCTTTTAATTGAGTCAAAACCCTCAATAAACCTTCAGCAAACCCTCAACCAACCCTCAAGAACAACTAAAATTTGTTGTTGAGGGTTTGTTGATCAGAGCAGTGCCATACTCTTACTCATACGCTGAGTCTTTCACACCTTCCTGTTCTGTTGTTGATAGAAGAGATCAACAACAAAGCTTTTCAGTCTTGTGACCTTGAACTGCAGTCATGAGCACCTCTATAATCCACAGAAATGCCTGATAGCAAAGATAGTGCAATTGAAATCCCCTGATTCCATCCCTGGCCATCATTCTTTCTCTCCTGCTAGAAGTGGGTTTAATTACAGAACTGAATGGATTTTCCCCCTCAGTCACTGGAAGAGCCAAATGAGACCTGCTGGCTATACACTTCAATGGTTACTGGGAAGCTCAGCAAAAGGTGCTTATATAATGAAAACATGGTGACCAAACCAGCTCTGGCTGAATTTCACAAACCTGTATTATATTTTGCTGAATGGCACAGTAAAAAGGTACAGAGAAAATGCCCTTTTCCTATTAGTATGGCACCCCACTTAAAGTCAGCTTTTGAAATGAGACGTGGGAATGTATAGATAAAATCATTATTATAGATAAAATTGATTGGAGGGGTTGGAGTACTCTTACGGTAGGGGAGGGCAGGGGGGCTTGGCTGAAAATTGAGCACGCCTGACAATGTGTGACTGGGCCAGACTACACCATTTTCAACAAGCTGCGTCTGGAGGACAAGCTCTGTGATGTGGTCATCATGGTCAATGGCATCAAGTTCAAAGCCCACAAGGTCATCCTGTGTGCCTGCACCTCCTACTTCTGGTAAGTGACAAACAGTGACAGCACTTATGATGCTCTGAACGTTTGCTTTTAGTCCGGGTAAGTAATGGCTGATGAATATGTCTCATCCTTAGAGGTTAAATCACATAGGACAGCTGCTCTGCCACCCAGAATGCATCACAGAATTGTCATTTGTTATCATTTACTATAATCATGTGCATCATGTGTTACTACCCTACTTTACCATATGCCTCACTGCAGTAGCGCTACCACTAATTACTCTGTGACTTAAGTTGAGAATTGAATGCTACTGACAAAGTGTGACTGGGCCAGGCGGTGCAGAGCAGTCACAACCCTCATGCAGCTGCATGGCATTGACCCTTTCCCATGATTTCCAGTCTCCTTCAAAGCTGCACGGTCCACATTTAGGGCGTAGATGGGATATAAGTCATCACTAGCTAGCTAGTTAGAATCCACTGATCCATATTTATAATCAGATTCAACGGTAAGCCAGGTATACTTCCAAAAAGACAAGCAGAGATGTGCTAGCATGCTTTATCTTTCTCATCAGGTGACTGGAGGAGATGAAGGTACTTGTATAAAGGGAGAGACAAGGGCCATGGTTCATTTTAAATGGGCTGATGAATCTGGGTGATGAATTGTCACTGATTGAAATGATTAATATCTCCATCTCATTCCTTCCCTCCTCTCTCTATCACCCTCTCTCTGTCTTTGGCTGGGGTTATTACCTCATGAGGAGCATTCCTCCACTGTAACTCCTGACTGCACTCTCAGCAGTCCCTCCTGCCAAAGGGTCACACAGCAGGTCCTGAGCAGAGTGCCTTTTTTTTGTAGTGCTACCCCTATCCACTTCAGGTTAGCATTGCAATTGTAACAGAAAGTAGTAGTTGCACTACATTACATTACATTCATTTAGCAGACGCTCTTATCCAGAGCGGCTTCCAGCACAATAGTTAATATTTTCACTCCACTTGATCTCACATAATTGAAAATTAATGGGTTTTGAAAAAAGTGGATTAATACTGAAACATTCTGTCTTCATTAAACCACTGCATACGTTTCCTGAATTAAGCATGTTTAAGCTTGCCTAACATCAAATTGAAAGCTGCTTCCTTTAGGCATAAAGAATTTGCAAGTAATTGTCAGAAATTGAATTCTGTCCACTGGATTAATGCCAAATACCAAATATATTTTAAGAATTGAAATTAAAGGTATAATATTTCCAAAAATATGAAGTCGACTTACACATGATATGCACAGTGTACGGTCAGATTCTCAGATCATTTTTAACACTATTATTTGGAGACACAATCAGCAATGATTGTCTCAAAGTGCACTTAAGAGATTCAAGATGAGCATGCAATCTGGGGCTTCTCCATGCTCTGTCTGAACTGTGTTTCATCAAGATAAGCTAAAACACAAACAGGTGGCTGCTCAAACAGAGGGAGACTAGACCAGCCTATTGATGTACACATACAACTGTAATTACTGTACTTTTTGGTAATCATTCATCATTTATAATAGTAGCCATTTTAGTTCTGATTTATTTACACTGTGGAAGGAGGATCATCTCAAAGATCTTGATTTGCTGATGATATTACGCTAATTGAAAACGCCAAGAAACTGCGGGGATTGGCATCTAGTTTGGGAATAAGTCTAACAAGGCTGAGGTTGTTTATGTGGGTAAGCTTTCAACAATACCATTAACTTGTAATGTGCACCCACTGGACACTGTTGAATGCTTCATGTATTCTGGAAACAGCTTCTAGAGGGATGAAACAATTGAGAAATACATCAGTGGGAAAGTCTTGGGTATTATATCCGCAACAGCCAACAAAACAAAACACTGGTCAGATACTGTCTGCGAGAGAAGGCTTAAGTTTCTTGGACATCTCCTTCAACTGCCGTCGAGTAGAACAGCCAGGACTGCAGTATTCTACTATCCATCAGGAGGCAGGAAAAGAGGCCATGTGCTGGAGCCAGGTGCACAGGTAGGTCTTTCCAGAAAGACCTATGGGCTATGTAACTAACTAAGCTACATTTAAAAATAGCCGCCCCTAAAGGAGGTTAGGGATGGTGAATCCCACCCCCCATCCTCTACAGTCTCACTCCCAACATGATGATCTTATCAGCACCATTTCACCAGTTAAGGTTCAGCTGAGTGTTTTTCCAAATGGGTCATATATGTAAAATGCAAGAGGAATATATATCACAACACCCAAGATTTGTAGATGGATTGCACCATTAAAGCTTTGAAGATTATTATTATTATGGGTGTGAAAAGCTTCCATTACAAGTCAAGGTGAGGCATTGTGACTGTTGTAAGAAGCATTTCACACTGGCAGCTGGCAAGGCTGCTCTTAAGCATTGGTATGTCAACATCTCGCTAGCAAGCTTAGATTACATGGAGTTGCATATTACTTTATATGTATTTTCTGTAGCCAGCATGAACACTGATTTAACCGAAAATTAAGCGAACCAGCGGTACTATATTGTTTGCCTAAAAATTAAATTACATGATAAAAATCCAGGTAAATTACCTGAAAAACACTGATTTTGATTAAAAAAAAGTCTAAGGTCCTAGCTCTACCTCAATTGCCAATACTTAAGACTAATGTCCTAAATTATATAGTTTTTAATTTAATCATTCATCTTTATGTGATTGACCCATTTAGATTTGACTGATTTATAAATTAATTGATTAGTCAATAAATTCCTGAAGTCTGCACATTCATGCTAAAACATCAAATACATTTGCTAAATCCTTAAGTGTCCTCTTGCACCTACTGTGGCACTTAAAAGTATTTTCTGTAATAACTCTTGCTTTGGATTGTGACACTTATAATTTAGTGTTGTCTCTGCTCTTGGCCTAACCTTTTTATATGCACTTTTGCTGCTCTGGGTAAGAGCATCTGCTAAATGACTGAATGTAATGTGATAACAATGGGCTTATAATAATTAGGTTATAATGTTGTCATGTCATCCAGATCTTGCTATTTAAAATATAGAATATTTTGCAATTAATTGTGTTGGCTTACGCAGGTTCCAAATGGAACCTAAAAAAATGAGGTTTTTCATATAGTTATGCAACATATTTTCCAAGTCCCTGAAAAAGATGCATGTTAAAATAAATTAATTTTATGTGGCATATTGTGTCTGTTTAACAGAATTCATGAATGACCCCTTTTTCAGGCAAGCAAGTTTCAAATGTTTCAATGGCCCATGTATCTTATGGACTATTATTTGCAAAGCAGCTATCCTCATCCAAGGTCACGGGCTGGACTTTCAGTATAGTACACTTAACAAAGTCAGGAAAGTTCAGTGAGCTCAATTACTCCACAGCAGCTGGCAAAGAACCCTTGGTCACAGATATGATAATGTGGATATCTCTTCTAGGGCACAAAATAAACGGTGGGTCACAGTTAGATTGCAGATTTCCAGGAAAACCATGTTTGTGATGGAAGTGGTGTTAGTGAATTAGAGGGGGATACTCTTTCCTCTGAACCACACAGGAATAAAACAATGCCCCAGTGCAGTGGTTGTGCTGTAAGGGTGTCTGTATGGCCATCTGGCCATCCACGGAGACCTCAGTAGTGGATAAAACGAGTTATCCCCTTACTGGAAAGCATGTCGAGACCCTTGGGTGAAAGGTGCAAGTCAGGGTAGCTGGGATGATTGGGATAGATATCAGGTCAGTCATATAGCACACTGTCACTTGTTCACTGAAAGGCTGACAGTGCAAGACCTTCATCAGAGGATGGTCCTCAGTAATGAAACCTGTCTCTGCATCCTTATAATAGCTCCACACTTGCTCCACACTCCTTCAATCAAGTACAAGACATTTCTTTGACAGAATTAACATATCTACATTTCTTATGCCATTCTGAAGAAAATGGCAAAAGAAAATGTATTTCTTCTCCATGTGGTGCATACTTTACAGAAATTTCACCAAACATGCATGTCTAAGCCAAGTATTTAAAACCTGTACAGTAATTGGTTTTACAAGTTAAATACAATGCATACAATAGTGGCAAAACTTTGTTATTCTGATCATAACTGATATTATCTTGTACAAAAAACATTCCCAAGGTTATTTATAATACAGCGTGCACCAGCATAAGTTGCTTGAAAACGACTAGCAAACATCAGGTGCTTTGAAACCATCAGGAAATATCATATGGCTAAAAGAAAGCATGCCTGGGATAAATTTGAGAAGATCGAGTTGTTACTGATTGCTATTCAATACAACTCCATCTGCTCCCCTTTCTCTCTCTGCCTCTCTGTCAGTGTCCATTAATACTAATCTCCATGCTTCCCCTTTCCCCTCCTCTATAATGAGGATGAAGGTACCCAGAATGCATTGCACAAGATGAGACTGTTGTATGGATACTTTGGTTTGGTTTGGATGAACAAAACAGAGCTCTTGCAAACTGTAAGTACTAAATATTCCCATGACTCACAGCTGTTAATAATGGGACAGTCAATAGTGACTTTGGATTTACAGCTACTCACATAAATTTACAATAATCACCAAGAGTCTTTTTTTTTCCTGGAGAACCGGGGAGGTGATGATCAAGGTCATTTCACGTCATCCATTAATACCAGTAATTCCATTTTCTTGATTGAATACAATAATTAAGCCAATTTAATTAAGATAAAAAAGCAGAAGACACCATGTCCTCGCAATCCTAATGTCTGTATTGGTTAATGCTTGTGATATATGCACAGTCTATTCACAGCAATTACGTATTACATTTCAATAATTCATTAAGAGGGGTGGATCTTGGAATGATCAAGTTCAAATATTCACAATATGTCTCTGTGACTGCGTAATCATGGATTGCTCATTCCTCCTCCCTGGGATGCTGAGTAGGTTCACTTTTTATAATTGAACCATGTCACTTCAGTGCAACATCTTCTAAATCTTTTTTTCTACAACAGGGGGGAGGAGACTATGGGTATAGCAGCAAGTTTCCAGTTTCGAACCCAGTGCCCCGATTGTAACTCTGTACCACCATCCCTTGCCCCATCCCGTCCCTCCCTCTGTAACACCTGGCACATTACCACAGCTTGAAATAATTACCATCTACAATGAACTGCTCCTTCTGTCGCTCTGTGTGTCAAAAGAAATGCTACTACCTATCCCTAACTAAAAAGCACCTGTCCACACTCCTGACTAAAGCTCCTTTCAAGGTGAAGAAAGGAGATGAAGACCAGTTCCTATCAGTTCAGCAACAAGGGTCAGAGGCCCTTTAGAGGTCATTTACAGCAGCCTTACCTAAGTAGTTTAAGGAGAGCATAATGGGAAGGGGTTACTAGAAATCTTCATGCTTTCTTCATGGCAGCCTGATTGTTGACATTGTCCAAAAAGCAAATCTGCTTCATAACCAGAAGTAGGATCTAGGCCTAAGAACTGATATATTTCTTTGGGGTGAACTTGTCAATGTTCTGCATCAAACATCTAAGGGCCGGAATGCACTGGTCATCATGCAAGAGGTCTTCATTTTGATATGAATACAACTGCAATGACTGCAATACGATCACTTCATAAACAATTATTCTCAAGAGCCTGCAGCAATGGCAAACTCATCAAAATTCTGCCTATATTTGACAAACGTATTCCAGGTCTCTTTCAGTGCAGCTGTGCATTCGATTAGCTGAAGAGCTTCAGTCTCTAGATAACCAAATCTTTCCCTTCAAGAGCCATCACTTCATCAAACAATACCAACCAAAACCCTGGGGTTTCAGAGTGAAAGCAGGCACATCAGTGTACATGTACAGGTTTGAGATATACCAGGTAGTGGAGGCAGCTGTTATTGTGAGAACACTGGACATGTGTGCTAATGTAGTTCTGTTTTTGTATGTGACATATAAAAGTCACAAGGTTTTTTTTGACAGGCTGTTTCAGACATATCTCTCTTTCAGAGGTTATGTGCCTAGAGCATTTACACAACAGGCACCTGCAGAGCTAACAGACTCTGTGGGAATGCAGGCAAAAGTGGAAAGAGAGTAACCACTGAAGGAAGAGGGATGGGTGCTTTATCTGCAGTGACAAATAATAAGAATGTCCCCATTAGAGCATAAGGCAGCTATTGGGTGACTCATGCTACTGCCACTGCAGGCAAGCAGTCACAGGCATACGCCCTGATGTGGACGTGCATGCAAAAATATAAGGGGATGCAGTGTCTGTGTCTTGGTCACCATTTTTTCCCCGTACAGGAACATATTAGTTTCTCTTTTCTGGACATCCCAATCTATTACGATTGGCTTAACATTCATATAAAGATCCAATGCATTTTTCTACAGTTTTCATTTAAGCCTGTGGAACTGCAGCCATGTGGATTACTCTCCAATTACTGTGGAAAACCTTTCAGATTCATCAATACTGTGTGACAGAACATGTATCTTAAATGTACATTTTTCTTTTTTTTTTGTCTATATATAGTTTGACTCTGCATATCCAAAGAGGTTGGCTTTAAAACGTGCAATCTTGTAAAAAATGTAAACTTTTTTATTTTCAGATAGAAATTGATTTTATCACTTACAACAATGCATGTCAAAATATTTGGCACCTCATACAGATGCAAAAACAAAATGACTGAAAAACAACCAAATGCCCCAAGTGCCCAAAGATTTGATCTGAGGGGTTCTGCTGCATGAAATAGGATGTGGGTGCATTGACTGGGTTGGGGATCAATGCGGGACAGTATCTGAACATTTGAATGACCGCATTCACTGTCACCCGATCCCGCTGCTCAAAAGGACCTCATCCCTGCTGTTTTACTGATGCAGCATTTCTAGCAGGGTGTGGAGGAATGGGTGGAGTCTATGCATACAGGAGGTGGACAGAACAAAAGGGTTTCCTACACACTGAGGCCAGATCAGTGCCATCTGACGGATCAATTATCTCCTCTGTTCTTAGCTTCAAAGTCACTAACTGCTGAGGGTAAAGTTACCATAAATAGGTCTCCATCAAAAGGAATAACTAAAAAAAGGAGGCTTAAAATCAAGCAATGTCATACTCAGTTTATTTAATACAGAACTACAAGAGTTTCTACAGGATGGAGCTGCAAAATTCCCCAAAAAGTTTGTCAATTACCGTTCTGTATCTGGGGCAACCTTCTGGAACTCATTGCCAGTAGATGCACTGAACTGCTGCAATTACAGTAGCTCTGGACTCAAACATGAAAAAAAGTTAAAGTTATATATCACAGAGCCCTCTTTCTTCAACACTTAAAATATCATATATTTCTTGAAAAAAAAAAAAAAAAAAACAGCAAGTAACATGTCTGTTTGAGTTGTTCAATGTGTCTGCCATGAGACTATTTCCTCTGTAATTTGGGGTGTAAGAACACTTCCTTTTAAGTGTCGGCTGGGCGAATGGGAGTTGACAGTGCATTTGAGTGCATTCTTACACATTGCCCATTGTCTGAGAGTGAGAATAACACAATTTTTAAAAAGACATACCAGATTTATGTATATAGTATTCATTTATTCATCAATGTACTTTATTAACCCCTCGCTCCTTTACCCTGCTCTGCAAGTTGCTCTTGATGGGATGTCAATAGCACATCACACTCAGGGCGACTCTCACTATAGTAAGGGGTCAGGGCACGACCCCCAGTCTACATCCCATACCCAGTGTTTAAACTGTATGCCCTTGCAGGCAGAGATCTGTTTCGTTGTGAAAGTTTACATATGCAGTGTTACATCCCAAAGATTCACACTCTACTTGCATAATGATGCACAACACAGTAGAAATCAAACTGACCAAGCCAATGTAGTTAGTCATTCCATATGTATTCAGATTGTGTGACATCACTGAGCTCAATGTGTTTATTTTTTTTCCTTACAATGTGGTCAACACTGTGTACAGACTGTGTAAGTATGCCTGAGTGCTGTTCTCTCAATAGGAGAACAGCACAGGCACTATATTTATAAATAGCATCGACAGCATGTTCTGGGCTTTCTGATTTCTCTTTGCAGACAGGCTGGGTTCTGTTAAAACATCCCAATAAAATGGCACATGAAGGAGCGCTGTCAGTCTCCAAACAGAAGACTGCCATGCCCAATGTGCTGAAATACCTCTGTCTTACATATTTATTGTTACATCTGTGTTATCCAAAATCAAAGCTGATTTTGCCATACATATGTTTGTACTCATAAGTCAGAAAGAGTTAATGTTTCCCTCATGCAGTGAAAAGTGGGCCGACCAACATACAGCATACTATAAGCAAACGAACATGCATCTCGTTACTTGATATGTTTGGTGAAAGTAGAATAAAACAGAGATTCAACTGCAAATTATTATATTACATTACATTACATTATTGTCATTTCGCAGACGCTCTTATCCAGAGCAACTGTGTGTCCAGACTGACGAGCAAGTGCAAAGCAATACGTACAACAACCCGCGAAACCTGCGGAACCTCGTTGAAGTGGTGTGCGCACGAAGAAGCCATTCCGGTTTATCTGATTACATTCAGTCGCCCTCTTGTGGTAAATGGCATAACACATACAGTAGCTCTTGATGGATGGATGCAGTTGACATTAAGGGACACCACAGATCTAGAAGTAATTTTTACAGTCACGTGAAACGCAGCATTTCCCTCATCTAAAGGATAAAGCGGAATTTTGAAAATCCGAAAAATAACGTCATATGTGCTTGTTCCATTGTAATATGGTATGTCTCTATGTAAAGACAGAACGACGGCCGAGAGCGAGCGGGTGGGGGTGGGAGGGGGTGCACGGGTTTCTTTGGTTGTTTTGGTGTGAGAAGACGAGGAGGAGGGACTCTCAGTAGTGACTAGCACAAACAGCGCACAAAGTCTGTTCAATGAGGCACAGACTCGAGCAGTGCATGCCTGCCTGCCCCGCAGTGCTCTGTGGATAGAACTCAGCACATTTAATCGACAGCGACAAGTAACCTGCTCCCATCGCACGCCGTTCTCTCCAAGGTCCGGAACACCGCGACTGGAGTG
Source organism: Megalops atlanticus (assembly GCA_019176425.1). NCBI lineage: Eukaryota > Metazoa > Chordata > Actinopteri > Elopiformes > Megalopidae > Megalops > Megalops atlanticus. Next base: position 16,250,986 of record CM032893.1, read on the forward strand.
TATGGACTAAATTATCTTAGTTACAGACTATATAAAATATCAGTCTAATTTACTAGGAAATGAAGAAACGCACGAGGATGAACTGATTGATGAAATAGTAGACAAACGAGCATTTTTTGCATCTGAGGACCTATGCATGCAATATATTTGCCAAATAGATGACTGATTCAATTTTCAATGTTCAATATTCATTCGTTCATTAATATTTTTCAATACACAAATACTAGACGCAGTATGGACACCTTGATGTTAATGATCATATTTGGAGCGGTAAGTGATGTTACTCCTCTTTATTCAACTATGATTTCTGGCTGCTCACCCACCGCAGGGGAGAGCAAATATGTTTTGTTATTTGTTTTCGGTAATTGGGTTGGTTCTGAATGTTCGTAAAAGATTCTGTGCTAAAATACACTTTATGCAGTAAACGGTGACGTCCTAAACTGATACAGAAAAGCTACAGTGAGCGGGCGAAGCGTCCTCGCCCCCATTCATTCACACATAATCTTACTCGGTCGCTCTCGTCACTGGAATCGCTCCTACTGTACTTTTTTCTATAGCAGGAAGGCTTCCGCAGGCTGTCACTCAGTCTTTCGCAATAGCGAACCGATGTTTGAGGAGCAGGTGCTTCTGAGAGAGTGGGCGTTTTCTTACTGGGAAATAACCTACAGCTAAAAGTCCAACTTGCATACTAATCACTACCCATGCTATTTTACAGTGAATATTTAATAATGAATGTTTCGTGTTTTATATTAAGGCTGGCGAGAGAGGCAAATCTATGCACCGATGAATTTATAAAAAGGCAGCTGGCGATTGTTTTTTAATTGTTAACGGCAAGGAAAAAAAATGAAAGTAAATGAGGGTCTGGTGCCCGGCCATTTGAGACTGATAGGTTGTATTGGACATCTAATGTTCAGACGCCACATAGAAATATTCGATTATTTCGCAATATTAGGGTTTTTTGCGTTTCATGAGTAACCACTGCTCTCCACTATTTCAGAATGATGACTGCATTATTTTTGATCTCTTACATCGTTTCAGACTAAGGTAACACCTTTACTCGGCAAAAGTTTCAATCCAAGTGTGAGAGTGTGAGAAATCCTAATACTGCGAAACGTGTGCTTGGATTGCAATGCTTACTGAATACACTGAAAGAGCATTAGTTTTTTTATATTGTTATGTATTATGTGGCATAATGCTTTCGGCACATGATTGTGATAATGAGGCCGATGGTGACAAATCTGACTGTGATAGTTAAAACTGTAAACAGTTTAAAACGTCATCGGGCATTAGTAGGTTACTGTAAAATGGCAATTTACATATATTATATAATTTACAGAAACATTCAATAAGGCATGCAATGACTTACAGCTACAACCCGACCTTAATTTCTGCATCCAATAGGATACCCGTAAATATCCACAAAAACGAGGGACTTGTGCAGGGTGTTAAGTGGCACGCGCCCGCTAAAAAAAGAGTTTTATTTGTACATATTTTACCATTACCATGGCAGTGTAGAGTAGGTTATAGACAACAACGTTTTGGACAAATTAATGTGAGCGTTTGCCTGCAGTGGTAGTAGCATGAGTCATCCGGTTTACATGCACACATTATACACACACACATATACACGTGTGTGTGTGTGAACAGCAGGCATAAGTGTTGATACTGTGTTCCATTGCATTTAAAGAGATGCTACCTTAAAGGAAATGATTTCCCCAAGGCTTATCCAGTGTTGACAGCCCGAGGTCAGTGGTCATCTCCTAAGGTCAAATCCAACATTAACTCACAAAGCCCACAAATCATCTGTGTGATCCTGTTGAGCTAATTGATCTAAGTGATTTAATTAAATTATTTATCATTAGATGTATCTATTGCACCAGGTTGTCCTTTTAAATGAATATACCTTTTCAACAGCAAATGCGCCAGGAAGCCAGCACAGACATGAGCATTTCATTAAGATTAAAATGGTAAACAACAAACACAGCACAATGCAGGCCTCAGAAACAAGCTGATTGCTAGATGAGGAATAAACAAGATTTAAAACAGGTGCATTCTTCAGAGAATTGTTCAGATTAATTTATCTCATCTGAACTGCTTTTCCAGCACAATTAGGTTTGTAGTAGCTGGGGTTGGGGGTTAGTATGCAACCTCATGCTGCCCTGCAATCGTCAGTTCAAACAGACTCGTCCACATGTTACATCAAATACCTGGCGTCAAATACCAGGTGTTACACCCATTCTGAAGAAGAAACAACAACCGATAAATGACAAAATACAAAAGCACTGGGGTTTGAACAGTTGCCAGAAACGCCTCATTGCTGGAAGGCTTTACACAGCTTAAATTAATAGCGTGTGTGTAGATTTTGTTGTCAGTTTTCATCAGGGAGAGTCTAATGGAGAAAGGAATTCAATTCAGTGTGTGATGAGATGACAGAGGTGAGAATGGAGGCTGGGTACAGGAAAGCAAAACATAAGGCCAAAGTATTTGTTGCTTACTATTTCAATGGCTCTGTTTCTGAATATATTGAAGACAGAAAGAAAGAATGAAATTGGATTCTGAGAGTGAAAGAAGTGGAAGACATGCTTGATGTTTAATTTGCATAATGGGGTCACAAAGTTATGCATTATATTAGAGTTCCCAGATTTCTAGGGAGAGTGTGAATCAGAGAGACAGCCTTGAGCTTGGATTATTTGTGGAGGGTTTTCACAAAAGGACAATGGGTTTGTGTGTGGTGAGTGTATGTGTGTCTGTGTGAGTGTGTGAGAGTGAGAGTGTGTGTGTGTGTGTGTGTGTGTGTGTGTGTGTGTGTGTGTGTGTGTGTAAGCGTGTGAGAGTGAGTGTGTATTTAGAAGGGTGGAGAGGGGAACTGTTTTTGCTTCACAACACATTGTATTGTCAGCTTTGGATCTGGCCATGAGGACACTGTCAGCCAAACTGGGACAAGGGACCGTAGTGTTATCAGGCTGTGTGGTATGAAACTGGAAGGACAATGTTGTCCCACCTCGACTTTTTAGCTACAGTCCTAGGCTAGCCTAAAACTCTGTTCAACTGTTGTCCATTAATGGCTAATAGGGACACTTTTCTATGAGGAAAAATTAATAATGCTAAATACTTCAGCGCTTCAGATATTCTATAAGAATTGTTTCCCCAGGTCTTATAAAGCAATTGTTTCAAAAATATAAAAAAGCAGATGCCTTGTTCACCTAAGGCTGGTTTGGTATGAAATGGCATGTGAAATGGCATGCTTCAAAACAGAATGCAAACCAAATGTGAACAGAATGCCAAGCATGCAGAGTAGGGGAATGCAAAGTGTCACCTGTCATAGGATTTCTGGGAGCCTGGAGACACTGTAGAAGACTCAGGGGCAGAGCCATCCTTGAGTGAGCTGCATTCCAGGGCCCTCTGTCAAATGAGGTGTTGTGACATTGTTGTAACCTGGCTTTTTTGCATCAGTTGTTCTGGCTGTTGGACCACCAGAGTGTTTACTGGGAAATATGTACACATCCCAGTTTCTGTGTCAGTGTCTGCATGAGTTCTTATGCCTCTATGTACGTCAGTGAGAGTCTTTGTGTGTGTTTATGTCAGTTTACAGTCTTGCATCTGTGTGTGAGTCTGAGGCTTTTCTGATGTCACTGTGTATGTCTATGTAAGTTCCTATGTCTGTGTCCACGTTAGTGTGTGTGTTCAGGTCCCTCTGTGTTCATATGCCTCTGTGGTTGTTGCGGCAGGTGGGGACGCTTGCAGCGCAGGAGTTCTGTCCGTCTGGTCAGTACACAAAGAGCGGGGAATGCTGCTTGCAGTGTCAGCCTGGAGAGGGCGTGGTCAAGAAGTGTGGAGCCACTCAGACCGTCTGCGCCCAATGCCTGGACAGTGAGTACCAGTTAAATGTCCCTTACACCTAGCATGTCACCAAATGTCACCAAACACCTTACCATTTCAATTGGAATATTTAACATAAGGCATCACAAAATGAACATGTATAATCAGATCAACAGACAGACGAACATTTACAATGAATACAGCACACAGTATTTGGCCACGCTGTGGGCCAGCCTCGAAAAGCCTTGATCAATGTTCAAATGAATATAAAAGAATCACAATCTTCAATGTGTACATTATAAAGGCACTCATGTTCTCCAAAATACTGAATATAAGTCATATGCAAAGATATATGCTGAAATGTAGCTATCACATGACCTTACAGTTTACAATATCTACACTGGCAAATAAATATTCACACAGAATTTCAAGAGGTAAATAGGAGGTACTATTACACTTGATTGATTTTTTTCCTTAAAGTATAACGCTGTGATTACCCCAGCCATATATTTGACTTCTGCTTGGTGCATGGATGATCTCAGAAAATGAGAAAGGACCTGGGGCATTTATCGGAAAAAAGAAATGAAAGCGACTTGCTGAGAATAACGAAAAAGGAACAAGTATATCATGTGCATTCAAAGGCATTAATCATATCGTTGTCACACATTTTAGTGTCATTGATGTTATTTCAATTCCACAATGTTCATAGATTTTATTTCAACTGTACGATCTCGAGACCAGTGGCATTTTAAAGTATATTTTCTGAATATCAGCCTGTGACCTTTATATTTTATTGCTCCCAGGAATAGGCCTATTCATGACAACAGGCCAAGGATCAAGACTGACATTGAGTCTGTCACAATAAGAAACTGACCAGTAAGAGCTAAATCTATGTAAAACAATTATGCTGTTAATATAAAGGATCCTTCTTACCCATTCATCAAAATAAACCTTAGGGCTATCCAAGCAAAAGCAAAAAAAGGAATAAATACATTACTTTATAGACGCTTCAAAGGAGAACCTCAAACACATCGACTGCTACCCACCTCACGTAAATTTAGTCTGAGCACAGGAAAAACACATTTAAAGCCCATTTTTATGTTTTACTTGTATCTGTGGGATATATCTGTACAGAACCAGATTATTATTGTGTGCAGAATACAGGTCTTGGATAGAATCTTTTCTTGCAACTTAAGTTTACAAATTTATTTCAGGTAAATTTGTTTCAAGTGGTATAAAAACTTTGCCGTGCTCTCCAGCAGACATCTGTGCGTTTATGGCACAGGCTGTTACTATGATTAGTAAGTGCACCCTTCAGTGTCCCCTCATTTATTTTGCAGATACGCTGAAATATTAAAGGAGGGTGTGCTGTGTTCTGTTTTTGGTTGAAGATGTTCAGTCCTAGGCCTGCATGCTTGTGTTGTCTGTTTACTACCTGTGATCCCTTACAGTACAGGTGAATGGATGTTAGCAGCAAGCACACACAGGAAGACCGCAGAGAAGAAATTTGTGCAAACATTGAACACTAAGCCGAGAAAAAGCACTAAAAAATACCCAAGATTCTTGGAGATTTCGCCTGTTCTGAAATTACAGTACATGTGATTATTTGTGTAGGCTCTAACACCCCATGTAGAGCAATGTAGAGCAAATGAGTCTAAATCAATGCATGTAAATTTTTCAAGTCAAGATATTTTTGTTTTTGTGTCTGTCAGCAGTTTTACTAGAACAAGAGAAGTATAATTCTTCCCAGAGTGAACACTGTGTCCTGTGGATGCTCAATTCTACCTCAAAGTGAGTGGGGCAGACGTTGCACAATGTCAGCTGACAGAGAGGCTTTTCCCTGCTACTATAAGGAGAGTTATTCATTTAGTAGATGAATAAATATAAAGTGACTTACAAGGCCATTATTGCAGGAAACATGAGGTGGAGATAATAGGGGTAACAACAGGCAGCAAACACCATCAAAAGCAACACAATCAATGAATGCAATCAAGGCGGGTGAGGGGTTAGATTTGAACTCAGGGTTGATTTGAACCCGGGGAAACTGGTTGGGGTCAAGATAGTTGTTCCAAAAGAGAATGGCAGACATTAGGTTGCATACAGCACATTCAAGCATTATGTAGACAGAAGAGAGGAGAAATGACAGTAGTCATGGACAGCAGTCAGTCAGTTCTGCCTCTTCAACAAAGGCGAGATCCCTGCATGCTTGAAAGCATTCAGAAGGTAGCTGGTAGACAGAGAAGAGTGATTCAAAGAGGTTGTCTGGAGAAAGGGAGTGAGAATAGGATCCAACAGGTGGGTAGTCAGTGTGTGCAACTACAGAAAATGAGGACCTTTTAAATCTGAGAGAGGAGAGAAAGAGGAGAGGAAAGGCAGGTCCAGCTGTAGTGCAATAAGAGGGAGACCAGGAGCCTGAAATGACTCCTGATGTCTGTGATCTTCTCCTTGAAGAATGCCACAAAATCAACTATAAAATCAACTATAGTAAGAGGAATGACAGAGGATGGAGTGGGAGGTGATACAGACTGAGGGGGAAATGGTGATCGGTTTTCATGGGCTTGAGATTGCAACTTGGTCCTGAGATCAAAAAAGCACCTCTTAGCAGTAGTGAAAGATGGCAAGAGGCAAGCAGAAAGATGTCAAGGTGAGCAGGGAGCATCCATTTCCTCTCATTTCCTCTCTGATGACCACAGCTTGTCTGTCGAAAAGCACCGTGTCTGAGAGCCAGGGACTCAAGGAGGAGGTTCAAGTCTGTCTGGTGACAAGAGGACATAGAATGCTGGGAGATGACAAGAGGGTGGTTTGGAGAGTAGGGGCCGCTGAGTTGACACAGAGGTGGGAGAATGTATCACGAGAAGGTAGGGGTGACAACATGAACAAAATAGAGGGAGATAAGATGCACAGTTTACATGGACTACAAAAGAGACCTTACTGTACAGGGTTTTCTTATGTGACCACCACCCTGAAACCTGGACTAAAGCACTACAAGAGCACTTACCAGTAGCAGTCAACTCAGCTAGCAGTTCGTTTGAGCCTGTGAGGCCTGTGTACTGGATTTTGTAACTTCTATCCCACAGCCATCATTGCCAGCATGAATCCCACAGGTTACTACTTGTGGGACTCTTCAGCAGGCTACTCAACCTGAACTATCTCAGCAAGGATAGGCTGTATAAATGGACAATGTTCTAATAGTGATGTTATGTATCACAATTAGTTACCCTAAGTGAAAAGCCACTGTATGCAAAAAATAAGACTTTTTATCTTGCTCCTGATACCTCAACTTTGATACCTACCATCTTTAGATGTTCATGTGCATGGAGTCTTTTACTGTCAAAAACCATGGAAATATTTGTTTCCCAATATTGCAAACTATTTCCCTAGTGCATCATTGTGACTGATAGACAGCATTGCAGTAAAAAGCTTTATCTGTATATCTCTCTGGGAGGAGTAGGGGGTGGGGGAGGGGAGGTATACTTAGATAGTCTGAAGGGGAGATTAATTTGTAGTTAGAGGCAGAGAGAATGGGTGACATCAGAGTGAGAACAGGAGATAAAGAGGCGTCCAACTTTTCAGCCAGCGTAGGCATTTGCAGCTAATTGAATTGAATTCTGCTTTCTGATGTACTCACTCCCATTTGAAGTGACTCAATGACATCACCATGTTCTTATCTTGGAAGAATAAAGCTATTATTAAGATATTACTTAAGATATTAGAAGGATTATAAAGCCACAATTGCACATTTTAGCCCATTTCCATTCCCACATCTGCCTGGTTGTGGGATGTGAATGTGGATTCTGTTTGGCTCCTGTCCATTTTCCTGCCCACATGCCCTCCCTACAGTAAGTCCCATAGTTCCTCCCAGGCATCCTAGCTGCTTATACCAGAAGCAGCACAGTGTGTCTAACCAAAGCTGGTATAGGCTTTGCATTACATTATTTATTTGCCTAGATGATGCCCTTATCCAGACTGACTTGGCTTACATTTTACATATTATCCATTTACACAGTTAGATATTTACTGAAGCAATTCAGGTCACCTTGAAATAAAGAAGCACTGTTTCACCTAGGATACAGAGGAACTAGAGAAATGCCAAAACCTCTACAACACACCATTACCATGCATATTCTTCTGGGCATGTATTAACATTTACATTTACATTTATTCATTTGGCAGACGCTTTTATCCAAAGCGACGTACAAAAGTGCAAATAGTGGGCAAACAACAGGCACAAGAGCAAGATGTGTACAGGTCATACAATGCAAATAGTGCTGAAGCTGAGCGCAAGGTCAGCTTCCAACCTCTCAGTTACATTTTGCTCTTTTTTATTCATTTAAGACTGGACTGCAGTTCATGTATCTTGATCTCCAGTTAACTGCAATGTTTGTGTCTCCAGCAAAGTCTTACTGTAGTTGTTTTAATTGTATAGTCTAGCTTATACACACTGCGTTCTCACATTAACTCAATTACTACATGAAAAATAACCAATTAACAATTATGGACTTGAACACTGAGATTCTCCTTCAAAAAACAAGTGTTTGAATAGAGGTTATACACTGTGCATGAATGTTTTGATCAGAAGTCTCTGAACGATTGACGGGATACTGTTACTGGGATACTGTTGCCTGTCACATCCTGCCTCCATACAAGCTTAGCCTTTTCCTCAAATGTGTCCCCTGTTGTATCTCACTACGAGGCCTAACATTCCACTTACTGTCTCACTGCAATCATTTCACCAGCCTCCCTCCTTCTGCCTGCTACGAACATTATCATCTTGGAAATATTAAGCATTCTCTCCACCCTCTTGGTGTCCAGGGAGAGTGGAGCAGCTCCCTGGTTTCTTGGAATGCTCAAGTTGTGGAACTGGGGTAGAGTAGGGAAGCAGGGGTTCAGATTGAGTGCATATAGTCCTCTGTGGCACCTTCAGAGGATGCCAGTACAATGCCATCACACTGACTGGAACAGCATGGCTCATGAGTCATATCAGGGCTATTTGTTATCATCAGCAAATTTGATTTGTGATTAACAGTACAATGATAGTACTTCCTTACCGATGGCTAAATGTGCCTGACTGCGACCCCAGTCAAAGTGACGCAGATGCAGGTAGTGCCAAATGTTTTGAGGACATTCAGTGACATACAAGAGTGGGACAAGTCAGTAGGTGTGTAGAATGAGAATTTAACTGCGCATATTTGCAATTTTTGGGTAATTCATAGTAATTGCCCATTAATAAATCAAGTAAATTTGTTACAGTGCACAGACACATACAGCAATTCAACTACTTGAAAAATCTGTTGAATAGAGTGTCAACCTGATAGAAATCACAACAGTTGCATCAATGGTTCAATGCATCCATGAGCAGCAATTGCTCTTTCCAGACTAAAGTTTATAACTAGAGCAGGTCTTCCCAATATCTCACTTGAGCAGAAAACCTGTGATCCTCAAAGAATTTTGATTTTATTGCAGACATGTACAAAACATGTAACTGCTTCATTACTGAACATATAACCTCATAGCCCCTGATATTTTGCATATTTGTATTTGGATTTGGATTTGGATTTGGATATTTAAGCACTTTGCAGACAGCAGATGGGAGCCTATGCTGAAATGTTGCAAAAAGCGAAAGGGGAAAAGATGGCGTAGATGACTTTGGAAAATGATATCAAATTACTTAGCTGGTTTTTGAAATGTAACAGAATGGAAAGATAAGCAAACTGTGAGAGTGTAAAGAAAAGAAGCAGATCACAGAAAAAGGAACCAGTAACAACTTAGCCACCCCAAACCCAACTGGGAGACATGGCCACGGCCTCTTGCTCGGTTGGTAATAGCATGTTCCTGTCACGCGATCGAACTGAAATAGCAGGCGACTAAAACCTCTGCTGTTTTGCTGATCATAAAGAGCACAATCCACAGCTGTGGCTGGACCGTCTGAATGTATTGACATGCATTATTGATGGGAGGCATTACGGTAATGGACTTTGAAATTCAAGGGGGGGGAGGGGGAATTTTTGGGGTTACAGAACTGAGGGGCAGGCTGACTGAGTGGAAAGCACCCCTCCCAAATTTACACTGGTCCCTATGATCGTGTTCATCCAATTAACCAGATGGAGCTGGCTGTGCTCTGGGAGGACAGGCCTATTGTATTTCCCATGATATATCCCCTGACATACTCTCTCTATCATACTGCCTTGGAACAATACACTCTGGACATATGGCTACATTTAGACATGTTTACGCAACATCTGTATGGGAATATGTGCAACTGAACTAAAAACAATGTGGGCTTGTCAATAACGGATTGTCACAATGCATCAAAAATTTGATCGAGTCCAAGCGTTCTGGCAGGCTGCGAAAGGTTATGTGTGAGCGGGCCAGTTGTGGCTGTAATGATTTAATTCTGAACTGAGGCTGCCAAACACTGCCCTGAACTGTACTTCATCTGCCCAACTCACAGGAGAGGGCTAGATTAAAAACATGGCCCTCACAGGGCTTCTCAGGTTTAGGAAGGAGTATAATGTCTTCCATGAGCCACCATCTCTCATGGAAACACCAGCCTGGATGTTGGCGTCAGGTTGTGTCATTTCCCTCAAAAACTTGTCACCTCCACTTCCATGTGTTCCAAGGCCACTCTTGCATCACCTCCTTTCTAACACACCAGGGCTTGATCTGTGATGTTGTGTAAGGGCAGAATGCTGCTGTAAGGGAAGTGGCTTTTTTTGAGACATTTCTGCCCGACCGATCACAACAGCAGTTAATACAGTAAAAGCTTACCCCCAAAAGCACCCACATGCATGCACACGCAAACACACGCAAATACACACAGACCCCCCCACCACTGCATTTTTCATACAATGTGCTTGTCTCACTCCCTACTAGAAGTAAACTGCAAAGAAGCATTGCACTGTGCACTGCTGGATATTGGGTTGGGTTCAGCTTCTCACCCTCCTATAGTACTCTAAGTAGCCCCTCCCATTCTGTACTGCTCCACCACAGCCACTCAAAGACTCTACTGTTGCACCGTGCGTTTCTAATTTTATCCCACCATAATTCCATAATAAGATGAAATATTGATGACTTATTTTGTACAGCTAGGACCTCTCTTAGAACAGCATGTATTGAGCTTCTTCCACCACCCCATCATCCTGAGAAGGTCTTTGGCTTAAAAATTCTCACTGACAATGTTATTTGCTGCTATTTATGTAATATTAGTATCAGTCTGCAAAAGAATGACATAGCTTGAATTACTTTTACCTTAACCTTTCCAACTTAAAAACTGGGCATAGAATTTCATCTCCAGGGATGTGTAAGATGGAGTTAATCAGTTAATGCTGGGGTTTATTTTTTGTGCATATATTCATGACAATTTTATCTGCCAAACAGGAGTAAATAGTTTAGTAGGTTGGGGGCAGCTAAACAATTTGCTTTCCCTTGGTCATTGTAAATAAAACAGTACATATTCAAACTCACTGTTTCAAATACTGATTTAAATGCTTTTTAATTTTATAGTCACCACTATTGTAGTTGTTAAGTAGGAGCAAAATACTCTTCGAATATTTTGTATTTCTTTTGTGCTCTTGGTAGTATTTTTATTTTTAGCTTGCATTAAACTTTTTTACTTGATCAAATACATCTAATTAGAGGTTTTCAAGGTGTCCATAGCAGATTATTGTTTTATTTCTGTCTAGAGCATTCATCTGGTCCATGTGGTTATGTCAGGACACACACAACCTCATGTGGTGACATAACAATGGGTGTCTGAGTCCGCTGCCCCTGCCTCTCCCCCACCCCTGCAGGTGAGACCTACTCAACAGACTACAGCCACACGGAGCCCTGCCGGCCCTGCTCACAGTGCACGGGCCTGCTGCGCATGGAGACGCCCTGCACCGACACCAACGACGCCGTCTGCGTCTGCGACTACGGCTACTACCTGAGCGAGCTGTCGGGCGGCTGCGAGCCCTGCACCGAGTGCCCGCGGGGCCGGGGCGTGCTGGCGGGCTGCACGCACAACCGCGACACCGTCTGCGAGGAGTGCGGGTACTTCACCTACTCCGACCGGGAGAGCTCGCTGGACCCCTGCCTGCCCTGCATGGTCTGTGAAGAGGAGGAGGTGGAGATACAGGCCTGCACCCCGACCAGCGACACCATCTGCCACGGTGAGCCTCCCTGCCTCACTCTCCTGTGGGGACGCAGGGCATGCTCTTTTCAGCCTTTTTTTTCAAGTGTTATGTTAACATTTATAGTGTGCATGTGTTATGCATGGAACATTAATATTTGTGATTATGTGACCCATTAGATATTTGCAGTACAAGTCACATAGTGCTAAAAAGGCTACTGAACGACTCATATATCGAGGAGCACTAGAGGCTGGTCCCTTTTATGTGCTTCTTTGAAAACTGATTTTTAGTTAAAGCACAGATGACAGCGTGGTGGCAAATTAACCAACTAGCCAGTCACAATCACCTGCCTGACAGCACTGCCCTGTTCCAAGTTATCATGTTCCAGCCTGCTGTATGTCACAGAGAATCAGCACAAGCCAACTTCCTTCTTTAGTTTCATCCATCAGGAATCTGTTTTCCTCACAAGCTGAGAAAGACTTGCCACTCCTTAGATAACATGGACGATGTTGTGAACTGATCTCAGGTCTGTTAGCCAGCTGAGTTTCCAGCATCAGGAGGAAATCTTGTTTCTTTTTCTAAAGAGGAATGGCCACTGCCTGTTGTCTTTAATTCACTTGGCAGAGCAGAGCCATGATTATCACTAATGTCATATTTCTCAGTGTTTGCTCGTTGGATGTGCACGTTCAGTACCTGTGCACCCTGTAATTGGCCAGGATCTGAGGAGCACCTACAGTTTAAATCCCGCTCAGCAACATCCACAGAGGGTAATGGCTTGTGTCATTTGGTGGGCCAGTGTAGAGACGGGAGCATCTCACTGTTAATGGCATTTACACTGTAAGTTTGACTTTTCATCAGCATGTGGGTTGACAGGCCATTGCTCAGGTCACATGAGTAGAATTTCGCCCACTGGCTCAACGCTAAAGCCTTACAATGTGAGCTGGTGGGCGATGAGCATCTAGGAGATTGACTCAGAGTTTTGAATTGGAGTGTTGTTGGGAGACCAGTTTGTGAGTGTTGATGAAATCAAATCATTGAGGCTAGGCTGGGTGGTTTGTACAGCTGGGTGAAAGTGGACAGTTCACTGCAGGATAAGCCAATACTTTCCTCAAATTCATCATTGGCTTCATTATTACAGAATGAGATCCATGAGATGGTCTTTATTGAAATTTATACTTTTTACTTGGATTACTCAGAGGTGCGTTAACCTCTCTGTATGTCTAGATTCATAAGGCATGACGTCATTAACTTCATACTGTCATTTACTTAATCAGTAATGAGGGCAAGGCTCAATATTCGCAAGTTATAAATCAGATCACCCTCATTATCTGGGGAATGAGCTTTTGTGAAGAAAATCTCTGTTTTCATAACACACATCCCTGACACAACAAATGAGTGTTAATGAATAACAGATCTGCTAAAATGTGACCTCAGGGCTGTGTGCTTATTGGAAATATGAAATTGTAGGATCAACATCAGAGGCAACTGACTCCCACAGGGTCATCGAGGGATAAAATATAGAACATCTTGTAATGTCTACAGCACAGCATCCCAGGTGGAATTTGGAAAAAAGAAGTGCAAAATGATTCTCCTTAAACTCAGATCGGACAGGCTCCAAGTTCACATCCTCTGTGAACTTCGAGATAAAACCATCCTCCTCCAAGCTTTCAAGATCTAACAGATGATTGTACTGTACATTCGCACACTGATGGGAGGAGTGCGTGTAATAAATAATAACACAGGAAGTCATTTTTCAAAGGAGTTGATGGGGCCTGAAATCTGCGTATAATCTGATTAAAGGGTGTTTTTTTTGGTAGGTCAGCTGCATGTGCAGTGTTGCCAGGGTCTGGAAATCTTTTGTTCGGTGTGATGGTCAGAGGGCGTTGGGAGGGCAAGTGACATAACTGTGCAGACCCTATCAGGGCAGAGAAACCGAGGGATCACCAGAGCAAGTTCTCAACCAACTAAAGGGTGGCTCAGTCTAGCCTGTTGTGGTCAGGGCGACAGTTGGCTGGAAGGAGCTGCACTCAAAGCACTGCTGAGGGTCTTTTGGTTTGATTTGCTTGATTTTTTTTTTTTTGATTTTTAGGTAGATTGTTTGTATGGTCATTCAGGCTTTGGCCACGGGCTCGGTCAGGTGGGAGCCATGAATTGATCCTTCCATTTTTTGGACCGCTGCCTTAGCGCTCATTCATGTGGGGCGTACTGAGGAAGAAAGAGACCGAAAAGAGGCTGCAGTATGAATGGTTAATATACTGCACACAACCCTTGTTGGCTTTTTTTTGTCTATCCCCAATCTGCTTTTGCTCAAGCCTGAGAATGAGTAGACGTGAACAGAGTGGAGCAGCACTTTCCCACTCCATGCCAGCACCCAGTGCATTTTCTCAGATCACACCCTCTCTGAACCAAACTAAGAGTCTAATGGATGCAAACCTCAGGAGCTGACATGTAGGGTTTGAAGTGCTGAGTTATAACATTTGTCAAAAGGAATCACCGACTCTACGTCCTTCTGGGAATAATAAAGAGGTCATTCGGGGTTCACGCCCACAGTGCAGGCGTAGCCACCATATTCTGGTGCTCTCAAAGGTCTGGTGTTCAGCACAGTCCAAACCTGTTTCATCATGTGAGGTCAGCTGCTGACAGGCCTTGTAAGTGACAATATAGTATAAAAATGTTCAGCTTTTTCCAAAGACCCAAAAGATCCCAGCAGTCAGAACACTGATTCTTCAGGTAATTTTTCAGGTTTCATCAAGGAGGAAGTGCATTACTCAGGCAACAGTGCCACAGCCAAACCAACAGTCATAACACAGGAGCTGATTGTGACTCAGTGACCACATAATTTTCTCTTGCTAGACACGCTGACACAGTTGACTAGGCTGTCTACATAGGTCTACAGACACACTGCTTTATAGGGGGCAATGCCCTCCTTGTGTGACATCATGTATAACTTAGCAAAGATTCTCAGGCTTCTTCATTCTCCGTCTGACACAATATAAGCCCTGTGGTCTGCTGGTGAGCAGAGTGACTGCTTCAAGCTGGAAGTGATGGGTGGTCTTTTCCTTGTTCACATCTCTGCATTCAGAGGCCGCACGAAGCACCATCAAACAATTAGGTCCTTGTGCCCGTCACATGGAGCTTTTAACAGTCTGCGGCCTTCTGGAATTCAACCTGTTTTCTCTTTTCACAGACAATTTTCTGCTTGCAAATTCCTTATGGTTGGCTCTGTCCACCATACGCTCTGACTTGTGTGGGCTTGTTGTCTGCTGAACCCTCGTGGTGAACAGTAAGGTGTTTTATGTTCCATGTTGCTATGGACCCCAGCATGAAAACAGCACAATTCAGCATGACACTGAATTTGACTCAAATGGTTATCATATTTTTTGAGATTTCATTACAAAATTACTATGCATATCTTTTGGAGTTGCAAACCAAGCAGAAAAAGCACATGGTACTTTCTTTGCACAATCAGGACCTTAGCTAAGGCTGTTTGTTTCTTTATGTCTGTGTTAGCACCCCTTGGGGGAGGAATCATTAATAGTTTAGAGTCGCAATGCCTTCTCGTGGAATTCACTTCCATCAATACTATGCATCAAAAATGAAAAATAAGTGTCTCTCCTGACGGCGCATTCACAGGCTGAATGGCACTGTTTCAGGTGGTGATAAAGTATTCATAAGGCTCTTTCTGTCTGCAAATGGGTGTCCTGACTCTCTCATGTTATGAGGAAAGAAGAGGGGTGTTGGGAGGAAAGGGAAAGAGGGAAAGGCAGAGAGAGAGAGAGAGATGCAGGAAAAAGACGAGAGGGGGAGGAGAGAGGCAGCAGATGGGCAGCTGAGAAGTGTGCTGGATCAATAAAAGCGATGGGGTTTCTCCGGTGCCTGCTTAGGATTCTCCGGGTGACCTCTGCGAGCAGCGATCACATTCTGCCGCAGAGCACACTCACTCCAGCAGAGCCCCACTTACACACACGCACCACCCTGCCCCCACCCCCCCCTTTCTTCCTCCTCCTCTCTACCACCTGACTCCCCCCAGCCCCCCATCCTCCCTTGCCTCAGCTCTCATCCTGTCCCACACGCTGCTCTCATCTCTCCTGTTCAGGTTCCTCACTTCCTCTGCCACAGAAAACAGCAGAGCTAATCCTTGCTGCCATCACTGCACATGACACACATTGTCAGAACAACACCAGAGAGGCCCAGGGAGCCTGGGAGGTCCTCAGTCACCGGGCAGCAGTAATAGGAGAGAAACCTAGCAGGAATATCTCTGACAGGGAATACTGGAGCTTACTATGAATGGCCAAGATCATAACAAATAGCATATGTTTCCAAACAGCATATTGCCACAGTTGTGTTACAAACCTAGTTCCAATTGCCCAGCAAGCTCACAAATGCAAACCATTATGTTTTGCATTGCTTTACTTTGACAGTAAAGCAAAATCTTTAACATAACAGCTTCCCAAGAGATCAAACACTGTGGTCCCGTCAGGCCTATTTTATGTCATGTCAATGACTCAGTGATATTTCCTGTATGTGTCCTCATGCTTTACTTGAAGATCACTCATGATCGTCGTTTCCCTGGGATCAATGACGTCCCCAGAGGGCCCAGAGCAGTGAAACAGCTACTGAGCAGTTCCGCTCAGTGACAGGGTCAGGTGCCACATGACAGCGGCTAAAATAGAATGAAAGACTCAGCAATCTGACAGCGCAGTAAACAGAGGAATTGTTGAATTAATAAGTACGATCAATTGGGGGGGGGGAATATAGTTGAATGTGAGGGCATCTTCAGCATGTTAGTGTGTGAAACATCCGTCTCCCTTTCCTCCTGTGATTCAGTAAAGAGGTTTACTGCATTCGTCAAACTGAGAAATTTTCGCTTCATTTTAAATCATTCATTGGGTTTATGTACCTTTGAATGTGCTATTCTTTGATTTAACATCCAAGGCATGGGTTTTTTTTTTTTTTTTTGCGTTGACAGTACCTAAAAATCTATGAATAATCAAATAACTGATTTGACAAATTGAAATACAAAGCACAGCACAGTGCTGCAGTCAATAGGTCAGAACATCACACAATACTAAACAGAAAATAACAACAAAGACATAAGGCATTTTAAATGCACCTGTTAATGAGAGCATCAGAGCCTCGGAGGGCTGGCTGGGTTTATGGCTCCCGAGCTGTAAAGCACACCGCAGAGCTAGAAACTCTGTCTCCCCCCCTCAGCCTGTACCCACCAGTGCCGCCTCTGGTTTTTACTGCACTGCACAATCTCCGAAAGGTGAGTCATACTCTCTGGCTGCAGCAGAGTGTCAGGGAGCTGGAATAATGCGAGACGTCCTGGGAGGGGAGAGCGTTGCATGACATTTTCTGAGCCGCATGTGTCTGCATCTGCCGTGGACCCGACGCTGGCTTACCCCCCGACTAGTATTCCTACGGCACTTTGAATAAAAGATAATCACGTATGCACCTTCAGAAGATATCCAGCCTACCAATACAAAAATTGAATATCTAAGGTCTGAGGGGACAAATGTCCTGTCCTGAGCTGAGCTGGTGCTAATGATGCCTTTTATACATTTAAGATGCTCTACATTAGGATAAAGAATCTGGCAAAAAGCTGTCAAACAACAAACCCCCAATAACATACAGATAGAAGGAAGTGCACATAGATTAATACAAGGCTGACATGAAGCTTTGTGTATTGTGTGTGCGTGTGTGTGTGTGTGTCAGTGTAGATGTCTCGCATACCAAAGACCTACAGTTGCATCCACTAATCAGACACACAGTAATTACAACTTATATGCACATGCAAACTTGTGCACATTTTTTGATGTAATGTGAACACCAAAGTATTGCACACTTGCTCTGAAGAATTACAGAGTTTCGAAAGAGCGTAAACATATCAGTATCTATATGTTCTCTTTCAAGTCTGAAAGAAATGAAGTGAAACAGAACTCATTGAGGAGACGCTGGTGATGTGAATGCCTTTGACAGGAGGAAATAACGATGAACTATAAGGCATCGCTCTCTCTCTCTCTCACTCTCACTCTCTCTCTCCCCAACATCTGAGAAGGGCTCTGCACTCTCCCTGGATTGGGGGGAGGGGGTACCCAGTGGGGCAGGTCTCATTGTGTGTTCAAACCTTTTACTGCAGCATAATTACTGCCACTAATCAGAGCACTTTATAGCAACGCTTCCGTTCACTCTCTCTCCCCCAGGAGAGCCCAGTCTCTGTTTCAGCCCAATGAAAGAGGGAGACAGAGAGAGAGAGAAAGAGAAGAAAGAGAGAGGGGGAGAAAGAGGGAAGCAGAGAGCATGAGAGGGAGAGGAAAATGAAAGGAGGAGATATAGAGGAAAATAGAGGGGCAAAAGGCTAAAAAAAAGTAAAAAAAAAAAAAAGGGGTTGATAGAAAGCGAGATGTTATAAGGAGATGGAGCAAAGTGGACAGGAGAGAATGACATTGAGAGTGAGAGATAGGGTCTCTCTCAGTGCAGCATGACTGATATTGACTTCACCCCCCCACTGAGCAGATGAAGCACTGAGTAAGCAGACAGAAGCTGTTTGGAGGAGGGGAGAGAGGGTATTGGAAACACAACTGAAGGTTAACAGGCAAAGTGTTCTATATGAAAAGACCGAATGTGCTGTAAATAAACACTTTTTCCGCAAGCCTTGATGAACACCTTTAATGAGCTCGGCCCAACCTTTTCAAATTCAGGGTCATTGCAATTATTCCAGTCATCAGACGTCTATTGGAACCCATTTTATGTTGCACTTTTGTTGTTATGTTTTATAAGCATCAGGGTGTAATTAGCTTCAAAAGCAACTGTTTGGGAAAGAATGCAGACCACAAAAACAAAGCCAGGGATTTGAATAGGCTCAGAACCATGAATGTTCTGCCACTGATGTCCTACAGACAGGAAACAGGTATTTGCACACCACAAAAAGTCACAGAGGCAGAGGCAGCAATTATAATTTATAGTTAGGGCAATAAAGCTGCGGGTTATGGTGTTTAATGTCTCTACTTTGAGTGGAAAATAACAATGCATAACAACACCTCAAGACCATATAGAGGTACAATGTCAATGTCTCCTTGAAGAACGGCCAGGTGAAGCCATTTTTCTCATTGCTTTTTTTCCTCTTTCTTGACCGCGAGAAATTAACACATAAAATACAACAATAAATACATAATCTTAAATGGGTGTGCACAGTATGCACAGTAAGATTCCCCACCTGGGCATTGCTGCTGTACCCTTGGGCAAGGTATCCACAATTGCCTCAGTAAATATCCAGCTTTATAAATTGATAACATTGTAAAAAAAAAAAAAAACTGTCACTCTGGATAAGAGTGTCTGCTAAAATGCCAAAAGGTGCCAATAGTATGCTGGCCTGGGTATAGGAGCAGACAGCACAAAGGGTTCAGCTGAATTAAAGATGTATTGTTCTGTTGTCCAGACGTCCCAGGAAGAGCCCCTGATTCCAGTGGTCAGCTTTTTAATGAGTCATTGGTACACCACTATCCGCAAATCACACCCATGCATAACGAAATCTAACAGTCCACATTTTTCACAGGATTTCAGCTCACTTCAAGTTATACTTTACAGAAGTTTTGTACTGTTGCAACGTCTCGTGCAACCATGGCATTAAAAAAATCTGGTATCTGTCAAAGTAACGTGTTTACCCCACAGCAGTGGAGCTGGCCCCGTTATCACCAAAGAAAAAAGTCCCACAACTGCAGAAACTGGGAGTTATTTCAAAGTCTTTAAGGGGAGTTGAGAAACAGTCTAGAGGGAAAACAGCGCTGACTTGAGAAATCTAGTGCAGGCTGAGGAAATGTGTTGTTCTGATGCCTATAACAGAACAGCTGTATTAAGCCAGCTGTATTAATCAGCCATCTCATCCTTGTGGATTTCATTTACATGGTAATGTATTTCACCATCCTTATCCATTCGCCATCCTTTTCTGTTATAAAGCTCAAACCCTTCTGTAATGGATTATTTTTTGGTGACATACTGTATGCAAACACAATCTTTTATATAAGGGATGCTGCTCATTGACAATTGTTCTCACTGAAGGGCAGCTCTTCAGAGAGAGCAATCAAAAGTTACTCAATGGTGCGAGCATGCCGAGTCAGCTATGTCTAAAAAGTGCAAAGAGAGGAAAGACCAGCTTGGGCTCCTCCATGTTTGCTATGAATTCTAGCCCAGCAGTTATTGCCTTGGCTGTCTGGGCTCCTGCAGTGGAACTTTTAAGTGCCTTTTATTACCATATGATTCAAATATGGAAGAAATGGAAGGATTTAACATATGTACCTAATGTTAACTTCTGCTGAGTACGTTAAACTGCTAGCTGTGCTGAAACTGGGAGATCTTGAAAAGCACTAGTGGGATGGGTTTCCCAGTCCCTGTTTCAGCACTGACTGAATACTGCACTGCAGTCTGCTTGACATGCATGCACTATATAGAGCTTTACGATGCTCTGTATTGAAGGTGTCATTGTGTTCTCTTCCATTCCCTCACAAGGTGGGTACTATGATAGTTGAGCTTGTTGAGATGGAGAGTATAAATCACTCAGGTAGCAGAGTTCACCTGCTTGAAACACAATGCACAACATCTGATAAGAGATATAGCAGATGTGGTTTCTGTGCAAACTTTTGCAAAGTAGATACAGTGGACTGTCCTCTTCTTCAAAGTTCGTCAAAAGTTTCATGCAAAATTTTCATACAGAATATCATCTTTGCTTCTTTCCTGCTCCCGCTCTGTTTGCCCACAGATCCGTCCCTTCCTACATCCTCCCCTTCTCCCTCCCTGGGTCCCTCCCCGTTCTCTTTCACGGAAGGCTTCCGGCCCGAGTCCACTCACAGCCCTGCCCCTACCGACAGTGGCACGACAGCCAGTTCCACCAGGGTCCTCACGCACGGCTTCAATGAGAACCTCATCCCCATCTACTGCTCCATCCTGGCAGCTGTGGTGGTGGGCCTGGTCGCCTACATCATCTTTAAGAGGTGAGGCTCTCTATGGAACTAATGGGGTCATAGGAAATAAGCAAATGTAGAGACACCGGATTACTGGGACGCACGAGAGGTGAGAACCATTGACACGGCCGAGGATAAGTCATGGAGGAGTGAGCCTTCATGAACCCCATAATGGGTGGTGCTACGATACGCTGTCAATGTCTAATTCGTATAACCAAAAGCACCAAAATCAAAAGAGCAAAACACCTTACTCTTTTGATTTTGGTGATTTGGGCTCAAATCAGTTGACAACATACAGTACCACTCAAAAGTTTGGACACAACTCTTATTCCTTATTTTTACTATTTTCCACATTTTAGAATTTTAGTAAAGACACCGAAACTATGAAATTACACAAATGGTATTATGCAGTGACCAAAAAGTGTTAAACAACTCAGAAGTCTTCTATTTTTATTTCACTATTTACATTTGTCTAAGAAACAAATTTCAAGCGTTTAAGCGTAAGTCTTTAGATCAAAATATCTTTGAATGCATGCTTCTCATCATTTTAATCAGGTGTGTCCAAACTTTTGACTAGTACTGTACATTCACAATAATGTGGAGTTCACAAAGCCTTACCTCTCCATCACTAAAGGTAACAGAGACTGCACAAAGGGAACATGAGAATGTGGGGATGTCAGTACTGTGCAGACTGTGGAGAGTAGTCACAAACATGGATTATGCAGCTAGTCGGCCAGCTAGGGACAGAAGGACTGTGCTTGCTTGAATCGATACAAGCATATACATATATTGCAGAAAGTCTTGCTTGTATCCTCTACAAATGCTTATCATATGCAATGTCTGGACTGTCTGCAGTCCAGGAAAGTGTAAGGAACTACTTTAAACTCTTATTTTGTCTTGTTTGATTGCAAGAAGTTAACTCACGGGGAGGGGGGGAGTCTATCAAGAGCCATTAACAGTGACTGTGTTGAATAAACCCAGCACACATTTTCAGACTCTGTTGTACTGCCAAGTGACTGCTTCCTTGTTTTTCTAATCTGCACTCTGCTTTCCATCCATTCAAATCAAACTCATCCAGACAGTCCAGAAAAAAATGCTGACGCAGCCTGAGTAGAACCATCAGCTCTGGGTGCTGATGGAGATGGAAGTTATGAAATATTCAAGTTGATTGTTGGAGGGCATGACATTGACCCACTTTTACCCCACAACAACAGTGACTGCTGGCGTGGTGACTCTGGAACATGCATTAGTGAGGAGGCAACTCCCATCAACCTAAAAATAAACCCATTTAAAATGGTATTTTATTTTTGTTTGGATCAAACAGCAGTGGTGTCAAACTGTGCAGACTGGTAATAATCTCATTGCTAGCTCTTGTCCTACACAGCAAATCGTGCTGTAAGACTGTGAGAAACTGGGAGATAAGGCAATATGCTGCCTGGCATGGAAACAGACTTTCGTTCCCATATGCATGACTTGTCACCTGCAGACGGGGGTCTTTATTCCAGCTGCAGCCAGGATGGCAGTGTGGTGAGCACTGAGCTCAAGCAAGATAATTAAGTTGCTGTCACCAATAATCATTCAGCTATATAAAGTCATGATACTCATAAATGTAAGCTACTTAAATATTACTGAGAAAACAACTAATGCAATGTTGTGACAGTTTAAACTCATTGATGGGGAAGGTTAAGTTGAGTTGTTCACAGTCACTGGAGCTAACCATGTTGCCAGATTCAGTTTTTTTTTTAGTAAGAGGGAACTTAAAGGGTGGTGCGTTCTGCTTCTCCTTCCGCGTGGCACAGGTGGAACAGTTGCAAGCAAAACAAGCAGGGTGCCAACAACCGCACGGTGAATCAGACACCTTCGCCTGAGGGGGAGAAACTGCACAGTGACAGCGGCATCTCTGTGGACAGCCAAAGCCTCCAGGAGCAGCAGCAGCAGCAGCAGCAGCAGCAAAGCCAGGCACAGGCACAGACAGGTAAGAGCTCGGCAACCCACTACAAACACACTCTGGAGCTGACTATATGGACCAAAGGCACAGCTGTCTGTCTTCAAAGAAAGCTGTTAATGGCAATTAAAGTATCATATTAAGAGGATTCTGCTGTCAAACCCAAACTCACATGAGCATTATCTCAGCAGTTTGTGATCACCTGTTATTGGTTGTCTGCATAGAGAAACACAGAAGTGATCTGGAAAATACATGATCTGTGTTACATTTCAGTGTGTTTTAAGTGGTACTTTGCTTAGGATCACATTAAAATTTTGCCATACAATTATGTTAGCCTTATCTGGCCTGCCATTAAAATCTTCTGGCATACACAAACCTGGGTAGACCTGTCTATTACAATGTTGCACCTGTAAATGTCAGTGCTGCTTTTGCAGTACAATACTGTAGTGCACTCAGTGTTTGGATGGAATAATAGCAATAGCTTTAACTTGTTTTATGCATGTAATTTGATAAAATCTGAAAAAAACAATGAGGAAGAAACACTGCCTTGAAAGGCATGTTTTGTGGATAATTTTAATAATAAATATCATTAACTTAGGTTCATCAAAAATCCAGAAACACCTGATTTCCACTGCTTGAGAAAACAAAAAAGTATAATACAACAGAATTAGCTGTGGATAAGTCTCAGCATTTAGAATTATCAAGTAATTTTACAAAATCTCCCTGTGAAAACACTGCAGTGTGATGACCTTTATGACCAAAGTGGCCCTTCATAATCTTTGTCCAACTCTTATACATTCCTTACTCTCCCTCTCTGGTCTTGTAATATACAGTATCACCCTCATAATGGCATATGGCGGCTCCTCATAACCCTGTGGTCATGATGCTGGTTAGTGCATCCAGGTGGACTGCATGCAATAAGTGGTAGAAAGACAACTGACCCATAAAAACTCATAGTGAGCAAGACCAGAGGATTCTTGGAAATAGACATTGTATGGGGATTTACAAAGACAGTCTTGGGAGTCAGAGGAATGTGAAGTGTTGTTATGCTATACAAGTGGTCGGAAGGGCACTCTACAAACATGAACAAACACTGCTTTCAACCTAGATGTCCTAAAAGCAGGACTTTCAATACTGTGCAATGGTATCAGAAATATGGCAATTTAAGTGCAAATGGGGATATGTCTCTGAAACATAAGCACCACATTCTGAGCAGGAAAAACAACCCAATAAACAATAAAACAACAAAAAAAAACATCTTGCATGTCTGTAATAACTAACGTAAGTAATATAAAGTAATAACATGTACACATGGCATTTATGTATTGTATAATGGGCCAGGAATAGAGAGTGCTGCCTGATGGAAATTCTCAAAACTGCACTGTGCCACTTCACAAATTAGCCTTTCAGACTGTGTGTAAAAGAATGTTGATTGCCCTGAGGTGAGCTAAATTAGGGTCCAATCAGGATCTCAGTTTTCAATCTGAGCCATCAAAATGGCTCAGGACAACAGAAAGCAAAGAACACGACATCCACTTAGACACTACTGAGCACTCATCCTCCTGCCTCCATCACTGTCACTATCATGGCAGAGGGTGCAGATGCTCTCCCAGTTCTGTGCCTACAAGAGAGACAGACTGCAATACTTTCTATGGCCCCTATCTGTCTCCCTCAATCAAATCATTAAACCAGTCTCAGTCTGCAGCAGTATTGCAGAATAATACCAGAGGGCAAAAAATTCTCATTCATGCTACAGTGTTGTTTAGTCCTGTTTGAAACAAGTTGAAAACTGAAAAGTTCAAATGTGCAACTGAAAAGGTCATTCATGGATTTTTCAACACGTGTGTGATTTGTTTTTTGGTTCTATTGGTCAGAATATCAGTGCATGATTGGCTTGTTTTGAAGGAATCCATCGGTTACCAATTTGTCTGATTGGCTCATTAGCAACTGTTTTGTGATGAATCCCATCCCAGACCTCAGCCCGATGCAGGCTGGAAGAATTTGGTATGGCACCAGTGTTAAATGGGTGCTAATTAACTCTAGCGCAATCTGTTTCTGGGGCCACATTTAAGTACAGTAGAGAGTGCATGGGGTAGATCCTGGCTCCACTGCGGACTTGAAAATGTCTGCGGGGTATAATTATGTGCTTTAAATCCCCATGAACTCTTTTTTTTTTTCATTAAATAGACCTTGACTGACATAGAGAAAGAGAGGTGTACCCACCATCCCCGGCACTGAGGCAGCTAAAAAACAGGCAATTAAAATTTAAAAGAAAAATAAGAGACCGCAAATCCCATGTTCTTCCTCCAGCGAGCTGGAAAGGATTTTAGAGTGCACGCCTTCCCACAGGCACGGGAGTGGAGGCAGCGGTCTCCCCTCGCCCTCCAACGTCGCACCGCCCCCATCCCGGCTCCCACCTCCAGGAAGGTGTTTAAATTTTAAAGATTCGAGGGGAAAAAAACATCTTTTCACTCATTGCTTCACTCTACCCCTCGCTGACCTCATTTTAACATGAATGCAATTTAGGTTATCTGTCATTCAGCTATGTCTCGGGCCTGATGGGAACCGCAGTGATTCCTTGGGGCTGGATGAGGGTGGGACACTGTAGGATCGAGAGAGACCCAGACACCGATCAAACAGAAGGGGAGTATTTGTTGAGCACTGCGCGGGGCGGCCAGAATAAGGCGCAGGCAGGGGGGTATTTGTGAGGCGTTCAGCTGCCCCAGGGTTACAGTTTGAAAAGGGGATGCCACTTGATGACCTTGTCAGAAAAGTCACATTTCTGCTCCCAGTCTTAACCTTTAAAATGGCTAAAACAGTTATTAGTAAGAGCAAAAACCAAGGAAATCACACACCCTTCCCAAACCACTGACATGGAGAACAGTGTGGAGCATGTCCTGAAGAACCGGTTTGTGTGAGTCAACAATCACATGTCCAAATGGGATCACTAGTGCTGGTACTTGCTATCCCCAGAAAAAGGATAGAGGATCAGGTTTTCTGCCTACATCCCAAACTCATACATTATGTGAAAAACGCTAAAACAGATCTTGCCCCAAGGCCCTGGATCAGTCTTGTCTGTGCTGCAATCAGTCAAAACAACAAGGTTTCGAAACAACAAGGTATGCAGCTTGATTGTGATTGCTTATTACCCCTAATGCTAAAACTAATGCTGAATACTCACCACCACAATGGTTAGACCACTATGCTCAGACTACACCTGATTTTCTCATGTTTTGTCAGAACTCAGGCAGGGACTCAAGCGCAGACAGAGGAGATAGATGCAAACGGGTTTATTAAATCCAAAGGGCAATCCAAAAACGAAGTCAAGGCAGGCAGAGTCAAAAACCAGAGCAGACATGGTGACCAAAACCACAGGGCAAGAACGAGGAATGAAGTCAGGAAAAAACAGGCAAGAAAACAGAACCGACAAGCAGACACGAAGAAACAAATGGCGAGTAGCGACACAACAAACTGGGGCGAACTGGCAACGAGACAAGACACGAGCAGGACTAAAATAGGGCAAGGCTAATGAGGAGATGGGATGCAGGTGTGCAGGCAGGCAGGTGCAGACAGTCAGGTAATCAGGTGGCCGGCGACAGGGCGGAGAGCAGGGCAGGGCAGAAACACAGGGAAAAAGAAAAGCACATGGACAGGGAAAACAAAACAACCGGCTAAGACCCCACAGTCCTGACATGTTTATTCTGTCGCTTTGCCACATCTTACCATATCATCATGCATTACCCTTATTGAAAGCTCCCAACCAAAGCTTCACAATCTGACAGGAATAAAGACCAGAAATAAAACTTCAGAAAATTCTTCCATGAGCTGTGAAGATTTTTATAGTGACTGTTCAGTCAATCACAGCTGCACCTCTTTGTAAACTCAAGGCATTCAAGCTTCAAAATGAGTGAATACGTACTGGAGCTGGAGCAATCAGGTTTTCCTGAGACCGAAGAGGCTTATGCCGATTATGATTATATATATTCACAAACTGCATGCATTGCATACAAATATTATGAAAACAGTACCTATGAGAAGTCTGAAATGGGTTAGAACAGTTTGGAGTCCAGAAAACCCAAATACATTTCAGTAGATATGAGTTTCCAAAAAATCAACACAAGAAGGTTTGATGTGGTAATAGCAGTACTTTTGTTTGGCTTGGAGTCTGATGAAGGGATTACACCTGGTCGTGGGCCGAGGTTGTTTCCCCCACCTGCATTTGGACATCATGAACAGATTAAAGAAAGGGGGAAGATAGGGGTAAGGAAGGATGTGTGAACAGCTGACACAGAAAGGAAGTGGTGAGATTTTTATAGACATGGACAAGACCAGTTTGTCTAGATTTTTTAAAGACAGTCATTAAGGTGTCAATAAGAATTAACTGACTTTGTTGTCATCAGCTGAATTTTTTCACATATATATATATACACACACGCACACACATATATACATAATATATCTTGGAGTGGACATCTTTGATCTGTTTCCAACAAGTAGGTTCTTTCACATATTAACAGAACTGTGTCTGTGCGAGCTGTACAAGCCTTTTGAAGCCATATGCTGTTATTTAAGGGAAGGGGAAAATACACATGAAAAAAAGGAGTTTTTTTCAGTGAAGTTTATCTAACAGTCACTATGGAACAGGTCTACAACAGATTCCTTTATCCATCTGGGTAATTAAAAACAAGTAAATCTTCCCCATTTATAAACTGGAATGTTCATCGTGGCCTCTGTGCTCCCAGGTCTCCCAAAATTAAAGGCTTCACAGCTTGTGTTACACAGTATGGTGGTGCTTGCACTATGTGAGTCCACCAATCGAAAACACCTCTTTGTTCCCCCGAAGAAGAAGGAAGGGGTACTTAACTGTAAAGAATGAGAATAATTTTTATGAATGGAATGGAAAAAATAGAAATGGACAAAAATACTGCTAAAAAGCAGCCCCAAGCAAAAGTTCAGCCTGTTGAGATGACATTTATGTCCTCTGTGGAAATAAAATCAAATATATGATAATTGGAAAGGATACTTTTAGCAACATTCATTACAGCTCATCCCAGCGTAAAAACAGTATGCATATGATAAGACTGAGCTGATGGAGTTACCCTGCTGTAGCTTTAAAGCCTTTTTATAAATCATTCAGATTCCTGTTCAGGCTGGCTTGCCTAAGTCATCACTATGAAAGCCCAGAGCAAGACTGGGAAACTGCGGTCCTCAAGCGGCACCGCATTCCACAAGCGTTTCCATGGTGTCTCTCAATTGACGGCAGATTGAGAGTTGGTGGGAACAGGGGGCATGTGTCTTTGCTCTCACTCAAATACTGACTGCAATCAAATGATTCAAGGTGGAATGAGCAGAATCCATGGGGCCCTTGAGGGCTGCATTGGCAAATCTCTTTGGGAGAACAGACCCCTGATACTCAGCTCTGGTGGTGGAGAGTCTCAATCCGTTCTGTCTCACGGGTAACTTTTGGATGTTTCAAAAGACCGCACACAAAACAGAGGAAATCTAGGGTTTCACACAGAGTTTTAAATCCAGCACTCATCATTTTGTCTTATGGGTAACTTGCCTGTTTCCTGAGCACATAGACTCAAAAACCAAGTAGAATTGTGTTGGTTGTTGCCAGTTTTAAATACGGTTATCCATCACAAGGAAAAAAAGTAATTATTTTCTTGTGTTGTGTTGCCAGAGTGGGGGATGCAGCATCAGTTTCCAAAATGCTTCTGCCCTGGGCTGACTCTTCATGGCAAAGACCAGACATGCACACGCAGCTGTTCCCACCCCAACCCTGCATCATTTATTTTCTCTCTCTCTCTCTCTCTCTCTCTCTCTCTCTCTCTCTCTCTCTCTCTCTCTCTCTCCCCCCAGTGGTGAGGGTGGATGGGCCCAGCCTGACTCTCCCACTCCATAAGTGCGAGGAGGTGGAGAGGCTCCTGAGTGCCGGCGGCGGAGACGAGGAGGAGGGGACGAACTGGTGCAGCCTGGCCGGGCTGCTGGGCTACGAGGAGGAGCACATCGCCTCCTTCCGCCAGGAGGACCACCCCGTGCGGGCGCTGCTCTCCGACTGGGCCAGCAAGGACTGCGCCAGCGTGGACGCGCTCTGCGTGGCCCTACGCAAGATCAACAGGGACGACATCGCCCGGAGCCTGACCTCTCACCCCCACGCCAACCCCACGGCCACCTCGGCAGTGTGATGCCCCGTTCCCCCCCCCCCCCCCGCAGACCCCATCCCCCCTCCGAATCAACACCACCTCAGGCCTCTGGATCATATGAACAGAAAGAGGGGGGAGTGACAGAGGATTTTTTAACGGAGGATCAGTTCTTCATTAAGGACTATGAGGATGATCCCCTGGATCCATTCTAATGAGGATGGAGGATGTGCCCATGATCTCAGTACTGTCTCCCCTCCTCTCCTGCCTACAATCCCTCTGCTTGTTCCTCACACATACTACTCCATAACGTCCCGCCCTCTGATCCCTCCCGCTGCCAGTACTGCAATGCCAGGTCTTGAGGGAATGAACCTATCCAGTATTCATGATTCCCCTGGTACACAAATCAAGTGAGATAAGAGGCTCCATCTCATGAGAAACTCACTGTGATTTTATATGTGGACTTTATGCCTTAGACTAGCAGAGACAAACAAACTTCCCCACTAATGGTTCTCGAATACCCCCGGTAGGATTTCTATTCCTCCCTCCCATTTCCAGCCAAGGTGTGCTTGGAGGTGATTGGTTTTCTCATTAATGCCTCTGTTCCATTCTCCTCCACCAAACTCAATCACTGTGTAGGAATGGAAGCCACAAACCTACCTGGAACTCAACAAACCGCTCAGAGCTCCTTTGCTGCGGAGGTTAATGAGCCCTTTTACAGACAAGCAAACCAAAAAATAGCTCTATGTTAATCACATTGTATACTTCTGTAAAACATAGCGTGTCATTGTCAAGTATTATATACTACAGGACTACAGCTTGTGCCTGGGTCTTTCATGGCTAACTGCAGCCTGCTTCTTGGACTGTGGGTTGAGTGAATGGCCAGTTATGGGGAACTGCACAGAAAGACAGCATGCCAAGGTTGACTTCAGTGCCCATACTGACAGGATAAGAACCACTGTGACAGTGATATCTGCCACACAGCAACAACCCCAGCAACTCTGTCACCACCATGGACATGGATAAAATCTTTGTTTTTTTTTTTTTTTTTTTTTTTCTTGCAGTTCATATTTTGAATGTAACCTAGCTCTTTTTTCATTATTTTACAATGAATTACCTTTTTGTTATTCTTGTTACAAAGTTTACAAGTTAACGAGGCTTGAATATGCAACTCATGGAATGTGACTACACAGTATTACCCAGCCTTGTCTCCAGGTAGCCTTTATACCTAAATAATCCTGTTCATTCTTCCAATAACACAAACACACGCAAGCACACAGAAAAACACACAGACACACCCTCTCAGAATGCATGTAAACACAGACACATATACATACCCCCTGCTGATAGAAATGCACATTCAAGATTCAAGATTCAAGATTCAAGAGTTTTATTGTCATGTGCACAGCAGAACACACAGTTACACAGCAATGAAATTCTTACTCTGCTAATCAGTAGCAAAAATAAATAAGTCTGAACAAAATAAGTAAATCTGAACAAAAGAAGAAATCTAATAAAACACTGGAGAAACATGAGAAGAAGAAGAATGAGGTAGAACTGTAGAATGAGGTAGAACTGTAGTGTGCAATGTTGCGGTCCATGTGCATCTCAGCAGAGAGCAGCCATAAAGTGCACTTGTGCATTGTTGTAACAATGGTCATTGGTGGGGGTAGCAGCAAAACAGTTGTGTAGTGTGTGAGGAGTTGAGTGGTGTTCCTTGAGGTATGTGTGTATCAGTCAGTAACTCCTGGTTCAAAGAGGTTGAGAGACCAGGTGTCAGATGAATTCACGAATTGCCTGTGGATAGAAACTGTTTGTTACACTATGGATCATACTTCTATTTTGCCTGAGGGTAGAAGTGCGAAGAGGCTGTGCTGGGGGTGTGAACTGTCCCTGATGATGTTGTGGGCCCTCCTGATGACCCTGGTGTGGTATGTGTCCTGCAATGGGGAAGGCTGCTCCTGAAATGGACTCTGCTGTTTTAATCACACGTTGGAGAGCCTTCCTGTCCTGAGCAGTAAGTTTCCATACCAAACAGTGATGGAGCTGGTAAGCAGTCTCGAAGATCCTGAAGGCTGAGAATTTTGGGGTGACATCCCAAATTTCTCAGCCTTCTTAGAAAGTACAGTCCCTGGGACTTCCTGATGGTGTGCTGGGTGTTGTGAGACCAGGTGAGATCCTCACTGATGTGTACACCGAGAATTTGACACCCTTCCACCTCGGTCTCCCCATTTTGCAGTGGTGTGAGCTCTCTTCCTTGGATCAACAATCATTTCCTTGGTCTTGTCCGAGTTGGTAGAATTGTTGTCCTTCACCAGGCCACCAGATCTGCCACCTCCTTCCTGTACGCCGTCTCATCCCCACCAGTGATCAAAATGACTGTTGTGTCGTCAAACTAATGATGCTGGTATAATTAGGCCAGTCGGCGTGAAGAGTGTGTCAGCACAGCCCTGGGGGTCCCTTGCTCATTCTTGTGCTGGATGTGTTGCCAACTCTGACTGACTGGGGTCTGTCTGTTAGAAAGTTCAACCCAGTTACAGAGGGTGGGTTTAGTCCGAGGGTGAGGAGCTTTTGAGAGAGTTTATGAGGGACGAAAGAGAATGCTGAGCTGTAGTCGATAAACAGCATTCTAACAGACTGTGCTTGCCCTCTAGATGTGTGAGGCTTTTGCAGTGTTGATTGCGTCGCAAGTGGACCGCTCCTTTGTAAGCAAACTGCAGAGGGTCTGAGGTGTCCGGATGGTTTCTTAATGTGAGCCATGACTATCCTTTCACGCACTTCATCACAATGGGAGTGAGTGCCACAGGCATGTCATTCAGGCAGGTCACGGTGCTTTTCTTTGGGAGGGGCACAATGGTGGTGGACTTGAAGCAGGAGGGCACACTGCTTGCTCAAGGGACAGACTGAATATGTCTGCAAGTCAGCCAGCTCTGCTGAAATAGCAGGGGATGTTATCTGGTCCAGCTGCCTTCCGAGGGTTTATCCTCCTCAGAGCCTTAGTCTGCCGCTGACACAGTGAGTGATGTGTTCTGTGTGCCTCCATGGCCATGGCCTCTCTCTGTTGGTGGTCGGTGTTGAGGGCCTCAAAATGTAAACTCATTCAGCTCATCTGGCAGCGTGGCGTCCTGTTTGTGACCCCCTACCAAAATGGTAGTCCGTGATCCACTGCAGGCCTTGCCACATTAAAAAGAGTGGCTGGACAAAGGTTTTGTATGACCCTTGGCTTCTCTGATAGACTTCCGCAGGTCGCATCTGGCCCTTTGTACTCCTCAGAGTTGCCTGAACAAATGCGGCCAAAAACTGGATGGATCGGACTTCCCGTTTATCCAGGGTTTCTGGTTTAGTTACTGCATCTTTTTTGTTCTCAATGCAGGTGCTGATATAGCCAGTTACCCCTGAGAGTCCTCTAAATCAACAGTAAGTCCTCTCTCAGGCAGCAGTTTTAAACATGCAGTTTGTACTATCAAAGCAGTCCTGAAGCATCAGATGTGTTTCCTCAGTCCACACTTTGTTTTACTTACTGGTGGAGCTTGCTTTTTTGTTGTGGTATGATGGGTGAGGAATACGGAGATGTGGTCGGACTGTCCAGCCAATTAGGCGCCTCACGTTGCTGTAAACATGGTCTAGAATGTTGCTCTCCTCGTGGAAAGCTGATGTGCTGGTGGTTGGGGAGGACAGTCAATTTGCAGTGATTGAAATCGCCTGACATAACACAGCGTGGGGTGTGCAGTTTCTTGTTTGCTGATCGTCCTATGCAGCAGCCCTTCAATAGCGGAACATGTCTTGGGCATGGGCCCAGAATGAACATGACAACTCCTCGGCAGGTAAACACACCCATACTTCACCATCAGCAGCTCTTGTCAGTTGAGCAGTTTCATTTCTGACAGTCTGCACATCCGTACACCACCTGTTGTTGACATGGAACAATCACCACCGCCTTTTCTTTCCAATGGTCCCCGATACACGGAGTGTATGTTAACTGAATCGCAAAGGTGCTGCTAATTGTCTCCGTGAGGATGAGTTATTTGTCTCTTATCTCTGAGCTGTAATCCTGGCTGTTAGCTTGTTCTCAAGGGAGCGATTGGCTAAAGTAGGCTATTTTCTCTTTTAGCCTGGCATGAGCCCACCTCTCTATTCCACATGACTGCTCTGTCCTTCGCCACGCTGTTCAGAAGTGTAAATGGGCCTTGCCGGTTGTAGTATTGGAGTCAGAACGCAGAAGAAAGTCAAAGTCATCACTGAAGCTAAGTTCTGGTGAACTTTGCCGATGTCCAGTAGTGCTCTTTCTGCTATATTTCACTTTGTTTAAGTTTTTTTTGTGTTTAAGATAAATTTAAAGTTAAAATAAATAATAAATTGGTGCCGGGAGGATAACGCAGAGAGTCTGCCTGTGGTTGAAGATTGCCTACAGAGAGATATGAGTGCGCACTTACACACACACACACACACACACACAGCAGGAGCAGTAGCAGCAGCAGTAGCAGCAGTAGCAGCAGCAGTAGCAGTAGCAGCAGCATTCACTGGTGAACACACATCAGAAGACAAGCTTTTCAGGACAAATATTCCTACTGTCATCTCAGCCTCCATTCCCCAATGCAACTCTTGAGAAACCTGTTGTAATTATGGTTGGGTTTTATGGTAAAGCATTTGGCAGACTGTGGAATCTGATGAATCTGTAAAATCTTGTAATAAGACACCAACACTATAAATCAGTCTTCTATTTTTGAGTGGGTATTTAAGAACATTAACAAGGCACTGGAGATAAGGCTAACAAGTCTCCTTTACTTTGTCTCTTATAAACACCATATATCGCACACTTACAGTAAATGTAGTAAAACGTAACTTTAGCGTATGAAGATAAGGCTGATATCCAGGGGTGTGTTATTTCTCAGGGTCCCTCATGTGTGGTATGATTTTTGCATCTGCTGTTCAACTGTAAGTTAAAGAGCAGATACAATTAGCTACATTTTGATGAGTCTGTGAGAGAAGGGCAGAGAAGTGTTGGGAGTTGAAAAAAATGTCCAAATTCAAGTCCTGTTCAACTGAATTTGTATGACCCAATTCAAAGACAAAATACTTTGTAAAACTAATGTATGCTAAATTAGTCAGGGCATAGGGTGTGTACACAGTTGTTTATTTCTTGTTCGGCTCACACTGAGCAAACCTCAAAAAATAGGTGGATTTAGTCTTAAGGGGTCACTTTTTAGAAAGAGACTCTCTGAGTATGAATCCAGACTGTGCTCTTGTGGCAAGGCTTTGGGTTGAGAGCAAGGTGAACAGCTGCTTTGTAAGTGAGCCAGTCTGTGTTGCTTTTCTTATCAAACACAATTCACGCTCTTCTAATAGGTCCAAACTCTGCATGTAACACACCAGGGTCAGTGATAGATGAGCACTCTCTGTGTAACACGTTTAAGTCAAGATTAGAAATAGCAGGGAGTGAACATCATTGCTGCCCTCCAGAGTCACAGCAGGAGCACCACCACACGGGCGGGAGGGGTATTACACACACAAAATGCAAATTTTGGTGATGCTTCTCAGTCCAGCTTAGGGCATACCAAAATAAACACACAAACCGAACATTAAAATTGGCTGGACAAAGGTTTTGCATGACCCTTGCTCAGTACTTCCACAGTGCAATGTTTGGAATCCTAATCTCGGCCAAAAACTGGATGGAGAGCAATTTCAAACACATTACTCCCATGGTGTTTGTCCACTGCGGTGTCATTAAAGCGTATGCAGAGATAACTGGCAGGGCTTCAGCATGCATTAGATAGCCATGTGGTCCTCAACTGTGAGTCATTCTCTGTACCGTGGCGTTTGCATTTTTCATTGGTATTGATGGCTGGTGTGAATATGGCCGATCCAGCCAATTAGGGAACCCATTAGTTACGCTGTTCAGCACACCAATCAATTTGCATTTGACATAATGCTCGTCTGAAGGTCCTATGTAGCTTGTGCTTCAAAGGGAACATGTATGGGCAGGGCCCAACAAACATGACAACATGTAAACACACCCATACTTGACCAATCAGATTTTTTCAGGACATTTTCATTTCTGAGGATAGTGTCAAGTGAGCATACTGATACCTGGAACAATCAAAATTTAAAAAATGGTCAAGATACATAAATATATAAACCATACAAAGCTTAATTTCCCTATAGTTATTTGTTCCATTTCTCTTTATTGTTGTTAGCCTGTTAGGAGTATGAATAGTATTTTCTTTTCAGAATCAGTATTCCACATGACTGGTTTGTAGCACTTAGAAGTGTAAATATGTATTACAACGCACTTACAATATTACATCACAAGTGCCTGGGAAACGCTTCAGGTCTCTTTTGATGTTTTCATTTGTTTTGTTTTTTTTGTGTGTGTTTTGTTATTATTGTTGTTATTCAAGTTTTGTGGTTGAAGATTTATGATTTTAGCCCATACCACAGGTCTGTGCAGAAGCCCTGTGGCCGTACTACATCCTTGACCCTGCAGGACACTGTGCCCTAACTGCACTCCGCCTCCATGCCCCCCTACACTAAGGAGACCCCTCTTTTTATTGGTTGGCTCGCTGCCTCCTATTTCTGTTCATTTTCATGCCAAAGAGCCAGAGCCAGGGTCTAATATGTATTTTTTTTGTTTTCATCACATGACATTGTAATGGTCTTTTGGCATGTCGCTTTAGAAGTCAAATTTTCATCACAACTCTAACATCCATCCGACAAATGCTGAAGTAGCCATTTTCACCTAGCAATATGCTTGTGGCCTCTAACAGACAGGACATTTGTTTACACTTTTCACAGGTTTCCTCACTGCTAAGTGGACTGGAATGAGATGTAAAGGATATGGTGTAGTGATAAGCCTCCTACAGACTGTGCACCAGTGGAAAGTTAACCTTTGCACTTGGTAGAAGGTTCTCTTTAAGGAGGAGATCGGGTTGTTGGTCTGCCCCTATTATGTAAAAGCATTTCTACAGGCCTCCAGTGACTGTATTTTAGAGGCCTCCTGTGATTGCATCGTACAGGCCTCGTGTGATTGTATTGTACAGAGCCCCATGTCAATGTCTTTTTGACCTGAAGGCAGCAAAGAGCCATCTCTATGGTTCTCCAAGGTGATGGGGTTCAGGGATGCCTGGGACTCTGATCTCTGGGAAGGAACATTTAAAAATAAACAGGCTAAATGCTCTCTGTAACGATTAATAATGCACACTGTATTATGTAAATGTGAATTTATTAGAATTTTACAGCAGACATACATTAAACAATAAAAATGAGCAATTAAATAAACCAGTGAAAGTAATACAATAAAACATTACTGGCTTTCATGTCGAACTATGAAATACTCTGATACCTAACAGAATATTAAGATTAAATATAACTGCAGCTAGCACTGACTAGAGGCAAGGCTAAAAACAGTCACCAATACTTACAACTGGTGGCAAAAATGTGATGAGTACAGATGACCCTGACTTTTACAACATAATATGTTCCTGGACACACTGTCATAAACTGGACTATTTGGATTCAGCCAAATGTTCATTAGATATTAATATTCTGTTTCAGGATGCACACAGTGTAATGGTCCAGAAATGACAGTACATACAGAACAATAAAACATTACATATTCAGTTATTGCAAACAACATAAAAATTATAGACAGCACAACAAAATTAATGTCTCACAATGGTAAAAAAAAATTGTTGTGTTTTCAGACCTTTTTTTTAACCTCACTCTTTGTTCGATTTGGACTTTGTGTCACAAGACAGAGGTTGCCTGTAATAACTTAATGAGTCTCCAAGTGTCAAATGAATTGCAAATCATACATGCAATATCATCATTTTAGGTAGACTAGCAAGAGTTTGAGACCTAGCAAGAATGTGACCACCAAAATGGGTCAAATTCAGTGGTTTATATTAGCCATCTTCATAAATCACTCATTGTGAACTTTTGGGACATGTTTGCATGTCCATGTGTATTATTTTTCATGTTAATATGCTCAACGAATACTTCAGACACTATAGACTTCATTCATATAGTGGTGTTCCTTGTGAAGGGAAGAGCATACAGTATGTGGCTTTGACACTTGCATATCTGAGACCTCTATGATAATTTTTAACAAAGCGTGCTACCACCAAGTGTCTGATTAGCACCATATGGACTCCAAAATGGCTGAATAATCAAAAAACAGAACTTCCCAATACATTTTAATGAAGTATTATAATTTAAGCAAGTATAATTATTATTTTTTCTCTTACATACAGATTTCAGTGGTCACTGTCAGTCAGTGTAAGGACTTTAAAAATACAGACCACTGCTTTATAGTGGCCTCTGTCTTGCACTTGGTCTCCTATGTTCAACAGGGGTGATTTTCCCCCCAAAAAAAACCATAAGTGAATGTCGACATCCAATTAGACAGGCATCTTAAATCATATTTTTTAAGATGAAGAACCGACAATGTCTTGGAGAACATTCCAGAGTGCCTTTCATGTGAATTGCAGGCAATTAAGATACTTTCACTGGTTAGCTTTTTGGTTAAAAGGAAATACAGAGATTTTTTTGTGGTTGGAGGTACATGGCAGATAGAATGTGGCCCATTCAGTCCACAATGAGGCTGGCAGGAAGAGCACATTACGAGGAGAAACAGGATCAATATGGGCAGGGATGAATTCCACTGGTTTGCAATTGAGAAGTGGTTTAATCTGATCAGTGGATCAATCAAGCTGTGCTGGTAAATTGAACCACCAATCTGATGCTAAATGTCTTTTTTCCAAGATGATTCAAGCAAATGAGTCAGCTCAAAATGTGGAGACGAGGATATATTTAAAAAAATCGATTGCAAGCACCCCTATGATATCCTATGACATGAAGACATACATCCTTGTGTGATTTTTTTTCCAAGATGCCATTTTTAAAATGAACTAACCGGTGCAGGAACTGTAAGCTGAGATTCAGGAACTGAAAATATTCAGGTTGTTTTTACAGTCAGAATCACTTACATAGCCAGAAGACTCACAGCATGATTGAATTTTACATATCAGTCCAGGGGAAAAAAGCCACATCACTTGCAACAATCATGCAAGCAAACAGAGAAGAGAGCATTTAAAAAAACAGTCAAAAGGTATTAGCCTTAAGACACCAGTCTCTAACAAGATACATTAAAATATTGATTAAGATGGACACGTCACAGCTGCAACATCTTGTACACAGATCCACTATCGAACCAAGACACAAGAAAGCCAGATAAAAGGAGGTTTAAAATGTATGTTCTACTTCCAGCTGCAAATGGCTTTTTTTCCCCTTAAAAAGCAAGCTGGAGCAGCCAAACATGCAGAGCTGGCATCGTGACCATTGGGTTTATTACTCAACACAATGAAAGCCCTGTTTGTTTTCATGAGGGTGCTTGTACCATGTTAAGGCAGAAAACCCCTGTGACATATCAACAGCAACATGCATAGAAGCATACAGAGTCACGCGTCTCTAAAAGCTCTGTCCCAGAGGAAGCAACTCTAGGGAACCTGGAAGATGCATGTTTTATATGGAACCTTTACAAAGAAGTGGAGGGCTGGAGTTCTACACATGTGCTAGAGGGTTATAGACATGTACTGGAGCTATTAAGTGCAATCAAGTGTGCAAGTGGTGTGAGGAAATAAAACACGCACACACGCACACAAGCACGCATGCATGTGTAGTAAGGTTCAGCACAGGGTTGGGACAGAAGTCTGTCCTTTCCTCACCGAGCTGGCCCATGACCCACATCAATGAAGGCATGGCCCCCCATCACCCCCTCTGGGCTACTTGGAGCTCTCTGGGCTCCCTGGAGCGGCTGTACCTGCACAGGCCAACTTGCTCAGGTAATTTCCCTAGGCTCTCTTTGAACTCCAGTAGGTGCCACGCCATTACACCATCCATGTGCAACATCCATTCATATGCCACATCTGAGAAGTTAGAGAGGAGAGTGAATGAGCCCAGTGCAGATCAGGCCATGCAAAGAAAAACCCTTGGTTCATTGTCAGCATGGTTCCTCCCTGTCCTCCAGCTGTCACTGACTAGAGATGGTACGGCTCGCTCCTACTCCTCATTTTCTGCTTAGATCATCCATTTGTTTCCAAGTGTTTGCGGTAATAAGTGTGCAGAGAGCCACACACAGCAGGGAGTGCTCACGACCGGGCCCATTGCGGAAAGAATGTGCTGAACGTGTGCGGAAATGACTCAATCCACAACTGCGACTCAATTGTTGCACCAGTACCTCTGGGGGGGAAAGGGACCACCCTGCCACTGCACTCAAGATCCAGCTTTCCAATAGGTAGAACATTCTTTAGATCCTAAACATCAAAACTGACCTGCTCTTGTGTGGAGTGCATGTACACACACACACACACACACACACACACACACACACACACACACACACACACACACTGATTGCACCATCACTGACACTTCGTTGTGAGCTTCCTCTTGTGTCAGTCATTAAGTGTGACGAAAGCATTGAGCCATCTGTTCGTCTGTACCACTCACCGCCTCCCCCTGCAACAAATCACTAAATCACATGACAACGAGCTTTCATCTTCTCCTGGGTTTCACTTCAGTCTCAGCTGATTCCTGTTTTCAATGGATAATTCATCCAAACCACAACATATTACACAAATGGGTTCAATATGAGACAAGCAGCACACTGCTCTGCCAGTGTCCTCCTGCACGCAAACACATAATTACTGTCCCACAAGTTTAAAATATGCCATAGCTGTGACACAATAGACCAGTGTTTCAACTTATTAATCACCCCCCACACACACTCTCACACATACACACACTCTTTCTCTCTCTCTCTCTCTCTTACTCACACACACACACACACACTCACACAGACACACACACACACACACACACACACACACACACACACACACTCTCTCTCTCTCAAAAAATGAAAGCAAAGCTGAAAAAGATGGAAAAATCACACACAATGTGTGTTGTCCCAACACACAATATTTTGTTAGGTGATATGGCACAGTATTTGATTTAAATTCAGACAATATTCAGCACTAGACAGGCAAATGGCTTACTGTAGAATCAGACATTCTCTGAGCATTATAGATACACTGGTCTTTTGGGTACAATGAGTAAAGAGTACAACAATAAGTTTTCCTGTCTCATGGCTGAGGCTAAGTTGGGCTAGAAGCTGGATAAAGACGTCCTGTAAAAAGCAGCTTGCTGATGGAAGTGGTGCTGTTGGACCATCAGCGGGGTCACAAAGACACAGTCTCATCTCTTGCCTAAGCAGATGACTGCTCCCCTAAGAGCTGTGAAAGGGACACTGTGCAGTAGGAGATGCCATCCTTTGGACGAGAAGTTAAATCAAGATTCTTATTCACTGTGATAAATAAAGATCCCGTAGCATGACTTGAGGAAATGGAGGAGGACACAATTTTCACCTAAGATCCCCTGTCACATCAACACCATGCAATGCCAGAAGAGCACAAGCTGAACAGCATAAGGGACATGCAATAATATACTGTTGAAATTTTATGGCGCACAGCCAGAAAGAGGAGATGCTAAAAACACCCGCACGCCTCTTCATCTCTGAGCAGGCTCCACGCCTCAGTGATCACAAGGAGACAGTCCTTTTTAATGAGCTGTATAAATTGTTTTTATGATAATGCATTAATGCCTCTGTGTTTTGCCAGGCCCATTAAAGTGAAACAATAAAGAATGTCTGTCAACCAGTAATAGATTTTTTCCCAGTGCATCTATGGATGCAAATTGTTTTCATCAGACATGAACAACAAATCATTGTTTTAAAAAAGGGTGGGTGTGTATTGTCCACGGGTCAAATACCTTGAGAAAGAGAAATAATTTTTCTTGTTTTGTTTTTTCACCAATCAAGCCATGTGGGAAAGCCTTGTGATTAAAACTATTGACATTTGAAAGCTGCCAAATAATGCTGCAGCTCGAAGTGGAGATGAATGATAATGTCCAACCTTTTTTAAATTGCACAGTGGGTGCCTTTACCCAGGTAGATTTAGACAGAACTTCTTTTCGCATTCTTAGGGGAACGGAGGTGACATGACTCACTCAAGTGTATAACAGCAGTGGTTTCTCAAATGTGAACCAAAGACCCCTCAGGTCAAGATCCTAGTTCCACAACTGTAACAGCACATGCAGCCCCACGTGTTTCAAAACCAAAACGCAAATGAAAACAGCTTCTCCCCTAGGAGGCAAAGAGTACAAACACTTCTGAATTTGTACTTGTCTCATACTGAAGTTTTACTTGACCACAAGATCCCTGGCATGGTGGTTTCATGCACTGATGTACTCCCTCTGACTGAAAGAAACGAAGAGGCAAGATGCTGTGTTTCTATATGGGGTCGTGAAATGCACCAGACAAACACATATTTCAAATGAATGTGTCGCTGACATTGGCTATGTGACTGTTTTACCATTATGTCTGTTTTACCAATACACATTATGTTGTAAATGCTTGGTCATAACTCTTACTTGGCAGGAATCTAAAAGAGAACTCTACGCTCTGTAAAAAGCCAAGTTCTGCACTGCTGTAATGTCAGTGTAACATCTGTAACCGAGAAAAATTCAGAGCACACAGTCACTGAACCTCAGAATGGGGCAAACATCTGTACTGTCCAACAGCAATTTCTCCCTTTTTTTATGTTAGTGGCACTTATGGCAACCAAAGCAGTCATTCATAAATATTTATTAGCTTAAAAGACACCTTTATTTAAAAGGATTTACAGGTTTCCATCATCTTCTTTTTTTACTTATTAACCATTCATACAGTTTGTAATTACTAATTAAAGTGAACAGCAGCATTACCTCACCCAGGAGTTAACGGGTAACATTCTGGTAAGTTCAGTTCCCTAATTACCATGCTGCACACCTGCACTATGCGATGTACTTCCACACGTGTACACACTTTGCTGCATGCAGTCCACACGCGATGATGTGGTGTTTTGCCACCTTTGTCATGTCTGTACATAAAACTTAACACTGTGCACAGATCATGATATACTTGTGACATTCCTCTATAATTACAATTACGGAATAAGATGAGTTAAACAGTTAGTTCTGTTTAATCTCTCCTGCATTTTTTCCTTTCAATTTATTTTCTGTTCTTGCCTTTATAAATGATGGTGAGAGCGAGAAAAATTCATTCTTTTACAAAATCTTATGTGCAGGACAGCTGTTGTCGATTGCTGTCATTTACAGCATGCAGGTAGAGGTGGAAACATACTCATCACTGATATGGCAGCACTGTCAAGGAATACTACTACTACTATTTTTAATACTACCAATATATTATTTTCAAAGGGAAATTTTCTCTGTATTTTTCTATTCACTGCATTTTTCCCCATATTGTTGAAAACTATTCTGAAAACTAAAGTTTGGCATTAATGTGTTGTTGGTGGGTGTTTATCGAGGTAGGTGTTTGCGTGTGATACAGTACATATGTATTGTATGTATCTGGCATTTCATCTTACTCTCTGCAAAGTTGTCACCTACACTAAATGTAGTATAGGCACTGCGTGACATTTGTTCCATGTTTATTTACAGCTTAGACCAACACATTTAATGCAAGATAAAATGTGTTCAATACAGAAAATCTGGGTGCATTTAAGACTGAATTCCTCCCATTCCTCATTTTCCCCTTTTGTGCACCACTCACCGCAGTGGCACATGGGATTTCCTGTGATTGCATAATACCAGACATCGTTGTGCTCTGCAGGCTGTGCATTACACATGTAAATGCACTTTAGGATGGACAACTGCTCCGCTGGAGAAAGCCTCCAGTGAAAACGAATGAAAGCAGGACACATCTCGCAAGACTCAGGCTCCATGGAAAGATGTTCAAAGCTATTATAGGGAAAGTCCCCCTTCCATACCAGCTCCTCTCTCTCGCAAGACGTTTGGCCTCCTTGGAAGGTTGACTCACTGTAAGAGAGTGGCCCATGCCCAAATTGAACCCCTCTGGCTTTTAATTTATTCATTTCTTTGGCCTTTAGACCGTAGAAATATCAAAACAAGAATCTGCACAGCACATGTTGGAACAAAGAGAGAAAGAAAGACTGGGAGAGGTGATGGATAGAGCCCGCAGTTGGTGCAGAAGAGAGGGGTAGGTGAGCAGCCATCTCTTTGCGCTCCCCTCTGTTTTGCGTTATGCTCTGGTGAGGTCACTAATCCGAGGAGCT
The DNA here is from genome assembly GCA_019176425.1 of Megalops atlanticus. NCBI lineage: Eukaryota > Metazoa > Chordata > Actinopteri > Elopiformes > Megalopidae > Megalops > Megalops atlanticus. The sequence continues at coordinate 16,294,156 of CM032893.1, forward strand.
AATGGGTTCAGCCAGGTCTTGATTGGGGTGGCAGGAGATGAAGGCTGAGGCATGGTTAAGATTTTACAGGACATAAGGATCAACATCGGGTTTGGTTACCCTCTCCTACAGCCTGTGACAACCTGTTCACAGCAAAACCACACTGCAGAACTAACCCTCCTCTGGGTTACCGTTAAAAATCTGTCCAGAACAGTAAAAGTCCATATCAAAACAGTGTTTTCCTGTGGCATCACCAATCTTTCATAATAATCCTGCCTGCTCCCTGTTCTACACACTGTGTACCAAATAAAACACAGAAGTTGGTTTATGACAACAGGGTGTTACATCATCCATCTGAGTACAGGGATCCAAGAGTAACCTCCTACAGTGATAAGGTGACAGCAAGTTATTATGAGCCTTGAGAGCTAAAGGTAAGTACAGGGAATCAAGTGTACAGTGAGTGAAAAAAGCACATGCTTAGCATATATGACATACAACATTCCAGTCTCATTCCAGCATGGCCCAATAAGTTATTGTTGTCAAAGGTAAACCAATGGCTATTTATTTGAATTTAGTTTTAATTTTTGCATTTAGATTTTTAAACACAGCAAGCACATAACAGAGAGCATAACAGTTCACTGTGGAAAACACACTCCCTAGACCCTGCTGCGGATATGCAGTTTCAGTTGCCATTTTTACTGTTCACTTCAACATGAAACTTTCACTTCAACAACAGCAGAGATTCTAAACATGACATACAGTCTGACACCTTATTATAGCCAATAGAGAACATCTGTTTGTCCTCCAGCTAACCTACCACCACCAGTAACACCTTACACAAACAAATGACACAAGCAGCCATGTTGCATGCCTTCCCAACATTATTACATTACTGAATCTTTGCCCCTGTTCATAGAACAGCAGCTCTTTATAATTAATTTGCCGTTCAAGAAATGATTTTTGTTTTATTTTTGTTTTGTTTGAAGGGTGGGAGTGCTGTGGGTGAAGGTTGAAGCATCTCTATTCAAAATATCATACAGCATGTTAGCTTTCAATATGCAGTAGGACAGCCACACAACCCCAACTCTGCATCTCTTCTTTCAGTATGCAGTATTGCAGCCACACAACCTCAGCTGTGCATTTCTAGATTCATTTAGGGGACACCAGTCCTTTATCATGTCACTTTTACACAGACACACGCATCAAGATAGATTAAGATGATTATTGCAACATCAATATTTTTAAGCTCATGACATAACAACATGACTTAGAGCAAATTAAAAGGAGCTTTCTTATTGAAAAGTGAGGAATAGATTCATTTTACATGTAACATGGGACCTTAAATGAAAATAAAATTTTGTGTAAAAAGTATATAAACATGAAGATGGATGCAGCATGGAGTTTCCTCGTCAATGGAAAAACCATAGATGACTTTTTTAATCAAAGCGGCACGTGGTACCATTCCTAACACTATTCACTATAATTAATACAAAACTCTGTATGCTGTATATGTCTGAGCAGTACATGCCATAGTTATAACAGGTCATGTAATATCTGCTCACAGGAAACAGAGCTTTCTTTTTTACCGATGGATAAGAGCCATGTTGTCACGGTTTCAGCTACCATGGAAGAATTCCTTGCATATAAATCCTTGACTGAACATTAAAAGACGACACTTTGTCCTGCAGCCTAAGCGCAACAGATAATCCGAGGAACAATCCTTAGTATTGCTCCTTACAGCAGAGAAGACAATCTACGCTGTTTACTGTAGCTTTGCTAATCCACCTCAGTGACTGTCCTGATCGCTCAGTGACACACTGCCACTGGCGTGTAAATGAGATCATAGAAAAAGGGGATATTTGCAGGCTAAAAATCACTCATTCCACTTAATCAAAGACTCCAGTCAATAAGACTCCCTAAAGACTGTGGATAGGCATTTGGAGCTGTTCCTTTCCAGTGAGCACAAAGGTAAATTACTGGCTGAAGCAATCTGGAGAAATCCATACGCATTAAGCAACAAAATCACTTAGCAGCAAAACCTCCAAACAAGATAATATACCTCAGTGCCATAAACACTTCACATATTACCCTGAAACCTAAAACTGGAATGAAAGACATCAGAAAGAAGTGCTTCTGTCTGAAAACCTGCATCACAAGAGTGTTCGTTTTACGTTCTTACAATACAGAGCACCACTTTGCTCAATATTTTCCCTCTTCACTCTGTCATACCTTGAAAATGTCATCCCTTGCTGAACTAACTAAAGTACTGAACTTTCATGAACTAATGAAAGTATCATGAAAATATCATGTCAATATCATTACTATCACTATCATGTGTCAATTCCAATTCCTACAGTCCATTATTAAATCTATGGTGAGATCACACAGAACCTGTTCTACACAGTCAGAGCATGGGCAAAGGCTTTGAACCCACAGTACAACAATGGTGATAATGTTGCTCTGCTGGTCAATTCTGCTCTGGAACATTTTAGAAGATGTTCTTTGAGGAAGCAGCTGCAGACATATGGATTCATTTCAGGATCAATGCATTTCTTTCCATTTGACTTGGATTTAAAGAGACGTGCCTGGGTTTCACAAGGATGCTACCAATTAGGACGTCATAACACCACCAAATCCAAACCATGTTTTGTGTGGCATTTTTTAGCCGGCCTGTCTTAGCCCCCCTTTGCAACTGAATTATTGGAATCACCAACTGCACCAACGGCTCATCACACTTTGACAATCTCATGCATGTAGGGATATTGATGACAATCTGTAGTGAATTCTTTGCACACCACAATCCCCACAATGGACCACAGAGAAGCTGACACCAGATGTGGCATAGATGCATCACCTCTAATGTCATCTGTGCAGCCCATAGGCACCTGAAGAATCACAGGGTACCTGCCAGAACCCCTGCCAGGAAACCCACCCCTACCCCGTGGAAGGAAGCCAATTTTGCTGCCATGGATTCCAAGTCATTATAAACTGATGACATGGCTTGGCTCAGACTCTGGGTGTAGGGCTCAGCCTGTGCTTGGAATATGTGCCTTAGCTGACTGAGCTATTCGGTCACAATTATGCATGGTATTCTGATGCAACCCAAGTCTCACATATTTTTAAAGTGCTGCAGGCCCCAGAACATCTTTAGAGCTTGCATTTTTTCTGGTAGTGCCTACATCAGTCTAAGTTCCATTGGTTTATAAATCAATGAGCAAGGTCTCTCATCTGGGGTAACAAGCATTGGAAACCATACTAATGGCCTAATTCAACATGTTAAGGACACACCTATAGCTTGTCTCTCACAGAGCTGAACTACAGCTAACACAGGCCAGTGCAAGTGTGGCTTTGATGAGCCTCCTCTGGCCAATCAGAAAACTCAGGGAAGAGTTGATCCTGGGGAGCAGAGTACACCATGCTGGGGTTCACTAGCCTCTGTCTATCCCAAGGTGCCCCACCATCACTGAGCTTCCCTCAGAGCCAGATAGTCTGATAATGCAATATAATGTCGAGGATGACGTGCCACGCTGTGTTTAGCATCATGCTGTGATGCTCTCTCTAACAGTTTAAATGGAGAGTCATTCACTTGGCTCATTCTGGTTGAAGATTGAGAAGTTTTAACGTATAGGACTGAAATGGATCAGAACAACAGCCTTTCACAGAATGAGTAATGAAACATGAGCATCTTCCAATCAGACATGGCATTAGTGGACCATTACGTATACACTGAGTATGTAATGCATCATTTTATACAAGTTTAAATTATTAAAATACATATTGTACATTTACGATAAAAGTAACATAAGAAAGCATGGCTAAAGAATAAGGCTTTGTATTACACAGTAAAAATAGGTGCTCAATATTGCTCATGTCTGCCTTGTCCCTGCTACAATACCCAGTCAATTTATGGCTGGCTGCAGCCAGTTTTATCTCTATATATAAAAGTGGAAGCAGCTGTATCATTGTTTCCTGGTGGGGTGCTTCATGTATATGTCACCTGGATTCTGAGAAGGATCACTCCACACCACTAAAACCAGAAACTGCACACTCCCATGCACTGAAATTACAACAAAACTGGCCAATGGTCATAGGCAAATTTAAAGTCACATACAGAAAAAAAAAACAAGTGTGATCATTCTAAGTGCATTTCCAGTGTTCTCCAGTTAGACATATTCACATAGTTTTAATGATAAAAGTATTCACTGTTTTACCACAGTAAAACATTGAAAGGGACAGTCTATTTGATTGTACTGCACTACTTAATATTCCTTGATTAAATCCTGGCCCCTCAATCTCCTTCTCTCAAATTGCTAAACATTGTGTGGCATTTACAAGTACATCTTGGTAACTTATGCTCAAGACAATTCCCACATTGGTGGGTATTCTGGTGTGTGCTTGTTCTGGCGTGCCTGGTGTGTATTTGTGTCATGTGTACTTGTCCCCAAACAGAGGCCACTTGATCCTAAAGGGACGCGAACATCAAGTTGGTCTCGACACCAGTTTCAATGTACTACAGTAGTTAATATTTGGAACAGTAGATGATTTGACTGTTGTGCTTATATTCTATGCCTACAATCCTGAACACTCCTCAAATATTCCTGAGCCACCCACAAATGCAACAAATATATACTGTAAGATGAAGATGGACATGCAACAGAGATGTAGTTAGGCCTTGATTTCACCATTCGCTTCAAATCCTTAGTTTGACCCTTTGTTCATTTTTTGTGAAAGTTTTTGATTCTGTGATTTGGAAGAGAGCTGATGGGAGTTGACAGACCTTTTTGACACTCCATGTAAAACCCCAGTGTAAAGCAAAAAAAAAGCAAAAACTTTATTTCAGAACATTTTGGAATTAAAGGTAATTGCATTTGTTTTTGTTGGATATTCAAAAAAAGAAAAGAGGCAACCATTAATAATTTTTTTATTTTTAAAATACAATCAAACTGTTCTGGACATTTCATTTTTTTTTCTTCTCATAGACTCAGAGGAAAAACATTCTAGACTGTGCATAGATGTAAACCTGATATGTCCATCCTGAATAATGCAAAAATGTTCATTTGTCCTGATGATCTGACAGTCCAGCAAGTTTCATCTTATTAACTTGATGTGATACAGTCTTGAGAGGAAGGTGCCACAAAAATGACAGGATGGAAACAGGACATAAAGAAGACTAAGAATGCTACACATATGAGGAACTGGGGGTTTTCAGATGAAATTTAACAAGAGATATTCCACAGTCCTCTTCCAGCCTAATCAAGATATACCATGTTTCACTTTGTTTCACAAATCCCACTCATAAAGATGAAGTACAGTCAGTATATCAGCATCTTCAAAGGAAATGGACAAAAACAGTCAGGGGTCTACCGGTCACTTCAAAAGCCCTTGATGGCCACAAATATTCATGGTAGACTTCTGGCCCAGAAAGATTTACAACATAACACTTGGGTTTTTAATGGTTGTTATGGTAAATGAACCCATCACTCAGCATGGTAAGACTTAACTGATGATCATCAGGATCATCAGGAACCACCAAACATCCAGCTCCTTCAACAGTCCTAACATCCTTAACAGCCTGATTCTGAGTAGATATCAACTACAGTCCTTGCGGGGTGGGGTGTGTGTGTGTGTGTGGGGGCGGTATAGATTCTAAAAAGCAGTGAAAGATGTGAAAGAGAAGTGCATATGTCTAATTTTTGTGAGGATATTGTGCATTTCAAGCTTACTGAGCATCAATAAAATATTAAACAGACTGACTATCAGTGGCATTAAGCTAAGAGTTTTTTTTCAGGATGACTTTAATACTCTGCTCTTGCTCTATTGCAGGAGTGTGTCATGCGGCAGGCTTGCCACCAATGGGCAGAGGTGTGTGGGACTGCAGCCTTCAGGTACTGTTGTATTCATACAGGCATTCTTCACACGCACTGCTGCATCCATTTTAATGCATGTCATCACTTACACTGGTCGGCACACAAGAAATGCTTCCAGAATTCAATATACATATAAAAGAAAGTGTGGCACAGGAAATCTGCAGTGATTACTCCTTTAAACAGTGAAGCCCAGTGTATAACTCCAAAAGGACAGTCCCACAAGTGGCCCGGAGAGACAAAGAGAAAGGTAAAAAATATTTACAGACATAAAACACAGTGCGAGGGACAATGCAGTAATGTACATAATTACTTAATTACATAATGTTCTGTCTGATTTTTCTTTCTTTTTCCCGTTTGGTTCATTGTCAGTACTAGCCTCTAGTTTGGGTGGCTCTGTGAGTTATCAATCAGGTAAATTCAAATATATTCCTCTCTTCTGGTTAACAGTAAACTATACTGCCAGCCCAAAAGAACAGCATTGTTTGCTAACAGCTTTAATATTTAGTGGCTTTCTTTATTTAGTGCCTGAGATCTGCACAATTCATCCATATACTTCTGTAGTGTGACTGAATTGCATTTATTATGTTTATTTCAAACACTGAACCCTTGCTCATCTTGTAGAGAGCACATATTCAGAAGCTTCCATGCTTGGACAGTGTCTGACACTAAAAGTTCTTTGATTTCCACTGTTTTGGAGGAGATGTCTGGTTGGGGCTAAGGAAAGACAAAGCTTTCCTTCCTCTTGGGACCTGTTCTCTCAGTACACAGCCCTGTAAAATGTGTTGGTTTGGAAGAGTGCTTTTAGAAGCCAGCGGAGAAAAGCTCTGACTGCTACCTTCCCATCTCTCTTTCTCTCCCACTCATTTCTGCCAGGGCCCTGTGCTGGATGCTACAGACACAATTAAGCTGCTAGTGATGAAATTATATCTCCAGGTAAATGGTGCAGTAAGTGCACATGGCTGGGCGGAGGGACTCCATTCTCCCTCCCTCTGGGGCTTTGGGAAATTCTATTAGGCACAGACCAGCTCATAATGGCCACATTTTTCACGTCTCTCCCACTCCACTACCCTCCGCCTTTGTAATGCAGTCAAAGTAGCACGGTAAGCAGACCAGCAAAGTCCAACTGTGTCCACTTACAGGGCTCCCAGGTATAGATTTACAAATGGTTTCCAGTGGGCCTTCAGATGGCGGACACGTGGGTGGAAGAGGCGATGGAAATTCCACTTGAAAAATATATTTATCTTTTTTTTTCATAAACCCAGGATGATGTCTGTATTTTGAGAGTGGTTGCCTCTACACTTTGATTCTTCCCTCTGTTCTGAAAATACTATGGCAATAACGAGGTGGTGGTGACAAACAGACATATGATAGCATAATGATGAGGTGAATGAAGGGGGCAAGTGAAGGATGCCCTTTAGCCTGATTAGGTGTAGAGCCACCATATCCTGACTTATGGCCTATGCCTGAGTATACGTCCCATACCTGCTCCAGGACACTTCTTTCTCAGCGGCCATAAGGACTGGACAAGCCATTCGCCCTCAACTTTACTTCTGTAATAGCTCAGCACTTCCAGGATTGACACCAACTATCCCTGAATCCACTCGTTCCCAACAGGGTTAGGTTTGTGAACTGCTGCAGGAAGGCCCACGTGCTGTTCACATGAATTCACATATAATGGGTGGCAAAATACCAGAGAAGCCCTCTTCCAGATGCCTCACATTCTTTTCAGAGAGCACATACTGTAAGCCACTGTAAGGTATTAGCATGAGAAAGTGTGGAGAAAGTACAGTTGAATCCTACCCAAGTGAAGGAAGCATTAGTTTGGACAAAATGTATTCACTACTCAAAATGTAATAAGGGAACTCTCAAGAATTAAATACTCCTAAAGAAGTATTATTTAAATTTTACTCACAAAGTGTAAATGAGATATATATTCAAGAAATAATGATATGATAAAATGAAATGATAGCTATTGATAGATGTAAAGTTACTGTAACCTTACCGGAACAGTAAAACATTACCAGCTAGCCACCTTGCCACCTTGCAGGCAGTAGATTAATTTTATCTTAAACTACTGTATATAGCTAGCAGGGCTGTACTGGCTACTATTGCTAGCTACCTAAAGTGAGCTGAGAATTCTTGACCTAGCCATTTTCATATTCAACTAAAGGCTTCAGCCGCTTCATGGTGAAAATCTCTTAAAAAATGATGCATATACAATTTCAGAAGGCAAGGAAAATACCAGCCTACAAGTAAATGATGTACTGCCTGAAGTGTGGCTTCGAAAAGGCCCCAGGATCCAGATGGGAGTGTTGTACTTAACATGAGAGGTCAGCTCTCCTCTCAGAGGGTAAGTGCTGATTTATTCCACCATATGGGTCACCATCAGTTCAAGCCCTCCCATCCAGAGAGCTCCATTACAATCAACACTGCGAGTGTGGCCCATCGAAAAAGGAGAACACGATAAGGAGGGCATAATAAGGAGTTAAACTGATACACAGGCTTGCTGCTGAGTAATTTATAAGAGCACCAAGTCCATTTAATCATATCTTTGATCCTCCACACCATCTGTTCCCTTATACCACATCACCCAATTAAGAATCTACATTGACCTGTACAGTATGCTACTTCTTATCTTCCAACAAAGAAACTGAAAATTTCTAGTTCCCACTTGCCGAGTCAATTTCCTAAGAAGCTTCAGTAACCATTCCAATCCTTTAGAGATAATCAAGCATTATTACTGTTCTTACTCCCAGACAACAGGTGTTGGTCCTGCAAGCGGAGTCAGAGGACCCTCATTTCACTCAAACCCCTCTTCCGTCATGCAAGAATGTGTTCAGAAGGACATGACCCATTTCTGGAGTAGATATGGCATGGGTGAATGTGCTGGATAACTACAGTAGAGCATTCTCTACTTAAATTTAGGAACTTACTAGTATGTATTAATATTGGATAATTAATTAAAATGGTTACATAAAGACCAATTCATGTAAATAAAGTTTCAAAATAAAGCCCAATGCATGTATATAAAACCTCAATCTAGAGAACGTATTAAAGCAAAATGCATTCAGCTGGCATAGAAAATTAAAGTTAAACTTGAAACTCTACTGACATAGTGGGAACAGGACAATGTATTTTGAAATTCTCCAATATATTGGACAATTACATTCAGAAATTTTAAGCAAATGCAAACAAGCGCAGTGCTTTCAAAAAAAAGAAAAAATACAAGAAAAATCATTCATCTGACTATTTCAGAGGTCTTCCTGTTCTCTTCCCCTGTTAAGAAAATGCCTCAAGCCAGTGAAATATCACTCCACTAAAACAAACAACGGAAAATAAGTAAATTAAGGACAGACACAATATGCCCCCACAAAACATTTTGTGCTGCTGGAGGGTGTAAGATTAATAATCAGCAAGGGGCAAAGCATCCTAAGAAGAGAGAAGATGGGGGAGCGGGTTTGGATAGGGTCGGACGCTGGAGATGCTCCTGCTGGTAGACATGTGCTCTAATAAGTGGTGGGGTGGAGGGAACCTCACACTGTTTAACTCATAAGAGAGAAATTTATGATAACACTTATGGAATAAGATCAATAGATCCTACTCTTAGTGGAGCAGAACCTGCATCTGAGAAGCAGGGCAATGTCTGCCAGCAACATCAAATAACAAATCTGTCTGGTCACCAGGTGGATGGAGCTAATGGCTCAATACCAATTAGGTATTGGCAAGTGGTGATATATGCGATCCATTTTATATCCAAAAATAGTGTAGTGTAAGGCCACTCAACCTGGAGGATACAGCAGGCCTTCTAACTCTATTTAAAGCATTAACACTCATTGAAGCAGCTCTTCAGGACCAGGGTAGAATATCCTAATTTAGAGTCTCATGCAGAAAATACAGTAGTTTTGATAAAGTGATGTATGACCAGCGGCTACACATATGAAAATTATACAGAATATATAAAAAATTAACCCAGCCTTTTCAGTTTTCATAGCCTTTACCTCAGACAGGTACACAACAACGTTCCACACATGGTAATAACTGTAAACATACATAGCTTTCAGACCTAGAACTTGAATAACCTGTGAATGAAGTTTGAAACCTGAGTCACTAAGAGGTCAACAGTGCCAGTGATTTAGCATAATGTTTAGTCTCAGACCAAACATTCAAATTGAAATTGAAACCTTTTTGCTAGAATGCGTGGCAAAAGAATACCAAACTATGTTTCTGGTTACACTTAATAAATCAGACACTGTGGAGGAGTGTTTGTTGATCAAAAATGGCCCAGAATTATAGAGGAAAATCACAGTGGTGATCTATAGGTGCTTGTGGTTTGTACAAACCTTATCAGGGCTCAAACCACGGGTGCCAGAGCCAGCGACAGCTAACGGCTTTGTTACCCACTTCTGAGCGAGCCAAAGGTTTAGACCTGTAAAAGGAGGAGTACTTCGACCCTCACATGTGTTTTCACACTTTCTGCACGCTTGGGCTGTGCATATTTATGGGAGAACCTGCCTATTATTGCTCATTGCTATTATGGCAGCACTGATATTGTTTTAGCTCTGCTCCACTATAAAATGAAACCCCCCGTGGACAATTTATCAAAGAAAGTGTTCCTGTGCACTCTATTATTCCACGCCTGTTCACTTTGAGAGAGATAAAGGCTACAAAATCTAATTTGTCACGAGAAGCTAGGAGCGTTCTGGGCATGCATTAGTCATAGAGTCACCCTTCTCTTTCGCTCTCTCTCTCTAATTAAAATACACTCTCTCAAAACAACCACTTGATATTTAAACCCAACGGTCTTTCCTTTTATTTCATCAAACAATGCACGGTAACTGTAAGCACAATGCACACTCTGACATTTAGCCGTAGATGGAGAGCCCTAGACACAATGAAACATTCTGCTTTTCTCTCAGCCCTGCTATGACATTCCTCTCTGTCTTGCACACGCTCATCCACGACTTACTCTGATTGCTGCTTCAGAGTAACACCGCATGTTTGAAAAACAAAATAACTCACAATACCACTCTTAATTTCTCTCCAGATAAGGGTAAGAATCCAAGGGGAAAACTGCATAATAGAGAGAAATTATTCCAAGACATTACTACAAAATGTGTGTGAGGAATATTAACATTGGTGATATGATTATGAATCAGCTACGAATGTAAAGCATTGACCCTATGGTGCAGCCTTTTACTTTGATTTAAAACAATATTTTGCCATATTAACCTTTTGTCAGTGTTTAAATACTACAGAATAGACTACAAATTGATTACCTCAGGGTCATTTATTTTTTTCTTTCCTTGAATAACATGCTTACAAAAAGCATTCATCTTTTTAACATTTTTGTCTGCAACCTTCAAAAATGAGGTCCTAACACATCCCATAATACAATCTAAAGGCAAATCCTTATCCTATCTCATGATGACTTTGTAGAACAAAGCAAAGCAAAAATGTCATGAAATAAAATATGAATAATACATGTCTCTTAATCATACTCACTGTGTCCGCACTTTCACATATTTGTAAAGTCAGTTATTTTTTCAAGCAGTGGCTGCAAAGACGATACATGGGGAGGCACAGGGCAGATCTGTGAAATTCTACCCGCATAAGATGAGCATACAATTCCTGCCACAGGAATGGCTTACACAGAAAAGGCCCTTGTACTGTTCTCATATCATGGATTCGCTATGATCCAGACTGGCACTCATTTTTGTGGAAGGTCCGTTAGCCAGAGATGGATGGAGCAGCTGGCCCGATCTGTCATTAACACCCACCCAGCTCTCAGCCACTCACCCTGAGGCCATGTCACAGGGATGTCCCCATCCACCTCCATCATACTGTCTTTAACCTCATATCCTCATTTGCTTTTATGGCCCCCTTTCAGCAAATGGAGAACAGAGACAATAAAACATATGACATGGATGGACGCAGCAAAATAGAATAGGAAAGCGGACAGACAGATTTTTAACAATCTGTCTGTATGGGTGAGAAGTTCAAAGGTTTTGTATTTATTTCATATATTGTTCTGCTTCGGTCTTAAACATAGGAATTTTCCAGTTACATGTAAGAACACAGATATTTGGTACCTCTATGTCCTGCAACTGACCTGTCACTGTTGATGTGATAGGTGCTTACAGTAGTGACACCTCCAACTAAACTCAGACAACACATTGATTTATGTTGGTGGAAATTCTGCTTTGATTGCCATGGTTTAGGTTCCAGTTTATTCTTACTGGAAATATTTTAATTGGTGCGGGAGAGGGAGGGGGCAGCTATAAAAACTTCAGCAAATATCTGTACATTACAATCATTCCCTAAAAAAAACATTAAGAGGTTCCACTGATGGATGCCAGCGCTGAGGTAAAGGGGGTGGGTATTAGTACGTGTGCAACACCATGAGTGGAAAGGGTTTTTTTTCGTGAGGGTACATATAAGTTAGTTGAGAGGAGCAATATATTTTACAACTGAAATAGTTCCAGGCAGACTACTGGACACCAAGACAACCACTGGCATATGCCACTTCATTTCACTTTTAACTATAAACTGCAATTGCAAGTTTCATTAAATGCCAAATGGTTCATTTTAAACTGATTACATTTTACGCTGACAGAGTTCACTGAGACTGGTAATGAAGCGCAGTTATTGCTGAGAGAGAAATTAAAAACACTGGCAAAAACCGTGACCTTTTGTGGGAACCAGTATTACCCTCATTTAAACAACGGTCAATGAAATAATGGATTCTGGTTGGACATTACCCAAGCCTCATACTTGCAGATGTAGCAGGGCTGCATGTAGTTTCACGCTGTGGTAAGTTAAGGCAGTGAGAGATGGGATATCAGAATCCATGTGTTGACAGCCAGGGTGCATAAGGACAACAGTATACACTCTCCTCAGAGCACAGAGGGACTGTGCACATCTGGTTGACCTCCCACCCCATGGCCCTCTCAATAACACCCACTAAATCAGCCAGGTGTCCCACCATAGCCTCCTTACATTTCCAGTTCTCCTAGTTAGTACATGACAACAACAGGTAATGGGCGGCAGCAAAAGATGCTGGACAAGTGCCATAGACTGGGAACCTCCTCTGACCGAGAATCCTAGTAACATTTGTCTTAACACAAAATCCAGTCATATATATTGCTATGACTTTGGAATATTGGTTGACTTCTCTTGAATGAAATATTGTCTAATTTATAGCATCTAAAGTTAATAAACTTGTTCTTGGCAGTTGAAGTTTTCTGAAGGAAAATGTCCTGCTGAGGTTCACCCAGTAATTTGCCATAAAAAGCAAAAATATGAAATTAGTTCAGCCACATTTTTCTAACAATTAAACATTACCTCAAATAATGATTTGCCTTTAGGATTTTAGGATGAATTACAGATTTAAATAAACAATTAGCAATGTATTACATTCATATCCTTCACCTCTTCATTACAATCTGAAGTAAATGTGAATGGAAAGCTGCTCCTGCTACAAGCTGGTCGGCCTCGTTTGTACTCAGCTGGATAGTCACTTTGGCAGTGAATGGCTCTGCATTCTTTAGCATGCGTCAGATGACCCTGGCCTACCGTGCTATGAAGTATACATCCCTGTGAAGGATGATGGCATTGCTTCCAGTGTAGTCCAGAACGAAAGAATGGATGCAAGATGCATGCCATATGTTGGCCGCAGTGCTCCCCTATCCGCAGTGCTCCCCTATCCGCAGTGCTCCCCTATCCAAAAATCCATCAAATCTCTTTAATCCCTCTGTGATGGGCTGGGCTGCAGAGACGCAATGGAGCACCTGCACTGCACACATAGCATTCCCCGCAATGACACATGAGCATTATGTTACCACATAATTCAGACAAATGTAGAGCTCAGTGAATGCTCTGAAACTACTGATTATTTCAATGTGCTTTTGTTGCACGCTTCCCCATGCCACTCCGAGCCCTGTCCAGAGGCCAGGATTATCAGGCAGAAACGATGGAGTCCCCTGCAAAGATTTGGCAACCATATCAGTAAAACCTGACCTCCTGAGACACCAAAACCATTTGTATTCTTCAGTCACCCATTTTCTCATTGCTGCTCTAAAGGGGCATTTTGAAATCTTTTTCATCTTCGATCTCAACGATAAATATTTTCCATGTTAAGTGCAACAAATGTTTCCAACATGGGATCAAAATGTGTAAGATGCACATCGTACCATTCAAATGATTGCAGGTCACAATTTTCTCAATATATGCATCGAATTTGGTTAAAATAACCCATAAAACAACAACAGAAACTAGTCATGGAGACTTCCATTGAGGATCTTTCATGTATCTGATAAAGGTATCTGTGGTGTACTGTGTGTGTGGAAGTGTATAACAGATCTCATGCTACGAGATTTTAATGACACCTATCAGTAAAAAGGGAAAAAAAACACATCACTTCTTGTTCTTGAGACGTCAACTGTGGTTAAACCCAAGCACTCTCTTGTTGACGGCCACACTGTCTGCAGACCTTTTTTCCCAGACAGGCACTTAAACGGATTCAACAAATCATTATATTGATTGCATCAATTTAGCATCCCTCCCCAGTTCTGTGAATGATAGTGGTTTATGGAGAGCTGGACAACATGCCAGATTACAGACCACCAGGAACAGGGCTGAAACTTTCCCTAACCATTTCCAGAAAAAAAGAAAAGAATGAGACCATTTTCAAAGAGGGCATACAAACTACTGAAACTGACGAAAGCCACATAAAGCATAAAAACATAAGCGGAAAAAGCATGAAACTGCTTCACAGGCACAGGCAAAGCCATAAGAGAACATAGCGCTGACTATGAAGACCAGTGATGGCAATATGGAGACCTGTACTTGACTATATGGTCTGTGCGTTATACATACACAGGCTATGACATTCATATACTATAATGGATGACCACCTGCTTTTCAGTTTGTTTCTATTGATCAGCTGTTTGCACAGCTATCTCCTGCTTCAAGGTATGAAACAGATCTTGTGCACAAAAAGACAACATGGATCCGCTGCTGCTTACAGTGATAGCAGTTTAATCATTTGGTAGCAATTTTCAACCAATCAAACCAAAGGAGATGAAACTCAGTGCATTTTACTGACCAATATCATTATATAGGTATTTAACTTCAATTTGGGGTGCATTTCAACCTTTATGGTTCCTGGCAACGATATTCCTTTTTTCAGCGCTGCATGTGTTGCGGTTAGTCTATGCCATTAACAGGATGCCACATACAGTAAAGATTCAAAATTCATGCCATCACTCTTCCACATTTCTTTCCATGATTGTCTGTGTCACATGATCCATCTTTATATTGATTCTAAGAGACTGATTAATCATTTTTTCAATGTCTGTATTCTAAATATAAATAAGATTTTACTTTCCAAGGAATGACTGACTGCTTTCCAGCCTGAGACGGTCACATTCAACTGTCTTTCTGCTGGTTGGAGGTAGCTAGTTCACTATGACGATAAACTAAATACACACACAATAAAATTTTAAAAGCTGCGCAAGTTGTACAATTTATATCTGTCACAGAAAGAAATGTTTAGAAATATGCTCAAGACAATGCATTGCAACCTTTGTTGAGTGTTTTTCATGTTTGAAAATGTTGGTGCTTTCAAACACAGTGCATTGCTTAGTATCATTAGTTAGCTTTGATGGTTTTAAACTCAATCAAAAATATTTCTGACAAATCTCTTAAGTGTAAAATAGTCCCTTTAGGACATCCCTTGAATGGCATCCACATGAATGCATGTTAATACTGAGACTGACAACCCCTTCCCCAAGCTCCTGTTTAACACAGCAAGCTCATGCTTCCACTGAAACAGACCTGGTCATCACTTGCCCATTTGCTTTATTGACTGCTCTGCGCCAACAAGCAACCTTTTATTGGGTCTCGGAAGACATTGAACCTTGTCATTAATACACATCAGATTTAAGAGCCCCTAAAGCAACACAAGTCAGCTTTCGGCCAATAAACGATGTTCACGGGGGATCTGCTATATTACTATATTAGTCTGTGCTCTGGACACGACGATTATTTATCTGTCAGTGAATTGGTGGGGGCAGGGGAAGGGTCACATCTGTGGGAAAGAGATGTTGAGTGCATAGGATGTGCTAGGGGTTATTCAGCAAAGAGTACATATCAGAAAATCTGCTTCACTTGAGAAGACTTTCAGATATACTAATCAAGTACTAAATGGGGGTTGAAACCTCACTCACCTTCAGGAGTGATCAGGGATTTGGTCTTCCATAAAAACATGGAAACAGTGCCTACAGAGATTTTACTCACTAAAGAATCATTGAACAAAAAGCAAGCGGTAAAGTCTTGGTAAAGAGATTAAGTACCCTTAAATATGCTTCTGTTGCAAAGTGTGTTCATAACTATAGAAAAAAACAGGTATTTTGTACACTGGATTTGTGATAGTACTTTTTTATCTATAAATTAAGGACAATTTTATGTTTTTTGTTTAATTTCAGGACACTGTAGATTGCTACTCCTGTGATAAACTGAAAAACGAGAGCACAAACTAGAGACTATCACCTAGGAGATGAGGCATGACCTTCTTATACAGAATTTGACCCACCTCATTTACTAATCATCTCTGGGAGTAATGGCCAATTTGTTTCAACTCACCCCGTACAATCACAGTCTAACAAGTCCCCTTTTACTCCAAACAAGGAAGACCCTAGTTTCTTTACAGCAACTTAAACCGTCACAGAGGTGCTTACTTGTACGTACAAAGCCATCCAAGGAGGTGCCATAAAAGCTGTCAGGGACCTGCTGGATTTGGAATATGTGACATTTAGGGCCCTCAGTAGGCTCTGAGATGTACACTTTTATGGACACAATGGTGGCCTTGTCGCCTTAGAGCAAGAGGCTAATTGAGACAGAATGGGAGAAATAGATCAATATGGCCAGCTGTTCAGCCAGCATTCCACTCAACTGCACCTACTTGCCACATAGAATGTGACCTTTCAAAGGAGTCTCTGAAGGCACATGAGTGAAATGGGGGCGCAGTGTGTCATTAGAGGACCTGTATGTCACCTTTTAAGCGGCCCCTTCACCCTCCTGTTTAACATATGCATACATTACCAGGTCTGACACAGAGACCATTGCTTAAAAGCTGTCAAAATAGTGGTCTGAATTATGTCCTCGTGTTCTGGCACCCATACATAAAGGTATCTCCCACAGGACAGAGGGTCTTTGTGGGAAAAGAAAAGGAAAAGGAGAGGTAAAAGATGAAATAAAAACAGGACAGCAGAAAGAAAATGAAAAATACTGGCAAGGGGGATGATGGGAACAACCAGGGATGAACTGAAAAAATATTAATCTGCATTTGCAGTGCTTGCATCAAAAGGCTAAGTCAATTTTAAAAGTCTTTTCCCCTCTATATGTAAACATGTTTATAATTGCCAATTGTACAGTAGTATCACCATTCTGCAATGTCTGTGAAATGAATGCAATCCTCCCACACATCCACATACCCTGATACGCAGCCTGCACACTACAATGAAGTGCTCAAGGGAGCGTCGGCACTAATTGAGATCAAATGACACAGTTGGTTTTAAACCTGGGCTGTTGGTCTCAGCCTGCACTCAATGCAAACGCCTTGCTGACTGAGTTACTTGGCACCCATGACCAAGACATTTCACCCACAATAGCAATGGAGCTTGGTGCAAAGACAGAAAAATGTGCAACAGCAAGTATCAAGGAGCATGTGGATGATGGCTGCTCAGTCAGCTTTCAGAAATATCCCATGGCACACTGCTGTAATGTAACACTTTAAAATTGGCCTGTCTAATAAATGCACCAGCTCAGGTTTCTCTCCTGCAGCGGGCAGCGGTACAGAAATGTAGAAGAATAACATCATTAATATCAGCCACAAATATAGAGAGGATGTAACATTGTAAGCAACAGTCTTAAAGAGGACAGGAACATATCTCACATAATGCAAGACAATTTATGCTTCTCACTACTCCCACAGAGACTGCAGTAATCAGTGCTTGATTTGAGCACTTCATCTCTACAAATTTGCCCACATTCTGTATCCACAGATTACAACAGCTCAAGAGGACTCAATCAATCCTGCCTATGCACCTGTATTACTTTACCCTGATACTACATTCCAATTTTCAGTTTTACTCAAAACAATTCAGATGAACTCAAGACAAAGTACCCACTAAATGTGGACTCATATCCCAAGTCTCCCTACATTTTATGATTCAAAAGCAGAGCTGAACAAGTTTGTGCTTATTAAGCAGACACTAATGGTTAGAGATAGCTCTGTGCTTAGCGTCATCCCCAGAGACGACCAGTCATCATTAAAAGCTCTCCCAAAAGGTTGATCCAGGAAGCTGGGTTGCTGCGGGAACATTATCTGATTGAATTTTTTTGCTCATGATATTAAAACCACCAATTTGGTGAACAAAGCAGGCAAAAATACAATGAGGGAGTTAAGCTGCATAGACAATCTGTGTAATTACCATAATTCATTAATGTAATAATTCATGCAATGTCCAGTGATTAAGATGTGGGCGTTTTACTGCGGGGGAGCAGCTGGACGGTTTCATTTAAGAATATGAACAAGCTCAGAATTAGAGTTTATTATCTGCCTAGTCAACGGCTCTTTGAGATTGAACCTGCCAAATGAAGATTGATTTTAATTGCTTTTTCAATTCTGAAAGAAAATGTTTGCTTTAGAAATGTCAAAACATAGCCTGTGCATAAATTTCAAGTGCAGGTATTCAAGCTGCTGGTACGTGCCCTGTGCAAACCACTGAATCAAGTGCCACCGTTTCTCTGTATTCAGCTGATGAATACGTCTCGGATTTGCCCAGGTCCCCGAGGCCTTCCTGCTCAGGGAGAGTAAATTGAGGCCTCCTGAACTTCCGTGGCAACACAAGGATGCCAAACATCCCCAAAGGCCAGGAGGAACTGACCCCAGATGGTGGGTAATGGTAGCCGAGCTGATGAAGATGGATGTGAGCAGAAATGCTCTGTCACTTCTATGGTTATCAGCTGCTAGTTAATGTTAATGCTCTTTTAGAAGCCTTCAAGGGCATGGTATTGTAATATTCAAGTCTGGACCAAACAGATCTTTTTTTCCCCTCCAATGGATGAAAATGCAATCCAGGACAGAACTGCTTACATTCCTGAATATCAGACATGGAAAAGAAAAAGGCAGATGCTAATGCGCTAATGCACTAATCCCCCCACCCGTTAAACATTCACACACACACACACACACACACACACACACACACACACACAGACAGACACACACACAGACGCTCGCCATGGAGTCCTTGTTTTTTGTGGACTCACTTTCTGTCAATCCCAGTGCCACAGGGGGGTAGGGGAGCAGAGGGTGGGGTGTGGGAAAGAGATTGGAAGCAGCTGTGCTTTTCACTGTCTGTCTGTGTGTGTGTGTGTGCGCGCAGTTACAGATCCCCATTCCCACTCCCCCTCTCTTGGCAGGCTTCTGCTCCTCTCAGAGCACGGAGAGGGTACGGACACACTGTGCATCCCACTGAAGCACGTACAGCACCGTCGTGTGCTGCTGAGGTCTCACCAATGATGACAAAAGCAGACCGAACTGCTCCTCCATCCTTACCTTCAGTATAAAGATTTTCCTGATTATAGATGGAGGTACATTGTTAAAAACATATTTTGATTTATTTCAAGGATACCAAGGTTTGTTCTCTGAAAAAGATCACTGCTTGACCCTAAAATAATAATGACATGCATGTCTAAACAAGGATTGGAATGAGATGAAATTATGTAGATAATAGGCTAATTTCCTCATTGATTGGCTGAATTGTAAATGGCTTGCACTGAGAGTCCAACCTATGATTTTGCTGAAAATGTTGTCATACAATCACCCTGCGGGGTTTTAGCATCACCAGCATAAAACTTGTTCACAGTTAGCAACTAACCCTCCCAGCATGCTGTCCAGGTTGAGCCTGTGCAGAAGAACCTGCCTCAGGCAGTGCCATTGCCCATAAGCTATGGCACCCTTAATAACAAAAGTAACCATGAGAAATATTTTCAAGTTCAAGCCAGCCCCTGCAAGATCCACAGACGTGACCCCTACGGGAACAAAGACAATCTCCTGTAATTCTCACCACTGCTGCGGTCGCTCTGTGATGAATGACTCAGCAGCGGGCTGCTGGTGACAGATACAGAAACACTCAGAGCATGACGCACATTTTCCCACTGGTGGGCAGCATGCCCACCCCATGGCAAACAAATCAAACAGGACTGCGAGCCCTCTGTGAAAACACTAATGTAGACCCTCTTCGCGTACCATTGATGGACGAAGACCAAAACAATCAAAAAGGAGTCCAGCATCGATGCTGTACTTTTTTGATTTAGCTTCTAAATCAAGAACAAAAATGGTTTTGGCTGGCAGCTTGTCAATCCTTTCAGGTCTCTAATCAATTTAAACACTTCCTGGACAGCTGTCAAGGCTCCAAAGGGAGGCCAGTAAGCTGGAGAAGGAAGTCATTGAACTTGGCTCTCAAGGACTAATGTGTACCACCTGTCCTTTCGTGCTCCCCTGTTGCATTACCTGTTGCATTTCCTCTTCCACTCTGGTGTACATATTTACACTTTTCAACCAGGCTAATCTTTCCAAACATCTGCCAATGAGCAAGTGTGAAGACACTCTTCACAAGGAACATGAGTGTTTTAAAAGCCCGCGGGACTGTTCTCATTACCTTGGTGTGTTCCGAGTGGGCCTCTCCAGGCCTGGTGCTATGGGGGTGCTTAGGGGTGCACTGCACCCCCAGAGGGACCTGAGTGCACCCCCAGTTGTCTCCTTATATTCCGAGGTCTACATAGTATTTATTACATTTCTTTTAAGATATGACTTTTTGTGCCCCCCCCCAGGTGGATTGCAATTGCACCCCTCTGTATTTTCTCCTGGTGCCGGGTCTGGTCCTCTCCCACCCATGTTAAACTAATGGGTGCACTATAGTGTCCACTGCTTCTATGCATTGATTCCACACCAGGAACAGATGAAGTGTCCTCTGGGACTTAGAGTTAGTGTTCGTGATGAATATCCCATGTAAGCTAAAATTGACATTTTCAAGACACTTTCAAGTCAAGAAATGTTTGAAAACCCAGGGGAAATTGCCCCTCCAAGGCAGATTTATGAACAATTAGCAATGCATAGCTCATAGAATCACCAGGGCTTTATTTTGTGAAACTACCATAATAACAAACACCACGTCATCATGTCCAATGAGAGCTACCCAGACAGGCAAGATCCCCAAGAACACACGCAGACCTGAAAATGACAGCAAGCAGACTGGACAGGACAGGTTGACAATCACACAAAATTTGATCTTAGTTATTTACTAAGAATCAAGGGGAAACACAGTAAACTGCAGTAATGAGCCATCAATCACATCACCTCAGCTCGTTAAGAGCAGGCAAGGAGGAGGTCAAATTCATGCTTTCATCTGTGTGTTTATTTTAAAAAGTGCTGGCCCTTTTCTTTAGGGGGGGAGTTGATGCAGGGTGGGAGAGAGTGTTACTGCATGGTGCAGAGCGATAATTGCCCTTGTGTGAGTTTGTTTGCTTTGTTGTTCAAATTGGCATGGTGAGCTCAGAGCCTGCCGGCCACATTGCCCAAAATGAAAAATAAGCCAAGTCCATAAATAAATCGTTTCCTTTCCTCCAACCCCCTACATTCTCAAATGATCCTTGTCAAAACTACCCAGTGTCCTTCTGCCCAGTGCTTTCTTTCCCTGAATGGAGCAGAAAAGCCCGCTAACATACTTGTTTCTTCAGAACCAATATGATAATGTCTGCTAATGTGGAAAATCAGGGCCTGTAGCATTTAATTGAGAAAGATTACAGGAAATACAAATCAAACTGATAAAGAAATACAAAAATACAGGTTTTGGCAAAAACATAGTTATTCAATCAACTGTGAAAAGACCAGAGTCATTATTCAGCCTCAGCCGTTAGAAGCGGAGAACCTGCTCACCAGGACAAAGACTGCTGCTTTAAAGGTCAATCCTCTGCTGCTCAGCTCTTACTTCCCCTGTGTCCTGGAGCCAAGCTGTTACACATGGATCCAATAAACATCCGAAAATCGATTACACAAAAAAAAAAACACTACAGAGAGAGGGTGAGAGAGCAGGAGAGGGGGAAAGACACAAGATATCACAGAATGGCAGAAATGAGCCAGGGTAAGAGTCCCTCAGCCTGACAGAGTTTGGCTGGGAGCCCACAAACGGCATACTGAGGTGTTCAGAGAGAGAGAGTCACTGACACTTATCTCCTCTCAGCCACCCAGGGAAATAACCATCTCGCGGCTCGTGCAGGTCAGCCAATGGGCCGCAACATCTCTCGGGACACTGCATATAAAACACGAACAGCTCAACAAGGGTCAAGAAATATGATTAAGTGCATTCACATGTGATTTCCATTACCTTTTGGGCATTAAAGAAAAAAAAAAGTTTGAAAATGTCGTTTTATTCTGCTTGAAATGGACGTACCATGTTTCCACATAGTTCTTCCACAATATGATCACAGGAAGCTCCAAACAGTTTTGGTTCTCAGTTTTCAGCTTTTCAGAGGGTTAACCTCTGTGTGCTTGCACAGTTCAGCCACCTCCAAGTGCTTTGTGTGTCCTTCAGTGCTTTCACTTGAATGTAGCACTCATAAACCAGTGGGAGTGGGAGTTCACTGTTGCTTAAAGGAAACAAGAGAAGCCACATTCAGTATCATTGACCACCCAGGGTCTAGCCCAGACACACATCCGTCAGCAGCCCTCTTTGTCCTATTCAATTAAACAGAGGTAATACTCAGACTGGGGTAGACAATATTCTGTAAAAATCCTCCTGGGAGAAATAAATACAAACTGGCATTCACAAGCAAGAAAGGTTAAAATGGCAAAAAAGATAGCCTGTCTCCTCCGCACCCCATCAAAAGGCCACGTCCTTCGGGGGTTTCGCCAGGCCATAGCTGTGCATTTTCACATCCCACTCCATTCCACTGTTCCCACTATTGAGTGCTGCACAGGCAGGGAGGGTGGTGTCGGTTGGGGCTGGAGTATCAGGTTTGGGCACAGATCAAAGGTGGACACTGAATTAAATGTGGTCCACAACACAAAGGGGCACCCATGTAAAGGCTATAAAAAGAATGGCTAACAAAGTGGACCAGAGACACGGGCCAGCCCTGTGCAGACAGCTTCAGATTCCGTCTGGATGCCAGGGATATTTGCAGTTTGGGCAATGCTCTTGATTTGTGTTGAGCCGATGACCTCTCCTTTGTGAGAACTGGCTGGTCAAAGCATTTTGGGTAACTAACAGAGTCACCAAATACATAGAGGACAAGGGCCAGAGGTCCTGAGTGTTAGGTCTACCATTGTACTACCATTCACAACACAGCACTTCACAGACCAAGTTATTATACCTCTCTCCAGGTGGTTTCAGCAGTTGTGCACTGTGAATAACATTACATTATTGGCATTTAGCAGACACTCTTATACAGACATCAGTTACAGTTTTTTATTTCTTTACAATGTTATCCATTCATACAGTTGGATATTTACTGAGGCAATTGTGGGTTAAGTACCTTGCCCAAGGGTACAACAGCAGTGGCCCAGCAGGGAATTGAACCAGCAACCTTTTGGTTATGAGTCCTGCTCCTTAACCATTATGCTGAACTGGCCCTGCCGTAATAACAGGAAGGTGCCCTCTGCCACTGTATAAGCTTCATGTATGTGTTTTCATTTACAATGTCTTCAGTTGCAATACAGATGGAAGTGATGGGTTTAATATTGTTAGCTGGAATTCGTGGTGGGTGGCTTGGTGTTGCTCATGGGTGATTGTGGTTAGTCTGTCTGGTTGTTGTCATGATTGTTGCCCATGGCATGTGTGGTGGGTTACATAATGGATGGTTGCCTGTTGTTTTGTCAGTCCACGCCTCTGGTGTTGTCTAAGGTGGGAATGTGTTATTTCCATAATGTTGTTTGTGGCTACATTTTGTTATTTTTATTTGCTTCTTGCAGTTGCTTACTGAGGGTATAGTTATTAAAAGCAATCTGTAGTGCAGGCGTGGATGTAGGAGCTAAGAGGCACGAGAGCATGCGAACATCTGGTTCAGAAAGTGCCGACACCCCCTAGAGCCACAGTGTGAGAGTAATCAGCTTGCTTAGCTGGAGACTCTTTAGTTTAGTCCAGCCATCTTGTTACGTCCTGTAGATGACGAGGGCCTTTGTTCTAAACGCTCAACTGACACGCACTACATAGAGCCTGATTGAATCCATCTCCACAGGTCACTCACAGGGCCTGGAATACCACTCTCAAACACACTGGGGCAACAAGGCCTCCTGTCCGTTTATCCACATGGACCATGCCACTAAGGGTGAGCACAGATCCTCACCCTCGCAGAGAGAAGAAAGACCAGATATCTGATAAGCACCATCACTCCCTTGCAGGCACTAAAACAGGGCAAAACAAATCAGCCTTTAATGGGGACAAACTGGTCTTATAAAAGGAAATCTCGATCAATCGCTGGGCCAGTATTGCATTACAAATTGGATTTCCCAGTGAAGCACTTTTTCTTTTTTTTTCCTGAGTGCCCTGTGTGTGGCTCCAGTCAGGACCTATTTAAAGTGCCTGCTACCTAGTTAATAGCGGGAATAAGCCTGGCACACTTCAAAACAGAGGATCAAATTGAATTGTTTCTGGAGGAATTGCTGTGATACCCACAATCAATCTAAAAATTATACAATCAACAGAGTGTATCCCTCTAGGCCCGCTGTCACTCAGACCCATCAACAGGAAGAGGCTGGACCAAAGCATTTATTTTCCTGCTTGTTTTTTCAAGCAGCAGTGATAATATTTTATTTCATTTACACATTTGGTAAATGGGGGGTCTTGTTTTTGTGGGGGTCTTGTGGTGGTTGATACAAAAAAACATTCTCTGCAAACAATAGAACAATACAACAAAACATCAAATATTTTCCCATCCAAAAGAAATCCCATACTGTGGGATTTTTTCCCAGTGCAGTGAAAAAAGGTTTCAGATGGTGATCAGATGGGCTGGCATAGCATGAGTCCTCCATAAAAAAAACCATGCTGAATTTTCCTTTTTTGAGTTTTATCCAATATATCTTTCTCAGTCTTATCATCATCAATCACTGAGATAGATTTGACAGGTAATGAAGTCTGAAGTGAGTCCAAACCAAGACTCAAAAAGTGTTTATAACTGACTGTCCAAACCTCAAGTTCAGCTCCAGTGATCTGAAACCAAACATCCACCTGGAAGAACAGCCCTCCATGAAAACAATTTGTTTTCCCGTGTGACCAAACAAGCACATAAACATAAGCACAAGGCAAAATAAGCAGATGACCCATGTGTTTAGTTTACAGTACAGAAAATCAGTACTTTGTGGTTTGATGTGAACAGTCTCAGTTACAGTAGAGTTCAGCTCACACAGACCCTGCAGAGTCTAAGCCCCTATGTTACATCTAGATTACAGCTAAATTGTACCTGCATTTATGGTATGTTTGATGATTATGAAGCTGTTGTAGCCAGAACAGCAGGAGAGAAGGGTGGGCCAGAAATTTAGCCACAATTCTTTTAACAAACAAATGGAACAAACGGAGCCAGACCTCTGCTTCTCTGTGCTGTGCCAGGACACTGCCAGTCCAATACAATTTACACAGGAGTTATGGAGTGCAGTTAAAGCCCCTCCATTATTACACTATCGCATTACATTATTTGCTTTCCAGACGCCTTCAAACATTGAATTACATACAGCATCATAACTTTACACATTATCCATTTATGAAGTAACAGCAAAAACACAAACAAGTCCTTTGGCACAGGAGTGAGCAAAGCACCTTGGAGAGGCAGCATATAAAGGCTTGTTTTTGCATTCACCACGTACTGGTCTTAAGATACCATGTTTATGCAAAGTGCAGCATCGTCTCTTGTCATATAAACAAAAAAAAACAATACTCAAAATAACAAGACCAGAATTATACTTTTGGGAAACAATAAAGTATTGTCCAACCCCCAGCCAGCTACTGTGCATGGTAAGGTAGTTAGAGTGTGAATCTAACACATACAACACATAACACATACGATGAAGTGCAACTTGTTGAGGATTCAATGATCTGATATTGTAAAATTCATCCTATGGTTGCCAGTCCCAACACAGACACTCTCAATAGAAACAAAATACAATACCTACCCCCTCACTCTGCAAAAACTGTGGTGGGCAGACCTCTTAAAACCATCACCAGTTAAGGTAACTCCACCAAAACTGCCATGAAAGGCATCAACCTAGTAGAAAGCAGTTACCAGAGTGAATGGGTGCACAATGAGTCTAAGATGATAGGGACTATGGCTGAAAGTGCATGGGGGGGATACAGTTTTAGTGTTACCGGGGAACTGTCCGCAATGACCATTCACACACAGATACAAGCATGATCGCTGAAATGAGGATACCTCAACAGTTTGGCGCAAAACACACACAATGAATGGCATTGTAAGGGTCCGAAAGGTCAAAACAAGATGTTTCTGACTATTTTATGAGGCAAGCAAATTGGCCCTAACTGTACCTCTTGAATTATGACTCACAGCATTGTACTATGGATGGACTGTCTAAACCACTACTCCTCTAGCCACTCCCCCAAGCAACACGGATGTGTGATCAGGAAAAAAAAAAGTGGTATCAAGCAATAAATTAGTTGTGGATCTGGTCACAGAGCAATGATCACAGATCAGCATAGTACAGTGGAATAAGTGGCAAGTTTCTCCACTCTGAAGACTACAGCAAAACTTTAAACCAGTTTCATGTGGATGTTTGTGGTTCCTTTTAAAATAGTAGGGGTTAAAAACGTGCTTATTTGAATTTGCATTTTCCACATTCTCTTCAAATAAAAAGTACCTGTGTTTTTTTACTGCAACAGACAAATACACAAAGATGCTGTCGTGATGAGGAAAACCTAGAAATACGAAAAAATCCAAAAACCTTTTAAAAAATACAAGTGAAGTCTACCTTAACACGTAAATAATGTATTTGGATTCTTAGTTCAGAGAATACTACTGTAGGATAGCCCAAACACAGAGGTTCCCGTCCCCATCTAAGACAAAATTCATCATCACAGAGCTTTTGCAAGTTAATCCTGGACTCTTCTGAGTTCCACTAATCATAACCCCTTTTCACTGTCATTAATATCAAAAAGAAATTAACTTTACTCACATCATTTAAAAAACATTCGGCTCCGAGTGACTTATCTTGATCAATTAACCAGACAACACACCATACAACAAACACACATAAGAAATGATACCATAAATCTCATATGTCATACTCATTATTATAAATGATGCATGCATATCATCACTGTAATGTCACAGTCAGGACTAAGGCTGTCAATCCAACTGCAATGCACTTAATGCATTGTTATTTATTTATTTATTTTAATGCGCAATACCTAAGTAATTGTTTCGTGAAAGAAGATAACTTGTGCTTCAATTTGTTACAAAGGACAATGTATTTACAAGGATGCTGAATCAATGGCATGTGTTAAGGATGTTAGACTGAGGATCACATACCTTAGTTTGGTTCATTAACATCAACCAAAATAATTAGTCAACCTGACATGTGACACATTGACTAGTCTGAGACCAATTTAAAAAATAGACTGCTCTGTCAACAAACTTTTAAATCAATCCAAAGTATTGCATAAAGATGCATTACTGACACAATCTGTAAACAATTAAAAAAGACTTCTGGTTGGCTGGTAGAAAAAACAGACTGCTCTGTCAAGCAAACAATCCTTTATGTTTTTTCTTATTTCACTTAATGGCTCAACGTTTTTTTTTTTTTCTTCCATTTCGGCCAAAATCTCCATTATATTCCAGAATAAATAGCCCATATTGTTTCAATTATTTTTTCAAGACCAGCTTACAAAGCAAATAAAGCACTTGCTCCTGCAAATGTGTTTGAGCGGGCTGCCGCGGGGCCGATGTCCTGCGGTGCCACTTCCCGCACCCCTCTCCGGTGTGGCCCGGAATCTGGCTGAACCGTAACCAGCACCACTGACCGAGGGCGACCCGCACCACAGACCTCGAACCAGGCCGGCCTCTCCGGGCGAGGCCCGGTCCTTCGTGAGGGGTCTCCCCGTGAACCCCGCAGCGAGGGAGGCTGCTGCGGTTCCTCCCCGTCACGCTGGAGGAAGCGCGGCGGGGCCACCTGGGTGGAGGGGGCAGAGGACCGAGACCGGCGCCGCTGGCCGGGGCACATAAATAAACCGCGAGGACGGAAAGGTGCAGAGGAGCGCTCTGGGTGAGGGTGCGGGGGCGGCGGGTGATTGGGATGATTCATTGCCCAGAAGAGACAGCTGGCGTGATTTCAGCCCCCTTCAAATGAGGCACCTGTTTCCTCTGCAATTTCAGGGATTTTTTTCCCCCTCATGGGCAGCACAAAAGTCTTTAAGATGAATTTTATACAACAGAATAAGAATTCAAGACCTGAGAGAGTAGGTACTATAGTTTAAAGGACCTGCTACTGTCAGTTTCATAAATACTGTAATGGTGGTCAAAACCTAGGTGCTTTCATGCTAAGGGACGCTGATGAGAACCAGCTGCATTCCACAGATAACTGCCAGTATTGTGTTTTCAGACGCTGCCATGACAGAGGACCCACTGACACCCCTACCTGATACAGGAAAGTGAAGGAGAAAGATTGAGACATCAGACTTACCTCACCACCAAGGAGCAGATAAGATGATGTGCTTCTATTCAATATTGTTCACTATCGTCACATGGGTCTACAGCAGTACGGTTCAAATTTAGAGTATAATTGGTTGCGAAATGCAAAAAGAGAAACCACATTTTGTTTTACAGTCATCAAATCAAGGCCAAATGTTACATTCACTCAGTCTTCCAGCACAAGGAATATTCAAGCAAAGAAAACCTTTGAGACATGCAGAGCAATTATCTTGAGCATGCATTCAAGCAAACACACACACAAACAAAAATCTTATTTGAATCAATTTTATTTCAAATTCCATGCCTAGTGGTAGGTTGGCCATTATTGCACACCCTGCTTCTTCTGATTGCTGTCTGTTGGAATGTGGTTTCTGATGCAGTACCACAAGTAGGTCTGCCAGCATGTTTTGGAAGTACCCTTGCTCTCCCTTTATGAAGGCCCACACCAACAGTCAAATTCCTGACATCAGCAGGAAAGCATACGCGTTTGTGGGGAAATCGTTTCATCTCAGGCACCACCAAGTAACGACACCGTCTGCAGGAGTCCGGGTTTATGAGTGTAGAGCATGAGTCTGCTCTTTCGGGCTCCGCTCTGATATTTGAGGTCAATATTTAAGGTCTGCACAACAGCCATTAAGAGATGCACTGGCGTCTACTATGTATGCCACATCATGGGGGATCTATTACGGGATATAACCCTTAATTTTAGGACCTGGAAAACAGAACATGGCTGAGTGAGGATGCAAAAGATCCAACAGCAATGGTGTGACTTGTTGCACACTGCATCACAATGGAGAGGTGCTTTGTAAACACCTTGGCCAGGGGTCATAACAGCATGCCCTGCACCCGTTTCTAATCCACACTCAGGCATCTGCACTTCAGTAGCAGACCTTACATATGCATCCCATCTCTCCTGAAGACTCAGAAACAGATTGAGACAATGGATGTAAAATATCCACATGTGCCACAGACAGAGCTTCTCTAGGCTGTGGGGCATTTCACAGTAGGGCCCAGAACAATAGATCATGAAGAACAATATCAACTGCAGATAACAGCTGTTTACAAAGTATGTGCTGCCACTACATAAACCACATATGGATTTTGTCTGGGAAGAGCAGCAGTATCTTGTGGTAATTGGGGATATGGACTCACAAGAAGATGGTAATGATGTAATCTACCCAAGCGTGACCTTCTGTCTGTTAGAGTTTTACCTAATTGGGTATGTGGATGTTTACTTACATTTGCATTATATTTGGAATGGTATAGTACTTAAGTTGTACATATTGCTGTTCACTTACATGTCAAGCTAGGCACACATCTGTGTTCTCAGTATTATGTTTGGCACAAACACCCATTCATGTGTGGTTAGTGCTGTCCTGTTTGTGCAATGTTATTAGATGTACTGTGTAGGCTGGTCTGGATAAGAGCATCTGCTAAATGACAGTAATGTAATGCACGGTAATGTAAAGGGGTTTGCATTCTGTGTAGGACACTGCCCTTGAGCAGACTTGTTTACAAAAACTACCTGAGCAGATAAAGGATCTGCACACAGGTATCTGGGTTTACTTGTAATACAAGTATTTTAAGTGGCCCTGAATCAGGGTGTGGACATAGCAAACAGAAGAAGGGAGGGAGGGAAATTCCAACTGCCCTCTAGTATGTAACAGTCTGATGGGCTTCTCACATGCATTACTGTCCTATGACATGAGTGCACGTTATAGCGCTTCCCTGTCACTCCATAAAACTGTGACTGTGACTTAGAATGATGAGGAAAAAAAGAAGGAGCCACAGATTCAGACCAGCTGTGTCTTTATCATTTTAATATAGAGGCAGGATGTTTCTGGGAGATGGAGGGAGGCAGAAAGAAAGACTGGGGAAGATCAAGTGGTATTAAAGAGAGAGAGAGAGAGAGGCTCTGGAATGTGTGTGTGTGGCAGTAAATCACTCTTGCATACAGTGTGAAATCACAGGGGAATCGGAGGCAAGCAAGACATCTTTTACCATTTAATCTTCCCCGAAGCCGAAGGCCTTTATCCAAAACAAAACAGCATTCAATTCGCCATTGAGCACGGACGAGAAGAGGAAGTGGGCGTTTATCTACAGAACGCATGAGCGGCAATATCAATTAGGAACTCAGAAGTCATTGACACAGATCCTAAATGGGACTAACGCATGGGAAATGTAAACATGCAAGCGGGCCTCCAGGTGCTGGGTGAGAGGCAGCATTGGAGCCAGCAATACAGATAGGGAGTCAATCAACAGCTATTTTATGTTTAATGCAAACACTGATCGAAAAAATGTCTCTAAATAATGCCATTGTCTGGTTCCTCTTGGACATGCTTTGGCCCACATCTTACTGACAGAGATGAGCAAACTCAACATCTGTCCAGCAGATTTATCTGACATCTTAGCAGATCACTACCCACTCAGTCAAATCCAGGGAGAAGTTTCACGACACGGTGATGTGATAAAGCATGTTAACAGAAAGATGTGGTATATAATTTCCTGGCCCCTATCCATGCTTTTCACCAAATGCATAACAAAATAAATCATGACCTTCTATGACTGCACTGTACATTTTGTATACAAATAACTGAAATCCACTGCATCCAATGCAGCACCACATGCTGTTCTCCAACTCTGATGTTGATAAGTAACCCATGGAAACAATGTAAGGAACAATTATGCTTTGTATCTTGGCACACAATCTACTCATTTTATTGGGAGATCAAATACCTGCTGTAGTGGTGTGTGGGGCAGACTCTCTAACAGAGTGAATCTTCCGTTCTTTAACACGATAAATTGTAATAGCACATACTGGGTTTGCTGTGGTACATACGCAACAATTTGCAATTGTTTATGACTTCGCTGTAATGGAAATGATGAACTATTGTTGGATTGCTGGTGTAGTTCTGCCATAAGGGGAGCCAGACCGGCAAAAGGCAGAAGCAACACTGAAGTTAGCACCGGAGTTAGCAGCCGGGACACCACAGTCTTTGTTCCGCAAGTATGCTAACGACATGCATTATTACAACTTACCCCATTGTTTGGCGGGTGACACTGGCAGTGCCAGGTGACAGAAAAGATGGGACAGTGTCTGACATAAAACTTTATTGACCTGCAGGAGCCTGACAAAATTACTGTGCTGGGGGACAACTAATGGGGGATAACGATGATATTATATCAACCTGTAAAATGTTACAGTGCAATTATTGATTGTATTCTTAGAGCAATGTGGGTAATGTTGTTAATGATAAGGTTCATGTAAATATTGTAATTGATGACAATAATTGATTTTCCCATGGTTGGTATGTTCTGGGGTAGGAGCTTAAGATGGGAGCATAGATAAAGCTGGTTCCAGTGTTCAGCTGGGCATTTCTGAGCTGAAGAAATGTAGTGGCGTTGTATTAATTTAAAAACACAGCACTTGTTCGTGTATGTGTTCCAAAGTGTTTTTGTCATTTGTATGTAGTTCTGCCGGCATTATTTTTCTTGCATTTCTAGGGGAAAATAAATCTCTCACCAGTGGTGTGCACTACAACTCTTGTGCTGCGCTCATTACTGCTGCCACTGCTCAGTCATCCCCTCACACAAACTATTCCCTAACCTGGTGCACTATAGATATCTGCCCAAACCAAGACAAATAATTCAGCCCTTGTGTCCACTTCTAAGTGTTTTCACAGACCTCACCTTTGCTGCTCTTTCCAGAAGACCTGTACACAAGTTGGTACTGGTGGACGATTGCCCATGGGAGCATGTGATTTTCCATGCATTACCAAACCGTATTATCACCAGACTCAGTACCCAGTGCAAAATCTCTGTTAGTAATCTTCACTCCATCCCAGTTTCTCATCCCTTTTAGTTTATTTATCCCTGAAACACCCTTAATACATCTACAGCTGCCCAGCTGCATATTCATGCTGCAGTCCATATCTTAATGTGGTGCACATTACAATGCAGCCAAATATGAATCATTGCCATTCCCTCAAATGCAATTACATATTTTAACCCAGCGGTTTGATTGCAGGTTCGGGAAAAAAGCAAGTTAGAAGGTAATAAATGTTTTAGTGCACCTTCCCAGCACCCTATGTGGTCCATCTGTGCATTAACGCTGTGCCAGTGTGAACCAGCATAATGTGCTCCACATTGAGAAGGTTTAATACCAGGAGGGACGCTCAGGCTGTAACCGTCTCTCCACACGCTGTGCTATCCTTCACTCACCAGGCCCAAATGGTGCTCGTTTACACCTGAGCCGCATACAGGCCGTGTTTCCCAAGGGAGAGTCGAGACAAAAATAACACTGTGACTCATGACTCTCTGCTCGTACACGGTTAATATTTTATAAAGCGGGGAAATATGTATGCAATAGTCCCATCTTTAGCTCCACTGGTACGTCATGGGGAACAGAATGCTTTATACGGAGAAACAGATCATCATCACAGCTCCAAATTTTCCCAGCTTTAGAAAATTAAGCAAGAATCTGTGCCAGTATGAATATTTTCTTCTCAAATGATGATTTATGAATTGTGGGTAAACATTTTAGGGACCACCGCAAGGACTGAGCATTTGAACTTGCTGCATGCATACAATTATGTTTTCTGATAATTCTCTTCCACAATTTTCTTTTCCCCCAAATCTCATTGAACCCTTACATGTGTAAAAAGTGATTTTGATCCGACACAAGCCTGGAAGGCATTACCTGACATAATCCAGCTGGATAGCAGAGCACAATTAGTCTATTAGCAAGACAAATGAGACCTTGGTTTACAACGGCAAGGAAACTCGCTCTCTGTAAACAGCAACTCCCCCACGCTCTTAATCTTGCTACTATTTCACTTCAAGGCCACCAAGTTAGAGCAGGTCCATCTCAAACCATTGAGACCTGTTTCATTTTACTTTCCTCTGTTTGCACTGATTTGCTAAAAGTGTGCTCTGGTTTCTCTATTGAAGTGTAGAGAAAATATACAGGTCCAACCTGGCAAAAACGAAAGCAAAAGTGACCAATGGAAGTTTATTGCCATTACTCAGCGGTAACAGAATACCGGGGCAGGGCAACTTTTGATGCTGGACTGCTGTTCTCTCCAGTTACACGTTACAGTTACATGATATTTCACATTTTTCTCCCATCATCCTTTATTGCTCAAGTCTCTTTGTTAGAGAGGCATTTACCCAATGTCCATCTATACACAATTGTCACATTTCTTTTTTTAGAAAGGAAATGCATTGGGTGATATCAGTTCACATTGTCTCAATTTAAGTGTCACACGACACACACATTAAATATTTGCCTCAACAGGAATTAAAATAGGTGCTGATTTTCAATGCAGTAAAACAAAAGAATTTTCTTTAAATAGAGCATATTCTATGAAGTATTATTTCATGAAATGTAACAATTAACATCCTGTTCACATACCAATGTGATATTATACCCAAATGTACTGAATTTCCATGACTAGCCAGTAGAAGGAAATATTCAGAATATCCCCAGCACAGGAAGGTTGGTTTATTCTTAAGCGACAGACCTTACAGTAAGTGTTTAATGCAGGTTGTGCCCATCAGAGCAACTATGAACTAACTTTCTCCATGTAAGTCCTTTGGCTGTCTCTCTAAATCCCAGCAAAGAGTCTAAGTTGGATACACTGAGGAGCTACAAGTGCACACATGCAAGCACACACACACCTCTGCATGATGAGCTTATAATGGCAGACCAAGAACCGGCACAGTACTGATCGTGTGAGCCATAGTTACCAGGAGACATGGTCAAACATAGAGCGCAACAGGAGAAAAATGTGATGATGAGTGATAGTCATGCTGGAAAAGAGAGGAAAATGTGGGGTAGCTTTCGTCCTCTGAAACAACATTGCAATCACCAGGCTGACCCATTCATACCCGTGTTCTTACATGTCAGATCATCTATTTCTTGGGATGATGGACACCGTGGCACTCTACACGAAAATCCATGAATAATCTTTTCAAGCAGCAGTTCTGAAAATGAGGTAGAACTTCTGGACTTCGGTGACTGCAGGACTGTGGGTTCAAAGTCCCGTGGGGAGACCAAATGGTGCTGTTGATTGCGATAATTTAGCTAGCCAGAGGGATTGCGTGTAAAAACAAAAAGCTCAATTGTTCAAATGCTTTCCAGAATTCCCGAGCCAGTAGATGAATGGTGTCACCTTTTAATGAACTGGCTAAAGTTATCATCATTGTGAGCATCACCCTTACCTTAACGCCATGACGTCTCCATTGAGTCAGAGTCTAAACAGTCCATTTAAAATTCCCATCATGTAGTAGAATGCATGGTTCCCTGTGAGGAGGAGCTCTGGATCTCCCTCTGCACAGCTGCTGGCATTGATGGAGGAGGGACAGCACAATGTTGGAAGTGAACCTCATGCTGGGCTGAGGGCACCTTGACCCTGACCCAGGGTGTCAGATTTGTGAAATCAAGCGAGAGAGTGACCTCTTAAGCCACTATGTGAGCTGTGTAAGTTGCCCTGGATGAGGTGTTTCATAAGCAAATAAATAATGCAATTGTGGTAGAGGGTGTCAGTCAGACAGTAGATCCTGATTTCACATCCTCCTTGTACATTTATATTGACTATAAAACCCCAAGGACAATGATTGTCTCCATGTTTTCCTACCGTAGTGTTGACAGTGCTAACACACTGCACAAATAGTGAAGATGCACATCTCATTAACAAAACTGGACAAGACAGGCAAGGCTACAGCCCCTGACAGAACCTCAACCTTCTTTGTATAGGTCACATACATTTCCAGGCTCTCCTCTGTGTCATTGTTTTGGGACAGCACAGTCTGGAAACTCATTTGTGTTGGCCTTGAGTATCAAATAAGACTGTTTTCCCAATCAGACCACACAGCCCCTCTTGGTCACAACTCAAATGAACCCCATCAGCTCAAGGTAATACTAAGGCAATATGTTAGAAAATATGGCAAAATAAATTGCCACTTGGTAAAAAAAAAAAAAAAGACCTGTATCCCAAAGTCACAAGTGTAATGAGCTGATGCTATGCTAGATATCAGGTTTCAGGGCTCCCTAAACTCGTAATATGTAATGTTTTGTGTGCCACAAACAACATTCAGTAAATGGACAAACATCCATGACGAAGGACTATAATAGTAACTTACATCATGTCCAGCAACTCCGGTGAGCTAATCTGCTTCTAGGAGAACAGAAAAGCAGCTTTGCAGGAGCTTGATCTGGTTCACCATGACCAAGTTCACCATCTTACATCAATACAGTGAAGACTGCATGGATTCCTGTAGCGCCACATCCTGCATTTAATGAGACCACAGGATCAGTGTAACTTATATAATTATGAATAAAACATGTATTAATCACACTTTGATATACTGTACCACAGTAACAGACTTTATAGAGGCTTCCCTTTGTCAGTCGAACATTTCATTATTCTCATTTGACAATGACTTAATGTAACATGTCTTGCATTGACCAGCAGCTGCTAGACAGTCACAGCACACACATGCTCACTTAAATAAAAGACTGTGGTTCCATTGCATATTTTAGGGTACAGTTCCCTATGGAAGGATATCAGAGGCCAACCCTACATCCCACCTCTCATGCCGATACACAGTGCAACTGCTAGCTATCCATGTGAAAACCTAGCAGTTGGTTATTTCCTAGCGACCAGTTAGCAAAGTTCTGTTGCTAAGTGAAAATCAGTCGAGTTGTCCGGTCTAGAACTAGTCTAAATTTAGATAATTTAGGGGTTCTTCTTTTTCCATTTTTATTTAAATTTACTTAAAACATGGAGGAAACATTTAAGCACGAAACCAGAAACAGAACTTCTCCTTCCTTCTCCGACTAGACGCAAAACGTATTCACCTGAAAGGAAATGTTCTAAAATTATGTTCTATTTTGAAATTGCATTCAATTAAGGTCGTGTTCACGTTACTTAAAAAAAGCAATTTCGACTGAAAATGCTGCGACCAATTTAATTGTTACGCACAAGGTTTTGACAGCCTTTCAGAGTTGTAAAACAAAATACAATGGCTATCAGTCTTAGCTTACCTTATTAATTACTTACTTAAAGCACTTTAACACAGCAACAGAAGTGGCTGCTTGCTAGCAACATCACGGTCACAGGTTTAAGTAGCACAAACAGCTAACGTATAGCCATCTGAGGCGGGTGACAGTCTCAAATTTGCACACTTTCACAGAAAACAAGTGATCAACATCTTTGCTCATCTACAGTATATTTGGGGCAGGATCACTGTTCGTATGCTGGTGATACTTTGGAATCAGTTATATTTTGCACCTGACCAGAAATACTAATTAGCTGGCTAGATAACGTTTCAGAGACTCACAATCTGCAGGCAACAATGTTTTGCTGACCGAATGATTTATCGACACTAATGTAGTCGGCCAGCTAAACGCTGAAGAATCACTCCAACCCAGAACATGGCAGGTGTTTTCAAACATTTGTCACGCGCGGTTAGTGTTGTGCAAATCTTATCTTTACTCAGTTAGGACAGGCTTGCACGGATGCAAGTAATTAGACTTAACTTAGGTTATAATACTTATGCATGCATATAGAATCGATTATCTAATTTCCTTATCATCTGCTGAAAACTGCTGACCACGAAAACGCAAAACATTTTCAAACATATCGTTCTGAAATGTCAAAAACGGCAACACACTTACAAAATGCAAAAAAGCACTTAAAGAGACAGTACTGCTATTCCATTAGTTCTATTTCAGCTGGGACAACTCAAAGGAGTTGTGGAGCCGCAAGGAGGCAGAGATTGGGTGACCAGTTTTATCGAGTGACCAAAAAAGTGTGCAGAATTTTCAAGGAGGGTTAATGAGACTTGGACTTACTTTGCTCAAAAGTTGAGAACGATGCAGATTTAATCTGGGCCAGATTGTGTGTGTTTGACTCATGTGGTAATATTACATTATTCCAGTTTTATTTATATACTGAGGTCATGTGCACCGTGCAGCGGGACCCCCCACCATAGGAACACAGGCCATGCTGTAGGGGTTTGTAATTAGATTGATTACATCGTCCCCCGGGTGGTGTGTGAGAAATTGGCCACTTTCACTTGCTGTCTTCCATTTCATTTTATTTATTTGTCTGCTATGACCTCCGGACAAATAAATACACTTCCACGCTGTTGCTAGTCTCATACAGTATTTACTTCCCAAAGAGAGAAACATGTCTATCCTCCCAAATAAATAAGTCCTCAAAAGCCCAAATAATGAAATTGCACCAGATCCCAAGAGCCTGGTTCACCAAAACATGAAAATAAGCCTGTATGGGGAGCTGTGCCATGATCACAGTCACCCAGGGTTTATGTTTAGTCAGCAGAAAGGGGTGAAAGAGGAGAGGTTGATTTCCATTTTCCTGCATCACCAGCAGCACAAGGAAGGGATACCGCTAGGCTGAAACCTTCTCATTTGACTGAAACTGGCAAGCAGTGACTGCGACATGGTGACCTTTGATGGGGGAGCTACACTTGTCTTCGCACTTTAGAAGATCAAGGTCTACACAAACCAGTGACACCTTTCACTCACGCTGCATTGCCCTTACTAAAACCCTAATCAGAACCTTAATCAGTTTAAGTGCAGACATTAATCAGTTTCTCCATATAACAGAAATATGAAATCAATGCAGTGACATCAGGGATGTAATTCAAAAGTAAAACTATCAGATATCATGGAGAGAGTATCAGGATCTGAATCCTACCCCTGTCTGGTCCAGGGTCTGGTGGCAAAGATATGGAGGGCACTCAGTTCTCGCCTTTGACAGAGCGGTTTGTTTTCCCTGAATGGTGCTGTGATAACCTTGTGTCTGAAACACAGTGCCTCTACCACTCTGGGTGTACAAATGCCTCTGCTGAGCTTAAGGAAACCAAGATTTAGAGTGTTTTCACAGCCAGTGCAAGTTAGAGTCACTGCTAATGACTACCACACGGCCAAAGACGCCTTCACACACAAACCCACGTGCAGTCTGCCGTTAGGCATATGGGGTCAAACATATACATACACAGACGCTCAATTCTATGGCCACTGACATCTTGATACACATTCTTAGACATTCTTAAACATGCACCCACAATGATAGAATTGATAACCTGGTGCACATACACACAAACACACATCCATATTCATTTACACAAATTCAGAATGGCACACTGGAAGATGAAAACAGCCACAAACACATTAACACATGTAAGTACGCCCTCGTAACAGCACACTCAAACATATGCAAGACACATATTCAAACACATTCCCAGGCACAAAGCCAATAAGACCACATCATCGCTGAATGTCATTACCATGTGAAGCCAGCCACAGTAAGCCGGACAGTTAGCAGGTTATACCAGAGTGATAGGAAATGGTGAAATGAGAGCTAATACACAAGTCATGACAACGGTGGAATCCATCCTTTGCTGAAAAAAGTTATGCTGAGTGCAGTAATCTCTCATATTTCACATTCAGTTATATTTCATGCTCCATTTATTAAGTTTGTCAAAACAATAAAAAAGTACATAACTGTATATTTATCCAATGAGTGGGGAAGTAGCACAAGATCTCACTCAGGGCCCCGAAAAAGCTGGAGCTGGTCCTGTTCTCTGAGGTTTAAAACACAGTGTTACAGACCTAAGATAAAATTCAAGACACACCCCATTGGTTACTGAACGCTCAATAATTAACTCCATCAGTGTGATCAGTTCATTTGACCACCCTTGCATGTGCTCATTGGTCATATATGTTTGTACAGATGTTCGTACATATGTTCGTACAATAACCTAACATAATGTACCCTGTCTTATGGTGTTTCACAAGAAGAAATTGCTATGTGTCTTGCACTGGTTCTGGAACTGAAATGAGCCTTTTAAATACTTCAGCCCCCCACAGACTGTTTTACATTCCACAGAGCAATGCTGCCCCCTCTTGTAGCTGTATTAGATTTCGAAATATGAATTGCCACATCACATTACTTTGCTAAAACAGTATGTTATGCACATTTATCCTCCAATTTAAATAGATCTCTGCCATTTACTTGAGAATTCTGAACAGATATTAACTTAGAATTCAATATTTACCATCTTACTCTAAGGGAATTACAGTTGAACACAGACAGCATGTTTGTTTTTGTATTACTGTGAGGTTACCGAGTGATTTCAAGTCAAGTACAGATTCCTGCTTTAGCTCCTCATGTTTGAAGGAAATACCCTGACGGCAGAAAAACACAGTCAGCCGAATCAAAGAACAGGCCAGCGTAAACCTCCTTTCCCTTGTCAATAGTTGCCTTTAATGTCCGGTGCCACTTCCTTGATCTCTTACACTAATGGCTCACCCTACTCTAAAAGCTTTTTAATTATGGAGCTCATTAGCGGTGATGGTCTCCTATGACTGAATGCTGATCAGTGTCCCTGAGCCAGCACCAGCTTTCAACGCAACGGGAGGGCTCAGAGATATATTGTACACCCGGACGAACCCCAGCCCATTAATTCCTAAAGAAGCGATGCTTCTGGTAGACAGTCCGCACCACTGTAAAAGCACTGTTAAAATAGAAACACTACATCATGCGACAGCACTTACAGACTGGTAAATATGCTTTATCATGATATTTTTTTGTTCTGTTTGTTGAGATACTTTTTTACAAACCTTTTTGCAAATTCACTATAATTTGTATTGTACAGTATTAGGTACATCTTTACTGAGCTCATGGGTACAGCCACAATGTTCTGCCTGCGATTTGAACTCACTGCCCCCTGGTTGTGGCTCCACAATGCTGCTCAAAGAGTGTAGACACACTGTATTAAATTGTTACATGATGTTTTCTGAGACACTTAAAAGAATTTGAAAGGAATTCCCTGAGAACACACACACCAGGAGGGAGTCTGTGTATTGGATGTGTTAACGGTTGTATGTCCAGGCCAGACATACCTCTAAGCAATTAGCTGTTCCAACCCCAACAAATAGAAAGACTTTAAGAGACAATGAGTGATTCAGAATAGCACTCCTAGGCATGGTGGTGCATGCGTATGTGTGTGTATGTGGATGTGTGAGTGAGTGGGTGCGTGCACATTTACAAGTATCTATGTCTAAGAATGTCTACACAGGCGTCTACAATAATAATCTAATTGTCACCTCCAATAGCCAGCCTGTGTTGACCCCAGTCAGGTCATAGTAGCTTCCTGTCATGGCCAATCAGACGAGCTGCCCCAGGATGGAGTCTACAGTGGGCATCTCAGGTTGCAGGGCAATCAGACCCAAACACCCCCAGGCCCCCAGCAGGGGGGAGGAGGTCACACGGCCACTCAGTCCCCAGCAGATCAGCATCAAAAGACCACACCCATCCTGGGCCCTGATTTTGCTGCCCGCCTCAGCCCTAATGGCAGCTGGGACAACAGGGTCAGCTTGCTAGAAAACCGATACACGCGCATCAGTCATGCTCTCTGGGTGTTTGGTTGCTTGGTTGTCTCCTGCCCTCGCGAGCCAATTCGCTTTCACAGCAACTTTGATCCACCCACCACACAGAGATCAGAGAGCCAGTATCAAAAACAAGCTCTTTGCTTTGGCCATTAGTCATTAGGCCAGCCACTGACAGATCAGATCAGCCCTGGGGTTGCAGCTTGAGATTGGCCATTGAGGCAATAAAAAAGTTCACTGGAAGAAGTAAATGAATTAAATTGTATTTTGATTTTTTAGTACTTACTAAATTAAAAGTGAGCTACCACTGTGTGGAGTTAAATATTCCAGATGAGTAAGACCATTTTCCCAGCATACAAATAAGTTTTGGTATCAAAGGTATGATAGCAGTTACAAATACATAAATACAAGAGCAAAGAGTAGGGAGCTAATGCATTTACAGACATTTATTTCTAAATCTATCTGTATTCCCTTGAGTGAGTAACAGATGTCAGATGATGATGTCACACAATAAAGGCCAAACTTCAGAGCTCTTATGCCTTAATTCTCATGACTACATGTTTGTGATTATGCTGATAAAAGGCAAAAAATGTGAACCTGGTGCTGGAAGGTGCTTTTCAAAAAAGCAAGAAATGTCACTTCTAATTGACCTTTGACCTCTGCTGCTTCCTCCCCCTGGGAGTCACATCCCCATGTATCTTTTTAAAATTAATGTGTCGTTGAATACTTTGGCCAATGGTGACACATTTGTCTACAGGTGGATTAGAAACCATGCATCACATCAATATCATAAAGAAATATCAAAGATTTTCAAGATCAATGTCACAGAGAGAGCAGGAAAGAATTAATTACACAGTCATTTGTTATTTCACATTACATGACATGGCTTAACTCACAAAGTCTCCATACTGACAAAGCAATGTAGAGGTCAGGATTAACATTAACCAAGTGCAGACTCTCCACAGTAAATTCAAAGCATTACCTATACTGCTCATTATTTATTTTTTGGTATTTTCACAAGAATGGAAATAATCCCATAAAGAAACGGTTCAATCAGCATGAACCTCTGTCAACCCCTCACTAAGTCAGAGTCAATCATTCCCCGCGGTTTATTGAGCCAATCAAACAGGCAAAGGGATGATGGGCACACTGCAGTCTGGGACAGAGTGC
The DNA here is from genome assembly GCA_019176425.1 of Megalops atlanticus. Lineage (NCBI taxonomy): Eukaryota > Metazoa > Chordata > Actinopteri > Elopiformes > Megalopidae > Megalops > Megalops atlanticus. The sequence continues at coordinate 16,336,348 of CM032893.1, forward strand.
TGATCAACACCACATGAGGGCTGGTTCCCTGTTCTCCTGCCTCACCCACCCTGTTTGGGACAAGCTGTGCAAGCAACTCAGGACATGGATTGTAGATAGACCTAGTCCCGGCGCTATGGGGGGGTGTTTAGGGGTGCATTGCACCCCCAGCTGTCTCCTTATATTCCGATGTCTACATAGTATTTATGACTTTTTGTGCACCCCCGTGGATTGCAATTGCACCCCTCTGTATTTTCTCCTGGCGCTGAGCCTGGACAGACCCCAGAACACCCTAGGATCATGGCCAAGACAAATTTGGCCATACTACAAGTTCCCAACCCTTGACACCCCCCCTAAACCCCCCCCCCCTCAGTGTCTGCATATCTGCATGAAGGGAGGCACATAGGCATTGTCTCTGTTCTGAATCGTTCTTGCTACAAATATGCAGGTAAATGAGGTGGATATTACCTGCCTCTGATATTCTCCTTCAATCCTGTATTCCTTATGAACTTGGACAGAGAGTTTGCAGCAAGTAATAAAACAGGTAGATGTTAGTGTTGCATAAATGGAAATCACATTGTAGAAAAACAAACCCCTTCCCCCCAACCTCCCCACTGCAACGAATACAGACAGCCTCTTCAGTCAGCTTCACACTGTGGAAGAACGGAGTCCCGTTCGCTGCGTTTGAAAAATGTTATGATTCAATAGTTTGGGACGACGCCTATTCGCTCAAAGGAACGAGAGAAGAATGAAATGAAATTACACAGCCCAGCTGTCAGAGCATAGCTCTGCTCCATTTACATGTGGGAGTGATGCACCAAAATCCTCTCCTCTTCCCACTGCAACTTGAGCAAAGCAATCATTCGTTACACCCGCAATTAACTTTCTATTAGGACCTACGCTGTAAGTGAGGGGGTGACAGTGGCTTTGGCTGGTGGGGGAAAGGGGGTGGGGGTTGCAATTCAATTAAAACAGTTATCCTTGAAAAATACACAACAATGATGACTAAAACACTGTAAACATTAGTGGATATTTAGGTAAGGACCAGAGAAAAGGAGGAGATTTCGATATTTTCTGACAAGAGGAAAAAAGGAAAGAGGGAAGAGAGATGTATTAGTGGTTAATGAGGCATTGTCTAGCCATCCTGTCTGAGCTACAGGATTAACACCTCCTCTCTCAGGACCCTCTCCCCTCCCACCAGTTGTTCTAGCCCACTAACCAGATCCATCATAACATATCAGTTTTATTGTATTATCTATTTGCTTAGTATACATCTTTACAAGGCCTTACATTTTACACATGCATGCACCAGGCAATTTCAGCCTTTCTTATTCACACCTGCAGCTTCCTGGTAACATGTCCCACGCACACTGCTGCCTGATCCATTCACCCTACTGCCGTGCCTGGCTAGCACACATAGGCAACATGGAGGTCCAGCTGCAGAGCCAGCCATACTTGTATCCACCCACCAAGGGAGAAGAATCCTCTGTAAGCTCCTTGGATAGAGTTCAAGGCTGAGGCAGGGTTGGATTATTCACCATTCATAAAAACTGCAAACTGGCAATGCAACTGAAATGAGAATCGCTTTCATCTCAAGTTGAGGAAATGGGTTTATGTGAGGATGGCTGTAGCCACATATATACTTTCCTTAAAACAAATCTGTGGGGGAAATTGCATTCTATAGACTGTCAGACCATAGCACAGACTTATATTGCATTTATTTCCCACTGTATGAATTTTAGATGCCAAAACAGAGTTGCTCAGTACAGTGCATATATCTGTTCCACATTCCTCTAATAATATAGCCACAATATAGTGTTCTTGCCCTTAAAAGAGCCACACCAACAACTGCTTTTTCAGAGCCAGGCTTGGTTCCTGGATCATATTCTAGGGTACTCACTCTTGGTCCAAGACAATAAAACTCTTTATTACTCTTTCTATGAAACAAATACCCCTTGCCAATCCTGACAATGTTAACGTCAGAATTGAATAAAAGGTTAAAATCTAGTAGCCTGTCCAGACAGCCCAGTCCAGCCCTGGAGGAAAAAAGTCGAAAATACATCTCAATTACTCTCGACAAAACAAACATTAAATGATTGAACCTCTAAGTGCAATTCAAATCTCATTGGTAATTACACTGCATAATTGATTTGCTTTGCAGACAGCCTTATCCAGGGCAACTTACATAGCATACATTTTATATTATCCATTTATGAGGCTGGATATTTACTGAAGCTATTCAGACTGAGAGACTTGCTCGAGGGTAGAATAGCAGCCTCCTTGCCAAGATCTGAACTTTCATAATGCCAGTTACAATCCTAGGTGCCTAAACCACATTCTATAGGGCAGTGCCACCGGCACAAGCACCAATACCCCAAAGCAACCATAGCTGGCAGGTCAGCAGGTACTGAGGGGTAATTCATTGAATTGTGGATTGGCAACTCTTGCCAAAGAGAAAGTATCTTCTTAAACTCTACTCTGTTTGCTCTGAGGCTGATTTTTGAGTGGAAGCAGAGCTGTTGCTATTTTTAAATTATTTGCAAACAGAGAAATTGAAGGATGATTGAAAAACTGATTTTCAGAGGCTGTAATTTTGCTTGTTTATCAAGCCAAACAGACAAGTATCACCAGTACCAAGGCCATCTCTCACTAATTTTTTATTAGCGTGTTCTGTTTTTGTTAGTGACATTTCCTATCCCCAAAAGAGGACACATACTCATGTGTCCCCCCGCAGTGATGAAATGACCAGTGCCTAAAAGAAGTAGACATACCAATTTCATATTCAGCTTCATAAGGGTCATTCCAAGCTGTAAATCACATTGAACTACCTATTATCTCCTCTCAACACGTAACTCTAAGTATTTCTTTTTAGATTGTGAAAACTCTTCTCTGGACTGAACCGTTCAAACTTAGTGGCAACCAGACTTTCATTTGTGGTTATCCAGTTTATCTTTCATGTTGTGTGTGAACTTTCATTGTTACCATACCTCTGCATAGTTTTCATTAAATCAGTTATGTGTTGTATTTGTTTACACACATCATACTAATGTATATTAATGGTTTGCCTTTTGCACACACTATTCCCTGTGATCCTAGCCTGTAAATTCGGATTCTGTCACTAGATGGCGCCCCACTTCTACTAATCTCATCAAAACGACACAATTCTCACAGATGCATTTGGTGATGGTCTTGCCCAAGGATTTTCTGTCAGTTGAATCAGGTGAGGAAATGAGAATTACAACTGTACTTGCACTGTTAGGCTAACATAGTAAAAAGGATATCCAAGCATGAAATGCAAGCGGAAACACATGCGCAAACACATGTATGAATGCACACACACACATTCACATAAAATGATCTCCAACAGCTGCAGGAAGAGTTCAGAGAATGGGGCAATGAAGGTGTGAGACATTGTTCATCTGACAGAGAGCACACTGACTTTCTCCCTCAAGCTGAAAGTGAGAAAATAAGACTGTGATAGTGACAGGTTTCTTCCCTTTTAATGCTGTATTTTAACAGTAACCAGCAGAAATATGATTTTGAATGTAGGTATAGATGCACATACTTGTGGCTTCAAACATATAATGTTTTCTTCAGATTTTGAGTTACAGGAACTGAGATGGATGTCTGACTTGCATGTTACACATATCTTCATTGCACCCTTAGCTCTGGCCACTTAAGGACACAATCACAGTAAAACTAACTGGACATCCAGTGGACATCCATTAACCTCTACAGCCCCTATTTTTTTATAAGATAATTTCATGGAAGGGACAGAGGAGTGTAGCAGCCCCTCTGCCTGACCCATAACCTGGGGTGGAGAGGGTGACTCTCTCACAGAATTCACAATTATACAGCAGCAATTAACCTCTGAACTCAGTCTGCTTTAGCTCCTGCCCTTTCGATCGGACTTTAATTGTGTTTCTAGCCGAGGGAAAAAAAAGAGTCGGCTTAATTGCTGTACAGGGCAAATATGCTGTTAAAAATAAAAGCTGAATAGATGGATGAAGACAGATACGTTTCAAGTAAACAATGAAAGCATCTATGGAGGTAGCAAAGGCTTTGCGGATGGAGAGAATTGGGTACATCTTAAAGACTGAAGAGCACAAAGGCAGAAGGATCCGAACAGATTTAGTGAAGAGGGAATGTACAGTAGCCATCCACAATCTTCTATTCACGGTTCAGTCAAGACTGGCTACAAACTATATGTGGCAAAAATTATTACATTAATAGTATAGCATCAACATTAATTACGTCATGTTATGTTGCAGGGGCGATATGTGTAGTATAAAATGACGAGGCAGCAAAAATAACCATAATGATGTCCAAGGAATAGAGTAGATACTGCTGTCCGATTTATATTTACGTGTTGCTGTTAAGAAACCTTCATTCGCGTCATGAACTTGAATCTCTCTATGCACAGTATCCTTGAATCCTAGAAAAAAGGGAATTCATTGATCTAATTACTGGATTAATGCACTGTCATTAAAAATTTACTCGTACGTCCCAATACTACTTCATTCGGAAAAAGGAGGCAACTTATCCAGATTTAAAGGATTTCAAGTTCCATGGCCTCCTTTACCCATGACAAGTTCAAATCCAAAAAGTTTTGCCGTGATAGAGGCCAACTACAAATCTATTTTAAAGGCCGGTTGGCAGAACATTATAGGTAGTTTTTTTTTAAGGTGAAAGGCAATGCCGTTCAATATCTGGCCTCTGTAAGAGAGAGGTGCCTATTTGCGTGAATCGCAGGTGGAGGTGTAGTTTACTTTATGTAATCATGGGTTTATAATGCCAGCTGCGTTTTTTTCGCTACGCAGGGACCTTATACAGGTACCTTATACAGTAGTCATTAGACGTTACAGAAGTATACAAGGAAGCGGAAAGTAAAACACACATACACACACAGAGAGAGAGAGAGAGAGAGAGAGAGAGAGAGATTCCTAAGGGGAGGGGGGATAAAGCGGTTTAAACGAATGCGAGTCTGTACGCTCCTGCCAGTGTGCAGCCTTGAAATGTACAACAGGGTGCATGCGCTCCAGCCAGCCTTGAGCTAAGTAGTGGAACTATTGTAACACCGACAAAAAGGGGAAAAGATAATATTCAGTCTATCGCACTGAATAAGGACAATTGGATAAGGCATTGGATGGTTTGCGTTATTTCTTTAAGGACCGACCAATGGATTCATATGGTTTTACTGAAATCTGGGTGTAAGATTAGCAGGTGCTTTCTGTAGGTATTCTGACGCGTTGGACATGGGACCCTGTTGTGGGATTGAGGGATATTATACGGGGGGAACTCTGTCTCCCTGAGGGAAAGCTGGCTTTGTCGGTGACCGGAGCAGAGGGAACCGCGCGCTGAAATGATGCGTTCCAAACACGGCTTCATCTTGCTGCTTCTGAATGGGACAGCTTGTTTGGTAGGTGAGAAGGGGTCGGCGTTCCTGTATATTGAAGTAACCAGATTCTAGACTGAAATTGCTTGTATTACACCATAGTGTTGAGTCGTTATAATTGACCCATTTCTTTCCAGTATCATTTGTTTTAAACTGTCTCACTGGCCTCTGAATTAACTGTCCTGTACGCACGGGACGCATTTTATGCGCATAGGTGATGATATCTTGTTCGCTACTTATTAATGACCACTTCTGTCTAGCGATTTTAATTTATTCTGTTTGGTCTTGTATTTAAACTGTTTTGTGTGTGAGGTGATTGTTCATGTCAGTATTCCACTGTCCTCGTCATGAATGTCGTTGTTAGTCTCTTTTGATGCCTCGTTAAGACTAGAAACAACGTCCTGAAATATACGGCACTTCGAAAACAAGTGGGCGCGATCGATATGCAACAATGTAATGCCTTACTTTGACCACTGCGAAGTGTCCTAAAGGTAGGCAAGTAGGACCATGGGTGAGCCAAAATAGCTGCTAACGCGTTGTGTTTTTAATATTGACGACTAGAAGATGGACAATGATGGATAGCATCATGCCATGGTTCTCCCATGTCAGGTTTGATACAGTGTCAGGTTTACAACTCTTTCATGGGTATGGGATTTTGTACCATAATTCAGATATCGTTTATTCGTATTGTTCAACTAACCCAGGGGATAGTTCAGCAATACTCATTTATCTCTGGTGGGAGAGTGGGAAACCGGGCGCATTATATTTAAGCTCGATCAGTTAAAACTCCTTCTAACACATCGTGGAAATCCCCTTATAGGTAATAGCAAAACGATGTAGTAAACTGTCTCGGTAAATACTTTTGCAGTAGACTATACTGTACAGTCTTATCTATTTCTTATTTATTTTGTCCGTGCTTTGAAATATGATTACGATCTCGTTTTCAACACGGCGCTTTGCTTAATAAAGTGCCTTGAATTTGTCATTAATACGTCAGGTGAGTCGCTTAATTATGGTAACACAAGGTGTCCCTGCGTTCACCTTGGTGAAATTAATTATAAAGAAAAATCTCTTTGGTTTAATTACAGAACACCTACGAGTAATTAAAGCAGTGCGGCAGGACTTTGCTTATTTTAATCGATATATAAAAACATTAAGGAGACTACAAAAATGATACAAATCGTGTTATACATATTAAAATGCAGCAAATGAATATATGTCTGTTGGTAAATTCACTATTAGACCTATTTAATATTCTGTGTTACTTCACAGGAAAGTTTTAAATCACTGCGGCCTTTCATTAATTGCTAATTTGCTTGACAGGCTCATCCAGCTTATATGTATATATTACGATCATTTAAACTGCATATGTTCTGAAAGAATCCATGGTAAGTAGGCTACAGCTATGTTGTTCAAGGGCACTACGGCACTGCCCCACGTGAGAACGGCATCTACAAACGTGCACTCGTGGAATGCATTGACCCATTCACAAATACCCAGAGTTTAACGCCAGACCTTTCTGTCCCTCATTTAGATCTGCTTACAGCAGATATTTTGTGATATTAGGCCTATATCTTAATGACCACAAAAATCAATAAATTGAACTCTTGTTTTTACAGTAAGGATTTTTACACAATATTATTAGCACTTACTTGGGCCTTTGCTCGGGTACCTTTAGCACGCTGGTAAAGAAACGGGGCTAATGATGTAATTATTTTTTCGTGCGGTTTGGTCATTAGTCTCTCTGTGTATTTGTGGTGTTTCATGCGCGTCACGCTTCTCAGCAGCCCAATATGCGGCCGAATTAGAGAGTCATTGATAATTCATTAGCGTCGTGACAGTGATAAATTCCACAGCAATTAATAAGTTATCCAAGTTTTATTCCTTGGTTAAGACCGTGATTAATAGTCTACACGAGACTCGTTCCCTAATATTCAATTTGTTTTTAGTATTAATAAAAACACTACAAGGCAAATTAAGTTTTGCTAACCAAGGTGCAAAAAAGAGGGATAGTTCAGATTAAATCACTTTCAGATTTATAGCTAAAGGAGAGTTTGGACCTATTTCATCTGAAGTCATTTCACAGCACCTGAATGAGATTCATTGATCTTTTATGGGTTTGTTTGTTTGTATTAAACTGCGACTGAAAGAAAAAAAAAAAAAAAGACGGCTCTCGAAAAATACAGCCATGCTGGTAAATTTATGTGGCACAGACTCACAGTCCAAGTTTGGATGTTGTGAGGGGCTGTGGGGTTTGCTTGTGACCTTCCAGCCAACACCTCAGGGGTTTAATTTATTCATCAGCTAATTGCCTTCAATTAGCAGGCCATGTAAAGGCCCAGAATGTTGGTTGTCTAAATATTTCTTGAGTCAAGGGAACAGCTGAAGTATCGACTGGGCAACAAAGTGAGGGGGGGCATCATCTATATGAACCCCAAACATCATTTGTCCTGTAAAGTCAACCAGTGCAACCAAGATGAGAGGGATAGACACTCTGCCCAGCTAAGACTGTATAGGGCCAAGGGTTTCAAAAGGAAATGGGGAAGGGGGGGATAGTACCCTAAATATCAGAATGTAGAAGATCTATGTCTTACCTTAGTTCTGTGCATTTTGAGCCACATCTCTTTTCTAATGATCATGAAACACATGCAGTTTTTCACATGACCCCTGCTTAATTTTAACATATATATAAACGTTTCCAAATCTTAGAGAACATTGAGCCCAATTTCATGTTGTCATTATATATGCATATGACATGATAATTGTAATAAATTGATAATTGTTAAATTAATTAAACTGACATAATTTTTTTGAGAGAACACCCCTTTGTTCCTTTTAAGGCTCTGCATGTGACACATGACCAAGCATTATTCTGTGGGACTCTACCCAGGCTTCAGCACAGAACATCGATCGATCACTTAAAACAATTCTAGTTGCATCAGCTATTGAGATCAATTTGAACATTGATCAGACCAGGCAGTGAATCTAGCAGACAAGGGGCTTCAGACTTCATTAAGTAGCTGGTCGGTAAACAAATTCACCATGTTTTTCCCCATAACATACATTCTGACTCATCCTCTCGTTCTTTGTCGACCTAATGTATTCACCCATGCAGGTCTTAAAAACATTAATAAACCCACCCCCTCCCAAACCAAAACAAAACAAAAGGAGTATAAATGTTCCTGTAGTCTCATCCTGTTATAAAAATAACTAACTTTACTGAGGAACTGGTAGAAATATTTCTCCAATCAATGCGAAATAAGGTCTGCAGAAAGAACTGGTAAACTACGCTCTGCATAAATCTGCCTGACCTCACGCAGCGGGTTCCAGAATCACTGCAAGAACAACACCAATGGGAGTAACTGAAGCCGCACACCGGCACAAAAGCACGTTCTGCTGGAAATGCAGATGCTGCAAAGGTTCTCAAACTGTCAACAAAGTTCACAGTTTTAATGACCACAGACAGGGAGGGTGTGTGGCGTATGCTAAAACAATGATTTCACTGACAGATGTTGAAATTTTTCCAGCAGTGACATTGTGTACTCTCCGTGCTCCAGATGGATATGGATTATATCCATCTCACTGTGTTATGATGTCCTTATAAGTTGCTCCAGATAAGAGCTTCATTGAATTGGATAGATATAATATTGTTGTAATATAATTGTTTTGCACACACCTTTACTCAGGGCTAATTATACAGAGTACATCTCACACATTTTGCTGAAACATTATATTTAGCTTGAGCCAGGGTAAACCAGAAATGCCCCAACAAGAAACGAAGCCTGAGGAAATGTGGTTCCAAGCCCAGTTCTCAGACTGCCTCACATGCACTATCCATTATTGCCTTAGTGGCCTCATCTTTGTGACACCACGACTGTTTTTCCTCAGTTATTGGGCTGAGCTGGTCAACATGACCATGCACTGGAAAAAAAAATCAGTCCTGCAGAGCGGTGTCTCTGCAGGTGGCTCCTGCTCAGAGTGATGAAATGGATGTGCAGCGTGCGCATTCGTGTCACTTTGAGCTTCTTCGCAGGTTCCCAGCATCCCCGGCTGCTTCCGCTGTCGCTGGCCGGCTCGGCTTGCTGGGTTGTGAAATTGCATCACCTGTGAGAGAGGAGCACGCCTGTGAATGTGCAGCCCCTTACACAGATGCTGCATGCAGCGGTGAGAGATCCCCAGTGGTCTCTTCTTAATTTACTGTTATTGAGGGGTGCAGCTTAGAGGAGGCCAATCAGCCGTGCGTCAAAAACATCCATAGAAATGTGAAATTGGATAGAACAGTGATCTTCACATTACGTAATATGAGTCCACAGACAATTTTCAATCGCTGACATTGTGTCAATCTGAATGTGTGACATTTAATGGAACATCAAAAAACAGTAATGTAGCAGTTTTCCCACTCACAGGTGGCATGTTGACGACAACAGGATGTGAATAGGACTAGGTTCTCTACTGCGTGGAGCAGACACAGGAAACAGCATCTTTGTTCTAAGAAAGGAAGAGACAGAGAGGGAGAGAGAGCAGGATTGTTGGGAGAGAGAGCTAACAAGAGGGAGACAGATAAATTGAAAAAAAGTGTTTTTGAAGAGAACCCTAGGCATTATGTGGTGCTTGTTGTACAGTCATACAGGACCAGTCACACCTCCATAAGTGCATTGTTGTGTTGTATGTGATACTCCTCTGTAGTGCCCCTGTTTGTAGGAGCTGGCCTCTCATCCTGCAGGCACCCTCTGTTTGCTGTAACTCATCAGCATGCTGGGAACATTGTGAAGTGCAGGTATTGAGTGCACCATGTCTCCTGGAAGGAATGGAAGAGGCATTATACTAGACTCCTGCCTTTCATATAGTTTCATATAATCCCCAGTAGGGCCATGCACTTCCAATCCTTTGAGTGTAAAGGGACCTTAGGGATCATCAGTGCAGAAATGATGCCCTCATTGTGTCCTGCAAGAGATTTAAATCCTCCAGAGTGCACCAGGGGGGCAGGATTTGGAGGTGAGGGAGAGGTGGAGGAGTCAAGAATTCGTGAACTTTCATCGAGAGCTTTCTATCAGCACATTACAGAAGAGCCTTCAGTCTGTCGGGAGAGGGGCCCGTGTATCTTAGGCTTGGAGCACATCCCGCAGTGGCGAACCACAGAGGCTCCATCAAGCGCTGTCTCAGACCTCTCCCCCATCTTCTCAAGTCCTGAGAGTTTTCCATCTTGTTATCTCTAAATGTGTGCTCCGTGTTGATAATGTAAAAAATTGACTGCCTATTAGGGTAGAGGCAACTGTTCGGAAAGCCAAATGAGGCAGAATCACCTGGGGTCCTGAGTTTTGCGCTCATCCAAAATGAGCCGAGAGAAAGGCTGATTCGCAGCGGACCTGTCCGCCACGGACTCGCCCACGCGGCGCCAAGCCGACTCAAATGAGCCTCTTCAAGTCTGTGTAAATTATTCATTAAGAGTCAAACAGCTTGTTTCTTGTGAAATTACCTTTCTCTCTCCCGGTTAGCTCGTGGAATGATTAGGTAAAGGGCAGCAATTCTGCGGTTTTAATCATACAATAAAAGAAGAAATCACCCACCATCAGCGCATTAGGTCCGGCGATGGGATAAGGCTGCGAATGCATCGCAATTTGCAGAGAACTCGGGCCTTTAATTAAAAATTGATATCATATTAGGGATGAAATTTTCAATTTAGAGGCTAGAGGAAGCAGAGTGGTTATTGAACTTGTCAGCTCAGAAAAGCAGTCTGTTTAGCATTAAATGCATGCATGCATGTGGGTATACAGAACAACTTGTGTTTGCATTGTGACACACACAAAAGGAAAAAAATCTTTTAGTTGTGCGGTGATGTTAACTGTATTAACACATAAACACATAGACTGCCTGCACATTCTGCCATGAGGAAAATAAATGCGCTGTTTAAACAAGATCAGTCCGTGTAACAGAAACCATTTGATAGGTGTTGTATAAACTACAACTAGATTACCTCTGTGTCTTCTTATGGCAATGCCATACCATGCCTGAGAAGGAAGAAGTTGTATCTGTTACCTCATTGAACATTCACTATTAGCTCTCGAACACTAAGCTTGTGTGTACCAGATCCCTGTGTCTACACACATAGATGTCCTTCTCAGTAGGATATAGTAGCAGGCTGCATCCATATGCATGCAGTCCCCCTCCTCAATGCATGCACCACAGACAGCAGTGCACAGCTCCTGCTTTCTGACCCAGCTGTTTGCCTCCCATTTAGAATGTCCTTTTAGACAATTTCACAGCAGAGCAGTTACAGAACCGTAGTTCCAGAGGATTTTTTTTTTTCTGAACTGAAGCCCTGATTGGACCGATTGAGTCTGATCCATGATCATGAGCCACTGAAGAGCTCGTAGTAGTTGTGACCTCAACTCAGTGTTTAACTCAGTGATTTTTTTTGCCCTGCTTTCAGCACTAAAACTATGTACACATGAACTGTGAATATATCAAATATTTGCCACATTTAGTCGTATTGCTGTGAATAATACATGTTGACCAGCCCTGCAGGTCCTCTGTGAAGATATTCTGTTCAGCTCACCGATAAAATTCAGATGACAGCACTAGCTGCATCTGACCTGCAGTTTCCTTTACAATACAACCTTTGACCAGGTGGTCCAGACACATGACATACTTAGTATTCCTCTTGTAGTTCTTGAACTGAAAGGGGGTGTTGGACAAGATGGCACAAGGACAGAGTCAGTGGGGCCAGTTTTTCCCCATGACTGAAGGTGGTTTAGTATGTGTTCCTGGCTCCTCATTTGTTAAGGCCATCTACAGATTGTGGATGTCATCTTTTGGAAAGGTCAGAAAACTTACTTCAAATGCTAACTTTTAAACATGAAATGAAATGATTTATTTAAGCGGAGGGTAAGCCAGACGGCCTGGCTTTTTTGTCAGGGCCAAACCCATTGTGGAGCTGTGGCAAAGGGCACAACTGTGGGGGCATCACGGGGGGGAAAAGGGAGGGAGGGCACCACAGAAAGGGCACTGCCCTGCGCCAGGCACCGTGGCTGAGGGAAAGACCAGACCTTCCTGCCTGGTGCCTCTGAGATTAAGGGGAACAGCGTGGTTGTCAACGCAGTCTTGATGCGGGGCACGAATGCCCTGAAATATGAATGTCTGAATAGATTAAAATCAATATGTCTGCTTCTTCTTATTTTTTATTCATTAAGAAAGAGAAAGGTTTCACGGGGAAGATATTAAAATATCAAATTTTCCATAAGGTTCCTTGCAGAAGCCACCGAGCACCACAGCGGAATGAATTACCCCGTAAATCTGCTGAAATAAGTCTGGTGGAACTTTACGAACAACGGCAATCACTGTCAACCTGTTCAGCTCCATGGACCACTGTGAGCATGTGTGGGTTCAATCCCAGGCATTGGATATTGCTCTTCAGCCATTGAATATTTCACCGGATTTGCTCCAGCAAAAATCCTGAGACCCACAGTATTCCATTATTTGTTTGCATCACAGACACTTTTATTTGAAGTAACTTTCACAGCCCGCATTTTATATGTTAACCTATTTATACAATGGAATTCTTACGGAGGTCATTCAAGTTAGGGATCCTGCTCAAGGGTAGAATAGAACCTCAAGGGTAGAGATTGGAGAGGGCAACATCTTGATTACAAGATGAGTTCCCCAGCCACTTTCCTACAGGTTTAATCCCATTTAATTGCAATATATAAAAGATGTTTAAAAAGAATGGCAACGACACCAACATGCTTGTTATGAATTACATGTCTGCAAGACAAACAAGAACGAATGAGACAATGTCCCCATGAAAACAATCTGAGCCACAGGTTCAGGGGAAGTTCCATGCATCATGTTTCATATGTTGAATTGCTGGGTTCTGACGGCTAAGACCTGCCTTACCCGCGGAGAGATAATCACTCTGACTAATCCATTCCCGCATGGGCCTCGGAGCCTTCCCAACACGGGTGCGCGCGCACTCTCTATCTCTCACTCAACCATTTGAACTGCAGCACTTCAGACTTACGCTGCCAACAGTCCCTATCTGCTAATAGATCATTACCATCTAGTAATTCCCCATTACTCCTGCTCTCACCCTCCTCACACAGCAACACAGAGCACAGAGCAGAGCAGGGCTGTTTTATCTCTGCCTCTCTCCACTCCCTTGTTAAGATCTATCAGCTTTGTGCACCGGTTGATTAAGATTTTTTTTTAATTAACGCATCAAAAGCCTTATTTGCACACCGAGTTGCGCTTCCCTTCCCCCTTTCTCAAAGCAGTAATTGTTTCCCCCACTGAAGCGTGGATGTCAAGGTTTTAATCGCTGCACCCGCAAATAGCCAGGGCTGCTTCTCATTGCATTCTGAACCAGCAACAGCCAGGGGTGTCATATAGGGTCAAAGAGAGAAGAAAAGATAAGCTTTATCTTTGTTAACGGATATAGACTCAGAAATGCACAATCTAAAGGAACACAAATGCAACAAAGGAGCTACAGATACACACTTTTCATTTTATTCATGTACATTCACTCACACAGTCTCAAAAAGAAGAATAAAGTCCTGTCATCACTGCTACATTTTTATCTTTGAGTATGTAGTTAAAATAGGCATTGAATCACCATGAGCTCTTCCATTGAATTTTTGGCGTCATCTCTTTTCCCTCCCCATGTCCTTCCTGCTCTCCTTCCAGCTGGCTCTGGGACAGGAAGACCAGTCCACAAGCCACAAAGATGACTCTAGTGAGCAGCCGAAGTCAGTGGGCGTCCTCGATGGGCAGGGCCTCTCTCCCCTGGGCCGCTGGATGCTGCACACCAAGAGCCGGGCGGCCAACACCACAGGGCTGGAGCTGCCTTACCGCCCCCCGGTGCCCCTGTCCAAGCAGGACTTCTGGGAGATGCTGGGCAGCGACCTGCGGCCGGACGCCAGCGCCTCGCGGGCCAAGCGGCACCCCATCGTCAAGACGGGCAAGTTCAAGAAGATGTTCGGCTGGGGCGACTTCTACTCCAACATCAAGACAGTGCGCCTCAACCTGCTGATCACCGGCAAGATCGTGGACCACGGCAACGGCACCTTCAGCGTCTACTTCCGCCACAACTCCACGGGCCAGGGCAACATCTCCGTCAGCCTGGTGCCGCCCGTCAAGGCGGTGGAGTTCGACCTGGAGCGCCAGAGCGTGGTCTACCCCAAGGACTCCAAGATCTTCAACTGCCGGGTGGACTACGAGAAGGTGGACCGCAACAAGAAGACCTCGCTCTGCAACTACGACCCGTCCAAGACCTGCTTCCAGGAGCAGACACAGAGCCACGTCTCCTGGATCTGCTCCAAGCCCTTCAAGGTCATCTGCATCTACATCTCCTTCTACAGCACGGACTACCGCCTGGTCCAGAAGGTCTGCCCTGACTACAACTACCACAACGAGATGCCCTACCTGCCCTCGGGGTAGAGGTAGAGAGGGGGCAAGGAGGGGTGGGAGTACTGGGGAGAGGCACAGACACCAGCCTGGGAGTAGGATCACCAAGAATGATTTCCTGCACAGCCATTTCAATCAACCCACGGCTAAAGATTTCTTCATCAAATGATAGTAAACCTCCTCTCAGTAATCAACCTACCTACCAGTATCAAATTATTCTTTCTCTTTCAACATATTACTCATACATATACATTATTTTCACTTGGAAATTCTGCACCCAGGCATTTTTAGAAAGTGTTTACTTGCAGTTTCAGTATTTAGCCCAAATGATGTGTGCACTATTACATTATGCATTCACACTTCTTGGCACAAACATTCATTAGCATAAATACAAATCATTGACTTTTAACAATCAAAATATTGTGCCCCATATCTTAATCTTACACCCCACCTCTACATTCCTGTTCATTATACCTGAAAGTTGGACTCCTTTTATTATCCTTTTCATTTGGTCATAATATGAGTACTATGTCAAACTAAGTGTCAAACTAGTGACTAGTGTCTAGAGTCAAACTAGTGTGCATACTAAACTGCAATTTAAAAGCAAATGAAAATGCTTCCTGATTAGGAAGTTAGCCATCAGGGCTATGACATCAGAGATAAGGGTGTCAGTGAAAATCTTTATTGATTAATTAATTTATTCATTATTAATTATTGATTTATTATTTAGTTCAGGTGGGCGTGTTCCAATGCCTGACATCTAGTGGTGATCACAGATATTGTCATATCGACCAGTTTGAATGCAACTCAAATAGGGGCTGTGCCCTCACCTCAAGAGGTTATTATTTTGTATGCGACATCACAATTCTTGGAAATCCCATTTCAACTACTTTTCTGTATGTAAAATGCTATTTTATACATTTTTGAAGAAGGAAAGTATATTAACCTGGTATTATATCTACAGATATACCCCAGCAGCCCAAGTAGTGTATCAAAATAAACTGTACAACTTTCACCACAGGTCATCTGAAAGCTTGTTGTCCTGAAGCATGAATAGTGTTAGGAAGTGTTAATGTTAATATCAAGTGTTAAGCTGGTTTTTCTCAGGTGTTGTAGAAGCTACATCATACTTTTCGAGGTCTTTTCCTGACTTCCTATTCCTCAGCTAGAGAGAAATCTGACCTTTCCGTCTAACTCACCTCAAAATTAAGTTGGTCTACAGCCATAATACAGACCACAGAAATACTGCAGTATGTCTCAGATTCATCTGGGTTTGGGCTCACGTTCAGCCACGAATGACAAAAACTATTCCTGCCGAACAATAGATGATCCAGTTCATTACGTCCTTCTCTTTAATATACTTGAAGGCATCTTTCAGTGATTTGAATTAAAATGGAGGAAGAAGAGTATCCATTAAGCAGCATTTTGTCTCCATTGTCCTCTCTATTTTACTGAATGAGCTCCAGCAATAGCCAGCCAGTCCATTAAAAAAAGATCAGATTTTGTTGCAGTCAGAATTCCTGATATGACACCTTGGTACATTTGCTCATGCTCTCTCCTATTTTTATAAAAGTGGTATTAAAAAATCTTTCTTGTCATAGCATTTGTGTATATTGTAACCTATACTCAACCTATACAAAATTAATATACTGTATGATCCAACAGAATGTAGATGCATTGTTAGCTGACCATTATGAGCATAAATTGATTGCTTGATAATTACAAAGCACTTCACTCAGTTCTTGTTTCTCAGACGAATATTGCCACATGCCAGATAATCAATTTTACACAGAAAATCGTAAGACTGGAGATACAATATGCTTCCATTTGATATTACAGAAATCAAAGCTGAGCTGAGCTGCACCCAAGATCAGTAACATCAGCATTGAATATTTCCCCCAATAGAAATTTTGCCATATTTTTGATATGCCTTGATGTGCTATACGTGTTAAACATTGGGAGAGAAAAATATGGAGGAATGAAAAATGACTGTTTTCAAGCAGATTGGCTGCTTAACATTGAGGCTTGGAAGTTGTTTTCTGTTATACAAATATGTCTGTCCAACGAAAGTCTGTTAGTTCATCAGCAGTATAAATGTGCCATATATTTATACCTTCCTATGGGGAGGCATTATTGTAGGTGTAAAACTGTTTTAACATTAACTGAAGATGAATTATCAGAAAAAAATCATAAGGTCATATACCATAAACAAAACTGTAGAACATTAAAAATAACCTCGGTGTGTCTTATTCTTAATTTACTGTTTAAGAGAAGTCTAGTTCCATAAAGGGCTATTTTATGAGCTCATAACCAAAACATCCCTTGCCTCAGTTAAATACATCAGCTTCAAAAAATTCCAGAGGGGCCATCATGGAACTTTATTCAAATCTTTATGAAGACTAAATTATCCTTTTGAAGTAAAACAGTTTATTGACTGACATAAACCCAATCCTCATTCCATACCTTGAATAGATTTGATGATTTTCATCTTTCTGTGCCTATACATGAAGGATTGTCATCATTGTCATCATTAAGAGCAATTTAAAAAGACAGTGGCTGAACCACTTGTTCTTGCTGACCACAGATGATCGCAAACCTTCGGTAGCAGTGGGGCGTAATGCCATAATCTGGCCTGCCCATAGATGACACACCACACACCGACAGCCAGATTACACAATGACAAATATGCTGTGTCCCAAACCACACACTTTCTCAGCACCCTCCACACTTAATGTACAATTTCAACACAAGGGCATCCTGGAACATAATAAGTGAGGGGCACCATTCAGTGCCCACTTCAGGTGCATCTACATAGGTGTCAACTTCAGGACACCAGTATCAGTATGTACCTTTTCATAAGAGGAGACAAGTGATATTTTCAGAATCTGACAAAGCAGGGACAAGAGGGATCCAGGAAACAATCTGTAAAAGGGAAATGAACAAATGTTTTTCTAATTTATCAAGATTGTAGTGTAACTGTAAATATTTTAAGTCTACTGTACACAGAGCTTCAGTAATGAGTGGTATTGTTTTACAATTGTGGAAACATTACATGTACTTAGAAGCCAATATCATGACAACATTTTTAGGGGGCTAGCTGGTTCCAGTGCTTAGGAACACACTCAATTTTTAGCTATTTACACATCTTAATGTGGAAGATTTAAGTGTATAGAATTACAGGTATGTAGCCTTCCATAAGACTGCATCAGATGTAAGCAACAATATGTCAGCCAACTTTTCATAAGCAGAATAACTTTTAACTGGAGACTATAAATCTTATCTACACAGTTCTATGATAGTATCACAGTGTAAATAAATATTACAGCTAATGCTGGTGGCTAGAAATAGCTGCAGGTATATTGCAAAGTTACTCTGAGGTCACAATAATAAAGAAATTAATGTATAAATACTGCTTCACTCAAAGCAACTTCACAAGAATACACTCTTCTTGTTGCGATTATACATTGAGTAACGTATAAATTACAACCAGTAAAAGAGGCATGCAATAGGAATAATCACCTCTACTGGATACATCACTTGTACATAGAAATCTAGTTTATGCAAAATGATGATATGACAGTGGGGAGGGGTCCCAATGCTAACAAAGTTTGCGCCACCCTATTGACTCTCCCTCACCCAGTCCAATGGGCAGTGCAGTGATGTCAGTAAAACCTAACACAAGGTCCACACTTACAACCAGGGCAGAGTACGGAAGGTGTGGTTTGTTACACAGCCAAAGACTGAACACACACAGACACACAGTCACAACGCCCCAAAGAGACAGATGTCTCCGGCCCTAATGATGTTCTTCATGTTCTTACATTTGGGACCAGCGAGGTCTTACTCCGTGCCCCCTCTCCTCTTCCTGTCTCTCTGGTCACTATATCCTGCTGCTGAACCCTCATCACACTGGGAGAATTAACCAGGTAGGCCAATAGCCCCTCACAAGCAGACTCAAGACAGAGCTGTTGAATGGGAACTCACTGTAGGATTGACAGTCATGCACATGTACACAGACATAAATACATACATACACACACACAACACACACACACACACACACACACACACACACACACACACACACACACACACACACACACACAGTACACTTACACACACCTGCTTCTGCTTGGGTACATTCATTCTGGCACAGGGAATTCCCTCTCACCCATTTCACCCTCATGACTAATGACCGCTGGCAGGATTTGAGCCCTCCTGTGGAATGCCCGATCTGGCTCCACAAAAGCCCCTCCTGCGCCCTCCTCCTCTCTCCCAGATGTGGAGCAAACCCAGCCGTGAAGTACCTCCTCTAACAACCCCTCAGGAGAGGCTGACCGGACGGTGAAATTCGAGACACTCCCAATTTCTCTTGCAGGCGCAGTGGCAACGCTCCCACTAAGACTGCACCCTAGCTTTGGGGACAGAGTCTCAATGTCACTGCATCCACAGCAGAGACACTTGGCCTTCCTGAGGGCTGGGACATAGCTGGTCAATTCAGCGCAATACAATAATGTACTACTCCCCATGAAACCCCCGTTCTTGGTTCTGAATAAAGATGTATTTAAATGTTGATCACACTGTTGAGTGCTCTTTTCTGTCCTTTCCCGGCTCCATACTGTATCTGTATCTGTGCATCTCATGAATTTTTAAACACCATAATACAGCACAACACAAGGAGGTGTCATTCCTCCAGTTGTAGGGCAATGGGTTACATTCTTATATCTTATTTTGTTCAGAGAATACAACAGGAAGAGAATTTTAAAATACTTTTGAGGACTTTATTTGCCATATTTGCATATCAATATCTCAATGCTCCGGGCAACTCAAAGATGTGACAAAAGCTGCACTGATTACCCTTTGAGAAAGAGAGGAAGCATTTCAGCTGGGAGGAGACACACATACAGAGGCAGCACACTTGTCCCGAGTTCTTTAATTAGAAATATATATATATATATATATTTTTTTTTATTTCCTACTTGTTCTCTCTGCCTTTTTAAGATGTAATTGACATTAATTCTGTTCAGCTCCTTAATTAAATCCCAGACAACTGTTAACGAGGAGACGAGTTCAAACATTCAACTTGCTACATCCCTTTAAACAAGATCGATTACGGCGTGGCTGCCGGCGCTGGCTGTCTCTCCGCCCCCTTGTTCCCTTAAAAGCGAAGCCCGCCTCGGGATAACCTTGCTGGGACTGATGAAAGGAGAGGAAAATAGGCAACAAAAGGAAGAATGGAGACACAGTTTAGAGGGAGGCAGAACTGCGTTGGACTGCAGTGAGAGCACTGTTTGAAAGGGGGCCTCTCCCGTTGATCTCAGTGCTCTCACTGCAGTCATGATTAGTCATGGGTGGCGGTATAGCGTAACCTATGTAAGTCGCTCTGGATAAGAGCACCTGCTAAAAGACAATAATGTAACATATGTAATCTAATGATCTCCCTGATGTTGGACTAACAGGAAATCAGACAGGAAAAAGGAAATTCACAACAGTTAAAAGTCGCCAGGGCATTAGCTGAAAGGGTTTATTGCCATGACAGATAGGAGGAAGGGTGTTATTCATTTGGGAAAATAAGCTTTGTCACATTGGGGATTGGTACAGTCATGATATCATAATCAGTTACACTACGGAGGAGGACGAGGAGATAACACTTCATGTAACCAAGGGACAGACTCTAGTTCAATATAGTTTTACATGACTGTTTTGGGAAGAGTTACCATCAGTCATGTAAATTGATCTTTGAGCCTTTTTTGGAGGTAAGAAATCGCTCAGAACCACTCTACCAACAGACTTTGCAGGTAGTATATTGATGAATACCACAAATGCATTTGCAGTAATAATATTTAATTGGATAATGTCAGGTAAGTGTACTGTAGTTGTTTAATGACCAAGGTTACTGAGATAAGTATCTAAGCTGTAACTCCACATATTGGTGATACTGTTTTAAACATAGAAATAAAGACAAATTTCAGCACAGATGATTTTGAGAAAGACTTTCACTGTACAGTGTTTCCAAGGGATATCCTTCATTCTTGCAAAATATACTTGTGCATTAATGAAATTACTGTATTAGAAATTGAGTCATGACTCATTCTCATGTTTTTCCTGCTCTCCTTTGCTCCCCAAAACTTTATCATTATAATCATTATCACTATTAAATCAGCTAAATCATTTCATTAGTCTGCATACTTCCTGCATGTGGGATGGTGGACTTGAAGACCGTTCACTGAAAAATGAATAACAAAATAACAGACAAACAAATAATACTCCCAGGAAAAAGCAGACATTGGTTACCTGGAAACCACACAGTCGGGAGACAAATGTTAATATTTCCATGTACATTGAAGCCAAACAAGTTTTTTATTTTTAATTTTTTTTAGAAATGCCTTCTGAGGCCAGCCAATCATTGCGAGCGCTTTGGGAGGCTTCATGTTGCCGCATTATAATGATCCCTTGTCCCCCCGGTGCTCGGTTGCTTGGCTAAACATGATCAAGGAACATGATCAAGCAGACACTAAGGGTCTGCCTCTCATTACAGACCCCAGCATTGCAGAATGCAAGCCATTACCACAAAACAAACAAAACGTAAATAAAGCGCCTCAGCCGATTGACTTCACTGCAGTCTGAGCTACTCTGCATTCTCCAGCCCGACTCGTGCGGGCTTGAAAACAAATTTCAAATCAATTCAGCTTTCATTTTCATTACATATATATAAATACATCTCTCTCTCTCTCTCTCTCTCTCTCTCTCTCTCTCTCTCTCTCTCTCTCTCTCTCTCTCTCTCTCATTTATCTATCTATCATATATCAAGGCCACAGGGGAAATGCACTGATTGCATTCCTTTTTCTAATTATACAGGAAAATACTGTTTATATACATGCATTATTTAGATTCTTATTGTCTCACAAATACAGTAAATAGCATAAATAAGCATTGAGAATGGTGCAGGGGAACAAGATAATGGATCACAATGGAGCGTAGGCTGCAAAAACTGCAACGCACACTTGCAACGGATCAGTGACCTTGGGAGCTGCCATCTGCAATGCCGCTGTGTTTATGTGTGTATGTGTATGAGTGCGTATTGTCAGGGCGGGACTCCCTACAGGTCCTTTAATCGAGGGAGGTGTCCGCTTTGTAAACCTAGCCAAGTGTATTCCATGGCAAGAAAACACACAGCTCAAACAAGACAAGACATCAAAGCCGGGCCGTCTGGGGAGGCAACGTATTCAGATTGAGTGACAGAAACAGCACGTTGTGAGGTCGCCGTGTCCTGTATGCATTGCATGTAATTTTAGCACAAGAGGAACAGCCTCCTAAGGGACAAGATGGAGTTCGGAGAGCTGTGATTCATCATCAGGTCTTTTGCAGACTCATGTAAGGAGCATACAAAATCTAAAGCGTGGTGATGCGGTGATGTAACATTACAATAAACGCCCTTCTTCCCAATCTAATTTTTTTGATAGGCCTTATCTATCAATACGGGCAATTTCTGCTTCACCAAAATCACAAAAAATCAAGCAGTATAACAGATGACTGCTATTGTGTCATGAAAATAAGGAGGGGTTTTAACTCTGAGGTCCTGAGCACAACTACAGGATAACAAGGCATGATGTAATTCCCTTTTCAGAGATTTGAATATGAAATGGGAGCTGCTATTGTACCCTTTAGCAAGGTACTCTAAATTATTCACCCCACTAAAGCTTAGATGTATAAACAGGCAAGAGAATATGAAATGTAAAATTCGCTGTTCTCCGGCTTACCTTTGATAAGCGTGTCAGTCAAACTAAGAAATAACACAGAGGCCCTGCTCAGAGGAGGATTGATGAAGAGAATAAACTCAGAATGAGGAAATGCCTAAAGCTGCGCTGTTATCAATGCCAACAAAAGGGGGAGGAAGCGTACAGTCAGGCTCTCTCGTTCTTTCCTCTCCTCTCCCTCTCGCTGTCTGTTGATCCCTCCCTCATCATCATCCTCGACCAAACGACAACAACACAATCAACAAAACCCCAGCGGAGCGGAGTCACGTAGAATAAAGGAGCGAGACAGGGCCCGCGTCCACGGGGCTGATGTGATCTGGTTGTTATTAGGGATCTGTCCTTCAAAAGTGCGGCCTGCCAGCTCCCTGGCTCGCTCTCTCCCTCCTTCCCTCTCTGACTCTCTCTCTTTTTCTTCCTCACAGTTTGTTTCTGCTGACAGCCGCTCTCTGCCACGCGGGGCCCTGGCTGATAAAATCCGCGTCTGGAGGCCCCCGTGGTCGCACTGCCAGTGGGGAGGGGAGGGGAGGGGGGGCGCTGTTCCCGCCTCCACGTGTGTTTGCGCGGTTCATTATCAGTGCCTCTGAATGGATTTCATCAGCAGCGGCACGTTGTGCTGAGTCAGCCATGCCGGCACCGGGCCCTGCCGCGCCTCGGCTGCGCCTCAATCAATCTTCATTTTCTCTCTTTCTTTTTTTTCTCTCCCCTTTTCTTCTGTTTTGGAGCCAGTTTCCTCCGCTGGCTCAGTCAGGTCCAACTCTTCCGTCCATGAGGCGGATCGGTACGGTCAAATTTTCATCTGAGAAAAAGTTTGGGAAATGATTTATTGCGTTTTGTAGTCAGATTAACTGAAAGGGGGAAGATGCTGGTAAACAGATGGTACAGAGGGATATTACCTACTGGCAAACTTTCTTTCCACTCTGATTTCATATCAATGTTACTTAATGTACTACTGCAAAAGGCAAAGCAAGTTTGGTAGGATAGTAGGATGGTAGGATAGAAAGGCACCAGTGAAGGAATTTTGGAATGTGATGTTTGAAATGAACTCAGACCTTAGGATGAAGGTAAGGGAAAAAAAGAAGAGAGAATGCAGGCATGGACCAAGGTAAGTGACTGCAACACAATCTTTGTACAAAGGGCTGTCAGAACTCCTGGTCGAGGGAGACCATCTTGAGTAACATTTACAAAAGTACATATTCCGTATGAGAAAAACACTTCATTTTACTGTTTAACAGACTTGGGTTATCTTGCCCATGATCAACAATCTGAAATTACATTTGCTTAATTGATGCCTTTATTCCAAGTAACTTGCGCAACTTACATAACTGACCTATACTGGTCTTGGCTAAACATGCCATGGTCTTTCATGGCACAATGGCAGGGTTCCATGTGGGATTCAGCCCAGTAACCCACTAGTTATAAACCAAAGTTCTGCTCCTTAAGTTCTGTCCCCCATTGCCACAGCAACTGCATGTTGTTAGGCTGAGAAAAAAAGAGAAGCACAAAAATTTTGCAAGCATTATTCATTGTCATACTCAATTGATATTCCAGTAACAAAATAAGTGTTCTTCTATACCAAATTGTTTGGAACTAAGTTCTATTTAACTGTATATAGATATAACTTTCCCCTTATCCCTCTCCATTGTCATCTGCTTCAGGCCCTTTCCAGCTATGAAAACAGGCACACATGACCCCTTTGGTGCTTGCTATCATATCTAACAAATGTCCAGCATTACCCTGTCTGCCCTTACACTATGACCAACACTCTGCACTTAAGCATGGCAGATATCCGTATCTCCACTCAGCCAAAGACCTTGATCTCTCTGACCACTCTCTTTCACTCTCATTCAGCCATGCCACTATGCACTGTACTTCATGTCTTGGGACTCCTACTTTACGCTAGTCTCATATTGCATTGTCTTTCCGAGGAGAAATTTTATTTGATTCAAAGCTCCGGCAGCGTGGTGACAGAACCATTGAGATTAATGGCAAAATTAACATATCAGTTGCACCATGGAAGAGATTCACTTTAAAGGAAAAATAAAAAAGCCTTTACATATTGAAATTGATTTGTTTGCGAGAGTAAAAAAGGACCATATCTGTATTATTCGCAAAGACCTGGTAGGCTCTCAAGTCATTTCGGAGGGCCGCAATCAAAGAAGAACATCGCGCTGACAGAGATGGGCGTGACTTTGGTCTGCACTGGCTGAATTTCAAAGCCACTCCACTTTCATTACCAAAAACCGCAGCCTCGACTTCAAACAGAAATTCCTTCCCTTCAAGCAGTTTAACTTAGACAGACCTTTTGCTCAGGCAAAGTGAACACATCTCCCATGCAAGCGGAGGACAAAGCTTTGCGTTTTGATATCCGTTCTCGATGCGGCCTCAACGTTTCAGGTCAGGTTTGGGCCTCGTGGCAAGGGGGTGGGCTTGAACTTGGTTCTCCTGACAGCAGCCGCACTAGGCCGACGGACACGTCTGAATCTGCATGTTGGGCCTCACCCCCAGCCTCGTGTGTGTGTGGCAGACATTAACAAAGATGGAGCAGCCGAACGCCGCGATTAATGGAGTCGTCCGCCGGAGGGGAATGTTTTACGAGGCCCTTAGCATTTACCTCCCCCGCATTTCAATCTCGTGGGTCTATTAAAGGCAGCATCGCCTCCCACATGTTGATCATCCATCACCATCACCGGGTGGGGGGGGAGCAGCTGCCGACCCCCCACCCCCCTCCCAAATCTGACAGCTCGATATGAGACCGCCGAGGCAGAAGGCACATCCCCGTGCAAGGGGGTGGCTGGGGGGGGGGGCACATTAGCAGTGGATATGGAAATCTGTCCACGTATGTGGAAACGACTTGTGATGAATGAAGGGAGGAGAGAACTGAGGCACAGTCACAAGCCTCACACTCCTGCTGACCAGCATCGGCCCCTTCTTGCACATAGAAATTTCCAGCCTCTGTGGATGAGCATCTTCCTGAGAATGGTCCTATGTGTCCTTTAAGTGGTCTGCACACATGTGCAGGTATTTCCTTTTCATTGCCACAGGTATGCTTCTCTCTCATCTCACTTTCTCTGACAACAGCGTGCCGTGCAGTATGGCAACACCTCCACTGACAGAAATTATGCATGCAAACTCAGAGGGTGAGAACCTGTGTTGATCATCGTGTCTATGTGCAAAAGTACCTGAATTTGAAGACAGACAGCTTTAGAAGTTTACTGAAGGTGGTGAGAGATTGTTCTGTGTTGAAAACGTCACTCTTGGCCTTACAGTCTCAATTACAGTATTTCTGCTTGTATAAGCCTGGCTAAACCTATCGGCCAACATTACATGACAGGAAAAGGTTACCATATGGTTTCACCAGAGACAATTGATTACAGCTGTGATCCAGGATTCTTCTTGACTTCCAGTCCTTGTAAAAGTTCTTCAATAATTACCAACATTCATGACCATGCAACCCAACAATGCAAGGTTGGGGTTAGGGTTTTAGGGTTATAGGGTTATGGGTTTTAGGGTTTTAGCATCACGGGGGCCTCCAGATGTGGATTTTATCAGCCAGGGCCCCGCATGGCAGAGAGCGGCTATCAGTGGAAACAAACTGTGAGGAAGAAAAAGAGAGAGAGGGAGAGAGAGGGAAGGAGAGCAAGCCAGGGAGCTGGCGGGCCACACCACTTTTGAAGGACAGATCCCTAATACTAACCAGATCACATCAGCCTTTGCACAAGGGCCCTGTCTCATTTCTTTATTCTGTGTGACTTTGCTGCATGGGGGTTTTGTCGATTGTGTTGTTCTTGTTTGGTTGAGGATGATGATGATGGTGGGAACAACGGAGAACGAAAGGGAGAGGAGAGGTCGAAAAAGAGAGCCTGACTTTATGCTGTTTTAGTGGTTAGGGTTAAAATCTGTAATGTAAAGTACAGTGAGAGTGAGACACATCCTTATTAATACTGTGTCCCTGGTTTCACCAGTGGCTCACAGCAAATAGTGTCAGGCAAGACAAGTGGTTAGATACATCAGCTCGAGGAGAAATAAATACTAAGATATGTCAATATAAAAATAATTTCCCAACTCAACAGAGGCAACGCTTCCCTCCCCTCTCTCTCTGAGATGCTGCCAGGGTAGGTTTTAACCTCTTTTTAATCATAACTGTGCACTAAAGAGAGTCTGCGGATATGAGAGACCCACAAGGTCAGTGGAATTAATCTGAGAGGAACGCAGCGCTCACTCCGCTAATGTGAATTTTTCAGGAGACTTGCAGCCCCCTTGCCCAGTGCTGCCATGTGGCCAGCATGAACTGTGCCGGCTGCCTCCTGTTCAGCTCCAGACGTTCTCACAACACGCCCTGCTCACTCTCCTCCCTGACCCCTCTTACAGACTCCACTTGTGGGGAGTCCAGCTCTTTTCTGTCTAAATGAACACTTTTTATTCTGGAAAATACATGTTATTATGTAGATTTTGATTTGACTCTAGTGGGGCCAACACCAGCAATGTGGCACTCTTTTCAGGTGGCTTTTCTCTAAATTGATACACAGTGACCATGAATGATGGATTGCTGTTAAGCTTTTAAGTTCCTATTGTAGGTGAAAGATTTTAAAGGCTTGGATACCTGCTGAGGCGTGTTTGCTTGAGCAGAGCAATTGCAGGTTTTAAGCCCTGTTCAACAGTGCAGGAGCTGAATCTTAACACGCACTTCCGATCTGATCTGTGATGTGAGTTATGATTTTCCTAATGTGTTTGTGATGGGTTTGATTCATGTGAAAATAACTGGAACGGCTCAAATGGCTGCACAGCGAAAGTTATCTCCAGCGTGCCTCTGTGATGTGACCATGTCATGTCATGACATGTCATTTGTCATGTGGCCCGAACACACAGGCACAGGAACCACCATTTTCCACTGCTTCTGGTGGCGCCAGACACCTGCAGGGAGACTACTGGTGCAGCTCTGCTCTCCCTGTTCCTATCACAGACAGAATCCCTTTGCTCTCTCTGTAGTTCCCAGGACCATCAGCGCTCCTTCTCCTGCCCCAGGCCTTAATGATAATTACTGCTCATGAATTAGGAACCACGAATGCTCACAAGCATTTACTGATCGATCATGCAGCTTGTCTTTAACTCTTATACGTGGAGGTCACAAAAATGCAAAAAAAGAAACAGATTCATGTCCTTATCCTGAACCATGCTGGAACTTTCAAAACTTCCGCACACACATTACACAGCACAGGTTTAGACATTCCCTGCATATGAATGCTATAGAGGGGAAATATCTTGAATATCACCGAACACAGTTTGAGACATTAAGAGGGTGCGGTATTTTCTGACCAGCCTCCTCTCCAGCTCCCAGCCAGACAGGCCCTGGACCGCTTTACCCCCTCCAGCAATTAATCATCTAATACAGCGCTTACTCAAGCGGCACCTTGCTCCTCAGATCCTAATTAAACAGGGGAAGGGAGACGGGAGAGCGAAAGTGAGAGGCAAAGAGGCACAGAGGTGTCTCTGCGGAGATGGTAGATGTGGAATACTATCCGGCTCAATGCGACATCATCCCAGTGCCCCCAGTGGATGCTTTGAAATGGGCATCAGGTTGTGGTATAGTTGGTTGGCAGGTGCTGGCTAAACTGCTGGCTCACCAGGAGGAGGCAGAGACGCATGTAAGCACACACGCATATGATCCTGAACACAGAGAGAATGCCACTTTTCTCAACAAAATTCGAACCTCACAGAGCAGCATTGGAGAATAGTGGTAAGAAGCAGGGCTCGTAATTGAAAGGCCGCTGGATCGATTCCTGTGCTAGGGCACTGCTGTTGCTCCCTTGGGCAAGGTACTTAACCCAGAATTGCCTCTGTAAATATCGAGCTGTAAAAATAGATAATGTAAAAAATTGTAACCTATGTAAGTCGCACTGGATAAGAGTGTCTGCTAAATGACAATAATGTAATGTAATGTAATATCTAACAATGAGCAAGACTGTTGTTGCAGTGGATGCAGAATAGGTAGTGGTCATCCTCTGATGACTTTACAGACAAAGGTATTGACTCTATGATGTTGATGCTGTTGAGGACAGGACAGATTCTTAGTGTTACTCAGGATGCTTTCTCATAAACCTACGCTTTTGAAGAGACTATGAGCAGAAGCATCATCTAAGAGACTGTGCTTGGCCCTCCTGCAGCTCGCTGGTGGAGTTCTGGATTGTGTTAAAAGCACTCCCACACTGAGGGATATTATACTATACCAGACATAGCCTCCTTGACAAAAATTTTAAAGAAGAAAAATGTCACTATATTCACTGTACTGTATATCACTCAACTGTCAAGCAGAGTGTGACGTGCTGGTTAGAGTTCTGAAATCCAGGATTACCACGGATTGGTCTTTCAGATAAGATGATTCAGTTATGTTCTTCATAAGGTACTTCACCTTGGTTGCCTCAGTGAAAGTCCAGCTGTATAAATGGTTTATAGAATAGTGTAGGAAATATTCAGAACTGCACCTGATAGTGAGTCCTGTTTATGAATGCAAGGGTGGAGATAAGGACACAGAAGAGAGCTGGGATAAGGGCAGGGCTAGGGGAGTGTGGGGCTGGGGGGCAGGGAGCATGGGAGGGGGGCAAGAAACACAGAGGCTACCAAAAGGCCCTGTGGGTCTGCTGTTGTGGCAGTGTTATTACAGAGAAACCAGAGCAGGGGGTCTTCCCTTATCACGGCCTCTCTCTGCGAGCCTCCTATTCACCCAACCCCCCCTCTCGCAGTGCAGACACTTTACTGAATAATTAGCTGCCTCTATTGGCAGAGGGTAGCAATCAGAGCTCAAATAGGCCAGCTCTTCTACAGGCCGTAAAACACAGACCTTTTTTACTTTTATGGATGGGAAGTAATCCATAACTTTATTTATGAGGTGAGCCGCTGACAGATTTAATATTTTAATTCAGTTTTATGGTCCTAACACGGAGCGACGCGCTTTATTGCCATGTCCTGCCAACGGACACGCTGGGTTGGATCTGGCAGGATGGGCCTGGCCGCATCCATCCCTCATATCACTTCGGCAAAATATTGAGTGCCTCACAACCCCTCTACCCTCCCTCCCCTTCACCCCCCCCCCTCCCCCACTTCAGAGGCCCATTATTTCTACTGGCACCCATAGGAAAGGAACAGGCAATGCAAATCTTACGCTAAATAGATACACTGAGCCGTCGAGAGAAATAGTTTCCAAAGGTCTGGCTGTGGAGTCCACACAGAGGTGATTCCATGATGGTGGACTACGTTGCAGTCATCAAAGGCTGCAGTGAAACTGCGGCTTTAACCACCAGCTGAAGTCAGTGTTTTGATAATTCAAATCACTTTTTGCTGCAGTCCTCTTAATTGTTAATTAAAAGGGACCTATTACACTTGATGGAATGCATTAACCCCAAATAGTTAATGAACATTAGATGGAAAATGAAAAATATTATGCATATCAAAGGGCACCTACTGTTTCCAAAAAGAAACTCCCTTAAAAGTTAAAAAAAAAAAAAAAGATTATGATTCCATTTCCATTTTGATATTTACCCTTTTGTACAATGACAACTGCATATTAAGCTTGTCTCACCACAACAATCTCTGCAGTGAAGCTGGAGTACTGAAGTGAGAATAATGCAATTGTCCAATACGCTTATGCATAGCCAATGGCTATATTTCACACTGCAAGTCCCAGTGCCCCACAGTGAGGTGGGCACCAGTTGGAGGATAGGCACTACTCCACTGACTTCATCAGACCCATTCCCAGGAGCCCAGCAACTTGCAGGGTGCATGAGAGTGGTTAGAAAAAAAACCCTGGCTAACCAGCTCATCCCTATCCCCAGTGAAACAGACAATTTGTTCCACCAATGTAAACTGCCAGTCATTATTGGCAAATAATATTGGCAAATCCAGTTTTGAATGTGGGCCATAGGGTTCAGACTGGGTTCGACCTTTATTACGTAAAAATTCTCTTATTTGGCGTGTCGTTTATTTATTTTTTTATTATTTTTGCCAAGGTATCTAAAAGGTATCAAATATTAGGAAACTGAACTGATACCACAACAAAGTTCGAAATACTGGTATCATGACAAAGTGAGTCCTAATTTTTGAACTCCCATCTCTTTTTTACTGGGAAGACGTATAAGAGAAGTAACAGCATATATGCTGCAAGGGGAGGGAATTACAAAGAGAGGTGTCACAAAAAGTTGCAATAGTCACACAACATGCATTTGGCCGGTGTGAGTTCAGTGAGAAGTCCTGCCTGACACATGCAAGTGTCCAAACCTGTTCCTATGGAAACAGCAATAGCATACATGTCATACCTCTGCCTATATTGCTGATTCCTGTACGCCTGGGAGCACATGACATCTATTGATCAAAATCTGACTGACCCGCTTGTTCAATCAATGGAACTCGAGCCCCCCAGAGGGCTTTTGCCGTTTCATGTATTTGTGCCAAATGATTTCTGTATGACACAAATCACCCCCGTAATTGAACAGACTGATATTGACTCCGATCCCTCTCTGAGGAGTTGATGATTTAACAGTTTGGCCATTTGTCTGCATTAGTGCCATTGTCCTGCATAGCCAGGGTCAGGGACCTCCGGCTTACTTTGTACTCCACGGCAGAGAAAAAAAAAGTAGCTGCATAGAACCAAACCACGTTGACAATGCATAAACTACAATGTCTCAAACGGGTAGCTGGGTAGCACACAGATTCAAACAGAACCACACAGGTGATGGTGCACACTGGCAGCTGGGGACAGGAGAAGACAGCGGTCACATCTTCCTCTGAGAAACAGCAGCAGGTATAGATGCAGGCAAGGGACCATTTAGCCCCAGGGGAATGAATAATTGATGAATTGGTGATTCAAATATTACATGAATACAAAAAAAAGTCTTTATGACAGTACCAGAGGGTCAAGGGGCAAAGAAGACAAGATAAGGCAAAGGTCATCAGGGAAAAAAAGAACATTAACAACAACCTCATCTTCATTAGGTTTGGCCTTTTTTAGCACATTGATTGAAAGTTGATGGAGAGGTAAGCCAGGTTCTGCATAATCAGTACTTCAATTTGTAGAATGCACAAGCTCTTGAAATTCACTGTATCACCAAATATACATGTGGAACCAGGAGGAGTAGCTGTGGGAGGAAACAGGAGATCCTTCCCTGGGACAAAGAGTGAAACTGTCACAAGAAGCCTTTCAGGACCACGGACAGCAACCCCACATTAAACAGCAATCACATAGTCACACAGTAATCTGCGTTTACACAATCAGCACAAGAAGCTCGTGTTATGAGCAAACACATGACCCCCTGTACAGAACAAGCTATCTAAATCAGCTGCCTCGATAGCTAAACAGGAAGACCGGAGGCTGCTTGAGTATCCAAACAAAAGAAAAGGCAAATCAGCAAATCAGTCACAATGAGATTCCCATAAACAAAGGGAATAAATGATGAAGGGAGGACTCACCCAGTTAAAGAACATTTCCAGCTCAGACTTGTTCAGCTTCTTCTGTGCCTCTGTCTGTAGTGCTGGCAAAGATCTCCTGCTGTTTCCAGCGCCTTACAGTTTAGATCAAGCGCTATGTACATGGCACATTAGTGAAATAACAAAATTAAAGAGTAAAAAATGTAATAACCACATAAAAGTAATGGGAGCAATGGGGCCACAAAACCACTGACAGCACAAAGTTAGTTGACATTTCCCAGACTATCTGAATAGCAAACATTTTGATTCCAAACAAGGTGCAAGAAAACCCTTGCAAACCCCACAAAAAGATGCCTAACAAGGAAATGGCACCTGCTAAAACTGTTGTCCAAAACATCCTTCCACTAGGCCTCTCAATGGTAATGCCTTTCATTTTGTCACTTCTTTTTTTTCCACCAGACGTGCAACCACTTCCTGCTGCTGGTGTACACTACTGAGACAGCCAACATAAAGTCATTTGTTGAGTTCTAGACACTTGCAGAATTGATAGTGATCCTTCTATTAGTATCAGATTCAAACCAATAGAAATATCTACTTGACACATCTAAAATTAAAGACCTTTTCAATAAAGATTACAAATGCGTCACTTCCTCTTGGTGGCTGTCAATCTAAACATGACAATTCAATAAATGTCTCAACAGGATTTGTGCCAATAATGTTTTGGCACAAACACCCTTGTGCAATATTAACATCATTGTTCCAGTGCTATTTAATTTCTTGCAACTCACAGCACAGTACACTATATTAATAATAACATCAAGTTGGAAGTGTATCAAAATAAATAAAGTCATCTGTATCCTTGAGTCTTACAGCAACTGTTTTAAGTAAATAAATATTGGAAACTACTGACAGTGATTTTAAAGCAAGAAGAAAGAGAATTGGGTGTGTGTAAAACATTACACTCGGCCTGGACTATGTCTCCCATCACCATCTATCTGAGATGTCAAACAATATTTTGCACAACAAATTTGCCCACATGTGCATCTATAGAATAAAGTATAATGGCATGGAAGATTGTCTGTTTGTTTGTTTGTGTCTGTCCAAGGGGTGTCCATAAATACTTAAGTTTAAGACACTTTTTTTAGAACACTGTAACAGTACAAAGCAGGGATGAAACTGTTATTTAGTTCTTAAAATTTGGACAGATAGGAATAGAATAAAAGGCCAACAGGGGAATCCATCAATCATATTCAAAATGTATTTATTCTTTCACATGTAATCTTTCTTTTAACTAACTCCGCAGTGACGCCTGGGGCAATCACTCAGTTTTTTGGAGTGACCTTAGCTGCAAGAATATATCTACCCAATCTAGACCTCGGTTTCATAACATTCAATCTCATACAACAGATTATAAAGCATCCATTCATTTCAAGGGTGTGTGAGGAGATTTTTAACACCATTCAGTTCTTAACAACATGCAAGAAAATCAAGACAGACATACCCATGAATGGAAGTTACAATCTGTACATTTTTGTGCAATCTGTTTTGTAGACTTAAAGAGAATAACGTCTTTGTTCATGTGAATACTGTAACTTGCAGGGTTTTTTATTCCAAAAGCATTTTTGTGAGGATATAATTTCTTACTACACTGTATGTTATAAGGTGGAATGATACCATCCATCTGACTCAGTGTGGTGTAACACAGGGAAGCGACAGCAATATTGTTTGCCAGTGAGGGTCTTGACACTTTTAGAGTCCCAGTGCTGAATCTTTCAGTATCAGGACAGGGATTCAGTATATTTATGTTCAGATCATTACCTACTGTAACTACCTGGGTAGGTAAATAGCTAATAAGTTATTTATTTCTCTAGGAAAGAGCTTCAGACTCAGGTAAACAACAGGCTGATTCTCTCTTTTCCCCTGAGTGAGAATAGTTTGCCCCATGCCAAACTACTGACAGATCGACTTGATCTAGGACCCTGTGGCTAAAGTCAGCACTCTTAAGGACAAGAAAAGATCTCAGACACATCTTTATACTTTTGAATGCCACCTCATGGCCACGGGTCCATTTGACTGGACTGCTGCCTGTTTTAGTGGTGACACTGGATAATGGCACAGCTGGAAATCCTGGAAGGATTATACTTTTTGTTTTGTGTTGGTTTGAGAGCTGTTCTTTGTACTTAACTTTCCTCCTTAGCCCAGTGACACTTACACAAGTAAACAAAGTAACAGAAACACCAAATGAAAAAGGGCTACTATTTTGTAGCAACTGAATTACAATTAAAAACAAGTGTAAATGTTTCACTTTAATATAAATGCTAATTGCCAATATGTTTCTGCTATAAGACATTTTTAAACCAACACTTTAATATGTGAGTTTCTAAAGCAACATGAATTTTGAAAGAGATAAGACAGTTGGGGCCTGAACTGCAGATATGTCAGTCATAGAAACTGAAAAATTATTTGTCATTTGTGTCAAGGGGAATAGTGCTGAAGGGGTACATGGTGGTATATGTTAAACAAGGAAAACCTGCATGAGAAAAGAGGAACAGTAGTCATAAGTCAAAGCTTACTGACAAGGGATAGGTGGATACGTAACAGCATAGATGCAAAAAAACACAAGCCTAAATAATTACCACAGAATTGAATCTATAACTTTGTGATCAATTCTCAACATAAATTGTGAATTCTCCAAAACTGATGATCGGGCAGCCAATGGGAAACCTATTGTAACCAAGGCCAATGTGCAACAACACATAACCTGGTATAATGAGCACACACCTGGACTTCTAAGCAGTGAAAGAATGTAATATGGCCTATGACAAAACTTCATCTTTTACTATTTTTTCTTTATCTGGAGCGTTTATGTACGGAGAAAGGCAACCGTGGGATCTGCGCATAGCTCTGCATGGTATAATTATGGCTAAGGAACATGAAGCCATTTCAGGTGTCCATTAAGCCCATGGAGAGAGTCCATTAGTTCCATGGACATAACTGGACATAAACCTACTTGTGTTCCTAGAGTATACCTCTCTTCCAATGGGGCTTGACAATAAGTGCAGAGATCAAGGGTCATGAGCAGGACCATCACTGGCTTGCACTGGTTATGTCTCTAAATGAGATATGGCACTGACCTCTCTGAAATCCATTTAGACTCACATTGACCCATCTTACAATCACAATGATTCACTAATGGATGGCTTGAAAACACTCATATCCAGCATAGTCCATATTCTTCCTTCCTTTTCCAGATGGCCAACCATAGGGGCTGGCTTTGTTTAGTCCTCCAGGCCACTCTCTACTACTTGCCTTCTTACACACAATGGCAGCTGTCCTCTGGGCGGTCTTCCTCTCCTTACACTCTTCGAGGAGGTTTATGTGGCAGACCTGTGAGTCTTCACCCTTACATGGACACACCAGCTCAAAGGTGGTCACAAAACCTCAAAATCATCCTTGTAATATTGTAGGTCCTCTGTCAGTTAGTGAGCAACTCACTGGTGCAGCCTTAAGTAAGCAAAAGTAAGACATTCTGTCCTGACCTATACATGATGGAGGTCTGCCTCCATGTGCTTTGCCCAGAAGTCCCTCATCTAGCCCCCCAGGTCTTCTCCAGTAAATCCAGCTCTCCTTCTAGACAATGCTGATGATAGGGAACAAATTCTGTTGATTAAGAAATGGAAACAGAAATGGAACCCATTTGTCCCGATCCTTAGCGGTTGTCGGATACAACCTTCCTCAGCTATCTGTTACGCCAACGATCCATCATGAATCAATCTATTCGCAATGTGGCATGAAAGAAGGTCTTTTCCCACACTTACGGAATTTGCCTAGGAGTGCAATCATAAAACTCGAAATTCATTTTCCCAGCCACCACGGCAATACATTAATCACTCACCTCTCCTTATCTTCCCCATCATTCCCGCTTTTAATTCTCAGCCCCATTTAGTCAGGAACGCTCTATACACTACAAGTGGAGTGAAAAAAAAAGATTATTTGAAAGAAAACACGGCCTCTGCTGTCATCTTAATCAAATGAACTTTTATCTATGTTAAGATGAGTAGTCCTTTACTCAAGGCAGAAATCAGAAAAAAGCAAATTCGAGAAACAAGTGCAAGTTTTAAAACAGATATAAATATACTGATCATTGAATACATCTGAATACATTTCTCCTTACTTTAAATTTTTTTCCCCATAACTCCAATCTGCTGTTCAGTCCACTTCAACAGGTCAGATTACAATAAAATAGGCATTGTTGATAGGCATGAATATAATGGGATCAGAATTTTTTATATGCAGCATATCAGCTGTAAGGTATGGTCAAAACCAATTTCCTTGTTAGTGACAGTCAAAAATTATTTACAACTTATTAATTCATCGATTCCGTATTTCCCCCTCAAGAACACACTATAAAAAGTCAATGTGTACACGCTTCCTGGGTCAGAAGTCATTTTGGTCTGGGCAGTCAAGCAGATAGAACCCAGGCAATTTGCACACAAATGATAAGGGACTCTGTCCGTCCTGCGCACAGAGTCCACAGAGGTCAAAACCAGACAAGCTTCTGTGTGTTATGCAAGGGTTATGCAAGGAGGCTACAGCTAAAAGGTCAGGACAGGGTTACAGAAAATGAGCTGTGAGTTCAAGAAACCATTATTCTGTTTTTTTTTCCAGCGTCTTGCAAGACAAGACAGTAATGCAATTCTCTTTCATTCAACTAGTCGCTAAGGGGGGCATTCACATGTTATTCATGGCACTTTGTCCTTAACTTTGAATAATGAATCTAAGTGCTGTTTTTTTATTATTAAATTATCAACATTTTTTTCAACCCTTTAAATTAAGGAAATTAACAAAAAAATGTGCTAGATTAAAAACTGGGATTCTTGCTTATCCCCCTGAGGCCGTGGTTTCCAGTGAAACTGAGGATATTGCTCAGCTCATGTTTATATCTCCCTGATCTGTACGAAAGCAGGCTTTTAAATGAGATTCACAAGGAGCACTGTATATTAACTTGCATTCAGGGGGTATGCGAGTTTATTGCTGTGAAATATATTATACGCTGAATCAATACCGAAGGCAGTGAGCTGCACATCAACTGTCTGCCCCATTATTTGATGCAGGACAAGGGTTGGCAAGGTGTTCACACACATGCATTTGTCTCTTTGGCAAAAACACTCGCTTCTGTCACCTTGAGTGAGATGTTTATAAAAACGATCACAGTAGAAATCTTCACATGTAATTAAGTGGCGGGGGAATAGATGAGTCTGCATGCTTTAGAGTGTACTTGTGGCTTTTTCTCTGGTGCCAAAGATTTCACGTAACCATGGTTACCGTGGATTCTTTGGTGACCAGGAAGTGTTAGGCACGTTCATGCTGCGTGTGGATTTAGTAGCAGTTTCAGTAAGTTAGCAAGAAACCAAGCTAAATATGTGCTCACGAAAAATGTGGCTGAACCCAGTCTTATAAAAGTATGCAGAATCGATACCTGTCTGCGAATGTCAAACTACCAGCTTGTGGGATCTTGAACCTGTGGCACTGCAAAGGTATATTCAAAAGACAGATATATGTTGAGCTGTGCGTTGAACTCTTGCATCTATTCTGATAATTATCTGCCACTGTTGTGGCTGCTGTTGTTTTGATCTATCTTATAATTCTTATTTTGCATCAAAAACATAAGACAGAAGATGAATGATACCAACACTTACTAGGAGCTACCTAGTATGACCCTGTCTGATGCTGTTTAATGATGGTGCAGCACCTCCTACAGCAAACATGGACCACAACACCAGGGCTGGGTCAGCCTTTGTTCCAAAATCTACCCACATGCTTCCCTCCTGACTCCATATCTTGTTAGGACTAAAGTAATAAAAAAAAACAGATTTAATCACAACACAGAGCCACCTGCCTGTGGTAAATTAAAAACCCATTGCCCTCTGACATGTGGAGGGAGAAAGTGCTTACAGAACACAGTTCAAAATCTTTGATCAGCATGTGGGATGCAGAGTTCCCATTTAAACCCAGCCTGGAGGCTCTATTCGCACAGCCTTTAACTCATCTCAGGTGTTATCCATTTAAATAGATTTGATTTTACGGTCGTCTTAGCAAAGTAGCCTCCCTGCCATGGGAAAGATCCTGTATCCCCTTGGACCTCTCACTTGTGCCCATATAAAGCGAGGCCACACTGTGAGATCACCTCAGTTAACCCTCACCCGTGTGATGTTGTTTACTGGCTGAGACCAGGCCTGTGCCGCTGCAGCCTTGTTCCCAACAATGTCAGATTAAAGGGAAGCACGCGACGGACACGCTGTCCACCGCGCGGTCAATTAACTCCCATTTACGACCACATTTACAGTATCAGCAACAATTATTGCACCCATATTTTATGCAAAATTACTTTGATGCTAGAAATGATTACAGTCACATTAGAAGGTAATAAAGTTATATGAGCAGGGTTATTGCACTTGCCATTGTAACCTTCATCAAGGTAATCATTCAGGGAAGAGCACCCCTATGGTGTTGTGGTGGAATATTAAGTATATCATTAATGTGTGAAGCATTGCACTGATCAAATGCTTTTCATATCGAACTCATTTAGCCCGTGTCGGCCTCTGTGTTTGTCGATTCTAATCAGTTGTTCCCGTACCACACCCAAACAGGCAAGATAGCTCCCAGGGCTAGGGTTTCTTAGTAATTAGCCAATGTGTGACTATTGTTATTAAAATATAAAAATACTTAGTAGACACACACGTCCAGGAACATTACTGAGCAGGTTAACAGATCTACTTAAGGGTAAGAAGAAGGCAGCCTGGAGAGATGGTATTGGACAGCCGTGGGAGTGACAAGGGAGGCTGTCACTCAACGCCATGGAGATGGTTAGGGAAAAAAAGAGCATGAGTTACTGCTCTCATTTCCCTTCACCTCCCACT
The DNA here is from genome assembly GCA_019176425.1 of Megalops atlanticus. Lineage (NCBI taxonomy): Eukaryota > Metazoa > Chordata > Actinopteri > Elopiformes > Megalopidae > Megalops > Megalops atlanticus. The sequence continues at coordinate 16,375,212 of CM032893.1, forward strand.
TCGCTCACCCCTCCTACCAGATGGCAAGCCCATGAAAAAAGCAAACAAGGAAAAAAGGCGCAGGATGAATGGCTATCTAAATCTCCCGTCCCCCGTAAGCGTTAAAGGAGACGGATATGAGAAATGATTCAGAAACAATTGCCAAGGCGAGGGCGGCATGGACCTACAACGGGCTGAGGTCCCCAATTGGGCCTGTGTGTGTGTGTATGTGTGTGTGTGTTAGAAATGGAGTGCTACTGTTTAAGAGAGGAGGTCAGAAATGGGAGCAAGGCAATTTGTGGTTGGAAATGAGCGATGTCCTTTCTCATTTAAGCAGTCCAGGCACCACAGCCTTTCAGATGCCACCTCCTCTTAAGTATCAAGGGGGTAACTGTATTGTGTTTCTCACCTGTTTTGTTTGTCTTTTAAAAGAGTAGAGTGGGAAGAAAGAGGATTTCGGTATCCAAGCGGCACACGTCTTAAGATACGGAGACTGTCATCCTAAATGAAGAAAATAAAATGGAATACAGTCATATTTCCCGGCAGCTGTTTCCATAAACATTGACAATTCGAGGGTTCACCTGGGCCTCCCTCATTGGTTAAACACTTATGAGTACACATTTATAAGGTTTGGTTCTTCACCGAAAATGTTATGAGAATTTGGGATTTTTGGATAGAGAACTTCATACTTGGCAGGGACACACGGGAAGGTTTGAATTTGTAATCTCAATGTTCAGATGTCTTTCTACAGCATACATGTGGTCTACTGAGGTCTTGAGAAAAACCACAAGGGTACAAAGATGACTCATCAGCCCTGTTCTCTTGGATCTGGAAAATTTCCTTGCCAAAAAACTTGTGCTCAGGTTTGGAGAGTTAGATGAGGTTTACACAAGACTTGCTATCAGACTTGCAGAAGTTGTCGAAAGTTCAACAGGAAACATTCATAAGACATATCTTATTATATGAATACTGCAGGAGACCCATAGATCACAGAGAGACACAGTTGGATGACAGCAGGGGAAGGCTGGGCTGCATTGCTCGAGCCTGAAGAGGACCCCCTCCTACCGGCTCTCCCCCTGCCAGAGGGAGGTCGGAGAGAGCCGCGTTGTCAGAACGCCCGCTCCCCACGGTAACGAGGCTTTGTCACGGCTCAACAAACCTTCATTTTTACCACTGCGCGCTGGAGGAGCGGGCAAAATTAATCTCCCCGCTCCCAGCTTTTTTTTTTCTTTCTTTTACTGGTGACAGAAAGGAGTCGCTTGTAATGTATCATGTTCATTTGTTTGGGTTTTTTTTCCGGTTTGCGAATGACTTACCAGAGCTTTTTCAGAAGATGCATTTGGACACCTGCGGCTTGTTCACAACTCGCCTTCTGCTCCGTTGTTCCGCCTCTGTGCCACCTGCGCTTGCCTGCCTCTGAAGAATGGTGTCTTATATATACAGTACATGACTCTCAACAGGATGGTCCACATGATTGGCTTTCTTTGGTGTGATCCGGCTGCCCTCTCTTTTTTACGTGCTGCAGCAGTAATCAAAAGTTGTAATGCTGTTTGTTTTCTGTCGGCATACTGTACAACTTCAGCAGGCAGTGCAAATAGGCAGATACTGATTTTCATAGTACTTTGACCATGTTGTAATGCGGCACCCATACGTCATATATTCATATATCAGTTTTTGGGAAGAACTGTGATCAAAGCTATCAAGCAATTACCTCCTTAGGACTTGAACCTGGCACCTTCCAATCACAGTCCGCTGCTCACCGCAATTATTGCCAGCTCTCTATGAAGCTCGTCTAACGTGAGACAAAGGCAGAGAGTGCACAATAGGGACTGTCAGGAGAAATCTCTGAGCGCAAACATTGTCCTCTCCTCTCCCAATCCTTTCTCCTTGTTTAGAAGTTACTGTGTATTTTGTATTTATCTTGGGAGAGAAGGCTGCCCTGATGCCCTTAGTGTGTACTGACTTTGCCTGTCTCCATTATGACTGGCAGGAGAATTGCAGTAATAGCATTGATGGGGAAAATGTCTGCTGAAGGCCACAATCATAGTACTGTGAGAGACCACCATTGCCTCCCACAAACCCGCACCAAATTTAATACTTGCGCCTCCGCTCCCTCCATGTGCCTGATCCTGGGCTCAGAAACGCCAGCACAGCAGGGAGGAGGAGGAAATTGTGCTATTGGCCCCCGCACATGGCCCCTACAGGGGGCTTCATCAAATAACAGCCTCCATTAGATGGACACTGGCGTTTCTGACTATCTGATGAACACGCTCATCCTTCACCCAGCTGGGGTCTCTCAAAAGCAGCTGCTCCAGCATTAATAATACACAGAATTATAATAGCTGTTATTACAAATGGCAAGAACAAGGAAATGAAATGAAAGACAACCTGGCTGGGATGTGAATTAAATTTCTCCGCTGACAAAATAAAAAGTGTAAAATGCTTTTTCTGCCATGTTTTCTTCTGAGAAAATATCAATATGCATGTTGACTGTAAAAAGGAAATTAGAGGAGCATGCACCTTGAGCAGGTAAAAGTGTGTCAGTGTGAGAAGAGAGAGAAAGAGAATGACTGTGTGAGAGTGTTAGTGTGAGGAGGACTGTGTGAGAGTGTTAGTGTGAGGAAGGACTGTGTGAGAGCGTTAGTGTGAGGAATGGCTGTGTGAGAGTGTTAGTGTGAGGAATGACTGTGTGAGAGTGTTAGTGTGAGGAAGGACTGTGTGAGAGTGTTAGTGTGAGGAAGTACTGTGTGAGGAATGATAGTATGAGTCTTAGCATAAGACAGACTATGAGAGCAGTGCGAAAGTATAAGTGTGACAATGTATAAGAGCCTGCATACCTGCATGCTCTGCAGGGTACGGACCGTGCATGGTACTCCCGTTTACTGAGGGAGAGACTGTGCCTGCCACCTATAGCCCATCCCTCTTCATCTCCCCCTTGATAAAGATGAACACATATGAGATGAAAGAGAGAACAGAATTCACATTAGAGCCTCATTTATTCCTGAGATTACAATCTCCAGCCTCCCTGTGTTTTTAATAACACTGCTTATTGGAATATGCGCATATGCACAGGATCATCTATCCCCTTGACTGAATTTATTCTGCATAATGCATACCTGATATCCATATATGCAGGGCAGAGAGCCAATCTTCCATGTAAAGGGCTGAGCACAAACAGAGGTTTGGCACAATGGCCATTTAAAATACATGTACCGCTTTTTAAATAAATGTATTGTGGTATTTTTAATAGGTCAATATTACAGCTGTGCACGTTATCAGTACAATGAGAACAGTGTGTGTTATAAATAGCATTGTCATGCTCTTTGTTAAAATAGTTATTATGAAGTCCCTTGTGTGTATACTAAACAGAGTGATTGCAGTGGAGATGTTTAATATTTAATAATGGGGATTGGAGAGAAAGTCTGCAGGGGAAGAACAGCTCTACATTTAGGCTCTTTGGGCAAATGGAAAAAGTAAGAATTAGACTATGTTTGGTGAATTTTCCCCTTCTGGTATGGTGATGCATTGTGGTTGAATATAGGGGAATTGCCTTAAATAGCTTACTGATACTGAATACATGAACAAATTCTCTTCTCAGTATCTTTCTTTGTGTCTGGTCTATTATTGCACTGTAAATCTATACCCATACATAGCACTGCGAGTTAAATGTATATATGATTATTGTCTCATTTCTTATATATACACGAAATGTTTGCATAATGATATTCCCCACGGAATAATACTGATAGGAAAACAAACACATAAAACATGATCGACAAGTCTTATTTTCTTTTTTGTTCCTTTATTGATAAATCAAATACAAATACAACACGATACTGTTGCTATAGTAACTCTCATAACATTATCTAAATGGTTCTGCTGTACTTCCTAGCTATTCAGTGAGTGAGCTAGCTAACAAGCTGGTTTTGAGACATCTTTGTTTATTTTATATTGACCTTACACAGTAGAGTCCAGTTGCTGAATTACTACAAATACTAACTTCTCAAAAGAGATGGTAAATCATTTCCATCTTTGGCAACTTTATTCAGTTATTAGTTACGTGGAATAGCTAAGTTACAATGCTTATGTTTGTCAATGTTAAGATATTAAAGATATTAAAACAATGTACAAAAATTCCATTAATTGGCATACACTGTCACAGCTGGTTAGGAACTAACTTTTATAAAGTATTGTTCATTATAGTACTTCAGAGAAGTAATGGACTGAATGAGTACAGCAAGTAAAAATATCACTGATAATTTTTTTTTTTTTTTTGGGGGGTATACAGTACATTCTATCAAGTTTTAATCCAAGTCATGTGGTGGTAATTTTGTGTTATGTTGGGCTATGACACATTTAGTCATTTTGTTAATTGGTACTGTGACAGCATCACTGACAGGTATCTTTTTGCTAAGACCTGAAGCACACTACAGGAAAATTAATCTTGATGGCTTTAACATCACACAATAGTAATACTAACAATAAAGAATACAAAGAAACTGCTACCAACTTTCAAATGCCCACCTTTCAATCAAGGTTGTGTTGTCTGTCACAAAAGCTCAAAATATAATGTTATGTAATGTAATGACCAAGTAAAATCCAAATTCTCAAGTTTGGAAAAAGAAAAAAAACTCTACTCACTTAGGCACCAAAAATACAAATGCTGTTGCTCTGGAACTAGGCCATCTTGCAGTTGTTCACTAAATGATGCATGTTTTTTATTATTTTTTAATTCATGAACTTTTAAGGGAAAAAAGACTCCCCATAAAAATTCAAAATGTGAAATTTACAATCAATCAAATCATTAAATTCAGTGAAAATTCAGCCAAAAAAGACAGAAATAGACAGACAGGTGTTCACTTCAAAAGACTGAAGATGATCAAAATGAAAGCCCTTACTCAAATGACATGCATATTGTGTCAAGTAGCTAAATAATTACTTTTGTTGTGTTCAAAAGGGTGATACACACAGCCTCCAATGAAATAGTGTTCAGAATGTTAAAATGTCAAAATATGCAAGATTGCCAGAGTAATTTGCAAAAACCCAGATCCTATTATTAATATAATAATTAATCAACTAATTTGAAAAAAAAAAATCAACTTTCTGACTGACTAATAGGCCAATTGGGCCTGTATACATACAAATAAATAACATAAATAAAACAAACACACACACATACATAAAACATTCTTGTATAGGAATATACATGTTTGGTGAGCCAGTCTGGTTTACTGACTGTTTTGTGTCCGGTAGTTGAGAGGCTGGCTGTGGACCAAAATAAAAACTGGATCCAGTCACACATGTTGACATTCTATTCTGAAATTCCATCTGAACATGCAGTATTCACGGTTCTTCATTCCAACACTACCTCACCGTCCTAGGCCAGACTTCAAAAGCATTGAACGTACTCCTGTCATATCCTGAACTTCACAGGACACGGGAGGGCGCAAGGTGCAAACCACGGGAAGTCATTAACCCCCGCTACAGGTGTGCTCGTCAACCCGTGGCAGCCCCTCTCCGGGCGCTGTCCGTCAAGCCTGGGCGAGAGCCAAGTGTCACCCCGCAGGTACGTCTGAGCTGGAGGATGTCACCTCCTGGCTCAGTCTGGCCATCTGCTCCGTCCAGAAGGCAGCCACTGTCCCCACCTGCTGGAAATGTCCTGACCCACCATCTTCAAGGCGGGAGGGGGGGAGGCAGGGTCAGGCCCCCCTCAGCAGCAGAGAGAACAGGGTCATATGTTACCCGCCGACCTCTGCTGTAACCATTTGCCTAGAAGACCAATTCACAGGGGAGAGAATGAGAGGTGGAAAAAAATGTATTTTTATGGATATGACTGTATAATTACACATAATGTTTAAGTTGATCCAGGCAGATATTGCTGCTGAATCAGGGACTTCAGAGAGCCCTTCTGGAAAAAGAGAAAGAGCACAAAGACATGAAAGATAAAGAGATAAGAGCAGCTCATCTCAGAACAAAAAAAAGAAACAGGTCAGGTCATTTGAACATTACTTTCCCTCTCTCCATATTTCAATCCAAATGTAATATGTTTCTGTATGCTATGGTAGCCATCTGCCTTGTTTAAGCCACGGCACCATGACTTTAAGCAAGGGTCCGGGGTGATGTACATATTTCACATTTTTAAAAAAATATATTATCAATGTACGTAGTGCTATATTTACAGAGGAAATTTAAGTGAAGTACCATGCTCAGGGGTGCATCTGGTTACAATTCCCTAAGCACTATGCCACACTGCTGTTCCAAGAGTAATTTCAAACAGCCAGAGTTAGAGACAGTGAGAGAAGTGGAGAAAAAATAGGGATGTAGAATTGAAAAGAGAGATCTAGATATTGCAAAAGAAAAAAATGTGTGCTTATCTTACTAGAGGATAAATATATTGGAGTTTTGTACATTAGAACACGACCTCTGAACTTTTCATCCATCAATAGCCATGTGCCGATAAATGGTTTTCAAAAAATCCTTTGATAATTGTTCAGTATACTTCATCGAGTGCTTTGAGGGGAAGAAATGAGTCTTGACTACAGCTCCCTCGATTTAGTGGCCTTTGTCAAGGCCGACGTGAGTAGAACTGATTCAGGCATGGAGCCAGAGTGCAGGCTTTAGGCTGAGGAAAGCTCTGAGTCTCCGGCCCGCCCACCTCTGTAGCTCCTTTGTGCAGCTATTGTGAAAGTTGTTGACTCCCTCCTCCCCTGTGGTCAGGCAATTAAGCACCATTAGCAGCTGGGGAGGGGCTTACGATGCTAATCAGATTAGGCTGTCTTGCTCCACCTCCTGTCACTCCGCACTGCTGTTGGCTGAACAGACCCTGCTAGCGCCATGATGTAGAGCATCCACATAATGCCGTTATGATGTCACCCACTAACCTGTCACTGAAGGACAGGAGCTAAATAGAACAGGGCTTGGTTAGTATCTGACTGGGTGTGCTAGGAAAAATACAAATGGGAGCTAAAGGTCATGCTGGCAGGCTGGCAGGGAAAGTATTCTCACTGAAGCTGAAAAATTAATTTGGAGTGCACAAGTGTACAGTTGTACAGTGATCAGCACACTGTGCTATAGGAGGTGACACAAATCCAGCTGAGATAAAACAGAGGTTATGTCTCAATGTGGTGATTGAAGATGCCATGGCAATCATGGCCAGCGGCGTCCTGGCCAAATTCCCAGCACGGCTCTCACAATCTGGTGGCCGAACCATCCTCTGGCCTCATAAAAGCTTGCCTCTGCTCTACTGCCAACACGTGCTGAGGGTTCGGGCACAAAACGGTTACCGGGATGACAGCGCACATTGATGGTGGATGAGACAACCCACCCCCCCCTTTCATTGCCTGGCGTTCCGAGATTCAGCTCTAAGGCAGAAGATTGAAAGCCCCTTTCGCTCTCCCTTGCTCCTATCGAGGGAGAGCGACGTGCAGCCCCTGTCAGCGCTCCTGTCTATGATTTGTGCGCCCCACTCTCCCAAGTAGCCATGTTTACCAGCGTGCTGTTGTTGGAGCTAAACAGCGAGAGGGATAGATTGAAAGCAGGGCATTTAATATGCTTTATAATTCCAGGCCGAGCTGCCTCCCCTCCATGCTCCCCTGCCTTCATAAACAGCCTTGGACGGTGAATTTAATTTAAACCAGGGCTATCCAGCATCTCCGGCACAAGAGAGGGGAAAAATTGCATCAATAAAGAAGACACCGTTTAAGAGCCAAGCATTTTTTTTTTTTTTTTTTTAACAAAAGAGGATCCTGTTTGACAGCTCAACCTTGCAGCTTGTAAACCACACTTCAGCAGTAGCTGCATCAAAAAGACAATTTGTCACTCAGTGTAAGCATTAGAAAAAAAACACACAGTTAAATCATCTGTCTCCTTGTTAGTTGCCAAAATTGGATGGGAGGATCTCTATCCATTACCCTTCCACATGCACTCTCATCTATGCCTTAAGTGAGAACGCATGCGATAATTGCTATTCCTTGATAATAAATTCTGATTCTAACACGTTTTACCCACATGCATTGTGGTGAAGCGGGTAGTGGTACGGAGCAAGGTTTGTAACCCAAATGTTGCTGGCTTGAATCCCCACGGGGACTATTGTACCCTTAGGCAAGGTGTAAATTAAATGTGCAAATATATGCAAACCCATGCGTGGTCAGATAGGGAGTAACTACAACGTGGTAATTGTGCTCTGTAAAAAATCAAATTTTCCTCATTTAACTACCTTGAGTAACACCACCTGCTAAAATTATTAGGTTTTCTAATTAAGATGCAAATATTTGTGGATTGGATTGAATTCATCTCTGATCTATTTGCTCCATCTGTAATCACAAATTGCAGACCTGTTACTTTGTGTCTTGGCAGGCAGCGCAACTGCAGGGGTACTGCGCTTTCAGTAAGAGGTCATGTAAATCTGGTTAGTGTATAGCTGCTCATCATTCAATCCCTCTCTCAACTCAGAAGGGAACGCAGTCAGTAAAACATGTATGTCCATTAACAACACGCTTAATTATGATGCTTATGTTTAAAGCTTCACCTGCCCGTGTTGCATCACTAGCTATACCTGTAGGCTGAAGGTGGCAGATTCAGAGACTGAGTAGGCAGGGTTTTTTTGGATATTTAACCATCTTTGCTGTAAATATTCAGCAGTGTAAAAAGACATTTCAAATGTGATCCACATACTGTAAGTTACCATAAATAAGAGCATCTAGGAAATAAACACCATGCTGTAATTTTTGATTGCATGTCATCTTGTAGAGTCAAACTTTATCTTTTTGTTTTTCCAGTGTGGTCCAAACTGATGTGGGCCAGGGGTTCCGACAAGCGAGTCCCCCTCCCCTCCGCTCCCTGAGTAACCCTACCTCGGTGAAGTGCAGCCTTCAGCACGCTAACAAGGCCCATCTGTTCCTCTGCACAATAGCTTCCTGTGGGGGAAAAAGCGGGCCAGGGCTCCGCACACAGAGGTCTATCCATCACAGACGCAGCCGCCCCTGCAGCGGGGGGTCGCCCGGGAGGAGGATGCCGCAGCAACGCTCCGGCGTGAGGCCGGTGAGGCCGGCAGGCGCGGGCCGATCGCGGGCGGGCGGGCCCCTCAGTCACTCCCCCCCTGACTGACACTCCGCACACCTTTAATCTTCAGGTGCTCCACAGGCTTTATCAGAGCGAGGCCTGCACTCCGAAATAAACAGATAAATGCTAATAATGCAAGGCAAAAATGAAGACCGTGGCTTATGTGGACATTCATCAGAATGCTTATCATTCTTTAACCACGCTGCTGTGGGTAACCATTATAAATGTGTCTGTTTCACATAATGCTAACTACAATGCTAACTAGCATGCTGTTGAAATTATTATTACCATATCATAATTATGTGAATGTATTATAATAACTATAATAAACGTACATAACTCCATTTATCCACAAGTATCTAAAGCTGCTAGACTTTAACAAAGTCAACAGTTCTACAGTATTTAAAGCGTTGAGCCATCTGCCTTTGCAGGTCTTTTTTTCCTCATTTGCTAACAACAATAAAAGCATGTTATTATCACCTTTATTGTTGGGGGTGGGGGGCTTTGAGGGGTGGAACAGGAAGTGTGAGGATATGCAGAAGACTGTCATTGTGAAGAGCTACCACAACAAGGAAGTACTTTTCAGACATATAAAGAAAACAGAGAACAGAATAGTGTCCTGTATTTCAGATCACAGGGCCCAGAAAGAGCCCATAGAGGAAAATGGAAGAATAAATGAAACATGACAAAAATGGAGCATTAAAAGTAATCGGCTACTCAAGGTTACAGTGACATCTCAAACTGGCTCACAAGAGCGGCATTTATAAACACAGTACAAAAAAGTATTTCAGACAACATTGGCTGTGCTCAGCCAGTTACTTTCACTGTCTCGTTCTGTGGTTGACAAACGCAAAAACCAGGCAACAGTCGCCTGGCAACATGTTTAAAATCTCCACCATATTTCCTCGCTCAAACAATATATACTTTCGGGATCGCATGATTTTATTTGAGGAAAACAGAAGTCTCTCCAACCACCTGCTTTATTGGAAGCCTCTGCCTGGACTATTTGCTTGCAGATATTAAAAAGACAGCTGCCAGGAGCATGGAAATTACATCATAATTAGCAGGTTTCCGGGCTGACTCACCATGCGAAAACAGATGGCCTCTTAATTCAATTACCAGTGCAAATGACTGACCAACTTACCGCTGGTTGAGAAAGACAACTTTCAGGCTGCACACGGCCCCTTTCGGTAATAGCACAGACATCTTTTAATGCAACCTCATTTTATATTTCCACTTCTCATTAAAACCCACACTTCACACCTCTTATAATCAACAGCTGTAATGCATTTACAGTGCAGGATGAACAGTTGTAATTGCTTATATAATAAGCACTTAACTGTTGGTGAAACATCCCATGACCCCAAATTGAAACTGTGGAGCACTGGTTAAACACTGTTTAAAATACAGTCAAAAACTGTGTGCACAAGCACAAAAGTGAAGAGGGGTGTGTAATATTAAATGCGTTAAGTCTGCTGTGGGTTTCAAACTACAGCCCTCACACGCCACACACTGCTAACAACCCAGGTAGCCAGCTAAGCTAATGAGTCATACTCTCATTCTAACTCTAGCGGGGTGGCGTCACCTCTTGTGGCAAACTCTCAAGTGTCCTCTCACGCAAACATCTACTAGAATAAGAGGCATGAAACATTCTTTTATGATTTCAGCTTATAAATGATCTGCGTCAAAGCTTTACGATTAAGGACGGGTCTTGTGGCCCTGAATTTCAACAGAATGGATCAGCACCAATCAGAGGATCCCTAGATATTGCATGCAGAACTATAAACTGATGTGAAAGGTGACCACTACACACAAGTACACTGGCACACACCAGCACACATGCATCACCCCCTACAGTTCATTTTGCTACACAATCTCTTGCATCTCCTGCCCACATGGTTTCCCCAGATCATCACTATAAAAAAGAGCTGAGCTCTCAGCTGTCCTTCCCAGTTAAATAAATTGTAATTGCCAGCAAACAGATAATGAGCAGGTAGTTAAAGGGTAATAAGCATTCAGTTTGGAGAGTGAAATCATTGTTTTAAAAATGCCTCTCAAAAAACAATGTTTAGGGTGTTTTTGAATGAATATTGGGTACTTGCACTGATATTTAAACACATATCCTTACAACCCAAATGGAAATCTCACTTAGGGTTTATTACTAACAGCTTACTTTCTGTTCATTAACTGCTTAAAATTTTATCATTCGCATTTTTATTAATAAAATATTTATTAAAAGTTTTCCAACACTACAAATAGGCCCTTAAAATAAAGTGAGACCATCAATTGCACTCTGTCTCAATTATGCATTGTAAAGGTGTTTGACTGTGAGAGATAAATTGTTTCTGAAACAATATTAGTTCATTTAGTGACAAACACAATGGTCAGCATGAAGCCTTTGAGTTCAGATGAAAGACTCTGACTCTGCATTCAATTTGGGATAGAGCTGTTGCATCCTTGCATAAATATCCAACCTGAAAATGGGCAGTAGGATGTATAATATGAATAGTTTAACTGTAAGCACCATTATATGTTGCACCACATGAGGGTGTCTGATATGCAAACGAATAATGTAATGTAGTGACATGCAGCAAATTACCTACACCACCTGTGTTATTACCTTACCATGTCAGTACAACGAAAGTGACATTCAATTATACTTACATTAATGCCTCCCAGTGCTTTGTATCCATGTGCACCATTCCACCAATATACTACATACGCTTTAATGTTCTCAGCATGTTCAGTTTCAAGCCACAGGAAATACTGGTGCATCTTTTAAATACAGATAATATTAGCTTATCCCCATATTTCTCTGAGACACTTTTACCATCATCCTTTTCTTCATCCCTTCAAACAACTGTTCTTAAGCCCCCCAATCTCTCCTTCTAGCACTCACTGACACACACACACATACACCACACACACACACACACACACACACACACACACACACACACACACAAGCAGGAACATGGCAATTTTTACCCCATGACAGACTGATACTCTGGTTCTCCTTACGTGGAATACTGAGGAGATTCATTCTTTCATCACAGGGAAACCGAGGGCTACTGTTCACCTCCTTCTGCTTTCATATCACTCTCCCTCTTTCTCTCAGTCTCTCACTATCTCTTTCTCTATCTTTCACACTCTGCCTCCCTCTCTCTCCTGTTCTCCTCATTTCTCTCATACCTTTCTTCTCTTTTCCTCAACCCCTTTCTGTCTTTTCCTTTTCTATGCCTGCTCATCTCTTCTCATTCATTTCAACCACACACAATCCCTCCCACTGTCTACCCATAATTCTGCTTGTTCCTTCTCTCTCTTTAATCTAGCCCATTTACCCTTCCTTCCCTCTTTCCACGACCCATAGTTCCCTCTGCCAGAGACACCACTGACAATTTATAAAGCACATTAAATATCTTCCCACAGATGTTCAACTCCACTCAGAAAGACAAACAAACTCCGTTTATGTCTTCTTTAAGTAAATATCGTTGCCATTGCTCATCCATATTTCTATAACCATTTTCATAAAAAATACCATACAGAGCGTACCAGTTTCAATGTCACCCCTGTATTCCCTCTCTGGAGATGACAATGGACTTGGATCATAACATTCAAGAACATGTAAGGAACACATATGGAAAAATTCAAAGGGTTGAATTTTGATTAGACCAAATAAAATAAAAATTGACCCATTGCTGGGTTTTCCCTTCCCAATTCTGAGTCTGGAAAAGAATGACTCTGGAGTCTTTTATGAGGCTATGTGGAGACAGACAGACAGACAGACAGACAGACAGACAGACAGACAGACAGACACACACACACACACACACACACACACACAGAGTTTTGAAGGTGGATCAACAAAACACCATTGGTGCAAACAGCATTTATAGAATCATACCAAGGCAATACACAAAAAAAGCTGCATGTCTTCAAGTGAAGACAGAGAGCATGGAACAAAAAACACAAATAAAAAGTTGTTCATCTACTGAAGAATAGCATAAAACACAACATTTCACTGCAGATGGTGGGGGGAAAAAAGGTAATTGTCACCCCAAAAGACCAGTACAACAAAAGTTACATTCAATGACATCAATATCTCTATTTTGCAACCCCTTTACCTTGATACAGACTGTCATTTGCAGTATGTCCCGTGAATCTCTTAAAAAACAAATTGCCATTTCAGAGTAGATGGAAAGTTTGACCTTCAATATAATGTGTCATCATCAACTGACAAATCAAAGGAGTGGGACATTTAAAATGCACTGTGCTGGTGTACTATTACTCATGACAGCTCCGATAAAGGAGAAACCAATTTCCACATGTTAATAGCAATGATCTCTACAGACAAATAGGCAATATTCTCTCTTAAACAACATAACATATCTGCTAACAGACACAGAAAAAGATTTGCTCCTTTATAGAATATTTCAGGGTTTGACGGAGCCCTGAGTCTTTTCTAGGATGTGTGGAACTTTGCTAATGCCTTACATTTAGTCAGGTCATACTTGCACTGGAAAAACAGAGTGATTGTTTAGCCCATTAAAAGGAAAACACCACATAATGCAAATTAAGTAAGGTAAATCCTTTTCATGACTTTCATGTCTGTAAATGTATTTATCTAATTATATGATGTATGTATTCATCTAATAAATCTCTATCATATCTCTGTAAAAAGTACTACTAATAGATAACAGATTAGTACTCAATGTTTTGAACAAAAAAAGGTATCCCACATTTCATAATACCACCATGGGAACAGATGGAGAACACAGCAGTGGTTTGATCATACAGTAATTATTCTTTTCAGCTATTATTTCCCAGCATGCTATACATCCAGACACCATTACCTGTCTGCAAAATCTTTGAAGGTAACACTCATTACATGCTACATTTACTGGCTTTATGCCACACTTGAACATTTCAAATTCAACAAGAATCCTTAAGCAGGATCTGAACTGGTGCCTCGTGATTGCATACACAGTGTTTTATCAACTGCACCACTGATCAAATTACACTGCCTATACATCCAGAAGTAAAGTGTGTAGATGAGTAGACGTCTAAGCATTTCAAGCAAATTAAATTATAGCTGATAATGAAATGGACAAATTACACATAAGCGAAATTATACTATTATCTACTACGGCTTAGTCATACACAGTTCATTTAGTTCTGAACTGTTAAACATTAGTCTAGCTTGTAATTATATGCAAATTTCCCTATATTTCCACATAACATCCATGTAGGATGCCATTTGAAACACATATCAATAACAACAGCAAATCTAGCTATTCCATATCTATCTCTGAACCTTTGTTGTGTGTTGCTGATGTGGTATATACGTACACAAATCCACACCCTTGACTCAGGGGAAAGGGAGCATTGAAAGCACAAGGCGAAACAGATTGTCCCACCTGCATCCCCTCCTCCATAGTGCTTACCAACCACCCAGGTTCAATTCACTATGGAGTTAGAAAACGGATGAATGGCGGTGAAAAAGAACACAGTAACATTAGAAAAACATAAAGAGCAGCTAACCACAGATCACGTGCAAATTTCTTCACACCATACTGTTGTGCTGTTTAGTTTTGTTACACTTCTGTGTGAAGGCCACAGTTTTAATTAAACTATCATTTCCATTCAGCTTGTGAGAGCTGTAGCTCTCAATGTGCCTCCGAATCTCGCCTCTGAAGGTCTTGCCTGTCACCTATTTTTCTTTCGACTCGAGAGTCTGAAATCGTCTGCATTGGTATAAAAAGAAAGGCTGGTCACGGTAACGATCGTGCTGGCTGGCTTTGTGTAGAAGGGTTTTTCAGGCTGTGCAATCTCAGTCACTCTGACACAGAAAGCTGGGAAGATTCTGCCTAAACTATATCTGAAGGAGATTTAGAGATAGTCAATATGTCATCCTTCAAAACAATCAGTTAATGAATTACATAATAGCAAAATTTATCCAGATCTCATTATGTAACTGGATATTTACAGTTTTAAAGGTGTTATTCGCACACTACCTGTAGGTTCTAATGAAGATTGCTGTTGGTAAATCTGAATAGCTGATCTGTACATACACACAGTCATATAGATATTTTATAACTTCTCATTACACCCTGATTAACAACAAATCACCATAATTGTCATTATAGAAAGTGACAGTGTAATGATTATTATAATTCACGTCACTGCACTTGTAACTTGATAGAAAATGTAAAAAAAAAAAAAAAAAAATACTTGTGATGAACCAGCTAATTAATGCAGAATGCAGCATCACATCAATTTTGCAGGCAAAGCATGTAACTCACATATGCTGCACTCATCTAGGAGGCGTTCGTCATCAATCTAATGTTGAAAAATGACAGAACTAAGGAATTGTGACACGCAGCACCACAGACACAACTGGGGATGTTTAATGCAACACTTTCAGAATTGCATTTCAATATTCAGTTGGATCGGGGCCTATTTTTCTTCTTTTTTTTTTTAAATCTCAATAAACGCTGTGCAAACTCTACCTACACCCATACCTGTTAAAGTCTTCATTTCTCCACCAACAGACCAGAGGGAGGGGGAGGAGCAGAGATGCTAATCAAAACACATAGCAAAATATATGAAAGTGATATATATATATTTCAATTTACAAGTTCCTTTTTACGATGGAATATCAGATCCTTTATGTGTGATCATTTATATTTACAATTTATATGTAGTAATACATATGCTCCAAGAAATAGCAATAATGCATAACCGGAGATAGCTTCAAGGAAAATGTTACCGTAACATTTAATGTATTTAATGTATTGGTTAATTATCTAAATATCTAGTGATTTTTGTTTCAGCTCATGTGAGAACATGAACTGGAAACCCATTCATTGTCACCTTTAGGTGTGTAGTTTTAAAATGATTAGTTTTACCAATAATGCCATACTTGGCTGACAACCAATCAAAACAGCGTAGCAAAAGGATATCCTCAACTACACTAAAACTGGTTTGCAGGCTTATCATAACTGGTGATGGTGGTTAATTATTCACTTTCGATTTCGAGGCTTGTCACCTGCCTGAAGTGTGATGAGCTAGCAATATGCTCAGAGGAAACAGGTGTGCTTTGCATTAATGCACCCTCTGAAGATGTACTTGCAAAGAAAAATTAAAAGTGTGGAATCTGCACGTGTGTCTAGCAGTTTGTTTCATTTGTCCTTGAAAATCTGAATGATTTAACCAGCCGCAAATATGAAAAAGCATTAAGCCACTTACCTCTTGCTTTGTTCTTTTCATCTCTGCTTTTCTTATTATAAACAGCAGAACAGAGCCTCATCATTTTCAAGGGAAATCTGTAAAGTAGCACTGTGTACCTGTTCAATTATTTGATCTTCTAGCTTTGCAAGATTAAAATTAATTTAATTTTGAGAGATAAGGTACAGTAGTTGATATGCTCTTGAAGAACTATGCTGTATGGTAATAATGATGACAGTCCAAAACATGTGTGAACAAAATTTGAAATTCAGTTATAAATTGCAATACAACATGTAAAATGCAGTTTAATTAGCTGCATTTATTCAAATGTAGAATGAACAAGCACTGTTAAAATATTACTGTTTCTTCAGCATGGCAGTGCAACTGGATAATATTGGAACCTTGTTAAAATCACACCCCATTTAATATAACATATATGTTTGGCATGATATTAAGCAAATTACACTATATAAACAAAATGTCTGTTTATGCAAGTGTAAAAAAAAAAAAAACCTTAATCTTATGCAATCGAGGATCAGTTGTATGTTGGGTTGCTAAGACAACTCTCCTTCCTATATATTATTTTCTTAATTCTCTGAGTGTTTACTCAAACCGAAGTGATTGAATGCATTCAATATTCCAACAGAAAAGCCTTTTCATATTGCTGAACCCAAAAAAAACATCTGCGAGTTATTAGAGGCAGAGACTGAATGAGAACAAAGATTAGAAGACAAGACTATTCTCAAGTGCCAGGAGATTGGAGGTTGAAGGAAATAGGGGGAAAAAACCCTTTGCATTTCAATGAAAAATTAAATGGAATATAAATCAAGATACTGTGTAAAAACAAAAATAAATAACATGCACAATGAAGTCCAGCTGGGGGCAGTGGGGCATTGTTCTTCAGTGATTGGACTTGTAAACAGGAAGTTGCGAGCTTGAACCCTGGGTTGGACATTTGTTCTTATAACACTGAGCACAGTATTTAACCTTTATTGTATCTGTAAACACACAGCTACACAAATGGTCGCTCCATATAAAACAGGCGGCTCAAAATAAGGGTGTCTGCTCTCCAAATAAAATGCAATAAACTGTTGCATGTACTTGCAGCCCAAGTCCATTTCCAGTCCATTTTGAACAATTTTCCAATTATTTTTTTGTTTCATTTGGGAAAAACTCTCTTAGATTGTCACACCTGGCTCTAACACTCTGCGGAATGCCGATTTAGTCTTTGACAGAAGGGAAAGGCCCAGCTGGTTAGAGGACTTGTGAACTGAGGGTAGTGTTACAAACATTGCATTATTTCTCAGTTGGTGTAAAAACAAGTGGAGGTCATGTACCACCGCATGGCATATACCTTCTGCACAGATCCACATCAAAAAAATAACACACTAGAGATCCTGGGGTTTCTGCTCTTCATCCCAACTCTGGTCTTATTTACATTACATTATTATGAGGAGTCATTATTGTTTGTCATTGGAGACAATGAGTGGTAATGAACAGCACCTTTGCTCCAGGTGTTAATGTGGTGCTAGTCGAAGAGCACCTCTAACATGCTCAACACATTGGATCAGGCGTGGACACCTCCATCCCCCCACCAAAAATCCTCTACATCTCACAAGGTGTGATCCATCTGGAGAATACGGCAGGAGAGAAAGATGACAGAGAGAGAGGGAGAGAGAAACAGATGAGAGATTCAGTGAGATCGTGTCAGTAATGGGGAAAGACTCAGGGCAGGATGCGTTTATTTCGCAGCCGTGACCTTTCCTAAAGTGGGTCTGAAGTAGCAGTGAATGATAAAGCCAAAAAAATCACCTTTCCAAGGTTTTCAATCCCTTGTGGTTGTTACTCACCACTGCAATATCGGGATTTTCTTCCCAGTGAGTTTCTCAGCCCGTGAGGCTCCCATTTCCATGGCACTGGCTGTCTGGCATGCACGTGTTCACCTTTTGCATTTTAAAATTACAATATGTATGTTGTTTGATTTGACATAACAAGCAATCCCATTTAATCCTAACAGATTAAAACACACACATTCTCATTTTTCAATTTTAATTGTCTGTGAAAACGCTTTTGTGGATCATTATCTTTTTCAGACTGTTGGCATTCATCATTTACAGCGGCTTCTCAACGAAAGTCAAAATCCAGTCGGGAAAGTAAATTGTACAAAGAAACACAATTTATTGAATATTCTTCTCAAAGATGGAAGTATAAATAGGAAATTGCGTGCACCAAACCCTCATCAGTGCGAGAACTAAGGTCAGTTATAATTAACGATGACAACTGCTGCCGCTTGCTCAGACTGAAATACAGTTACTGATGTTTTGCTTGATTGCAATGATGTGGAAGTGAGAAGTTATATTGAAGCAATAAACACAGGAATGTTGCCGCTGTGATGAATAAGGATGGCGCACCGAACCATGCTCATTTGCTCATCAAATCGTGAAACGCGGATGACAACGCTGACAGGATCTGAATGTAATTAATCAACAACATCAAACTACTAATTACGGTTTGTCACGTAATCCCCAGCTTAACTTTACGTCTTAAGCTCTTCGGGCATTGGGGTTTACTGCTTTGCGGAACTCGGAGGAGAGATCGTTAGCCGGTCAGGGTTGGGCTTGTCTTCCCGTTTTACTCTCCCTAGCATTCTTATGCCTTGCACATGCTCCAGTGACATAATTGCCTAACGCAGACAAACACACACACACACACACACACACACACACTCACCCACAAATTCATTCTGTCTCACCCACACATCTCTGATCACAGGCCAGAGGGAGAGACTGGAACAGAAAGAGGAGAAGAAAGGGAGAGGAAGGGACAGAGGAAGACAGGGAGGGAGCAGGAGTGAGAGATAGAGAGAGAGAAGAGAAAGAGATTAGGACAGAGGAGAAGAGGGCAAGGAAGGGAGGGCGAGATAGAGAGACAGAGGAGAAAAATGGAGAAAACCGCCCTCCCATCTCTGGCAGCCTCCAGACATCGGCTTGTATTTTAATCAAAACTAAAGATTAAAGCTCCCTCTTTTTGCTCCTTTCAACAGTGTGGCTTCCAATTTCACTCTCTCGGCCTGCAAAGGAGCCTGCAGTTTAGTCATGCCAAAGGAAGAAGGGGTGGGGGTCAGCAGGGAAAAAAGAAAAATTAACACATTGTCCTTCTTTCCACTACTGCAACCTGATATGAAGATCAAAGGACTTAAAAAAAAAAAAAAAAGAAAGGAAACGCACTCAGCGGTAAAACGCAGGGCCGGTCACACTGGAAGGCGGCCCATTCTCACCACAAGTGGCAGCGTCTCCACTGTACTGTATAGGTCAGGAGTCTGGTTTCATGCTCTCAGCCCCACCACGGAGCCAGACAACCCTGAGGAACAGAGAAAACCCATTTCTCACCGTCTCTTTAAGGTCTCCCGCAACCTGGTCTTCATTGCTTTCTTTATAAAGCTGCTCTCTGCCCCGGAGGCACCTATTTTTCCAAGGCTGAGGTATATTCAGTCTGGGATCCTGTTATTGTCAAACTGATAGAAAACTTCAGAATTGGAAGTATGAAAGACTTACGCAGAGTGACTGGAGTATATGTCTTCCAGTAAAAAGAGGGCGCAGAGAGGGAAATAAACAGGAATGAAGAGCAATAAACTAAATGAAGACTCATTACTCTGTATACCTCAATTACTTCTTTTAATACTTATATCCATCTCCAGTCAAAGAGTGCTCTAGATGCTGTCAACTGGCTTTACTCAAAATGTTTTTCAGTAGATTAAAATGGGAAATCAAAAGGACAGCACCAATGTGGCCCACACAGGCACTCGCAGGTAGCAATACCTTTTAGATAACTAAGTCAGTCTAGCTCCACATAGTGGGATCAAACCACTCATTACATTACATGCATTTAGCAGAGGCTCTTATCCAGAGCAACTGACATAGGTTACAGTTTTTACATGTTATCCATTTACACAGCTGGATATTTACTGAGGATATTGTGGTCAAGTACCTTGCCCAAGGATACAGCAGCAGTGTCCCAGCGGGGAATCAAAACCAGCAACGTTTCGGTTATGAGCCTTACCACTCCTTACCACTGTGCTACACAGCTGTCCCACTCAAACTGAATGGGGCCCAGCTACCTCGTAGGCTTGTATTATTTTTCTGCTTAGCCACTGGCCCTTCTCCTAGGGGATTTACAGGGCTCCTCTTTCTGCATCCTGCTCATGCAGCCAGGTTTGGACTATGGCCCCTGAGAGAACCTCGCCCAAGTCTCCAAGGGCAGCGGCCCACCTGGGATACGAACTCGTGACCCCCGCCACCCAGTGCTGCACACGCTTCCCAGCCCTCCTCGCCTGCGATGTGCGCATCCACTGCGTAAAACGTGCAGCGCCTGCGCCGACTCCCAGCCAGCGAGAGAGAATTGCAGCCCACTGCGTTTGAAGCAAAAAAACCTCTGGATAAACACTGGCTCTGACCCGGCTGCATTGCCGGGGCCGGAGGCTGATTGCGGATGCAGGGCACGAGGCTCATCTCAGAGAAAGAGCAGACCACGCTCACCTCTCGCCAGTCATACCAACACTCAAAGACACACAGACAGGCGAGGGGGAGACGTCTGTCCTCAGCTCCCTTCCCCCCCCATCCAAGATGGAAGTGTTTATGCCAGGGGTGTCAGGCTATGTTCCTGGAGGATCACAGCACGTGCTGTCACTTAAATAAAAACTATGCTCTTAATGAACTAACTGCATCATTTCATCAATGTGACACCAGCATCTCTGTAAATGATATTTCACAAGCTTTACTTGTGCTCTAAGCCCTGTTGTTTTATGTGCATTTTGGGGGATGTGCAGGTCCAGATATAGCTAATTAATGTACTGGACTGACCAGTACACAGAGCACTCTGTAAGGCCGATTCACACAGCGCACGTTTGCAACTGTCCAAGAGATTGGGCTTCTTAAATGTAAACACATGAAATTGCAAGAAGCTGAATCTGAGGGCAAGACTGAATGTCTGGCTTTGCATTATCCATTGCTGAAAACCCATGTCTTCACACTGCATCTTGATTACCAGATCTAGCACTGATGTGGCACCTGAATCCTCAAACCTCTTACCTGTGGTCTGACGTGCCATAAACAATGTAAGACACTATGCGTTGGGTAATGTTTAAACATTTACATGTATTCTGGTTGCTCTTACGGTCCCATAGGCATGTAATCCCATATGCTGGTGGATCAGTAAAGGTTTTCCTTATTATTTTAAGCACAATCTATATGCGCGTATCCAACTGTTTGTACGCTTATCTTGGAGGATCTGTTCTTTTCTTCTTTTTTTTTGGCTCGATGCTTTTCCGCTGATGTGATACTTGCTATTCTGCACCTGTGGCCTTGTTCTTGCAGCTCTTACAATATGCACTATATGTATCTTGCAATGACGGCTTTGTAAGTGGCTCCGGATCAGAGTGCCCCCAATGAATAAATAACACCACGCCTCTGCCTGTCAAGGCTGTGTTTCAGCTCGTGGAGAACAGGCCTATTCATGCACACAGGGTTTTGATGAAGACCAGTGAAAGACACCAAAACCTGCGAAGCCCAACACCCAGGCCCCTTCGGCCTGTTAGCGCAGGAAGCGAGAGGTGACCGTACCGGCAGCGGGGCAGCCGGGCGTGTTCTGGGTCTGCCTTTTAATTGGCACCATGCACAGTTTGGGCCATGCATCACGCCCAACATGCACGGGGTTGGGGGGGACGTCTTTATTCAGAAAGACGCAGCTACCAAAGAACATGGAGATCAGCTTTCCCTGAGAACGCCTTGCTCACTTCCTGGAAACGCGACAGTGACCCCCCGTGAAGCGAGATCATTACACAGCCTTATAAGCCTCTGTGAATAGTAAGTGGTGAGGGAAACATTTCAATAAACAACAGCGCTGCTGAAATTAAATCAATTTAACCTTGGGCAATCTGGTAAAACTCTGTACTCTGTCTTAAACAATTTTTATGAACTTCTTTCATCATTTCCAACCATAAATATTGAGAGACAGACACACGCTCGTAATACCAACCTTGTATCACATGGAAACCGGATGTGCATGCACTAATGCACACACATGCAATCACCCTCCTCTGTTGTATTGTGTACAATACGTCTTGGTTCATTAAAGCAAAATCTCATTCACTATCAGTTTACAAGCCTTAAAGTCATTTGAACCACCAGGGAAATACGATTCCATTACATTTCGGGGTTATCTTAATATATGAGCTTGTCTCCCAGAACCATTCCCCCGTTATTAAAAAGGAAAACACTCAAAGTGTTGCAATGTTACCTCTGGTTTTATCAGTGAATGAATATGAGCACGCAAACCAATTAGCAGCCCGCATATATTCTCCATCCCCTCGTTTCAGGCCTTCTCCGGTTATAATTCCTGCACCCATCCATTTTAGTTAATTATTCGGAGGGAAAGGAAGCATCAAGAAGCATTGCGACTGGAATGCAAGAAGAGGGAACATGCGAATTACACAAAGAAAATCCCTTCATTTCCTCCAGAATGACATCCAACCCCATGTGCAATTTCCTTCCTCTAAAATTACCTAGAATATATGTGATTTGTAATTTTCCCCACAAACTACATTATTGTAACCACATTATGTTGTCAGAAACCTGAGAGCAAATTTTTTTTTTTACTATGAGAAAGAGTGAGACAGATAGGGAGAGAGAAAGAGACAGAGATGGAACGTACACATTTACAAGGGCAAACACTGATTAAAACCAGAGAGCTGTGCGCCCTCTCCCCTGATTGGAAGTTTAGCTATAAATTCTGCCCCCAGCAATTGGCAGGATCCTATTGACACCTGTGGTGGTATTCGTTGATTGTGTCGTTATTTGACTACTTTCTTAATCAAACCCATGCAGCGCCGCAGCGAGAGGTGCGGTAATCGTGCTGTGGCCGATTATGCGCCGCATCTAACTGGATGTGAAGCTACTGTAACCACCCCGGGCTGCCAAAGGACCACAGTCCCTCTTTACTTCCCAGATACATCATGACTCAAGAGACACAGGAGTGAGGAAAGGCTTGGGGGGTTAGAATCGTTTGGATGGAACGGTGTGTATTCTTTGTGGTGTGTGTGTGTGTGTGTGTGTGTGTGTGTGTGTGTGAGAGCAGGAGCATGCCTTGAGAGCCTAAAATGCTACATGGCCGCGGGGACGGGGACGGGGGGTACACGCTGTCGAGAGGATCAAAACAAATTCGCGCCCCGGCCTCTTCCTGCCTGCCTCCACGTCGGCCTCCCGTTCCCCGGGAGCGGAGAACAGCAGGTATCAATCTTCGGCGCCCGCCGCTTCCTCTTTATGGCAGCGGGCTGACACGCCGCTTGTCAGGGAGTTTACAGCATTGACCCGCCGTGCCACCGGCTCCCATAAGGAGGCTGAGTGATGGGGTGGATGAGAATGGCCAGCTTGTGCAGCGTGCCTGTCTCTTTCTCTCTCTCTCTCACATTCTTTCTCCTGTCTCCATTCCCTCCTCTGTGGCAGCAGACTTTTAACACACACACTCACACATGCACGCATACTACTGTAGACACAAGGAACGGTTTCATAATGTAAAGAACAAGCTAGCAGCAGCCATTTTCCTTTCAGTGGCCTTTGAAGAAGACACTATTAAAAGCAGCAACACAAATGAGCCTGCCTTTAATCCTACTCCTCTCTCATTATAAACCTTGCCGAGCGACGATAAAGGCAAAGCGATTCAAGGACACGGAAGGAGTCAAGGCGAGTCCTCAACCCCGCAGACAGTACACGAGCCAACCCTCTGAGAGCGCAGAGAGTACGTTCGAGGACGAAACTTCAATAGGTGCGCGTGGCTCTGAAGAAATGTTGACCCAAGCGGTCATGAGGCCACAAATATATGTAGAACCCAGAATCACTCTGTTGTCTCAGTCTGCATGCTGCCACCCTTTCAGGCAGTGACGTCTTAAGCACACACTTAGAGAAGAAGTGGATGATACCTCCGCAATAAGAAGATTAACTAGTTACAAAACATCTATTAGCGGGTACTAAAAAACTAAAAGTGCAGGGACTTCACTGGCAACCCTAAAAAGGAGCTTCAACTAAACAAATCAAAAGAATGTGACCTCCTCCTAGGCCTGGAGCAGCAGTGGTGTAAACAGGCGAACAGCTCAACTCCGACCCAAATGACACGCCCTCTGACTCAAGTAGGCCTGCCAGTGTCAAAGCTCCTGAAACGCATGGTTTGCCTATCTCTGCTCCAGCGAAACAAAATGAGTCTGACAGACAGAGGTCACGGCACTGCGGCTAAAACATTTCCGCCCTGCGATTAACTCTGATAGCGAGATGTGCGGAATGGCCTCTCTGAAATAAGCTCCGCTTTGTGCTTGGGCCCCTGGGGCTTACATGGGTATCGGGCACCACTGAGTGCCCCCTCCGCAGAGAGGTCATTCAGTCTTCAAGGTATTCATTTATATTGCAAGAGACACGGCGGATCATTTTAAAGATAGAAAATAATCACCACAACAGGTCCGATTTTTCTCTCCTCTGCAATGTCTCCAAGTTGTTAATCTTCTTACCAGCGTCACCCTACAATAGCTGACAAAGGACAGATAAGGCACAATACAAAACTTATCTACGCTTACAAAACTGTAACTATGCCTCCAGACACCAAGTTCAACTATTTAAGTATACTTTACAAACACCACCTAATTCACAAAAAGAGGATTAAGATTCAACTTGAATGCATTTGAGTAAAAACATCTGATGATGTCTTTATTTTTTGCCTTTTTGCCATTTTCTTACAGAAATAGTTTGGTTATCTCGAACATTAAAACGTGTTCATTTCAATTTTTTTCCCAAACCAAAAAAAGAAAAAAATGTCTGTGTTTAATTTTCATGGAGAAAAATGGTTCTCTTTACATCTTTTGAAAACACTGATGTTTGTACAAACTTCTATGAAAGAACATTTACTACACAAGGTCTTTTTATCTCCTGAAATCAAAAGGAAAACTCAAAAGCACAAAAGGAGCTACATGCCAGATTGGACCTGATAGCGCATTGTTACTGGTGATTTTTCACCTCAGAATCGAGCAACGTTCTCTGCTCTCAGTGTCCTTTCTCATTTTCGCGCGGAACCCTTGCAAACGAATTACACAAGTGCTACTGGGAGAAAACTTCAAATACAAAGATGTCACAAAAAAAATTTAATTTACATTTTCTGCACTTTGTTCTCTAGGAGCTTGTTTATGTATCCTGTTGTCTAAAGGTAAAATGCATCTCAAGAGTTCATCGTGGCACTCTTTCTTCCCGTAGATGCCGTCACTTCAAGCTGTCTCTACAACAGTCAGCTGATTGCTGCTGCCACCTCCTCCATTCTGGTCTTCAGTTTTTCTGTATCAAGAGTCTGTGGAAGAGGAGACATCGGAGGGAAAACAACACCAAAAAATAGGCCGGCTGTTTTATCATAACAGTGCCATTTCATTTTCCAGTACTGTAGACTGTGTCAAAGCTTCAACGACTGATGACAACTGGGTCATGTGCTGCTTCCTTGCGAACGTTTGTAAGATTTGTCTATTTTTAAGTTAGCGGTATTTTTCCTACTGTCTTTATCTTCTAATTGCCACTTCTGCATCCATCCATGTTTAAAGCGCCTCCGTTTTCAAGCCGTGCCATTAAGGACGGCAAATATTTGAAACAAATGGAAGAAGTTGAGGAAAATATTAAATGCGTCTTGATGTCCAAGCTTGTCCAAGGGGCTTGTTTGTCCTTTTCCCTCTTGGTTTGATGCTGATGTAATTCACATTCAGTCTGTTAATCCATTCCTTTGTATCCAGTGCTGAACCATTCCATATAGTCCTTCACCAGGGGCAACACCTCAGTCCCCTCGCCAACCAGGCAAATGCAAAATGCACAGGGTCTCTTTTACCCAGCGCTGGGTGGGGGAGTATGGCGGGCGCTCTGGAATCTACTGCTCTGGCCTTCATGGGTTTCACCCTGCTTTGTTTCCCCATCAGCTGTTGAGAGAGAGAGAGAGTACGGCGGTTTTGGCGGGACGGGGGGGGAGTGGGGAGAGGGTTACAGCGGGTTTCGTCCGGGTGTCTGCAGTTCGGAGGAGGACGGGAGACGAGCAGCTAGACGGTTTTGCTGTGGAAGGGTAAAGGGGGCGCGGCCCGGGGCGAGCTAGGTCTGTTTCAGCCGCTTGCGGGGCGGGCCGAGGAAGGGGCACTGTGCGGACGCCAGGGAGCGGTACGCCTCGGCCACCAGGTGCGGATGCGACGCCACCATCGACTTCCACCCCGACGTCTCCATCACGTCCGACGCGTGGCTGGAGGAGAGAGAGAGACAGAGAGGACAGCGCATCAGCAATGAGCGCTCTGCATCCCTGCACATTCAAACTACGTCAGCATTAAGCCATATTGGCATGCATACACACATACACTCGACACTACCAATGTGGCCCACCCAGTCAATCGCAGGTAGCAATACATTTTGGACAACTGTAAGTCACTCTAGCTCCAAATTGTGGAATCAAACCACACATTACATTACATTATTGTCATTTAGCAGACACTCTTATCCAGAGCGATTTACATAGGTTACAGTTTTATACAGCTGGATATTTACTGAGGCTATTCTGGGTTAAGTACCTTGCCCAAGCATAGAGCAGCAGTACCTTTCGATTACAAGCCCTGCTCCTTACCACTATGCTACACTGCCACCCCCTACAAACACACACACACCATATCACACTAACATACTGGATACTGACAAGATAACAAGCAGTCCATCCCCACACCAACAGCTGAGGTCTCCACAAACCCTGATGCAGCCCACAGCCCACTCTAAACAGGATCTTCATTCAGTTATATGATCGCTGTGGGCACCAACTGTGGTCTGTGCAGACAGCTGCACACCTCGCCACCTGAAAGGCTCTTGCGTTGACCCGGTGCACCGTGGCAGCACACCCCTAGCACTGTGTCATTACTGCGCCCTAATGTAGGTCCCACCGAGGCCTGCTCCTCTGTGACAACCCCTGAGGAGACGCCGCCATGAGTCACTGAGGCTGCGGAAACTTCCCTCATGTCACCCCAAGGGGTGCTTTGTTGCACTTTCATGCTGGCGAATAAACAGCCTTTAATGACACTGAGTATGTGCGGTCACACTAAGGAGCGCTCCTAGGCATTTGTGTACTGCTTGTCCTGTGTGCGTGCTGCGCTTCCCAAACTGAGTCTGGCTTAAATGAGGACTGGCCACACCACAACGACTGCTGCCAGAGCAAAGCAGGCTCTGATAGGGGAGGGTGAGGGATGGAGAGCTGGACACCTGTCTTACATTTAATTACATTACATTAAATTACATTACATGCATTTAGCAGACACTCCTGTCCAGAGCAACGTCCAGCAATACAGAATGTAAGTGTATCCATTCAAGTTAAATGAGCAACAGTGCCAGACCAGGCTCACAACACTCCCAGACCAGTGAGTGTGAGCATAACACCATTCAAACTCTACCACAAGCTAACTTGTGGAACCTGACTAGGCAAAGGAAGCCAAGTACCCTACGACATCAGTCATCGTCTTCCAGTGCTCCTCAACCTTCGGCACTTTGGCTGCTGGGAGCCAGAGACGGCCTCCACCTTCCGGCCACAGCGGGGTTCCGGTAGAGGACAATGGCAGGTCATCCTCCCGTAACCAGCCAGAGCCCTTGCAGCTATTTCTACCCCCCACCTCACCCACCCCTCCACACACAGAGTCATCGATTCGGTCTTTAAGGCTCATCGGAGGTGCCCCTGGTAGCAGAACGGATCAGCAGCGGCAGCAGCTGTGGCCAAGGAGAGGGCTCTCTCTCTCTCCCCCTCTCTGGCATGTCAACTGGTAACAGAAATGCGGCGATGCACCGCTGGCCTGGCCTCGCAGTCACTGTGAGCGATGCGAGACGCTGCAGATGCCGTCAGCATGCGCGTACGGCCCCTCTCTCCGCTCAGCCAGGTAACAAATCTGTCTGTCTGAGGGCCCACCTGAGAACTGCCGCAGGTTATTAAAACACAAGCCGGGAGGGGTGAGTGGTGGGGGGAGAGGTGAGGCGTGGGGGGGGATGCTGGAAGTTACCTGGGCCAACCTTTTCCGATGCTCTTAAATCCGGTTTTGGTGCAGCGCAGCAGTCAGTCTGTCAGCGACTGATGAATGCGCTCAAAAAAAAAAAAAACACCCCCCTTCTTTAATAAGATATGACTTTAATAAGATATGCACTTGGAATAATGTTGAGTCAAGACTGCTTTTTTTGTTGTTGTTCAGGTATCTTGTTTCTAATCTGCGGAGAGACGGCAGGGACAAATCAAAGCCAGAGGAATAAGAAAGCACACAAAAGTGACATTTGAATGATGCGGGCTGGTACTTATCAGCCCTGGTGCTACAGTGTTGACCCCTACCCCTCCCCCCTGGACTTTATTACAGCCCAGCTGACAGCTGCTGACTTATTTCAACAATCTCTACCTGCCGAAAAGCTGCTCAAAGGTCAAAGGAAAGGCCAATTAATGCTTCAATGAAAGGTTCAGTTATGCAGCTGAGAGTTCAGCTCATACTAAACCCTACAGTTCACCAATGGACCAACCGGCAGGGGGGGGATATGGGGGGCTGTTGTCACCATTACCTCCCACCCTAGAAGACAAGCTGCAGCGGGAAGGGGAACAGCCAATTAGAGCCAAAGTACAGGAGGAGCTCGACGACAGTTAAACGAGGGGGAAGGGATAAGTAATGGCATGAGGCAGAATGGTCAGAAAGAGCTGAGAGGAGTGGCCAACAGAAAGAAACTGAGGGACTCAACAATTCCAACAGATTTTAAACATCAAGGATTTTATGCACGACTATTACTTACGAGCTCCACTTACCTACTGCCTAGCATTTATAAAAGTCTTTCTGTTGGTTTCCATTAAAGGCATTTAATGTCTCTTATTAATGGAATTTTCTAGCGCTTTGATTAGGCGCTCCCAAGGGACATAAATACTATTTTGAGCACTTTTACTTTTTTTCCAGGTCAACCGCAGAGATTAATCACATCCAAAACAAAATTAGCTGGGTGCTGTTGCTCTTCCCTAAAGCACGTTCCAATCAACACACGCACCACAAACAGTCTTAAGCAGCAAACTAGGTCAAGATGGGGATATCCCAGATGATCAGAAAATCTCAGCTAAAAATCTCCTTTACCAAATAAATGGTTGAGCCAGAGAAGACCTCATCCAGCCCTACGCACCTGCCTGGCCCCTATGCTCAGCAGCAACTGGACGTCTTGCTCCTCGCACAGACAGAGCAGGAGTTCTTGCTTTGCAAGGCAACAGCATTTCTCCTCCACCGCTCCACAGTGGTGGAACGAACTCCCTGTCCCGCTACGGACAGCTCCATCACTCTAATCCTTCAGACACATCTCTTCAGACTCTATCTGGACTGACCTATCACACAATTCCGCCCCCCCGACCAGTCACATCCCAACTCCTGTCTGCTGTCATCTTTCAGCTCCCTATCTGGATCAGTGCTGTTAAAAGTTGCTGTGTGTTTTTCATTTTTTTTTGTTATCGTCTTTACTTTGGCACTCATTTCACTGTTTTTGAATTTGGATCTTGATAGTTGTCCTACAGTTGTTAGTTGCCCTGTAGTTGTATAAATTAGCTAGTACTGCATCCTCAAAACAACTCTGCTCTCAGCTGAGAACTACTGTCTCATTGTGGAACTGTACACATCCTGTCCCTGTACTGTCGCTACACTTACTGCATGCACTTTTGTACGTCGCTCTGGATAAAAGCATCTGCTAAATAAATAAATGTAAATGTAATGTAAATGTAAGTTCAGAGAAGCTAAATGTGGCTGCATGGATTCACAGGCAGAGATCCCAAAGTGTGCAGACTGTTCTGAGTGCACACCTGAACACCAAACTGCTTACTGGTAACATGTGCAGTTGACAGTGCTGTTCCCTGCCCAGCTGATTTACAAATTACAAAAGGATCCATGTCCTGTGTATACAGTTGGTTCATTACACTACATTACAGTCATTTAGCAGATGCTCTTATCCAGAGCAACTTACATAGGTTACAATTTTTACATGTTATCCCTTTATACAGCTGGATATTTACTGAGGCAAGTCTGGGTTAAGTACCTTGCCCAGGGGTACATCAGCAGTGTCCCAGCAGGGAATCCAACCAGCAACATTTTGGTTACGAGCCCTGCTCCTTACCACTGTGCTACACCGCCACCCTTCATGTGAAAATAATTATGGTCAAATCTTGATTTGGGCAGTGATGTTCTGAACCCGCCACTGCGTTGAACCTCCTCCCTCTCAGCTCCGGCCACCTGTCGCCCGCGCTCCGCCATCTCTCAGCAACCTTTAAACAGGCTCATCGTAATCTCTGTTCAGATTCATTTCAGGTTACTGTTTACAGTTCTCTTCTTAAACCTGAAATTAACGTGAAGTGCGCACGTCTGGAAATATTGCAAATGCAAGCGGCAGGGACATGATGTTCAGCACAGCGTGGCACCAACAACAGATACAGAGTTGATTAATCAGTCCTGTATAAACAAAATAAAATGTAAGCCATCATCCGAAGTACAAGAGGTCCCACAATGAGCCCCGTTCCTGCCTGAGACTAGGTCAGGGCCGACACTGCAGCCAGGCCTGCTAAAGGGGGGAGGGGGGGTCATTATATTGGTTAGAGCATGCGGTGTGTTTCTTACACTATCTTTCATTATTGATTTTTTTTTCCCCCCAAAGGACAGTTGATAAAGCTTTGCTGCAGGGAGTCCCCAGAGGCCAATTCCCCCCCCACAAAAAACAACGATAGTGTAGCAAATTAAACTGTCATAACACCAGGGCCACAATTAATGATGAGGTTTCCAAGAGGGAATCTGCATTACAAAACACTTCCAAAGCACTTGCGCTCCCCCCTTACCCAGTGAGCTAGGGAATTACAGGCGAGGTGGGGGGGCGGTAGATGTTTTCCTGCGGTGTTCTGTTCATTATTGTTTCGGTTTCAGCGTGAGTGTCGGGAGAGGTGTTTTGGAGTGTGACAACTGGGCTAAGGAATGGGAAGCACAACTCGCACACCCTAAGCCAACACATTCCAGCAAGCTGCTGATTGTCAAGAAGCTGGCAGCTGGCCTTGGTTTGTCCACGAATTTAACCCATTTG
Source organism: Megalops atlanticus (assembly GCA_019176425.1). Lineage (NCBI taxonomy): Eukaryota > Metazoa > Chordata > Actinopteri > Elopiformes > Megalopidae > Megalops > Megalops atlanticus. The sequence goes on from CM032893.1 coordinate 16,406,627, forward strand.
CATCTATAGCTGTATTTGTTGCTTTGTCTTCTGAGGTATTAGAACACTGTTGCCAGTGGATTATCTTATCAATGCTGTTTTGGTGCATAAATGTACAATCTTTACAGGTGATATTGAAACTAAATAGCTAAATAGCTGACCTGACTGATTGATTGATACTATGCAAATATTTTCTGTAAAAAAAAAATGAAAAAAAAATGGAAAATGGAAAAAATGTAACAGAGAGTTGAAATATCATGTGAAAGTGGTTTGACCCTGACTAATGGCAGTAAATGACTGTGAGGAGGGCAGACACTGCATCTACCCTGAGCGTAGAGGGTCACCATGTAGAGATGGCAGTGAGAGGAGCTGTTCGGAAAGGGCGGGGGGAGGGGCGGGGACAGAATCACTCACTAGTTGATAAAGTCGACGGCCTGGGTCTTGAGCTGGTCGGCGCTGTGCAGGTCGGCCAGGATGAGGATCTCTGCCGCGTTCTCCACCGAGAGGCTGGTGCACAGGGCGTCCTCACACATCACCTTCAGCCGCTCCAGAGCGTACTGGGGGGTGGACAGGCGAAAGGACAGGAAGTGAGGGAAAAGAAAAGGAGAAGAGGGAGGCAGCAAAGGGACAGAAAGGGATAGGGGATGGAGTTGAAGCGGAGGAGGGGGAAAAATGGAGAGGCAGAGTAATTTGGAGAGAGACAAAGGTAGCAAGAGGGGTGAGGGGATTGAGGACAGGCCGAGAAAGTGTTGTAGGGAGGATTAGAGGAAGTGAGAGGATAATGCAGGGTAACACAGAAGAAGGGGGCACACACAGGAAGGTTGTGGGAGGAGAAATGGAAGATCAGAAGAGCCATTATTTATGGTAGTGTACATGAGTGCAGATTCACTGACGTATTACAAAACCCTGAGCTGTTTATTCTCCACTATATGCTGCTTGCACTTTCTCCAGTTTACCGGCACTTAGCACATGACATCATCCACACTGGCTGATTTCAGACTCAGAGTGCGCCCCGTCCCAGCCGCCCCCTCCCCCGGCCTCCGTCACAGCTCCGTCCTTTGTAAGTGGCGGTATTGAAGTTTGTGATTGACGAGGTTACGCCGAGATGCGACGCGCGAGAGGCGAGAGGCATCTAATGCGCGAGGCGGCCTCGGGACCGCTGGGCTGTGCGCGGCCTTGGGCCTTTATTACCCTCCTCCCGCAACCCGCCGAAGACGCGCGTATGCCGCTATTAATAGGCAGCAAATGAAACACACAAAAAAAAAAACAGGAGGAGAAGTCGAGGTGGGCGTGCAGGAAACAGCGAGCTCATCCGGGCAGGAGCCTCCGCACAAACTCTCGCGCAGTCTGTGTGACCCACACGCGCCACACAATGGACGGGTATCCTTGAAAACTGGAATCGCGGCAGGATGAGAAAAGGACAATAATAGTAATACGGGTCTGGCTGGGGAAGGGAGTGACGGTCCTGGTATAATGGACCCCCTAACAGAGGTTCCACTGCCCTCCCTTCGGTTTGTTCTTCAATCACAACGTTCTTTGTCATGTTCAGTTAGTCAAATAGGTTATGTCAATGGTGAAATCTGAAACTTTGACGTATACGGTCCTTCAGGAATTGGAACAGGCGGTTTCTATGGGTAATATTTACCCCTGAATTATGTAGTCTTTTGTGGTGTGTGTCTTTATGCTTGTGTTTGCATGTAGGGCTCACGAGCTGCTAGGAGTGACTGCGCCACTGTGTGAAAGAGCTCCTCTTCGGCCTTACCTTGTCCGCGGCTGCCAGCAGGTCGTCGGCCATCTTGTCCAGGTTGGGCGCCTTGCCCGTGTAGATGAAGCACATCATCTCTTTGAAGACCTCGGGCTCCACGTCATTGATCTCCACGCGGTTCTGGACGAGAGAGAGGGAGGGGGGAGCGAGGGGGGTCAGGGCGGAGGCTCTCCATCACAGGCAGAGCCCCGGCCCGTGCCAAACATTTAATTTCCAACAGGACGCAAGACATCTCTGTACCTCTAAAACAGCTACGAGGCCGACAAGACCAGGGCACGCGAAGCCGACGACACGACTACGCGTAACCAAACGCAGCCAGCCATGAGAGCACACAAAGCGTCAAACCCATCCCCGAAAACAAGTCGGGAAAAAAAAAAAGCCGGACACCTCGCAAAGATAAAACTAAATTGGTTCTGAGAGATTTCCTGCAACGAAACCTGGGAAGCAATTTACATTGTGCGCCGCCTGCAGTCATGAGAGCGCTCTTTATCACTCATCCACACGACGGCGCGAACCCAAACCTTTCTTCACTCCAAGAGGCAGAACAAGGCGGCAAACCAATTATACCTTTCCTTTATCGCGGGCCGCAACGACTCGCTGCATTTTAACAGGGTCAGCCATGGTAAACGAACATTTTTAATGTATTCACCTATTATTCCGCCGTTCGCTTTGATGTTACTTAGCCAAGAAAAGTAAAACGGGGAAAACTTTCTGGCCCCCTTCTCTTTTAAAGGAACATGCGCCATTAACACAACACTTCACCATCAGCCGCCAAGCCGGCGAGGCAGACAAATTGCTTCTTTATTAAGATGCAGCTTCCGTTTTTACAACCCCATATGTCTTTATTGAGTTGCGCAAAAGAGGTTTAACCTATTTATCCGTTTCCTCTGTCTAAATATGGAGATGGATCCCTCTCCCCCTGATGAGAATAGCCGCTTAAACAGCGATTAAAATGTATTTCCTCTTCGTGTGCTGCATAATTTCCCATCCAAGTGTCACACGCATCCATTTCGGGGAGACAGAGCGGCTAAATGACTCCAATCTATGGCTCTGGCTGTACAATCTCACCGCAGCCTGATGAGCCAGAGAGCTGAGAGTCACGTGCTCTGGTTACTCCAGCTCCCAAAGCTGTGCTCCTCAGTGATGCAGGGAAAAAAACTCCAGGCCCACTGATTTCTGTGGAGTCTTCAGTAGAGATTTGGGGTAAGCCAAGTAATACAACCACAGGGGGTTTCATCCAGGTTTATCACCCTAACTCTGAAAGCTCCCGCGGCCACCTTCACTGTGCCAGCTACTTACATGCGTGCTTATGTTTACGACAACTTTATATCCCCACCTCCCTTCCCTCCCATAGGCAGGAGAACCACAGTTCTGTTCTGTTTCTCAAACGTTGCGTTTCATAATGTTTTGCCTTGGGATGTGAGACAGGAGCTGGTGATGTGAAAAAAAAAAACAGTGTCATCTATCTGAAATAAAGGTTAAAAATAACCCTTTTGCACTCCCCTCCCATTGCTCACACCCTGCTGTTTCACTAACAGAGTCGTTTAACCCCCTGCGTCGTCTGCTTAAAATGGGAGGAATAATATTTACAGAGGCTGACACTGAGGGAAGGCATTGTGTATTCTAAAGAGGAAGGTAGCCCGGATCAGTCAACAGTGTCAGTATTGACCTGAAGGATGGAATCAGATCCTGTCCCCTTAGACAGGTTCCCCCCTGCCCTGACCTTCAGACAAGGGCTCTCTCCCACAGCCTGCTACTGTAACCTCGCACCACATTAGCCAACGCTGGGAGAGGAGCTCACACAGACACAGACACACAGAGAGACACACATGCACACAGACACATACCCACCCACACACACTTGCAAACACAAAGACAGACAGACAGACAGACAGACACACACACACACACACACACACACACACACACACACACACACACACACACACACACACACAGAGGAATGTGAGTGAGTGAGTGAGTGTGTGTGTGTGTGAGCGCGCGCGCGTATGTGAGCACGCATTTTTCTTTCCATTTTACAGCGTGTTCATCATCTAAACGTCAAGTGGTGGAAGGATTGTGAAAAATTGGTATTCATTGTTATGCATTCTATTATACACCTCATTTCATTATGTCCAAAGGAGTGTACATTTCTGCTGTGAAAGAAATTAAAAAAAACATGCTTCTTGCGCTCGCCAATATGACACACGGTGAGCATATCTGTGACACTCGAATGTGCACTTAAACATGTGCCTACTAGTGCGTCCCCGACCCCACCCCCCGTTGGAGGTGCACATTACCGTGAACATTTGCAGATGAACAGGGGTGCTGCTGATGCAAGAAAGGGAAAGAGCTCTAATGAAGACACTCCCCAGAGAGACTCTTTACCCAAAGACACTGTATCAAGGAGCCAGGATGGTGGGCGCTCTGTGCTTAATAGTGAATGTGCCGTCTGGATCATTTAAAGACGGTCTCTGGTGCAAATGCTTTATTTTAAAACGATACACTTTTTGGGGTTGGTGTGCCTTTACTTTGGGAAAAGGTATGAAACTGGCAGTTGAAACAAGGTTTTGACAAAATCTAACATCACAAAAATGGCAGGACACTGATGTTCTTCTGACGTTGACAAAAGACCACCCTCTACGATTCAGGAGTGATGAGATGCAAATCTGTAAAATGTATTCTTAAATAACTTGCATTGCTGAAACAGTGAAAAGAAAATTAGCACTCGAAACAATGACCCAAGATGTCCCCAGAGTCACTCAGTTCACCAGGTAACATGACCTCACCAGAAATTATCTTAAACTCACTTTGAAAATGATAGACATTTTTGTTTCTGGGTTCACAGCCTCAAAGTTTAACATTTTTATTTACAGGTAAGAACCTTATATCGCTTCAAAAAAGCACGACTACTATATTTTTGGTAAAATTCCACCATGACTCAGTAGGTATAGCCCCTGCCCATTACCAAGCTTGTTAATGACAGGTCTCTATATGTAGCTATACAGCTGCTCATATGCCAGCTCAAGAGAACTACAGAAATCAAAGACATACTAACAAATTAAATTGTTAAATGTTCCTATTTTAAAAATGGATAAACACAGACCTGCAAAGCTGGTTTCTGCCATTTTCCAATAAAACTCTTCATTCCAATCAACTCTGTATTAACATTTACTCAAGTCACATGGTTCAGGGGCCATTCAGGGGACACATTCGGTTTGTCACATTTGTATGCTATGTGCTGACCTCTGCCTTAATAACAAAGGAGCTGCTGAATGAAACAATATGACCCCCACAAGCTAAAGAATAACAAGTTGTCATAAAATTGGTAATCTTGTATTAATCAATTAAAACTACATGGGGCAGTGTGCCTTCATCTTTCATAATTTGAAAATTTGCCTGAGTGTTCTGCATTGGCCAGTTCATTGCTGCTTTCAGCTATGATGATGACGTTGTTTCCGTTATTATTATTATTACTATTATCACGATTATTCCCTAATACAGGGTAACCTGCAATGTTCCCAGTTTTATCCCTTGCATATTCTACAAGAGACTCACGCAGCTAATTTTTCACAGAGGCACCTGAGGTAAAACAGGTGGTTAAAAGCAGCAGCAGCAGATTCCCACCTGTGAATCAAACCCGCAACCCTGAGGTGTGTGAAGTCTCCCCGCCGGTGCCGTCAGGCCGTGAACACACGGGCGCAGCGCAAACACGCCGAGATAAATTTTCCACAGACGAGAGGTGTTTTTACACGAGGGCCCAACAGGAACGTGTTTATCACAAACGCTAAACGTAAGTGCCTAAGTATAACAAACGGTGCCTTTGAGAGCGCACCAACAAAGCACAACAGTTCGACGGCAAAGGCGGAGAGGAAGAGAAGAGGGAGGAAGAAGACGATGGAGAGGAGGAATGCATCGCTCCCAGAAGCACAGTCAATGAGCCTGGGAGATGTGCAGCCTACTGAGTGCGCTCGGGGGCCATTTCCCCACACAGCGGATTCTCTGACAGCATAAAAACATAGAGAATTGTACACGCTGGGGTAAGAGCTATATTGCAGGGGTTTATATTTACAGGGGTTTTAAATATCAACAGTTACCACCATTACTACTGTAACTCTATTGCCTATAATAACAACTTAAAAAATGTGGCGATTAGAAAATGTGATTTAAAAACAGTGCATCTCGGTACATGGGATGGAAGGGGAGATGGAGCCCCCTGGAATGTGTGCTGATGAAACTGACGAGAGCGCCTCTCCCTCACCTTTTTGCTCTCCTCCATCTCGTGCTCGAACATGGCGCTGAAGACAGGGGAGCGAGCTGCAAACAGAGGGGACGGTTCAGTGTCACCAGGGCTGGCCTACGCACAGACTACACACACAGAGCCAGAACATCACATCCTAGAGGAAACTATCATTTCCCAGCTTCACTACAATGAAATCGCACTGAGGCCTGACATGATAAACACTCAGAGAGGACCGTGGCGCGCAGGTTAAAATGATTCACTTATCACAAACATGACCTTACAGTTTGCGTGAGCTGCAGTTAAGGGAGCCAAAAGGGCTCAGAAAGCATGGTCTTTCACTTTATCACTACTAATTCCAGGTCTATTTAAAGTTACCATCAGACCATGTTATAAGATACATGTTTATCTCCAGACCTGCCATTAATGCTGTATATTTGTTTTCTGATGCACACATGCAAAAAAACACCCAAAGGCAGATCCTACTTTATTAATTCAGGGAGGTCTTGGCGATGCTCTGGCGTATTCACTTTATGAAGTTCAAATTACAATGAGAATATTTCACGCTCTCGCATCAACTTCGGAAGGAGAAGAAACTTTCATTAGAACAGTTATGTACTCCTATTATTTAATCTGGCCTCCTTGGTTTCTATCTGGTATCTAATGAATGAGAAAAGTGTCGCTGAGATGGGGGGGAATGAAAGCTGAAACAGCAAGCGACCCTGAACCATCTGCAACAGGTGGGATTAGGAGGCAGACGGAGAGGAGACAGCCTTGTGGCAACAGACAATTAAAATCTTTCTGTGCTGCAGCTCAGAGTATTATCCACGCCTCCCGTCACTGACTCTGTAATTACCAGGCCTTCCATTCTCCAGTGGAAACATCACCTACTTTTTTTTTTTTTTTTTAAGTGCAAAAATTGGCTTGTGCAAAGAACTGAGGCAGGAACAGGAGCTGACTTCTGTGATTTACCTATCAGTTCATCGACTAGGGCCCTTCTCTGTATGTGCCAGCACGTCTGTCTGTCCTTCATTAAAAAATGTCATAGAGGACAGGCTATTCTAGAGTGCATGGTAAAATTGCAGCAACATACCATAGTAAGATGGCCTATGTGGTCCACTACACAACCTCAGCATATTAAGTCAGGTATACAGTAACACTGTATTGTCTCTGTGTGATAGTTAAGTAGTCTGTGTTATAGTTATGCACAGTCTGTGTGTGATACTATGTACAGTCTCAGCATGTGCTGCAGGGGTGCTCTCCAGGGTTGGGCTGTACCTGCCAGGATGGCTTTGTGTGCCTGGAACTCCTGCCCCGCCACGCAGAGGGAGCAGTCGGTGAAGCGCGAGTTCTCCCACAGTCCTCCCAGCTCGTCCGCCAGCCGGCAGTCCGGCACCTTCACCATGTTCATGGTGTTCTGGCCCGAAATGTTCACCGAGTCCTGCACGACGCTCACCTGCAACACAGACGACCAACCTATCAATCCATTCGTTCGGCCCCTGCTCCCCTGCAACAAAAAAAACAAGACAGCCGACCCAATTGCCGCAGCACATTTGAGTACAACGCAATTCTTGTTCCAGTCGATTCTCCACAGGTCAAACTGCTCCAAGTGTCTCATTAGCAGGATACACACACAGTTCCGTAACTGACAGAAAGCATTTCACGAGTGCAAGCCACGTTTGAATGATTTTCTAATGGATTCTTTTTTTGGCAGAGATGCTAAGAAAACAATGGAAGAAGTAAATAAACGCTGCATGTCATAAAGGAGCTCCACAAAACTAAGCAGACGCTACAGCCTTTCATGAAGCATATTTGAAAGAAGGGGGACTGGAAGATCATGGAGCAGGGCACAGCAGAATCATTACTGATCTCTGATCCTTGTCGTATGTGTTGAGGAGACGCCCACTTCATAGCCACACATTAGCAGGGGTTCCTCTGTGAATCCTCCTACAAGAAGGAACCACTGGATCGCACGCACGGGCATCTGTGTGCAGCAGTGACGCTGTTACCCGCCCTCTCTGTGGATGCAATGCACTGCATCTCCGCACTGCAACAGCCACGTTGGCTGTAAGGCGAGAGCCTTCACGAGCCGTCTCTTCTGCTCAGGAAACTTGTGAGAGAAGAAATCCCCTCTTCCTCTGCTGATCAGAGAGGCGTGAGGCAGACAGAAAGCAAGAGAGAGAGAGAGAGAGAGAGAGAGAATGATCCCTCCGATGACAGGGAGTTTCTCCCTCCATCACAGGCAGGCAGAGCCGGCTCATTCCTCCCCGCTCGCGCCCAGGGGGAGAGAGGACTGGGGCCCCGAGCTGCAGGAGCCGGGTGTTCGGGGGGCACCCGCGGGAGCGGACCGGCGGCGCAGACAGACGCAGACACGGCTGACTGCGACTACTGCGCAGCCCCTCCTCGCCCGGGTCTGTGTGTGCACATAATTGACTTCATTTTCTGCTGTGTGCACACCAGCTGCTTACCTGCTGCCGCCTCATCGCCAGCCAGAGCTGTCAGAATATGGAATGAGGCTGCTGAGAGATGGCAGACCCAAGCGCTCCTCGCACGGGTCTGCTTTAAACCTTGTGTGGAAAAATTGGCGAGGGTCAGTGTCAGGGATGAGTTAGCTAATCCTAGGTCACTGCTTTGGGGGGGGTTGGGCATCTACTAGTAAAGGGTCAAGGGGTCCTTGAGAACAGTCTGTCATCCTGTCTCAAAGGTAATACTATGTGTCCAAGCACTGGAAGGTAGCCAGTGATGCATGGTAGCTGACAAGCGATACCAAGGGAAGAGGTGGATTGACTCCAGTGTTTCAATATGCTCATGTAGAAGGGAAAGAGCAGGCAGGTGGGCACTTTGTCACCGGAATTTGAAAGACAAAGCCAAAGCAAGAATGTAGTTTAATAAAGCAGCACAGCGGCTGAAGGCTCCAACCCCCCCTTCCTTCTGCGCTTAATGGGCTACAGGGCGTTAGGCGCCGAGTGCAGTGAAGTACATAAACCTGGATAATGGAAAAGGGGATCATTTCAAACTTATTTCACATAACTTATTTCACACTCGGGGTGTCCCACACAAGTGGCTAATGCTCTTTATGGAACGTGGAGAGGGATACTCAAAATGTCGGCTTAGCCTGCGCAAGCGTGACCGTTCGCATTTGTTCTGCTTTCCCATTTCCCCGGGGGACATCACCGGTACCGCAGTCTGCTCGTCCCGGGCTGAAGTTATTTCATTTTGGGGGGTACATGCTCGTTCCGCGCTGCTGTCCGTGACGGTGATTCCATCCCCTGCCCCAAGCCCCTGTTCCGTCTCCCGCCAAGAACAATCTCTGTGACTCAGGACAGTGCTCTGTGACTCATCACAGCACTGTGACTCAGGACGGCACTCTGTGACTCAGGACGGCACCAAGCAGTTTGTCTGACCATGTTTAAACCAAAACCGCTCTGACCACAGAAACTGAAGCAGAGCAGGCTGCGGGTTCTACAAAAAAAAAAAAAAAAAAAAAAAAAAAAGCAGATCCAGTCTGTCAAATGGGCTTATCTGTCACACTTCCTTTTGCTCCCCTTACGTTTCTGAGGTGTAACTCTCTTTCAGAACTTGACCAAAAGTTCCGAAATCCCCCCACCACCACCACCACCACCACCACCACCACCACACTGAGTTCATTAGAGGGGCAGCAAAGAGACCCGAGCAGAATTTCACACCGAAACGTTAACATTACTACTTTTCAAAGGCTCGAGCCCAGCAAGTGCATTTGGTATTCAGAAAGACACAAAAAGCTCATTAAAATGGAAATTTCAAACGCCCTCATTAACGCGTGATACCTAAAATTGTGCCAGTACATAAATGGGTCTAGGATGTGTGCAAGTGTGAAAAAAAAGAGGAGTCTGTGTAAGCACAGCATTTCCAATTAAAGCACATTAATATAATACAAAATACATTTTGGTGACAGCGGCTCATTCGCGGAAGAAAGTTACTGTCACCTAGAAAACATAAGAAGCATGCGCATGACGCAAGAAAATGTCAAGGACACGCGTCTTCCAAAAAGGGGCCTCGTGATAGAGGTGTAGGTGTGCGCCCGTGGGTTCTGACAGTCCCCTCCGCTGCTGGGGGACCTCAGGCAGGTAATGAAGAAGTTCTAACGAGCGCTCCATCATCCTGTGACTCACAGCCCATTCACAATTCCTTCTCAAGTCAATTCTGCAAACGCGGGATTTCAGCCAGCTCCTTCGGAGAGCCTGCTTTTGTAAATGAACTCTGCCTCGCGTGTGGAGTGTGACAGCCTCTCAGGGGTGAGAGGCAAACAGGATGTGCACGGACGAAGTGTGTTCTGGGCTCCAGCCCCCCCAGTCCCCGGGCGGGCTTCATCAATCACCCACCAGGGGGCGCACGCCTTCGCACAGACGCCGGGGCCGCGCTGACGGCCATCAATCTCCCCTCCTCTGACAGGAATTCATCACCCGCTCATTACCAGCTGGCACGAGCACTCTGTGATTATCGGGAGGGAGCGTGAGGAGGGAGGACGAGAGAGGGAGAGACACTCAGGAGTTCCGGGAGGAGAGAGGGAGAGTGAGGAGGACAGAGAGGAAGAAGGGTGGCTCAAGGAAGTTTGGAGGGAAAGAGAGTAAGAGTAGAGAAGTTGCAGGTTTTGCCACATGCCTGTTGGGGTGTGGCATTGACACAGAACCCATGCGAAGAGCCAGACATACCAGTCTTTCTACAGTACATAAAAATGGAAACCTGCATGGAACAACCTCAACTCACGGAACATTTAAACCAATTAAAACCGCACAGTGGTCCTCGGTTTCTGAGGCATGGTGTGTCAAATTCATACTAATTGGCTTCTACGCCAATTAATTGTCAATTAACTGGGTCCAGACATGGAATTATTGCACCTTTATTTAGTATACACAACGTGGCCCTGATCTCTGCACTTCCAAATCTCTGCAGGCCAGAGACACACCCCCCTGTTCTGAAGCCATGTGCTCCCCGCTAGAGAACTCCGAAAGGTTCATTTTCTCGCTGCATGTGAAACCGCCCTCTGTCAGAGACAGGCTTGTCACAGATGCTCTGCGCGAAGGTCAAAGTTAGGATTGAATCCCCACAAATCCATGAATTATTCATTAACACATCCATCTTTCCCACTCCTTTATTCTTTCTTGTAGATATTTATCCATTTCCTATACCCTGTGATGCATGAAAGAGCACAAGAAATAATGAAATAAAAAGTTCATTAGGTTACTGAGCCGTTTTCTCTTCCCCCCCGTGCCTCGTTCATTTTCCCCCGGCATTTTCAGGCTGGGTGAGTTTTTCAATCAGTCTCGAGTGCCTCCGTGTCCGCTCTCCCCCGGTGGCTCAGACAGATCCGTGATCTTTTAACTGGCCCCCCGCACAAAACGCAGCGCAGTATTTTTTAAAATGCATGAATCCCTCTCCACCGAGCGAACCCCCAGCGGAAGGACAAAGTGAGCCGCACCTCATTCTCCCTCTCCCTGTTCCCCGGGACTGAACTCACCTTGCCCCGCCCCCCCCTCCCTCCCCGAACCACGCTCCCACAGTCATGCCACTGAACCACGCTGGTCTGATGAACACAGACAGCTGGAGCTCATGCGGTCACTGGTGCGACCCAGGCTACTGGCCAGGAATCTGGTCACCTGATGAAACACTGAGACACACTGCTCTGCAGTCAGGCTACCATAATCTCAGAAGACCCGTTCAGACTCGTTTTTTTCTTCTTTTTTTGCTTCATTAGGAGTCGAGGTGCAGAACAAATACACATTTGTTCAAAGCAGGGAGCTTAACTTTAAAGGAGCTGTTTTACGGAGACCTGACTCTGAGTGAATATGCTGTATGAGTTTGTGTTTTCTGAGCAGTCCCCTCTTTCCCGGCTTGTTTTAGCTTCTGGGACATAAAGCCGGAAGAATATATGTAATATATGTCACGGCAGTGACAGAATGTCTTTTCTGTGGCTCAAGTTAAGTGTGATTACCAGAGCAGAAAAGCAAACACGTTGGCAGAGGTGAGAATGGTTCTCTTGGCTTTTTGTTCCAGGCTGTTCAAGCCTTCACTCTTAAGAGTGGCATTTCCATTGCTGCACTGAAGCACCTTCTGACAAATGCTGATGCATAACTACAACATCACTTCATAACAAAAGAAGAGAATTTTATTACAGATATGTGGTCTTGCTGAAGGTTGAAGAGGCCATTCCACATAAAATGGAAAAAAATGCTCAGTTCAGTGAAATTATTCTAGAGTTTCTGGCCTACAGAAAGCAGCTGTTGAGAGGATGGGTGTTTTTACTACTGATGTTAAGAACAGGATATGGTAAAACCTGTGACTGTGTGTCGAATTTGTAGTAATTACTTTCTGTGCCGATTAATTCTCAATTAAACTGAGCAGAAAACAGTCATTCGTGACATAGCACTGACATAAGGTTATTGGCCCCAAGTGTCCCTTATCACTACGCTTCCAAGCCGTGTTGTCACCGCGAGAGAACTCCAAAAGGTTTGTTCCGTACTCTGTCAGAGACAGGCTTGTCGCAGAGATTTTGCACTTAGGTCAAAGTTAGGACTGAATCCCCACAAAGCCATGAATTATTCATTAACGCATCCATCTTTTTCACTCCCTTATTGATTCCTGTAGATATTTATCCATTTTCCTATGGTGTGTGATGCACGAAAGAGCACAAAACATAATTCAATAAAAAAAAAAGTTCATTAGGTTACTGTGAGGTTGTCCTTCTCCATGCCTATCTAACATTTGCCAATGTGTCACACAAGGGGCCCCACTGGGACCTCACAACAAATACATCCCCTTAACAGCCCTTTCAGGGAAATCAATCAGCCTGCCTAGACGGGCCACAGGTTTGTGCTGGCAGTTTACCAAGTTCAGTCCAGCTGCGGCAAACCTTGTATTTTAGATTCCTTATCCGCTCATCTAGAGTGGCAGCTGTGGGGCACTTCACCCACGTACACAGCTGGAAGTCAAACCCCTGGCAGCAGAGCAGCCCGGCCCAAGACTCGAACCAGCAACCCTGTGGTTCCACGAGCCACAGCCACGTGCCACGCTGACATGCAGGTGCCAACAGCCTGCCCCGCACCCGCACCTCCCCGGCGGGGGAGTCTGGCTGCTCCCTGTCCGTCGCCTGGCTCGGTCGGGCTGGCGGAGCGCCGGCGTTTAAAAAAAAAAAAAAAAAAAAGGAGCAGCTGTGGCGGTCTCCCAGGACGACCACCCGGCATATGGCACAGCCCTGTAAAGGATGGGTGCTGTCAGGAGCACAGTGTTTAAAAAGAAAGGGGGAAAAAAAGATAAAACTGTAAAAAAAAAAAAAAAGAGAGAAAAAAAAGAGCCAAAAATTTGCAAAGACCTAATTTATTCCACAGGAGCTATATCCCCGCTGGGCAAAACAGAGAGAGAGGAGGGAGAGGGAGAGGGAGAGGGAGAGAGAGAGAGGAAGCAGAGGAGAGAAAGAGAGTGACAGAGAGGAGGGAGGGGTCTGAGGAGTGGAGAGACTGGAGACAGGGGGTATTATGGAATGATGAATATCACTTCTTTCTTGATTTCTTTGTCATTCTATTTTTTATCACAGTACAATGAACACGAGTGCAGTGTAATTTCAGCATTTTGGCAACATATGCTCCTGCTTTGCCAATAAGGATGAACTGAACCGAGGAGTAGGAGGTGGGAAAAAAACAGACCAGCAAGACAATTTAAACATCTGTATAGTCTCCGAGAGTCCAGGCCCAGCATCAGAAATCCTTCCACACACCGTCTGTTTGATCTTCAGAGGGCAAGGGGGAGAAATACCTTGTCTATCTGTTTGCATCCTCCTCTCTCTCTCTCCCTCTACCCCCCCTCCTGCTACCTCCTGTTTTGGGAGTTTTTTTTCCCCTCTTCTTTTGAACAAGTCTTTCAGTGATAAGAGGCAGCACAGAGCCTTTAATGGGAGCAATCTCCTCATTAAACACCTGCAGGTGTCTGGGGGGTTTGGCAGAGAGAGCGCCGGGCTTGTTCATGCGCTTTCTACAAGACATGGAGCCAGGTCCCCAGAGCCACTTTTAAGTGACTAATGCAGCTCAGTGTCAAACCAGAGAGGAGAACTTTCCGAGAGCTTGTGGGGATTTGCACGGCAACACTTTTTGCCAGCCACAGCTAGCACTTCTCTGGTCTGTGGTGGAGGTATCTGAAAAATACAAGTACTACTGGCTGAGGTATCCAATCAACTTGAATGGATACACTTATGTTCTAGTTTTCTGGAAGTCGCTCTGGATAAGAGCGTCTGCTAAATGAATCCAATGTAGTGTAATGTAATGTATCCAATCACATGTGTGTGCCTAATTGAAGCATCCAATCACATACGCATTTCTGGCTGAAGCATCAAATATTAAACATATTCCCGGGTGAGTATGGGGGCTGACACAGTCATAAACAATGTATGGTGAACAGCAAGGTCAGGAGACCATGTGGACCTCAGAGGGCTGATGACCTGCAGCAGGAGTTTGTCTGTGTCTCCTCCCTGTTCTTCTACACCGACCTGGGGCAAGGCTGGCTCTGAGGATTTCATGCCAGTAACACCCCCAATCCCTACCACCACCCCCCCCAACTGGGCCCCGCAGCCGCCACCCAGCCCCACCCCCTGTCAATAAGACCTATTTGGAAGCACTTTAAACAGACTCCCAAATATTTTTCCACCATCCCTGATAACTTCCAAGACAGCTCCCTACCATACCGTACCTCCCGGGTTAATTAGAATTGTTTTAAACAGCCACTGCACTTTTTAAACATTTATAGATGCATGCATTACGCTGGGAGATTAGCATATGCAAAGAGTTTAACCTCTACCAGTCTTCTAAAAGGCTCCTGAGTGTGGACCCTCTGTGTTGCCTTCTGCACTGACAAAGTACAAACATTCACAACAGATCATGTGCTAAATATTGCACTTAGTTATAAGGGAATATTTCTGAATTAAAAACAGAGCCATAGCTGAGCCTCTTTCGGAGACGGCCTGGTGCATCATGTAATGTAACACGTGTATCTCATTGTCTCAACAACGGAACTGGAAGCAAAGCCACAGACACAATCAGCTACTATACTGTACAACGCCTTTCACATTGTACAATATGAGGGAGGTCCTAATGAACATTGTAATTACCAGCACACGTAACAATGGTGACAGGGGCTGGGCTTGAATCACATGACACATGTAATAGCAGTAAAGGGAGGTAGGCCTACTTCACAGAACACTTGCAGCAGCCATTAGAGTGGTAATGGCTGATGGGCAGACCTCACAGGAGACATTACAGATGAGATGGGGGGCTAGACGTGACTCAGAGAAAACAGGTAGCAATGGAAATAAGGTCTGGGTCTGATTCGCAGAACAGGTTTTATGGTAGAAATGGAGGCCTGCATCACTTTAGACGTATTCTGCGAGTTTGGCTCTGCCTATAAATGATGGCGGAGCAGAGCCTACCTCACAGAACATGTAAATGATAATGGAGCAGAGTGTACCTCACAGAACATGTCCAGTAAACGATGGCAGAGCAGAGCCTACCTCACAGAACAGGGTGAGCTTGTCGTCAGGCAGCAGTCCGTTGGCCTCGTCCAGCAGGAAGTCCCGGCGGATGAACTTCTTGAAGCCCCAGTCTTTGCCCTGGACGAAGCGGTAGGCCCTCTGGCTCTCTGAAGACCCAAAGACAGGCACCACGTGTCAGAGAAACACTCCACAGAACTCACCCTGTTTAGGACAGTATCAAGAACCATGCAAGCTCACATTAAAGACTCATGGTGAAGTTATCAAAGAATGCGCTCTAATTCTTCCAGCACTGGGATTCCACGTCTTATCCACTAGCTATATCATCATCAAATAATTATTCCCATTATCACGATTTCCTCATTTTATTCCCACGCAGCAACCGATCGCTCAGACTAAACAACCGAGAGAAACAGAGGCGATGCCAATGCGCCAATGAGAAAAACACATTCCCTCAACAATGGAAGCGCTGCCAGAGGCCAACGGGCTGCTAACACACACCCGCTTCCCTTCCCCGCGTGTTCAACGACCCGCCCACAACTGGACCGTTCTCTTCGCAGGTGTCCGCCTGAGGCCTGTTGCCTGTTGCCGATGCCAACCCGACCCCCGCCCCCGGGGTGAGGGTACAGGATGCAACACCTGCACGAGTAACACTCAGCTCTTCACCACACCGGCAATTTGCACTTCAAAGACTGATACTACACGGCAAAGCTGCCGCCGTTTGGGCCTGGGAATTGCATATAACGATGACAATAAAGCTCCCTCATTACTGCACTGCAACTGCGCTGCAATTAAGTAATGCATGGGGAGAAATGACAGTTTATTAGAGAGTAAAAATAATAAGGAAATATGTGAGACTGCTGTGCAGCAATAATAGAATAACAATGCATAATCCTTACATGTGATAAAGTATCTACCAGCATAGTGACAACAAATTACCAATACTAGTGCTGGACAAAAGAAAATTATTTATCCTTACTGAAGCCATTGGTAATGCCATAGGGAAGCTCAACGACTTCTGTTCTCCTCATCCCTCAAAGAAGGCCACTACACTAATCCATTTACTATGAAATGAAAATTTGACAGCCACATGTTTAAGACAAATCGAAACATTCTTTCTGGGCTTTTTTTTCCCCAAAGCAACTGGTTTTTGCAAAATTGATACCTTTGTTACACATAATCCACTAATCACTGTCTATATATAACATTTTAACCATCAAACTGTAATTGAACAAGTCAGCCTGACACTCAGGCCATGATTAGATCTGATATAGTACCACATACTAATCATAAATGACACATCCACTTCAATTAGCAGTCCCTGGGTTTCATTAGCATCTGTGGCTCCTTAAACTGATAACTGCTGAAAATGGTACTAAATGCATTACTCGCGATTAACGGCTCAGACCTGTCTCTCACCACAGACCTCAACAATGAGGCACTGGCGCAACTGTGTAAAGTCGTTTTGGACTGAATTCAACTGGGTATCAATTTCTACCTCTGGTTGAGACTGTATCTGGAAAAAGGCAGATCTTTTTATGGTTCATGGTTTCAGTGCAAAGTCATTCACACTGGTCTAGCGGCACACTGTGAGGCTGTTTTAGGTAAGTACCTCTTCCCTGAATATAAGCTGTACATGAGGGCTACAGACTGCTGCTGTAAGGTTTCCTGCTTCAACTAGCTTCCACTTTGTCTCTATTCATTACTGCCCCCCACTGCTAATTTATTTATGCATCAAAAAGGGTTAATATTGTATTACATTACATTATCGTCATCATTTATCAGACGCTGTTATCTAGAGCGACTTACATAGGTTATAGTTCTATCCATTTATACTGCTGGGTATTTACTCAGGCAATTGTGGGTTAAGTACTTTGCCCAAAGGTACAGCAGCAGAGCCCCAGTGGGGAATCAAACCAGCAACCTTTCAATTATAAGCCCTACTCTTTTCCACTGCACCAATGCTGCCATTACTTTACACCTGACCATGGTCTCCCCCATTTAGTCACTGCATTCTGTGGACACTACGTGCACTCTGAACTCCTACCAGGGAGAAACACTACACTTGCTCAGCATAAGAGATGTTTGCTGGTTTTTGCTGATTCTTGTTGCTTTTTTTTTTTTTTTTTTTTTTACTAACTGACAACCTTTGCATTTACCTGGTTTCCTTTCCGAAGCGCTAACGCCTTTGTTCCAGCCGCCGCTAACCCAGTGGGTTAAGCGCTGTCAAACGCGGCTGTTTCATCTGCCCGCCGTTATTGCGATTCTTTCCAGTGCACCACGAGCGGGAGCGTGACTAAGGTGGCCAAAGCCTTGCGAAATTGAACCCTTAGAGAAATGATGTGCAGAGGACCCACTCACCGGCCGGCTTAAGCCGGACTAAATGGGGATGGGGATTAAAGTCCAGGGTTCGCGGAGTCAATGCTGCCGAGGCTTTCGGGCTCAGGCTGGCGTTCGGGTGCGTTAGCGGCCTCTCGGGTACCCCCGCCGGCTCGCGGGCGCGGTTTTGGGCGACACCACATCCTGTCTGAGCGGCAGGCTTTCCCGATCCCTGAGAGAATGCGCTCGCTAACACCAGCACACCTGCTCCTGGTCCTGCGCCGGCTCTTAGCCCAGGTGCACGCCGCCTGCGGGGGGCACCTAACCCATCTGTGTCGCTGTGCTTCTCAACAGCACACAGCACACACTGCACAGAGCAAAACTCCTCCGCCCCGACGCAGTAGCAACACATCAACATGCTATTCTTTGCGCAGCTACTGTAGCGCCCCTAACATAAAAATCAGAGAGGCGACAACAGGGTTGTTCAGGTCAGTGTCACGGTGCTTTGCCCCCAACAGGGACTCATATAATATTTTGCTAACTTTGATGTAAATGTAAAATTTGCTGAAATGTGTCACTCTATGGTAAGGGCAAAGTGACATGGCAGGTTTATTGTGGGGCCTTCCTACTTCCTACTTTTTGTCTTTTCTGCTTCCAACACTGCAGCGGTCTGATTCCTTCCTTTCAGTCCTGGAAGTCTACAGCTGTCTGTCTTCATACGAGTTGAGCCGTTCCTGCTTCCTCTATTTTCTTCGACTTATCAACAAGACAGTAACAATAGCATTCCCGTGGTAGTTTCCTCGCACTCCCAGTGACCTAACAAAACAAATCTGGACTTTCTTACAGCTCTGAGTCAGGGAAAGTTTTAAACATAATTAGTTGAGCCGCTGTCAATGCGCTGTCAGTTGAGTCGACGTGAAGGAAGGGATAGAACAGTGTGTGTGGGTTCCCAGTGTAATGGCGCTCCGCTGTTTGGCAAAATCCAACGGCTGCCGAATCCTGTGAAGAGATGCCAGAAACTTCTAAGGCTGGCCGGCGATCAGGAGATATTTTTCACCGTGGCAACAAACAGCTGCATAATCACACTGTGGCTCGGGAGCGCCATGTCAGAAGAAGCTGGCAGCACGCAGCGGAGCCACCGGGCCAGGCAGATATGAATCAAACGGGCAGCGCAGCTCCATGCCAGCGCCCGCATGCCAGGGCCGTCAGCATCAGCGCGGTGCTGGGAGGCCCAAGCATCGCCCGGTCAATAAGTCAGCGTGTCAGAGGGTGGGTCAACAGGGGCATCGGTCAGGCATCGGTTACCCAGCGTGCACGTCTGCCCGTCACACAGGCCGTCGGACTCAGCGGGGAGCGAGCGAGAGAGCGCAGGAGAGTGCGTCTGTGTCACGGCGTGCGCGTGTGGGCGGGCAGGACGGAACTTCTGGCTGCAGGAGGAGCGCTGTGGCCTCTAACGGGGGTAACAGATTTTAGCTCCAAATACAAAGTAAGCCCAGGGTTCTCCCTCTCTCTCTCTCCCCCTCTCAATGCTGTATCTGGATGACAGCTATCATCCAATCTGCCACGAACCATCTGTCTGTGCCTCAGCTTCTGCCTGTCCCACAGGAGTGATCCTCCCAACCCCCCACACACACACACACACGCGCGCGTGCGCGCACACACACACACATGCACACACACATGCACACACACACACACACACACACACACACACACACACACACACACACACCAGCAGCAGCAAGCGCACACAATATCGACTGTCCCTGCAGAAGAGCGTCTCCTCTCCAACACAGTGAAACATTATTCAAATCTCTCTGAGAATCATTAGTGCTACATTCCATTAAACACACCTTCTAGGTATGAATCTAGGTATGAATAAGAGCAGCCAGAAACGGTATGTATGCACAGTCTAGAAACTGTAATTCTGCACCTACTGAATGTTTCTGTCACTGTTTTCCCACAGATGTTTTCTGCTAATAACCGAAAGCCGTAAGTGTTCAGAGATGTCAACATCAATGTTGAATGCGAGCGTTTTCGTTGACACTCATTCAATGAAACTGCTGAAATGTCAGTGCGTTGTGTGCGCGAGCTGCAACTGAGAGCGTATCTGAATTCTGTTCGGTAAGCTCCCCCCCCCAGCCTGATTGCCTGACCACTCTCATCGCATATTAAGACCTGCTGCCTCCAACCAAACAATGAAACCCCGCGGCCCGATTACTGCCTCAGCCCACCTCCCTCTTGAAAAGGAAACTCTCAGCAGCCGCATTTGAATAAACGCCTCTTGGAATCGATACAGGGGAGTTTTCAGAGCTGTCAAAGAGTGTCTGGCGGGGCGGTTTTGAGCCCGGGTCTCCCGGGACTGATTACAAATCGCTCCCCTTAGAGGAGAGGAGAGCGCTCCGTAAAGCCAGGGAAGAAATGATGTGTCGATGCGGAGTGCGTGGCCAGGGGCAGGGAGACAAGCTGCCTGTGTCTGTAAATCCATCTCCATTAGTGCTGAGATTGCTGCTGGACCTCTCCTGGCTACACGGGGGCTCCGGGGTATGTGTGTGTGCGTGTGTGTGTGTGTGTGTGTGTGTGTTGGGGGTGAACGGCCGATAGAGCAGTCCGATGTCCGCCGTTCTCTATTCACAGGCTCAGCATGAATAAGCCTCAGTGTTAACACTTCAGAGTCGCGGAGCCGCAGATCAGGGCCTCCACTGACCTCCCGCAAAACGCGAAGCGGAAAACGGCGTGAGCCAGCTGCTCCCAGCGGCCGCAGCGACCGCGTTTCAACACCGCTCCGCACTGTAAAAGGAAAGCAGTGTGGGCCGGCTGCTCCCAGTTGTCACCGTGACTGTACTCCCTCTCAGCAATGCTCGGTACAGCCCTGACAGGAGCAACATCAGCAATTGCTCCATCCTGCCCTGGAGTCCTCATTGTCCCGCTCCTGATGATGATTCATTTTGCCCACATCCGTTTCACTCCTGACGGCATGATGTCAGCTGCACTTGTACTGCGGCCACCAAAGGGAAGATGAGATCTGTAGAACAGGCTGCTGCAAGTAACCTCCTGGCTGGCTCGCCAACGGCTCTGGGATTAAAACTGAGGCCCTGCCCTCCTTATACTCTGCAGGTGCGTTCCCACAAGGCATTGCTCTCTCCCGCCGCATCACACCTAAAAGCTTTTGCTTTATTCTGTGGCCCTGAATTAATCGGATTAAAACTCATTAGGGACTATGCAGCCAGCGGCCTGTTCCAAGTCATCAAAGTTCTTTTGGAAAATGGACACCTTGGACCACCTCTCCAAGTGTCTGGAGCAGAATCCTGAAAAAGGCAGGGATAACCTGAGAAGACATCAGATGAATGAACCACTGTCACCTGTCTGCACAACACATGCAGATACGCCAATCACCGATCCACTCAAGATGTCAACAGCTGCTAAAAACAGGGCGATACGCAGCAGAATGGCATTCCAGCTTTTGTTTTGGTGAGAAGGAAATCGATAAAATTTCATCATGTTGTTTGCTGCAGTTGTTTTGCCGCTGTTGCACGCAACACACTCTCAACTCTGCCCGCATGAGAGATGCTCCAGTTGGCCTTCGCAACAGCATCTCTTTTTTAGCCTGAGGAGAAAAATGAGGTCTGGTAGCTCAGACACAAGGCTCACGGACAAAGCCGCAGTGGGTTTTGTCACCAGCCTCCACTATTCACCAGGGAACCAAATATTCATTACAGAGGCCACCCACATAGATCTCCTCCTCTGTTTCACATGGAAATGTATGGGGTATCTCTCCCCAGAGAACGTCTCCTTTGACTGTCTTTACCCTTCCAAAACAAAGATGGATACCTGTGATGCACAGATTCAGAGGCACTCTGGCCTCTCATGCAACAGGTTCTCTGCCAGTCTGCTCCCTACAATAAGGGAAGCAAGCTTGTTTTTGAAAGGTAGCTATTATGCCAAGATTTCTGAGTGCCCATTTAACAGATGTCAACATGGCAAATTACAGAAAGGAAATAAACAGATGAAAGGAAACAATAACACATGTTGGTGTTGTAATTATACATTAGTTCTTTTCACAAAAAAAACAAGCATGTCTGTATGGAAATGGAGACCTCTCATGTCTTCCTGCTTCCTGAGACTGCTGCTTTTTTCCAGAATAAGCTCAGCAGCATTCCACATATGGCACACACTGATCAGGGGTGAGCTTCAGCCCGCGTTCTCTCTCATTCAGCCACACGGGGGTAGGAAGAAGGCACAATGAGCTGATGGGGGCGAGCTGCTCGACGCCGCCACGCTCCGAATCAATGACAAGACATACCCAAGAAAGGACAACTTTCAAATAAAACAGGTTTCCCCCCTCTACTTCCCTTCTACAGTTTTTTCGCTCCATTAGCAGCGAGCTAATGGCTGAGGCGGACAGAAGAGATAAAAGCCGAGTTTCGCCCATTAGAGAGGATCTGTAGCGTGCGCGCGCGATCTGCACTGAGGGGGCTATTAACGAGAGCGACGCAGCGACTTCAAATATAAATAACGCTTCCATACGTCCCACTCTCCACAGGAGATGGGGGAAAAACACCCAGATGGAAAAGTAGCTCATGAGAATGGCCACATCTGGCTCACAGAAATTTAATTCCCATTTAGGGTTTTTTTTTTTACCCCCCCTCTCAAACTTAACCCAATTAAAAATTGGTTGGAAATGGCAGCGTGCAGGTTTTCAATTAATCAAAAAACGTAGTGAATACTTCTATGAGCTGCTGCCTTAACTAAAATTAGAACTGCCAACAATGTCTTTAATTGAATACTCAGGAAAGGAATCGCCCCTACTGAAATTACGCACGCATGTGGCATATGGGTGCATCTTTTAAAGGGCACATGTAATGGTCTCCATGAAACCAGGTAAAATGGTTGGGTGGATGCACCAAGGATTTATAAAACATACCTATGAGATTCATTTTCTCAATTTAAAAAGAGATTGATACCAGATATAATAATATAAGATATAATGAAATGAATATATAAACAATAATTGTAAGTTGGTATTTACTGTGGTGGTATATAATGGTATTAAATACACAGAGTGAAACAACACGTAAGGCGAAAAAAAGAGATAATGTGACCCACAGGAATGTACTGCCCACACCCAAAGCACTGAAGTCCACAAGATAGACTGTCTAATAGCCTGCAGTCCTCTAAATGCCTTGAAGCTTATAAAACCAATGCAGCCAGTATGCAAAATGAGACTTCATATACTGGTCAGTGTCAAAACTGAGACTTCATACAATGTAATGTAAATTTCCAGCTTCCAAACTGCAATTTCATGCAATGGAGACAGTCTCCAAACCGAGAGTTCATGTATTACCAGTGGTGTAACGGACCAGAGTTGATCCGTGATCCGTACGGATCCCCCCCCACGGTTGGGCACGCATGTGAACCGCGGATTAATTGCAAAGTTCAACCATAATGGTGTGAAATACAGTTTTACTGCCGCTATTACTTTTTAAAGAAATAATTCCCTAAAATCTTGATGCAGAGTTGCAAAGATGAAAAGTGAACAGATACAAGCGCCATTTTAAAAACCACCAACCTTACTTAGCAGAAGCGTTGCGAAGACAAAGGCTGAGTCCGAAATCGCTCACTTGTTCACTCACTCACTGTTCACAGTCATACAATAAATGAATAATTTTCTGGATATAGTTTTATGTTTGCAAGTGTATTCGAACATTTGTATGAACATCTTTGTGTCTAACTGACTAACTTGTGACTAGCTAGTTGCAACTGACATTAACCTGCTAGCTAGATAATACCGCTACCTATCTAGCTATCACTAGCTAACTTAATGAAAGAACTAGCATCCAGCTTCATCTGTTCAAATTAGTTGAAACTAACGTTAGCTAGATAGCTGGCAGTTAAGTCCAACGATCAAGTGTAAAATGTATATATGCAATATATAGTGAATATAGCGATTTCAGACACAGCCGAAGAACAGCAGAACAAGCGCCCATACTGCACTTTAATTTAACAATTGAGTATTGAATATTTTAAGATTTTATTTAAACATTGGACATCTTGAATGTTGTTTTCATTTAAGACCACGGGCAGAAATTCCTTGCTTTAAGTGTTCTTTAGGTAATAAATGGAAAAGAAAGTTATAATTCTCCCCCCCTTTTTTTTTTTTTTTTTTTTTTGCTGATCCGAAAAATGATCCGATCCGTGACTCAAAAACCATGATCCGATCCGAACCGTGAGCTTTGTGATCCGTTGCACCCCTATGTATTACAGTGAAAAGGCCCGCGATGCGTAGCCTACTCACCCATGGCCTTGGTCTCCTCCCCCTTGGCGTTGAGGATGGAGAACTTGAACTTGGCGCGCACCTCGCTCTTCGGACAGCTGACCAGGAGCAGGTAGAGGGACAGGTAGTCCTTGCTCTCCTCGTCCAGCCCTTTGGGATTCACTCGCAGGCACCTGAGTGGGAACCACGCCAAATCACCATCTACCGTCCCAGGCCAAGACGACTCACTGTCATCTTCAAAACTCCCGTTTTTAATGATAGTGTTTTACGTCATGTTTCGTGCACACAGGGGAGCATGGCTTTAGTTTACAAAAACCCAACAGATCGCCTCCTTAGAATGTGAACACTCTGCCTCTCGTCTCTCTCTGATTTCAGCCTACTCAAATGTGACTCCCTCTGAAATCTCGCCACTTGAGGCCCCAAAGCAATTTAAGCCAAACCACCCTGGTAAGAACATCTTAAGAACAAGCATTGTCCAACAAGTATGGGGCTCTTGAAATTCTACTTGAGTCCACAGTGTGGTGAGAAATTAGTTAAATCTCTGTATAGGTTTCAAACACATTATGATACCACTGACATACAAAGGTACATCTTTACAATAGCCTGAATGTAACATCATTTATACTCATTACAGAGTAACATTACTAAAAAAAAATGAAATAGGTGTCACAAAATCATAACATACTTTACACACAGTTCAGTGAAATGTATACTTTCTCTGTAATATTCTACTTTTTCAATACTGCCTTCCTAAATGATCCTTCTTATTCCTTTGGGCAATCACGACATAACACTCACTGGTTAATCTCACCTCTCAAGTGCTTCTCCTCATTAATAATGAATCTTGCAACCAATCAGGAAAGCTCAGTCCTCACCTTACGAGGCTCTCAGAGATCAATAGAGAAGTTGGGGTTCCCAGCGGGTTGTAGAGATACATCGATATTAGCACTGTGCCTCATAAGAATCCCCTTGTAACCTTCGGTTCAACCTTGATCAGCAAATGGCCCCCTGGTGGCTGCACAGCAAAGTGCCCCTCATTGCTTAAAGGGTAAATTTAAAACCCAAAGTCCTGACTAAGTAGGCCAGCATGAACATGTGGCCTCAAGCCCCAGACTGGAGGAAAGACAATCCAAAATGTCCCGTCTTTCACCTATATGCGCTTGCTTCAGTATTTTATTTTGCATAGTATTTTAATTTTGTGCTGGGCATGTCACTCGTACGTGATAACTCCAGTTTTTTTGTTGAGCTGATATCGTATTCATACTGGAGGACAGCTAGACATGACTCAAGACACCATGAGGACTGAGAACACAACAAAGCTATGAAAGACAGGAACGGTCACTGGAACCCCCAACCCCCAGCCCCAGACCCCGCACCGCACCATTTGAGCTTGTCATTGGCTCCTGAGGAGAAGGTGGAGCTCTTGATGACCTCGCCCATCTCCTCGCGGCAGAAGCTGAAGTTGTTGATGGTCCACATGTAGGAGAACTTCACCACTTTGATCTGGGGGGAGACAGGCAACACCAAGACCCCACAGAGGAGGAGGAAAAAAAAGAAAACATATAAATATATAAACAATATATATATACAAATAAATGTATGGTTAGCCTCGACTTCGAAAATTCAAACTGCACATCAAAAATGCCTTTCATGTCACTAACTCAACAACAAATAGGAAAAAATGCAGAAGCAAAAGAAAAATGTTTGCAAAGCCAGGCAGAGTGAGAAAAAATATCAAGGGGAGATATAACACAACCTTGTGCAATATGCAGTATGGCAACATTAAGCACTGCGGCATTCACACCTTACACCCCAACAGTGGGACAGCACCTGTCTGCTGACACCTCAAAAGCCATCTTATTCCCACACTCCCCCCCTCCTTTTCCCATAGCACCTGCTTTCAGAGGCACTCCACATTCTGCGTTCAAATTCAAGCCTACTGCCTTCTGATGACACTCTTGTTTTATAAGAAACAAATGTGATTGTTTCCACACTGGATAAAAGCCATCTGTTTCCTGGCCACGAGATGTGTGACACAGATGCATGACCTGCAGTTCCCAGCACACAAACGCAGTGCTCGGGACTGCGTGTTGATTTGCAGGGAAAGCATGCAGGCACTGCAGCCAGACCACGCTCTCTCTTTTGAAAGTGTGTGAGGCAGCGCAGGCTGCTAGGTCCTGTTACAGACCCCCCGCTGCCAGCGCTGAATGTCATGAACAGTAATCCTGTTCATTAGTGTGCCATTAGTCACCGAACAGCCAAAAAAATTTAACCACATTATATGAGATTATGGATATTACCTATTTTTCCAGCACAGAACTGCACATTTTATCAGCAACAGATTGGGGGAAATGTAACGAAGGCAGTATGTTAGACAGCTCCATCCTTTTGTCTAAAGGATTCTGGAGGATATCTGGCCACCGACAATGAGGAGTGTGGACTACAGCTCTTCCTGTCCAGAACGCATTAGGTATGCAAACAGAATGGCTTTCTGCTCCACCTCTCTGGAGGAGGGCTACAATTCACCCGAGTTTCACACCAGACACTGTGCCTTCACCGTGAACTTGTACTGCTTCTGCTGACGCGTGCGATAGCACTGTCAGGGTGCACGTGCGAGCCTGCGTGTGTGTGTGTGTGTGAGCGTGTGTGTGTGAGCATGTGTGAGCGTGTGGGGCGCACGCGCCCATACACTACCTGAGTGTAACACCAGCTCTCAGCCACAGGCCCGCTTGACATTTCCGCGGGGGGAGGCGGACTCGGTACTCTTGACATCGCCAGCTTTGACGGGAGGAGAGTGGGCCAGAGCACCAGTCCGGGAGGGAAGGGGGTGTGGGGGAAAGGGTTCAGAGGTGAGCACAGCACCGCTGGGCCGCGGAGAGAATGAAGATTCAAAACACAGGCGGCTGCCTTTGTCCTGAAAGGGAGGGAAGAGAGAGAGGGAAGGAGAAAGAGAAAGGGAGGGAGTTAGCCTTAGCAGTACAAATTATCCTTGCATCGTTGGCACAGATACGCCCACACAGACGCAAAAGCAAGACACACAGGAAACCCTGAGAAAGGACAGGGTGCAAAGGGAGCAGTGAAGAGGGGAATCCCGTGGCGGCTTACCCCAGCGCACCTCTTGCCACGTCAGGTGTTGACTGTGAATCCAGGTTAGCATTTAGGTGTCAAAATCAGTGTAACAGTCAAGCTCTGAGTGGGTCATCCAGCCCAGAGAATGCATAGGAGAGGTACTGAAGGTATCGTATTGTATGTTTCTTCCCTGCTGTTAATTAGCGTCTGATTGAGAGGGAAGTGTTGAACCTTTGAGAACTCACTAGACCCGCAAGACAGGAATGGGCTCTTCCAGACTCAACTGCCAGTACGACAGAACATTATTGTCAAATCCTCTTGGCTTAATTAAGGTTAAGACAAGCTTCAATTGTTTGCGTCTGACCATTTTACATTCTCTTTTTTTCCTCCTGTGCTATTTGTGTCTGATAATGAAAAAAAAACACTGGTGGCATTTTTACTCAGTAAAACAATAAAATATTAATCACAAAGTTGGAGAAGTGAGGAAAGATTTGCAATTTAAATTTCCTGCAACTTCCCGGCAATTAAATTGTGGCTGCGGTGTGTGACTTTTGTCCCTCATCTCTCTGCCTGGCATCATATCTGTCATAAGGTGTTAGCTGCCATCCAAGCTGTCTGCTAAACAAGCAATCTAAAAAAAACACCCTGATACTAGCAGAAATGCCACCAACAATGAAAGTTTTTTTTATATAATCTAAGATGATACACAGGGAAATATGAGAGTAAATATGAGGGCATCCAGGTAAAATCCAGTATGACATTAAACTGCAGACAACTCATTATTAACAAAGTTTCAGATGCACTCAAGCTCCTGACAACTGGATATATTCAAGACTGTCACGATGTTATGCACTTATCTGGGGTATGCACATAAAAGGAGTGAAATCAGGGGAGTTAAAACAGGATCACTGCTGTAATGATGCAATAAAAAGCAGCATGCGATTATGCCATATGCAATTATAAGGAGCCTGTTCATGTCAATGTCTCAAAGTAGAGAGTAAAAAAAAAAAAAATACAGCAAAAATAATGATGTTAATGCTTTTCATTACAGGTATTACAGAAAGTGCTGGAACCTCAGACAACGCATATGAGATGTCATAGATATGTGTGTAATTGGGTTATCCTTATAAACTGTATCAAAACAAATCCCTCAGATGGAAACCCCAATCAGCCTTGCTCACCAGTGTCCTCCACGTTCCTTAGGACATGTCAGAGTGGAGGATAGAATTATATCCACCGATCTTCCTGTCCTGCAATCTTATGTTTAAGGTCAAGGTGCCTGTATACTATAGGGGTCTAGCTATCTGTCGCTCTGCATTTGCACACTTCTAACTCTTCTTTAGGCCGCCCATGGGAAACCCGACAAAGCGGCAGAGACAACATTCATATCCATTAGATGGACAGCTCCCCCTCTGTTGGCCTTTGCTTCCACTCACTGTTACAGATTACTGCTGGCGGAAGAGAGAGACAGGGGGAGGGAAACCGCCAATCAGATGCAGCCCACCGAGGAAAACACCAGCTGCAGCACACAGCACCAGTAACAGTTTCTCTCTCTCTCTCACACACACACACACACACACACACACACACTCTTACAACCAGTGAACAACAGCCCACATGACCATGCTTGCTGGCACACTGGTGCAAATAGTTATTACACTGTATACAGCTTTATTTACACACACCTATATTTTATTTAATGTCTTTCTTTTTGATATAACATTTAATCGTTAAGGCATAAACAATCGTTGGACAAACATTTGCGCAAATTGTTTGCTTTTAAAATGAATTCTTCCAAAACTTTTTCAACCCTTTCACTTTGGCATGGCACAAGGTAACAACTAAACCCAGCTGGGCCAGAAGAAATTTCAACCGAACAGCCCAGGCAGCCGGCGTTAAAAAATTTGCCAAAGACTTCCATCAGTGAAGCATACACCGTGCTGGAGCCATCTTCCAGGACTGCGTTTCAAACACAGAGAATCCCGCCCCGAGGCAGCCAGATCCACCCCAGGTTTTCCCACGCTCCGGTCTGACACAGCGGCACACCATCAGGGGTCCCTTATTTTTAGCATGTTCCTCCAGTCCTCCCTTATTTCACACATAAGAGGAAAAACTGCACCCCCCCCTCCCCCAATTGGAGGGACTGACTCCCAGCTCTGCAGCATGTGTAGGGCATGGAGGTGAATCTACAAATATGCTTTAATAAATATATCAATATATTTTTAATTAAAAAGGCTCAGACTGCTGTGCGGTGGGAGTCGCTGGATGGCTGCCCATCTCGCCTTTTTTTTTTTCCCTCCTTATTTTGCAGAGACGGAAGCCTTTCTGGGATTCATTACGGCGATGGCCGTGCTCCAAATAAAAGGGGAGCAAGACATGCAAAAAGAAGGCACGTAAGGGCCCCCATTTAAATTCTCTTTCACTCCCGAGTTGAAAGCGGAACATCAAATGCTGAGAAGGGCCCAGCAGCCCGGGCCGGGCTTGCGGGGCCGTTTCTCTGACGGAGCCGTTTGCGAACACGGCTCCGTCCGCGGCACCTGGGGGGCCCCCACCCCGCCACCCCCCACGCGTTTCTGTGCCAGCTCATCCTGGGTTCGATAAGGGAGGGGAACGAAGGACCAGCTCACTTCGAAAGACCATACGCACACATCACGTAAACAGCACATTCCCAATCGAGCACTTTCACACAAGCAATCAGGAGCGCTCAAGGTTTGAGCATTAGTGTTGGGATGTTCAAGGGATGTCCGAGCCCTCATCATTGGAAGCGCCGAGCTGAATCCTCCCACTCTGCCCCAAACGACACTGTTCAAACGTGAAAAGTAAGCTCACCCAAAGGACAGCCTCATATCCCATTTCAAAGTTATACCCATTAGAGCTTAACACTACTCTTCCGTGATGACTTATGCTGCAGCAGTTTTATTATGAGTGCTATATGAACACAAAGATGGTGGATTGATGGACAGGACCAGGCTGGATTAGACTGAACTAGACCTGATTTGGCTTGATGTGATTCATTGATTCGATGCACCCATTTATACTCTCTCATCATCTTAGTTTCTCCCAGTGACTGTGCAGTTCCAAATTAAAATTAGCCAAGGTTGCATACAGTAACATTTTGCGTTACCTCATTTGCCTTCTTTCAATGCAAGGAGTCCCATTCAGTGATCAGGTCCTAATAACACGCCTACACGGTGTGCTTTGCTTCACAAAACCATCCAGGGCCTCACCTCAGGTTCATCAAAGCAAGGTTAATTAACTTGGCTGATTACAAGTTCAGCTCCAATTAAATGGAAAGTGAACCACAATGAGCGCAGGTTCTGGAAGACTGAGAGTTGCAAGCTCACCCCCTAAAAGCCATGGAGTATTGATCACTGCCAGAAAGAAGAAAAACCTCAGTAGGAAAAGAAAAACAAAAGGAGCTCCATGAGATTTTTTTTGTTTTCCAGGAAATCCATTTGAGTTTCTGATATACCATACCCTTGAAGAAAGATGGCTGCCAGGCAGTTCGGCCCCCTCCTTCTCCTGACATAAGTTTTCGTGTCAAACTGAAAAAGTACCAATATCCAAAAGCCTATTAAATGTAGTTTTTGGATAGTGATAGTAAAGCCACTTTAACACTGAAATCCAGCTTCAATACGAGATATGAATTGCTGGTTTTTTCACACTCTGACCCATTTATACCAGACTGTGAACCCAGGCGTTTCCTGGATTTGCCCCGTTTACAAAGGACCACCTCAGTCCTGGGTTCTCCAGTCAAATGTGTGAAATTATCAAGACACTGCTGCTCATCTGAGTTCCATGCTTCTCTCAAATTACACGGTTTGCCGACACCTAAGCAAAATGTCTACAGACATTTAAGATAATGTTGCCAACAGAGTTCAGTTCAGTTATTTTAGGCAGGACATATAAATATAAGCCATATAAGCCTCTCTTTTTTCCAGGCAGTTAGTCAAAGGTCCCATCTGCTGCCCCTCCTCCTCCCTTTTCTTCAACATCTTTTTTTATCTTCTTGTGGACAAAGGTGCCATTTTAGCAAACTTTTCTCAGACTCACCAGCTGACTTGCTCTGCTAGATTGATAGCTATCTAGCTTGATGAATTAAATTTTTGCGGTCTCATGGCTTATGGAACATTGAGTTATTGTAGTATATAGTGCATCAGCGACACACAGGACACAGAAACAGACAGTTACTTTGGATATTTTTGTCGTATAATTCTACATCATAAGAAAAAAAACGCGGTAGTCTAAATGCTTTTTTTTTTCCAACAGATGCTGTTCAGACACCTTTTTTTTATTTATTGTCTGTGTCAGTTATTATATAAAGCTAATATGAATGCAATTCCCCACAATCCCGCCACCCCCAGGTTGAGAAACTTTGGTTTACTCAACTGAATGGAATCGTGAGAGATTCAAAGGGAGGAATCTGAACTCGAGGTCGGCAACAATATCTGCACAGGAGAGATTTTCTAATGTCCTTCACAACAGCAATTGTGAGCACAGAGGCAATCAAAAATAGACAAATGTAGGTCTGAAAGAGAGGTGCGCACTGTAGACAAATAACAAATCCCGGGATCCCCTTTTTACACTGAAGCAGACCTGGGATCGGACCCAGCTCAAGACCAGGGTAGCATTGCCAGGTCTGATAACCTGGGGAGACCCGTTCAAACCAAAGGCAGGTGCAGGTAATCATCGTGTTCCCTCGCCACTGTAAAAGGGGTCAGTGCGTGGTGGTGCAGCTGTTTCTCACTGCTCCTCCCATGGTATGCCTTGGTGCCGTCAGGTACTCTCCATTACTCAGGGTACCAAGGTTACAAGGCCAATTACTACAGACAGTCCGTCTCCATGTCTCTTATTCTCTGGCTGCCTGTGGAGAGAAGGCTGTCCAGGTGCTCTGCTGTGCAGACGCTGTGATACCGCAGGCTGTTATTAAGTCCCAGGCCTGAATTCTTGACGTTGCTTGCGGCACGAACGCCGTCCTGCACGGCTCCTGTGTGATTAATTAGTGGCTTCCATTCACAAAATGCCCACGCCAGAAAGATGTGAAGTTGCCGGAAAAGGTGCCGCGGTGAAATGAGAGGTGTTAACGCGCACACGTGAGGCCCGGTGTGTCCTTCAGGGGGGTCTCCCCCCGGGGTCTGTCGGCATGACAGCACTGGTTGAACCTCCCCTCCCCCCTGCGGAGCAAGCCCCCTGCAGAGAGCCCCCGAGCACCCCCCACACCCCCACACCCCGGTCCACATCCCATCACAGGGCCCGCAGGGTCCACACTCCGGGAACATCACCACGGCGCGGCGGAGAACGGCCAGCTTTCCCCGTCGCTTAGCAACACTGCCACCAAGAGGAAGGCACAGACATCATTGGCACATGAACTGCGGACAGAGGATTTTTATTCCCATGGGTTACAGATTTCTACCTAAAATGCAAAGGCTGTAAGTAACTGTATGTGGCACTGATTCGATACTGATTTGTTGACGTCATCGCTAAGGCACGCTCTGCTGTTGTTCTGCAGTAAGAAGACCTATGCAGCCTGCCGTCGTCTGCACAGACAGAGACTGCCTGGAACTACACAGCATGCGCACACCCGCTCACTCATAAGCACGTACAGAAACCAGCAGGCCCAAAGCCAAATCAAAAACAACGGTTTGGGCGTTCCACTGTCGCAGTGTGCAGGGGGGCCCTTTAACTCTAAAATGGATTTACTTTTTCACTGAGCGACAGACAAAATCCCTGTAAATCTTCACATTGAACCACAGACCACTGCTTGCCTCCCCAGCCTAACGCACAAACTTGGCCAGCGTCAGCGATGGTTACTGCACTGCGCTCTTCTGAAGATAGTCATTGTCCCTCTGACAAGACCTGACCCATTCGGTTGTGCTTCTAATTAATGTTAAATCCACAGCAACAAACTAACCTCCCAAAAACTACAGGTCACAGGAATTGCAGGAGCCACCAATCTTGCCTTTGGTTACCTCTTCCAAAAAGGAAGAAGGGACATCACTTCTAAAATCCAATTAATTCCCATTTTTAGAGTCCCATGAAATGTTTGTTTGTGACACTTTTGTCCCAAAACACCCCAATGAACTGTTTTACTTTCTAATACAAATTTAAACTGGCAGACTGGATATAGCCTTGGGCAGCTAGCTGCTTTGTGTTTCCCTGGGCATAAAAGCTCATTTCACTGGAAGGCCCTCCCACCTCCCACTCCTTCAACCCCCTGTCCCCCCGTCCCCCCGTCCCCCCCCCCCATAACACACATACACACACACAAACACACACACACACTCACATTTTTTTTCCTCCTAACAGTTTTAATGATGAGCCAGTCCAGCCAGAATACGAGTCGCTGAATTTGCAAGATGCCATCTACATGAGGAAAATGAGGAGCAAGAGAGGGAGTGGATTCCTCAGGTCTGTTGTTTGAAAAGCCTTCTGGCAGAGACAATGAGACCTTTTCTTATTAAATAAGGAAACCTGTCATTTCCACACCCCAGCACTGACAGGGAGGGTCAAACCCACGGGGCCATGCCTCCCACTATTCAAACTCTTCAAAGCCTCCTCCCCAGGATAATACCTGGGAAACAGGGAAAAAAAAAAACGTCATCCAAGGCAGCCGAGTCTTTCTGCGGCTTCCGTTCCGTTCCATAATAGACTCTCAGTGACAGCAAAGCCAATTAAGATCTAGCCTTCGTTTAACTTGTCACACTGCCTTACTGACATGGAGAAGTGTACAATAAAGTGCCACTGTTTATTTTGGAGAGCTGCAGGGATTGTGCGATTCGTTGGCTAATTCGCCCCATCGCCTTCCCGCGGACACACGTGGTGCAGGGTCCTGCTGGCTCCGGGGACCAGGAACCGGGGCCAGGGAGCTCTGTCAGGACGGGTCCGCTTGGACTGCTTTCAGAAAAACCGCGACAGCGAGGATTTAACCTGGAGCCTGCCTTCTGTTCACTCCCGTTTTGCTTGTAGGTCCGTTCTCCACACGACACAGAAAGACAGCTCCTTGCCACAGGGTTAAGTGCCAGCCGAACTTTTCTGGCGTTTCTAAGCAAGTGGCAAGAGTGAGAACATGCTGCGCAAAGCTCAAAACAGATGTTAAGGACATGGTGGCATGCATCACATGTTTCGAAGCATTCCAAAAGGCTGCACCCTAAACTTATTGCCCACCGCACAAACCCTGTGAGGAGGTCCTCATATGTCTGGTCAGAGATATTAGCACACTAAGGCAAAAGGGCCTTGGGGAATAAACAGCTGCTCTCCATAAGCAAAGAGCAACACAAAAATAAGAGGGTGGGAATATGAAAACTGAAACCAAATCTTTCTGAGGCCTTTTTTGAATAAAAAGGGGTCTGTCGTGCAGATCTTTCCATTCTGTAATCCAATCACAAGCCTGGCTGATGTTATCCCGCCCCTTCTGCACACCTCTCTTTCCACATCTCCTAGCGTGACTGCCTCCTGTCAGGCTTTTGCTCGGCTTGACTGAACCATGCCAGGAAGGAGAATGAGCTGCACAGGACAAGAACAGCAAGAGTTAAGCATCACTGAGAGCTCTTGGCTTCAAGGAGCCGTGCTGCTCTTTTCAAAGGAAAGGTAGAAAGCTAATAAGTTCATCGCTATCCGTCTGCTGTTCTTTACGCCAGGCCCTTCGTGCTCCCGCTTAATTTGGCCTCCCAATTACTTCCTTGCTTTCCTCACTTCTGCCGCTCCATTTCACCTCCTGTATTAAAAATAAGTTATATCCTGACGAAAAATAAATGCCTTCAGCCGCGGCTCCCGAATATACGTTCTGCAGATACGCTGACAATTACAGGCTATCAGAAGTTATGAAAGCGAAGACTTTAAAAAGTGTGAAATAAAGTTGAGAAATGTGATCGCACGCAGTTACGATGATTGATCTGATATTATTTAATCACTGCAGCAGTATCTGCCATGTTGAGCCGTGGATGTGGGTTGGCTGTTTTGTGGTGGTCAACATCTGGGGACTTGTGGTGGTCATGTTGTGGTCGTGGACCGGGGACTCACGGTCAAGGTTTGAGCACTCATGGTTGTCGCGTTGTGGTCACGGACTGGGGTTGCTGCCGTGGCCCCTGAGGGTGTGGCAGGCGGAGGGGTGCGGGAATTCCGCAGCGAGTCCACACTCGAGGGCAGCGCCACCAGACAAGCTCCATCAGCAGCAAATGACCAAACCTCCAGCTCCGATTCCCAATGAACCTGCCCTCAAAAACGGAGATAGGGCTGAAATGAGGAGGCCTTTCAACTGATGGTAATCGCAATTCATGACAGTTAAGTGTAAGTACTGTTTCCCAATCTCATTCTTAAAGAGCACTTTATATAAGTCCGGGAAGAGGCGTTATCGCCTCTGGGATTTTAAATGTCAAGCAGATAAGGCTGTGGTGTCAGACGCATGCGACGCCCAGATGACATTTTGAAGCGACGCTCTCAAGTCAATACAGTCACTTGTTGCTCTTTTGGCTGTGTACTTCAGGAACATCGGCCTAGGCTCTGTTTCTTACCCTTCCAGTGAAAACACAGACAGAGAAAACCCTTTAAATTGCGCTAATAAATGAAGGTATCAACCTGCTAATCTACCGAGAATGACTGTAAAGGATCAAAGCCCTAATAGCACATTAACTTCGGGTTTTTCCATTTCCTTTTTTCCTAATCTGAACCAACAGAGAAATCAAGCCTGCTCCCGGAGACGAGAAGACCATGACACGATATTGCACTGAAGTTTAAATGAAGGAATTACGGAGACAATAACAGGGGGGAGAGAAAGAGGGAGAGAGAATACAGAGAATGACAGAGACAAAATGGTGGCTGTCCTCCCACATCTTAATGACAGAGACTACCTGGCCCTGTCCCTTTCTAATTAGGCGTGCTAGAAGTTTTGCAGGGCGGAATTTTCCATCCTGACAACCAACTCTTTTCTCACTACACATCCGCAGACACCTACGTGCTCAGACCAAACACACCCAGTACCTGCAGAAGCACTGGCCTACAGCAAAAAGCTCCAGCTCCACGCTGCAGCCACTCTTCTCGGTATTCTCCTGGCAATTAAGCTGTTCCCTGGGAGACACCAATAGGGAGGGAGAATGAGGGAGGGTGCACGTCTGCGCCGATGCGCTCTGGGCATCGCTCTCATTGTGGTGTATGAGGGGCAGACACAAACCCAGGTTTATAAGCGCAGTCCACTTACACGCTTGGTGAGATCAACATGGAGACGTGACACCATCAGGGCAAGAAAGACATGGAAAGGTGGTGCATTCTTTCCCTCATGCACTGACCTCAGATCAGCGTAAGCTTTCGGTTTTGATTACTGCCCAGTTGAAAATAAGAAAACATCCCATTATTCTCAGTGTCGTTTTGCACAATGCCTTCACTTTCGCCGCGTGATCACACAGCTTGGTTTGATTTGTGGTGACTCTGGTGATCGCATGGTGACTTCTACCCTACTACCTTTCTCATGAACTAAACTCCAGACCCAACCCTACACTGCCCACTGATAGGCAAATTTTGGTTTGGGAGCCATGCAAAGGTAAAGGGGATTAGCATAAGGTTAGAGCAAAAATGATTCTGGATCTGTTGCTATGGGCAGAAAGTATGCAGAGTTGAAAAAAGTTGAAGGAGAGGACAGAGCGACAAGAGAACATGGAGATAGCAGAGTTTAAAAAAAAAAAAAAAAAAAGACGGGACTAATCAGAGCCCAGACCCTCAAGTTCTGCAAGGGCTGAGGAAAAATAGAAATGAAATACAATCATTAACGGACATAAAAGTTAACAAGCAGCAAGTGCGGCAAGGCAAGCTGCCTGTGATGTTTTGAGGGGTTGCCCAGGCAACCGGAATAAGGCCCGGGGATAACAAGAGTGCCGAGAGACTGCGAGAACAGGTGACAAAGTGAGGAGAGGAGACAGGGAGACAGACAGCGTGAGCGATCAAGAGAGAGTGCGCTAAGCCCTGAAAGGAGCTCCCTTAAGTCACCTGGTACCAAGGCTGACAAACCCAATTGCACATGAAGAGGGGAGGGGGAAGAGGAGACCTCACTACAGAGAGGAGAGGAGGAAACACAGAGGAGAGGAGAGCTGGTAACACTGAGAGAGAGGAGAGGAGAGGTGAGGGGTGGAAAGTAAACGGAGGAGGAGAAGAGAGAAATGACCGCAAATCTTCACCATGCTCGGGCTCCGTTGGGGGGTTGCCAGGCAACAGGCGAGGATCCTAGGTGGTTTTGCTATGAGTATGAATGTGTGTACGTGACTGTGAATGTACATATGAGTGAGTGTGTGTATGCAGGTATGAGTGTGTGAAGGAGTAAGAAGGGTTTTCCCTGCATATCTTAACACTACAGCAGACACCGTTTGCTTGTACCAGTAATTCGGAAAACTATCAAAAACATTAAAAATCTCGGAATTCTACCAACATTTAAAATCGTTCTAACACGGTATTGTTACAAAGATTGGTTTGCCTGTTACAAATGACATGCATTTGTCTAACCAGATAGATAGTATGCACTGGACTAGGATCAGCTTTCTCTATGTAATATTCATCTAAACAACTGAACAACACAGCTGATCTGGGGTCAGTGTTTATGGGCTCTCTCTACTTTCACCATGCAATTAAACAGGAAAGCTGAGCCTGTCCAAGAGAAAATAAGATGTAGCAGGTTACAGGCCTCAGTT
The DNA here is from genome assembly GCA_019176425.1 of Megalops atlanticus. Taxonomy (NCBI): domain Eukaryota; kingdom Metazoa; phylum Chordata; class Actinopteri; order Elopiformes; family Megalopidae; genus Megalops; species Megalops atlanticus. Next base: position 16,444,454 of record CM032893.1, read on the forward strand.
AGCTGGCTTACAACCTAGTTATTATTTCCACGCAAGCTACCCAACTGCACACAGTTTTGGAGACACTTCAGGTTCTCAGATGTACCAGTGATACAGGATACCTCAGTGAACATCACCTTTATATGCAGATTTTGCAGCCTGGCCAGGCAGCAATCCATCAGCCGGTGTGCTGTCTCATTCAAGGTCACTCACTTGTAAATCAAATTCTGAGCGGCAAACGTGATGCTTCCGCAGCCTTGACCCAAACAGGGACAGGGAGACAGTGACAGCAAGGGGCAGAGCAAGACAGAGTGATGGAGCAAGAGACAGAGAGAGGGAGAGTGAGAAAGAGACCATAGTCAGCAGACTGCGGAACACACACGCACAGGGAGGCACAGGGAGACACACACACACACACACACAAGCACGCGCACACGCACACGGTCTGCAGGCCATAGGTAAATGCCCCTGCTAGCAGAAGCAGGCGGTTCTCAGGCTCCATCACACAGAAGAGGTGCTCACTGCCAGAGGGGTTAGTGCCCTCTTCAATCTGCCTCAGATCTTTAGCGTCTGCTTGAGAACACAGCTGGGCCACAGACTCACAGCACCTGTTACTCCCGTGCTCCGTCGGCTTCTAATCGCAAGCCACCTCTACGAGCAGGAGGGCACCCAGCTCCGAGCGCTGGAGCTGCTGCTGCTGTATACAGCTGCACTGTAGCAGGGGATCAGAGCGCAAGCTAAACACATCACTACATTACATTACATGCATTTAGCAGACGCTCTTATCCAGAGCGACTTGCAGGACAATAGGGCCTAAGTGTATCCATTCAAGTTAAATGAGCAACAGTGTCAGACCAGGCTAACAACACTCCCAGACCAGTGACTGTGAGCATAACACTATTCAAGCCCTATCACAAGTTAACCTGTGCGACCTGACTAGGCAACGGAAGCCAAGTGCTCTACGATACATCAGTCACTGTGGTGCCTCTTTGCCGCTGTATTCTCGAAAAAAAAAAAAGCTAAGATTAAGACAGCTGATTGCCCGCTTGCTTGGCCTGATATAGAGAGAGTCTCTGCACCACTGTGTGAGCAGTGATGTGTCGCCTAGCCAGCTGGCGGCGAGGTGAGCGAGGGGTCAGGCGTGCGGCGCGGCTCGCTCACGCGCGAGAGTTACGGTCGCTGGCGGATCCGGCCCGGCGTCAATTACCTGATGCGCCCGAGCGAGAAGGGACAAGGCGCCGCTGGACTGGGGTGTCTGAACAGAGTCAGAACAGAGCCTGCGATTTAGTGTCAACCTGCTGCCGGCTGTCCACCTGCCCCCTTCCTCTTCCTGTCCCCGATCATCTCCAATCATTTGCCTCAGGAGGTTTTTACTCAGAAACGATCCCACTCAGCTGTTTCAGGTGACACAGACACACACGCTCACACACGTGCACACTGACACAGATGACAAAGTGGGATCTCTCTCCTCCTGTACAGAGTGTGTACAAAGGCTCCCATGGATGTCTCCGTCACCAGGATCACCTCCTTCTCTCTCCCAAGCACCCCCTAACACCCACACATGCAAAATAAGTTTGTTTTACGCACTGATCTGGGAGTGTTGTTAGCCTAGTCCGACACTGCTGCTCATTTAACTTGAACGAATACAATTCTGTTCTATTGTGATGGAAGCCGCTCTGGATAAAAGCGTCTGCTAAATTCACATAATGTAATGTAACGTAACCAAAGAACACACTGGGGGTGGCCTTCTAAATGTAGCATATTAGCAGGCCGTACTGTCATCCATCATCATTTGGATGTGACACTTCACGCATGATGTATTGCTGAAATGAGTAATGTAAGCGGTAACACTAACTGGAAACAACAGTAAATAAGCTTTGTAGATGCAAATTACAATGAAAGTCAAACAAACTGGAGCAGGCACCATTGCGCCTAGGTAAACACAATGAAAAATACGCAGTGCCCATAAGGTAATAAAGCATAAGGTATAGAACCCCTCTGTCATAAAAACCAAAATGAATACCAACATTTATGACTTCATTCTCAGGACATGAATACCAGCATTTATGACTGTTCACATCAAAGTAACAATGAATTTGGACCTCAGAAAGGTTCCAGAGCTGGCTTTAGTCCTGTTCATATTCCAGCATTGCTAGCTAACTCTTAATAAAATGCTGGCATCTTGATCAAAGCTGTCGAGAAGCGAATGGTGCTCCACATCAGCCAAGATTCAGCCACACTGACGCACACTGTGCAACCCCCAGCCTTACAGGCAGAATCAACAAAACAACACGACGACAAACACAAGCATTCAGCTGATATTCGGCCGCCACGCACAGCAACCCTGACCCGGTCTTTCAGTTCTCCGGCTCCGCGAGATAAAACACCTCTTTTGATTTCTGAAGGACCACTCGCGCACCTGTAAATCCACAGCGGAGCACTGACGCTGTTGCATTCAAACTGTGAATCACTCAAGACACGTGCACGCGTTGCACAGAGCCCTGCACATAGTCAAACACACGCACACTTCTCCAGCTGTAAATTCAATGTGGTGCACACAGCGGGTCATTGGTCTACGGGGCACGGCCGCCTCTCTCAGGGACTCTGCTTAGGGGCGACAGTGACAGTGACAGTGAGTGAGGAGAAGGAGGGGCAGTAAATTGAATCATTCCCAGTCGCCGGGCGGGGGGGGGGGGATCCGGTTTCACTCTATTTCCTTAGCCCTGCTGCACAAAGGACACGCCATCCAGTCTCCCCCTCTCGCATCCATCTCCATCTGTCTCCCATCATCTCTCCCTCCCTCACCTCGTACGTCTTCCTTCCGCAGTTGTCATCTCTCGCTCTCTCCCCGACTCCTCCTCGCCGGCTCTCACGTTAAAAAGCGCGAGCCGGGCCGAGGGCTCCCATTGGCTCTGACGGCGCCGACAGCGCTAACAGCTTTCAGCCGCGCGTCAAAGTCCGCCACCGCGCGCGCCTCTCTCCGTCGGCTCTCCTCTCCCCCCTCACCTTTCACTGCTCCCACTGTCAGAGCCTGGCCGCGTTCGGACACATACGCGCTCTTGGGTACATTAAAGCCCTGAGTTCTTTATCTTAGACCTATCATCACGGCAGCCTGCCGAGGTATCGCAGTTCACTCTAAAGTTCACTACTGTTTGCTGTACTTGGCTCGCAGTTCTTTTAGTCAGAGTGGGGAAGAAAATGCTTATCCCAGCAGGCGCTGATTGAAAAAGTGATAAGCTTAAACACTGGCCGTTAAAACTATGCACTGAACTGCTATTTTACAGTTGCAGAAGGCTAAATACACATATTTTTGCTCGCTGATCTCAGGACAGATCAAAGATAGATACTTCATGCAGTCAGCGACAAACAGACAAGAATAACTATTTTCTTTTCTTCTGTACTGGTAGTTTGTTTAAGACTTCTGATGCCTGTAAGTGTACCCTGATTGGCTAGGCCTGGAATTGGGTGGGAAGACGGTTGATGGCTCCTCCTCTCTTTCCTGAAGTGCTCCTTCCACTCTCAGTCCTCACTTTTCTCTCTCTTTCCCAGCCCCCCACCACTGCACCCCCAAGCATCTACTTACCCAGATCAAAGTCCCTCAGACATCTGTGTGGCTGGATGCAGCCAGCGTGGTGCCAGCTGTGCTCGCAGTCTGTCTGTGTGTCTGTGCGTCTGTCAAGCTGCAGGGAGAGGGAGAGGAGAGGTTTCTGTCACTCTTCATGCCATGAGTCTCTGCCAATCACGGACAACCTTGCCTTTCAGACGTAACTCTATACTGTCCATACCCCAGCACTGCCAGTCAACAGCGGAGAGTGCCGTGTGTGTGTCTGTGCGTCTTCCCATGTCTCTCTGGGTAGTATAAACCAGGCCAGTCTGACCAGTAAGTCTGCATCTCCCCAGACTGTGGAGACATGAGCTTCAAAGGCAGCCAGCAGAAGTTATCCTCACCCTAGCGGGAGCCGTTTCTGATTAAGACACGCCACAGACGGAGCCCTGAGCCCCTCAGACCCAGTTCCTCTCCGCTCGTGCGGCGGGAGAATCCCCCTCAAAGAGATTAAAAATACAACCTGCATCGTGCAACGAGCAGTTCTAGTTGAAATTCTGGCTGCGGCATTTCTAGTTACCCCCTAATCCCTGCAAGCGAAAATATGCAGCTGGAGCCGGAGGTGCCGCCGCTGATCTGGATACAAATTCTGCGTAAGAGCAGCGCAGGCACCCCCTGCATCCCAGCAACGGCCCTGCCATTGCAGGCAGAGCACACTGACTTAACAAGCAAAAATACCTGCGTAAATAAGAAGGTACAAACGCGCAGGCCTCGGCCTGAAAGTAGATTGAGAAAGTGTAAAGAGAGGGGCCCTCCGGCAGCGATTAGAAGGCGGCCTCGCGAGGTCGCAGACCTACATTACGGGCCCCTCTGCTGATCAAGATTCCGTGTTCCGTTACACAGCCTCTGTGATCTGCCGCCCGGGCCTGAGGAGCTGCGATAGGAGCCGTCTCTCCCCCGCTTCTCTCTGTCTCTCTCCGCATATCTCCCCCTCTCTCTGTATCTCCCTCTCTCAGAGATAGGGGTGGTCCGGCTTATCAGCGGCTCAGTTCAGGCGGGCCGGCGGACAGACAGGGCTCGGCCGGCCGCGGAGTAATTAGCTCTGACACCAGGAAATGAGCGCTGCCCGACTCTCTCGGCGATCAGGTTCAAAACCCCCGTGGCCCTGACCCCTGCCTGCCACTCAGCCTCCCACTGCAGCTCAACCCACCCCCCACCGGCCTCCTTCACCCCGTTATCTCTGGCACAGGGAATAAGGCCCTGACCCTGCACACAGACTTAAGGGAAAGGTCAGCTCTTTGCTCCGGGCTAAGGTTCGCGGTACAGACGCGCTGCACGAAGGGGGGCGCGTTTCGACTCCTAGCGGGATCTCGTAAAGATGGCCCTCTGGCCCACGTGACCTCCCATTGCAGCTGCCAGCACAGGGCGTTCTCTGGCGTCAAGCAGCCTGGACGCGGCTCAGAGATTGGGCTCAGAGAGGACACATGGCGGGAGAGATTGAGCCGGGCAGATCCCGCCCGATGCCAAATGACCCTCTCAGCGCACGGCCTCCGATCCGCCGCCGACAGCAGAGAGGTGGAGGGAGGAAGAGACGGAAGACAACACGAAAACGGAGGGGGGCAGAGAGAAAACGGATGATGAGCGCGCACCAAGGATGAATGATGGGTCCGTGTTCCACCGGCTGATGAAAGAGGAGAGAACGGCAGCCCGAACAAAAGGAAGAAAGGGGGGGAATTAAAAAAAAAATGACATAAGAGAGGACCGAAGATGAATTGAGTGAAGGGAGGAAGGGGACAGACATGAGCAGACATGAAAAGGGACGTCAGCCATGGGGAGAAAGAGAATAAAAAAGGAGCAAGAGAAAAAAGGCTCCTTTCTGCACTCAAAACACCCTTGATTTTTTTTTTCAAGTAATATGACCCCCAGTCCCCTCCAAAAAGGCTGCACTAATGCTTGACTACTTCCTAAAAAAAAAAATAATAAATCACTAAAACTGTGCAAGTGTCACATTTACATCATAATCATGGCCCAGGCTGGTCGCAGCACGCAAACACAGTTCTGTACACGCAGTAATGTATGCTTCTCACACTGGAGCTCACAGGGAGAAAGAGGAACGCAGACAGAGAGATAGGAGGCCAGATAGTGAGAGAGAGAGGTAGTCTGGCTTCCAATCCGCCTCCCATGCGTTTTATCTGAAATTGAAATCATGATTTGGATAGAAAATCACATTACCTATGATTCCCTTTGTAAGGTAGTCATAAATACCTGTGCCGCCAGACCCATTCTGTGGCAGAAGGGGAGGGTCTGAGGGATGTAGTGTAGCATAGTGGTACAGACTTACCAGTATGCTACACTACTGGGGGTATGTACTGTATGTACTGCTGTATAAATGGATAACATGAAAAAATTCAAGTTGTCCATATGCAAGTTGTTCTGGATAAGAGCGCCTGCTAAACAATAATAAAAATAATAATAATGTGTAACATGGGGGGGGGGATTAGAGGGCTGTAACAAGGAGTGAGAATAATTAGAGGGTGAAATATGGAAGGAGAGGGGCATGGGGAGAGGAACTGGAGGGAAAGGGGGAGAGACCCCCTACTGAGACTCCTGTATGGAGTAGAGCTTTCAGGATGGCGATCTACTTCCCACTCAGGAATGAAGCCACACGGCTCAGTGTCCCATCCTCCCCCTCTCTCTATCGCTATCTCGCACCGCAGATGGTGGGGTGTCTCCCTCGAGACCGCTGCAGGTGTGCTGCTCCCTTTTACCTCCCTCTCCACATCAGAGAGGGGGTGCCAAACAGGCACCTCTCCCTCCGCGTCCAGCAAATCCACTCAGAAAACCACTCCGCCGCCGCGCTTCTCAGACGGAGCGGCAGAATGTTTGCGTGTGTGTGTGTGTGCGTGTGTATCTCTCGATGTTTGCTGAAGTGTCCTGAATGTGTATGCAAACTTACCCCAGGAGGCTGGGCATGAGCCAGTGTTTACCGGAGTGCAGCTGCAGAAGAGAGGCCTAAGTGCCATGCAAACGGTCCCCCCCGTGGAGAGGAAGCATGTTGCGTGTGTGTCGAGGCTGGGGGGGGCTTAGCTGCTGCTAATCAACACAACGGACAGCAGAACAAAAAAAAAAAAAAAAAAAAAAAGAACCGCAACGGCTCATCCTCTCATCTTTAGCCCCAAAACAGCATCACTCCACCCCGCAGCACCCTGTCTGCATTGGCGGAGACACTCAACATTCAATCATTCCAAAAGGAAATCCATTTCTCTCCCTCCAGAGGAGGAATGGAAAATGCCAAGGCGAGAGTTGATTATTATCACTCTTCCCCGGACTAACAGCAAAGAAAGGTGTGTGTGAGTCTGTGTGTGTGTGTGTGTGTGTTGGGGTGATGGGGGGAGCAGCTGATACACTACGGGGTGGGAGAGGATGAGAGAGAGAGCGAGAGGGCCAGAGAGGGAGTTGGGGTTTTCCCCTTCCAGCCTTACACGCCGCAGATCAATGGCCCTCCTCCTCTGCTCACTCTCCCACAGCTCCCCTTCGCTTATGCCTTTGTTCCACTAAGGCTCCTTTTTGATTTGATCTTCCTGAAAAGAGGGGTGGGGTGCCGAGGGGCGCAGGGATCTGTGAAATCCCACCCGAAACCTGCTGTGCACCTGCATGTCGTGCGATGCACCGGTCTGCCCCCATCCCGGCAGGAGCCGGCCGCAGACGCCAGAGGCACGTTTGTGCAGGAAAAGAAGGCAGCCTCATCCAAATGATCCAGTCCACGGCTGCCATGTCCGTATAGCTAGTCCACACAGAATCCATATATGAATCCATACAAAAACGCACTGAGGGAAGGGGTGGATCTTCTACATCTCAGTCCTTCCACTGTTCAGACAGAAGGGGTGGACTCCTATTTCAGGAGGAGGAATCCAGGGGATCCTTGAGTCAGACAATTCCTGCTTCTGGGTTTCCTAGCGAATGTAAGTGGGAGGGCCTGACTCATGAAAACACTATGCAATTAAGCAGAGAAATCCAGACTAGTTTGAGCAGTGTTTAGATTTCAGAACAGGCCGATTTTGCCATAAGAAAAAAAACTCTGGGATGTACTTCTTTTCAGCCCAAATACATTTGAAAACTAAACAAATAATACACACAGTCGGATCAACACTCCTTAATGCTTAAAAAAGTCAAACCTCAAAGGCTACTAATATAAACAAACATGCAAGTAGCTTTAATACGACGCCAGGATTGAGTCTGCATCTTTCGGAGATCAAAAGTTACGCAGTCTTCCAGCAGTCCCCGGGTGGCAGCGAAAGAACCTCGCCGTTCAATCGCGTCTCTGCAACTAAGATATACAGTGACTTTTACTTCAGCAGACGCGTTTGCTCGTGGGTACGGCGGCGGCGGTCGCTTCGCGGGTCTGATTTCACAGGGATGGGCCTGGCCTCCTGCGGATTCATTATGCAGACAGCGCCTCTGCTGCCGCCGCCGCTGCTGTTTGCCGCTGCTCCCAGACGAGGATCTCCGCGCGGCAGTGGCGGCGGCTTCAGCGCCACTCATCCCCCACACCCCCACACACGCACATTCACACCCGTCACTCTCCGGGGCTATATATAGCGCCACTGTAGGGGTACCTCCGCCGCAGGATGGATGCCTGTGAAAGAGGGCTCTGACACTAACTTAAACACCGAGAACACACCCTGTTAATTCTGCAAGTAAAAAAAACGACAGAGGTGAGACACACAGCTACAAACCCGCTCCGCTATTAACTCTGCCGCATGGAAACAAACAGCGGTAATTAAACAGCGGTGAAGCACGTGTTTTACACTGAAATAAAGACAACTCGTTACATTGCATTGTGCGTTTTGTTTTCTTGCTGTACAGTACTACTGTTACAGTGCAACACCACAGTTCAGTTTTTAAGTCCAATGATTTCCCCATGATCACACGGAGCACTTGACCACATTGACCACATGCATCAATTATTAACATTCAGCGAAGCAGCCTACATTAAGGGCATGTCAATCCCTCAAAAGCATTTCACAAAATTATGCTGACTTTTCATCTATCAAACCGGAGGATCAACTCAACATTCTTGTATTGTCATTATTCATTATTGTATATTCAATGCAATGGTGATAAGACTACCTCAAGACAGAGGCATGATTTAGCTATGTTCTTTTTTTATCATTTAAAAGACCAAAATGCACAAGGAAGAAAGCTAACAATTATCCAAATATTTACTCAATTCTGCTGGTTAAAACATTTCAAATACAGTATTTTAAAGACAACTGTAAGAAATCACTAAGAGGGCAAATGTACATTCCATATGAAGATAACATTTCTCATGGAGTGCAATTTAGGAAATTTAAGCTCTCATAGTTAAATGCAAGGTATATTGGTTTACAACTGGGTAAATCATTCTCAAACTGTACAGCTAAAGGGCAAAACACTACAACTGGCTACTGTGATGGTAGCAGTACATTGGTTTCCCGGTGATATTAAAAGAGCCCATTTAACACTGACACCAGCGGTGAATGGCGCCCGGTTCTGAAGAAACATGACACTCAGAGACCTGTGATGTAAAGCAAGGAGAGCAAGGCAAGACAGAGGTGCATTGGGTTCATCTGCGCTGCAATAGACGCACTAATGGGATCTGATGGTGGTGGGTGCAGGAGTCACATGGAGTTAAATCGGGGGTGAGCATCTCCAGACTTGAAAAGCGGCTCGGCCCAACGCTACCACCAGCCAAGAACAAAGACCCCGGTCGCCGAGGAAGCGCCCAGCGACAAGAGGTCACGGGCAGGTGTCACCGAGTACATCTCTGGTTTGGGCGGCCAAAAGCAGGGCGCTTTTGATGAGCTTTCGCCTCGGCGCCCCGGCTTTCAAGTCCGCTCGAGCAGGCAGGGCAGACGCTAACACGGCAGAGCATGAGGCACCAGGCCCGGCCAGCTGCGGAAGGGGCAGATCAAAGCACCCCCGGGAGGGTAACTCCTTTAGCGCCTCGGAGCCGAGACGCCTGATCGGAGAACAAAAGGAGATCGAGCCGAGGAGTATCGACGAAAGGAGCTGACCCCAAGACGCTGCGGAGAAACCCAATCAAATGCACTGGGTGCAGAGATGTGTGACGATGCAGCAAAGCCATCACAACTGCCCAAGCTCACAGGATCGACTTTACCTGCCACAACACATGCACAACCACCATGTTTGCATATGCAAGCGGCAGAGGGGCAGCACTGGAGCACAGTGGTTACGGAGCAGGACTCGTAACCTAAAGGCTGCTGGTTCGATTCCCCACGGGGGGCACTGCTGCTGTACCCTTGGGCAAGGTACCTAACCCAGAATTGCCTCAGTAAATATCCAGCTGTACAAACGGATAACAATGTAAACACCTGTGACTGATGCAAGTCACGCTGCGTAAGAGCATCTACTAAATGCCAATAATGTAATGTAATGTAATGCAAGTACATGCATCCCGGCACAGGCACGCACATACTCAAAAACTCATCCACGCACACACGCGCACACACACATGCACCCATCTCTACAGCAGCGGCGCATTACAGAGCCCTCTTCTCCTACAAGAAGTAAAGATGGAGAGATCAAAGGTGTTACAGCGGCTGCAAGTGGCGTAGGAATCACGGCGGTGTTAGGCTGCGGGGGGCCTGAAAGGCCGGCCTCCGTGATGGATAGGCTGAGAAAATAAAACAAAGTGAAGGAAAATGAAATTACACGCCCAGAGAGATAAGAGTATGAGGCATTGAAACAGCCAGTCGGAGCGACAGAGATGCAGAGCAGGAGCAAAGCGAGAACGGGAGGTACAAAGGAAAAAAGGCACTATCAGAAGTCAAATCAAAATGAAAAAACACCCTGCATACTTTTATCTAGGTACATATGTATTCTACACATCAGAGTTTCCAATCCTCACACAAAACAACCTGGCTTTGCAAAACGAATGGTTTACGCTCCGGAACAAGAACGGAGCTAAAACAAAAAAAGCTGCAAATCTACTCCCCGCTGAGAAAACCCTCGGGAGCGCGTTTCCTGCACTTTCACATGTCTGTACTAATACCCTGCGAGTGTTTGAGCCCTAGGGCTTAGCGGAGCACGGCTGGAGCACCACACAGCACTGCAGAGGGAGGGGCTGAGATTCACTCCCAACTCTATTAGGCTACTATCTGCCTCCCCCCTCTCCCACTTCCCCCCCATCTCCCTCTCTCCTGCATCTCCCTCTCCCATTCTCCCCCATCTCCTCTTTCCCTGCTTTCCCTCGTTTCCTTCTCTCTTGTTCTCCCCCATCTCCCTCTTTCTCTCACCCTCTCCTGCTCTCCCCCATCTCCCTCTCTCCTGTTGTCTTCCTGTTTTAATTCTCTGCTCACTCTCCAATGACTATTATTAATCTACCGTTTTATTTAATTATTGTAATTAATTATTTGGCAGGCGCCTATAAGCTTGATGGCTTGCAGTGCTTTTGGAGATACTTGTGCTGTAAAATGCAAGCAGCCAAGCAGGAAGAACCTCACAGCTGTGCAGAGCAGAGAGGGACAGCCATGTGCCATTAATGTCCAGGAGCCGGTATTAGAGCAAGCTCCTCTTGAAGTAGCACCCAGACCTCTCGAGATTGCAACAGCTTTCACAGCCACCAGGAGGGCAATGTCATCACCACTTCTGTCATTAGAGATGTGAGTTTCTAAATCATTGGATATTCTAATCATATTCCTGAATATTCAAATAATCAAATGCAATCTCTCTGCGTTTCCAGTACTGACACTGGGAAGACATGTTTTCACTCACACTTAAAAACATGAAATTTACAGTGAATTCATTTTCATACTTTATGCATGGCTCTTGAGAAAATTTGAGAAAAACAGCCTGAGAAAAAACAAGTAAAACTAATTTTTTTCTTCAGATTTTTTTGTATTACGTAGCAAACATTGCATCCAAGTAACTTATTATCAGTGTCACGGTCAAATTTCCTGTATCACCTTTCCCTCCCTGCACACTCCAGTGACACAGCGAGAGAGAGAAAATGTTCCAAATTATTTTTGTCACCCTCACAGGGAGGACCCATGAAGTAAAGAGATGGTCTGTCTAAAGGAATGACATACAGACCTGAGAACGGTGACCTGTCTCACGAGGTGTTAGAAGGACACACAGCCATGAGTACACACACACACACACACACACACACACACACACACACACACACACAAATGACTCATAGACTTCTATCTTTCATAAAGGTCAATGCATATCGAAACGCGAGACGGCAAGCTGTGTTTGGCTTTCCTGCGTCACGAACGGCCATCGCAACTCATCGAGAACCGGGATAAAAGCTTGGAATAAACAACGTCAATGCACGACCGCTGTTTAACAGCAAAGCGCCGTCTGTTCCAGCGGTCAGCGCCGACCGGCGTAAGAGAAGCGCTTTTTTTTCTGTGAACGTTCACATGACATAATGAGTAAATTATACAACAACAAAGCCGGGTTCGGAGGCCAGTCAGATTTACGCGGTGTGCGAGAAACAGTAAGGACGCACGCTATCAAGCTAATATTAGCTTAATGGCATGACGCATTAGCATAATTCATTAGAACAGCAAATATATCATAAGCTCGACTACAACCGTCGCGGGAGTTTCATCTGGACGCCCGGCTTTGTGGGGCGAGGCCGTGGAAGCGCAATGGCGGCAGATGAAGGCGGGAGATGAAAGCGGGCGAAGCCGCACGCAGACAGCGCCCGCCCCTACGCGGGGAGTGACCCCTGTGGCAGTAGGCAGGCCCATTATCCACGTTACTCGAGCGCCGCCGCCATCGCCAACCCCCCGCGCCGAGGCGATGCATATTCATCAACCTCATTACCGCACGAGCGGGGAAACGAGCAATATCCAAGGAATCCCCATCACTGTGTGCCCGGAGGGGCCGGGAATGAGAGGGAGAGAGAGAATGAGAGAGAGAGAAAGAGAGAGAGAATAAAAGAGAGGGGGAAACAAAACAGGAGGGGGCTAAAAGTAATATTCACCTCATTTTACAGTGCAGCTCACACAACGCCCCACAGTCACTGTGCAAAACCATACTCACATGGTTCACATATTGCCTAATCGCCTATGATGTGTGAAAACACTGTCAACATGACTAACAGAGGAGTGAGAAGGATAACACATGACGGATGTACATATGTTGCATGTCATTCCTGCCATACCCACAGGCTGTATTTTAAATGCGCCCGATCTGAGGGAAAGATAGGAGTGCCTTAACCGATTCCAGACGTCTGCTTCTGCCGCCTTTATCTGCGCCTTTCAGTTAGTCTGTACCTTTCTCGACCAATCAGCCAAGCCATTGCTGTGCAACACTTTACAATGTATGCTACGGAGATACGCCTACTAATAAATACAGTCTGGTTTGCTGTTTACTTTCATAAACGCACAACCAACCCGCCCCTGAGGGGACATCCATGGACTCGCAGAGACGTCCACGTCTCTCAGCTCAGCCACAAATTCATTTTTCCCCTTTCTCACCTCCTTCCTTCTTTCCCCCATTCCCTTCTTGCCACATTTTTCTTTTCTTTGTATATTGGGTCATTTCTTTCTTCAACCACACCCCTCCACTGCTGTGCCTCCCCCTATCCAGTGAAAAGGTACCAAAGATTCCCCTCCGGCTTCTCAAGAATCTCCCTTACTGGATGCAGAACACTGTTGCTAATGTGCAGAGACACTATTCCAATGCAGCACACTCCACCAGAGCTGTTAACTGAGAACAGAAGAGTCAGCTGTTAACACAGTGAGCAACAGCGTGAGTGTCGCCAATTTCAGCTTTTACCAGCATTTCTGACAAATACTATCGAGGCAAAGATTGCTTTTCTTTTTTTAATGGAGTTTCACTATAAAGTCAAAGCAGCTGGGGGTACCACACTGACCTCATGTCCCAAAAGCAGTCTGACTGCATCAGTTATTCCAAACCTCAGGGCCAGTAAGGAACTTCCTTTCATACTTGAGAGTTCAGCTGATACATTATGGTTGGACAGTAGCAGTAACAGAAAATCAGCAGATGTTCATGACAAAGTTAGCTGGAAACCAAAGCACAAATTTCTTCCAGCAACAGTGACGCTTTCCATTCTTTTCTAGTGGCTTCTTTATGTCCAGTAGCAATATTAAACTCAAGCTTGTGTGATGGTGAAAAAAGTGCTCCTCGGCTTGTGATGCAGGTACCATCATGCATTTCGAGAATCCATTAGCAGTCTGAAGAGACAATCTATTCCAGTAGTTTGGAAGAGTCCACAAGATCAACATGCTAATTACTTTTGTGTTTACAAGGGGGATAAGGATATGCCTTCTTGCGTAAACAGCACAAGTCACACAACAAGTCACACACAAGTCAAACAACAGGCCACTTCACAAAATGTGCCACAACTGAGCAGAGAGCAAAAAGGTCCAACGGTCCTGTCCAAATCTAGACACAGTGCCCCTGTCAGATATGTTGCAAAAATGAGGCAATATTTTCAACATATATCTATAAAGATCTGCCAATAACATATAGTCAGTAGTCAGAGAGATATAAAAGCGCAAGGTGTGAAAGAAACAAGGAGCCAGTGGAATAACAACCCCATATTAGCATTCAGCTTGTGTGGGATGCAAGCGCATGGTTTTTTAATAAAAGGGACAAATACCCTGTTCACCTTCACACAGAAATATATGACCTGTATAAAAATTGGATCTGACAATGACAAAGCTGACAGCCTTCATAAAAGACGTAACATTGTGGGGGAAACTGTTCAAGAAAAAAAATACTGGATTAAACTGTCTGGTGATCTTTTGTGCTCCATGGACGTGTCCAGTTTACACTTACTGTGGCATCCCAGAGTCAATCAGAGACTCAAGGAACATGTGGAGAACTGATGTCGAACACATGAGTTTTGGCGGTGGTGGGGGGGATGATGATTCAAACTTCAGTGCCAGGAAGAAAATAAAAGCAGAACACACAAAAGTGAACTCACGCGTTCGCTTGTTTGTTTTGCGAAAAAAGAAACATTTGGACAGACGATACAGAAGAGGGATTGGTGGACCTCGCTGAGGGGGAAAAAAAACATCTCATACCACATAATGCAATTAAGTTTTTGGAGCAGGATCGCAAAAACCATTGCTTGGCTAGAGATAAAATCAAATTGCCACTATTTGTCTTTGTTTACTCCTCAAATATGAAGGAAATAGCTATGAATCATGAACTAATTTTAAAATTGGACTCAGTGGGAGGAGCTGCTGAGTCTAATTTTTGAAAGTTATTTTCTTAGTGACATCATGGAGTTCTACCCAGATGACATTTCTTCAGTTTGAGGGGATACTGCAGTAGGTCAGCTCTCCTACAATATACTTTCTGAGAGAGGTTTTCTGTTTACTTCCTTTCTCAACGACCTCCATTTACACAGCCAAAGTGTACCATTATGCAACCACAAATCCTTAGGTCACCTCACCACCTCCTCTCCACGCATTCTTTCACAACAATAAACCACCAACAGGATCACAT
The DNA here is from genome assembly GCA_019176425.1 of Megalops atlanticus. Lineage (NCBI taxonomy): Eukaryota > Metazoa > Chordata > Actinopteri > Elopiformes > Megalopidae > Megalops > Megalops atlanticus. The sequence continues at coordinate 16,459,476 of CM032893.1, forward strand.
AGTAAAGGACCCTTACACTTTCCTGGATTCAGCTGGACCTCAATATGGCCCAGGTTGATGTCACATGTACAGACACTCTCGATACCCATCTCTCCGCCCCTCCCCCCCAGGTGAACCAGAGTATAGGCCTACCTGTCTGCACATCTTACAATACAGAAAACAGTGCTGCACAAACAGATCTGTGAATTTAGTTTTTTTTTTTTATACAAGAGAAACTTCTGAGCTAGATCCATTCACACTGGTGGATGTTTCAAGTAAAGCAGTTATGGAGGTGATGTCTGTGGGTCATGATATGACAGCTCGTGATATGATAAGGTTCAATACCGTGTAGGGGTGCTGTACATCCTGGTTGTTTCAGTACTGATATTGCCACTTTGCTAACTAACAACTGACTTCCTCAACAAACACAATTAGATACATTTCAGATGAACCCGTTACTGTCAAACCCCATCTGAATGCGAATGACATGAAATTTACTTGTAGCAAAATTAACCAGAATCTGAGTATTGTTAACAAGCATCAAACATACAAATAGTGTATAATAAGTGCATTATTGTATAAGAATCTATGAGAATATACTGTGAATGAAACTATCCAAAGAACACTTCTGAAAAGATGGAGTGAGATACAACAGCAACAATGGGGGAAATAATAAAGACGTACATGTCTAAATAACAGAAAAATAAAACAGTTCAAAAAAAACTTCTGATCCCAGAAGATTTCCAGAACATGGGCTCAGGGACTTGCAAAGGATACTGTGAACTTCATTACCTTGCCCCGCTATTATTTTTAAAGCAGAAGAATAGCTCTAGGGTTTAGTGCTCAGATACCTATAAAGTGCAGACTCAAATTAATATTTCTCTCACAGCATTCAACAGCCAGCACAAGCACGCGGGATATTGAATTGCATATTTTAAAGGCCAGATTTCCCGACCCGAGAAGACTTCCTCTAGTTTTCTCCCATGTAAAATGGCAGAGGCGACATAATTAATATGGAAACAGGACTTACACAAGGACAAAAGAGAAGAGAGACAACCGGGTTTCGGATTTTCAGGACTTATAAGGCAGGCACTGGGGCCGTGGGGCAAATGGTGATGAATTCTTTACGGAGGAGACTGGGACTGGGCAGGTGGATGGGGAGTTTTTAAGGGGTGCTGACTGTAATCTTTCCAAAAACCGCTGTGGGGTAAAACTTGGAAAAGGGGGTGTTCACTTCAGTTTAACTACCACTCTGGGGTATGGGCCTGCGGACGGCGGGGCTTCCCGCTCGTCAAATCACAGATGAGCGCACTCAGCACAAGCCACTCCTACCTCCCCACCCACCTAAACAATCAGGCCTGGCTCAATATCAGGGGGCGCTGAGCAGTTTTAAATTCTGTAATAATCATGCTCATGTATTTTCTGTACAACCAGCAAAGAAAGAGTAGTCTTTTAATCATACGTCTAGAATCTCCTTTTGCTTATCTATTTTTACCGACAGCCTTTCCTCATCCATGTTAATGTGCACTTCACCGTGATAAGAGATCGTGTTATTGCACACTGCTCTGTGAATCACAGAGGGCACTCTTAGACCCGCTGACACAAGCACACAGCTGAAATGACTGCATTGGGGACCTCAATAAAACGCATAATTTGAATGCAATGTTATAATTATGCATCTTTATCAAAATGTTTGAACAAAGGGGGATTGTCCTGGTCAGTGAGCCCTCATTAAGAGTCTACCAATTGAAATCATAAGTGTACTAGACACAATTGGTATTCATCACATTATAGAAAACCAGAAAAACAAACTTAAGCAGTAATAGTACTGAGAAGGGCAACAAGGCCAGTCCACGGTCTTAAAAACATGAGATACCAAGAGAAACTGTTGCAGTAAAAACAGGCTCAGAGAGGGGAGTACCTGAAGCATAGGCAATCCCCAACATTCACTGAAAATACCTTCTAAAAATCCCCTTGCATGGTGAGGGTCTCCTGTACTTTACATCCTTAAAGGAACTACTGAGATGGACCACTGAAACTAATAAGATTCTAAATTCTCTATATAGAACCAGAAGGCACAGGTGGAATGAGATAAAAGTAAATATCACACTGAAAAGAGAAAGTATTTATTTGCAGTTATTAAAGCAGGGAATACTTTTCTTGGACTTGGTAATGGAGTCAGAGACCCTGGGACTGTTCAAGACCAGAACTGACACAATGATATATTCGCTCTAGATTTGAGGAAAACGATGACCCAGGACTGCTTGGACACTTTCTGAAGTTCTTAGACCCTTACCTGCCTTGCGGTGGTCAGATGTCATGTGATGTGAGGCTACGCCATCTAGGCAATATGTGCTACTATGAAACGGAAGAGAACAATGATGATGCTGTCATTTAATGTGTGGCTTTTTAGGAGCATACATATTTTAAGATGAATTTGGTTCATGACACAACAGTAGCTTCTCAGGGAAAACAAGCCCTTTACCAGGTTTAAACTGTATGTTTTTCACTCTGGTACAGAACATCAATAAATCCGGGCAAGCTAAGAGTGTATACACCCTATAATAAAAGCACCAAGTGCTGCTATTTCTGTAATGTTTCCCAGTTCACAACAGCGAACTACACAGAGGAATGTTCCCCTGACCAAGCTGTAACACCAAAACAGGCGGAGCTGAGCCAGAGCAATCTTCAGCCATTTCACTGCATTTTCAGGGCAAAGTTTAAAACACACGTACACACACACAAACACAAAGAGGGGAAAAGTTTTTGCAATTTCTGAAAACGCTGTGGATGCCTAAAATCCACAGCTGTCTGACTGAAGATGAATGGAATAACCCAGATCTCCCATTACACGTCTCCCATTTCTGCAGAAGATGATGGCAGGAGTCCATGCTTAGGCATTGCCTCCAGTAATTTCCATCTGAAAAGTTAAAATCTGAAGAGCTCAAGGCCAAGCCTCACAAAAACACAGTCCGACATCTTTCCCCGGCTTTGTCTCAATGCGTTATGGATCTTTAAGGACTGTGGTCTGCCTGGGACAAAACTTAAAACTATAATTGCTACAGGGGCCCCCGAATCGATATTGCTGTTCGCGTTACGCCTCTCCGAGGACGATTTCATATTCTGCCTTCCATTCCTCCTTTTCGAAAAACTCAATTTCAGAACGGTATGAACTATTGATTTCACCGGCGCGATCCTCTCACCTCACGCTCTCTCCCCCTCTCCTCCCTGACGCTGTCTATCCCGAGGATCCTGTTCAAGGGGATTTGCCGCGTGGCGCTGGGTATTAATGCAGAAATGGAACCCTCTGTTGCTCTCCCGCGTTCCTCCGGCCCTGGGGGGGGGAGCAGGATGACACCAGGCTAGTGGTTTCCATCCCAACGGCGCGTCCTGAATGTTTCAAGTGCTTTCGACAGGACGGCTTTGATTCCATACAGCCCGGCGGCATCGAGACACCATTCTATATAAATCGCCCCGTGGCGAGCAGAGGACAGACAGACAGACGCCATGCGGACAATAGGCTGGCGACTCACGTGTTCATGTCATCAGGAGGCCTGCTATAAATGGAAAAAAAAAACTGCTATAAATGGTGACACTCATTATAATAAGCTGTATTTAATGAACTACTACTATCCCAAAAGACATGAGGGCATTAAGCGCCTCATATAACCTACACACCTCCCTGACTTTCATCATTCTGTCTCCCAGGCTGCACAGATGAACGCCAACGTGAACAGGCGCCCCTTATAATGACACAGATGCTCAGAAGCTGCCAGACGGCATGTGTACTGCGTGTGCTTGTTTTTTTCTTAGAAGGCATCTATGACTTGAAAGGGGCACAGACACTGTATGCTACTCTGCTCAGCCTGAGCTGAGAACTCATGAAGTGGCACCTTATATTACATTACATGCATTTAGCAGACACTCCTATCCAGAGCGACTTCCAGCACTATAGAAGATAAGTGTATCCAAGTTAAATGAGCAACAGCGTCAGACCAGGCTAAGAACACTCACAGACCAGTGAGTGTGAGCATAACACTATTGAAGCCCTACCACAAGTTAACTTGTGCAACCTGACTAGACAAAGGAAGCCAAGTATACTACAATACATCAATCGCTAGAACACGCAAGCCAAAATACATCACAACACTACACGTAAAATACACATCAAATCTGAGAGGTAGCAGGAGTTAGGGGTGGGGACTGAGGTGGAACCGAGATGCAGTCTGAAGAGGTCTTCAGTCTGCAACAGAAAAATGGCCAGTGATTCCACTGTCCTAACCCCCGTGGGGAGTTCATTCCACCACTGAGGGACCGGTACAGACAGGAATCATGTCTGAGAGGAACAACCCCGCTGTGGCGGGATAGTCAGTTGCCCCGTGGATGCAGAGTGTAGCGATCTTGACGGAACATAGGGTTTGAACAGGCTTCTACTACATTAATGGTTATATCTTTAAGACGTGGTCAGTATGGTGTGCCGCCGATCTGGTAAAGAGGAGCCGGCCCGGCACTTGCCGGAACGCCTGACGCAACGCTGTTATTTAAACGCCAAAGAGGCAGAACAAGCCGTGCCGGAATGGCAAGCTACTGCAGCGTGGCAAATACGCTTTTGAGTGCAGCGACGAAAATAAAAAACAATTTTGAAAACAAGGCAGAGCCTGCCACCGATTGATATGTTTGTCTTGTCCCCGCACGATCGTGACTGAGCGAACGGAATTGACTCAGTTTTAATTCATGTTCAAAGTGCAGCCCGGGTCAGGGAAAGGGTACCCAGCTGGGAAATGGAAACCTTTGTTTCATATTCATCACATTTTTAAAACCGACGGAAAAAAAAAAATAAAAAGAGTGTCACATTCGTCAAAAAGGGTATTGCAAAAAAAAAAGGTAGAAATGAAACACGCGCCTAGGGAATAGGCCGATCTCCCTTCTGATTACTCTCCAATAAACATTCACTTAATCAGTGTCACTTTGAGTCTCGTCTCGTTACCGAAAACGGCTCTGTGTAGGAGTATGGGAACACATGCATTATCTGAGCCCAGCTCGTTCACGCGCCGTGACAGGCGATATTCCCTCACGCTGTCTGATCGCGGACCGACGCAGCCAGCCATTCCAAACCCAATCCACATCTCACCCTCCATCTTCTTATGTAAACAAGTTAATAAGGGTTGCCTTCCTCGTGGACAGTAACCATGTGAGAAATGACCCTTTTTTTGACGGCGTCGTTTATGGTGACGCACAGGGCTTCCCACCAGCGGTTTATAGTCCCGCGTTTGATCTGAAGTATCTGCTTACATAGATGGGGGGAACACTCGCCAACGGCAGAGGCTCACAGCATGCATGAGTGGCAGGCGAGGAAGGCTTCGGCCATGAATCTCCAGCCTTAATGGTGACGGCTTTACGAGGCCTCCGCATCCTGTGAACTTAATTTACGTCCGATTCCATTTATTCCTTCCACAGTTCCCCTTGATTGCTTCATTTTCCATCTGTTGCAGACGCAGCAGCTTACAGGCGACGGGTCAGCTGACAGACTGTCTTTACTCGTGGGGAACCCACAGATTACCTTGGGATGGGTGATCTGGCATTCCCTCCCATCCAGGGTCCTTTCATGCATCTTGCTTCATTCATAGCCTCAGCTGACAAGCTGAATGCAGTTATTCCCTTGCTATGCTGTTCACAATTACTGCTGAGAGTAACATTTGAAACAAATTTACAACTTACTTTAAAAAAACAAGCCGTTATTCCCTGTTGTAATATGGTACAGAATTGAAGACCATACAAAGAGACCATATGTTCTTGCTACAACTTATTCACAATTTCAGTTAAACATCTCAAAATTTCTGTGTTCTTAAGTCCTCCTGTCATCTTGAGATGCAGGTGTGAAGGGCAGGATTAAACAGTGATGGGATTTTTTTTCCTATTATTATTTTATCTTTATTGCCTGAAGTAGCTGGCAACTGGTGTCCAGAGACAAGCAATGTCATTTTATGATAAAATCAAGTGACTTGATAAGCCATCAAAATACGTACAGAAGTTACAGAAAATAAGTACATGTAGAAAGTTATTGCATTTACGCTGTCACACTATATTTCTACCTGTTCCGCCAGATGCTTATCAGTGTCCTCACAGTGTTAGTTGCAGCCTCCGTGCACTGTGTTCTAAAGAATATCCGCAGCACACCACATAGATCAACCGCTGTCATTGTAATGATGAAGGACTTTACACTCTATCAAAATTACTGAACGTCTTCCCAATTAGTCTTCACATCTTACATCAACTAAATTCCTTTGAGCGTTCCAAAAACAGAAGTGCGGTGTGGTGTACGTTCATAAATTTAAGGCGTTATGCATTTGTGCTGCACGCTGTCTCTCCTAATTTGTATGCCATCTTAACGAAGCTCAGACTTAACTGATTGATTGTTTTATTTCACCATCGTTTATCTGCCTGCAGGACATATTTAGATATACCACTGATGAGTGGAGTGGTGCAATAAAACAAGAACAGAGCAACTCAAAGACTTAATTGTCATTACACAAATCATTAACTTTATATGGTGCCAAAATGGCTATAGGGTCATTGCTGTAATGGAGTTGATTTTTTTCTTCAAAGCCTATAAATAATGACACCATGATGACAACACAGACAGTCAGACACATTTTACATGCTCAGTGTCAAGCCCCAGACTGGACACTGAAATATCTAACCATATGTACATTACAAGAATTTCTGTTTCTTCTTAAATTGAGAGAGAGGGGACCCTATTGCCTCCCAAGAATTTTTGCCAAACACTGTAATAAATAATAAAAATAAAAACGATTAAGATTAACTAGAAGGTACTGCAGAACGCCCATGACTGGACAATTTATTATGCTGCACATAGGCCTCACATTTTCAGTTTCATCATTTTTTTCATTAAACTTAGCACCACACTTTTTATGCTGCTAAACAAAAAAAGAACACCTGCTTGTATGTTAGTCAAACTGCACAGTCAAGGACTGAACACTGCCCTAAGTTAACACGCCTAAAGATACTCAGACAGCAGGTTTGAAAAATATTGACTCTACATCAGGCAGCAGTTTTCTTTGCACTAATGCAAATATCTGAATATGAAATGTGAAAATCACTGCTGTCTACTTCCTCTCTGGCATGGTGCACAGTGGTTTCAGTCAAGCAGTGCATGCTAGGAGCAGAGAATGTCAGTAGGATACCGAAATCAGACTAAATACTAAAGTAAGGGGGCTGAGATCCTGTTTTGTGGATGTGCAAGATTTCTTTCTCTGTGGTTCATAAAATGTGAAACAAAGAAGCCAGAAGACACTGAAGTCTTTGATCTATATGCAGAGTTTTGAGCAGACACTGCATACAGATGTCAAGCACACATTATCATGTGTCAAACTTTGCAAACTTACGGCTGCCGTTTTCTACGGCGAAGCATCATTGAATTAATCAAATAATCAGCAATATGCATCGCTGCATTACTATTTCGACCGTTGTTTTTCATCACAGCCTTAAAACATGGCTCTGGCTGCTGCAGCTAATAGGGTGTCATTTCCTTTACTCGCATGTCCACTTATGAGTGTCAGAGAACTCTGTACCAAGCGTTGGCAGTCATTAGGCTATTTCTCCCTGAAAAATCAATTTGGAGCAAATCAATCAAGCAATTTGTGGTGTGCCACTCCTGCATATAATAGTCATTTTGCTTGTGAAGTACCTCTGTTGCAATCAAGCAATGCACTCGTGCTAATATAAAAAGAAACTTTATTTCTAGCATTACTTTGGTGTAATAGGAGCTCTACGTCCAGACATACAGTAAAACAGACAGTCATTCCATAACTTTCCTTGACTCTGTCTGCTGTGATGTGTAGGGCTAATGGCCCCGATAATGATGCGGCTTGCTTTCCTTGAGGACGGACCTTATCCTGCACTGCAGCATTACCTTACGTACTCTCTATGGAGCTCACTTTCTGGCACTGTGCACCCCTGCAGCGCTGCACTGCGCATGCAAAACCTGACGAGCGACCACTATTTGGCAGGATACTCCAATGACCCACACAGCGCAAGCGCTGATGCCTTAATCCATTCACATTCATTTGGTTCTCACTATTTGGCAAACACGATTCCTGTTACTATCGCACAGGCCCCTTTTATCATAAAATAAACCATATAAATCTCCAACCAAACGATTATTTAGCATAAATAACAAATGAATACATCAAGTCCCGTTAGTACGCAACGAAATAAGCTAATTTCAAACAAATAAAGCTATGGCAACGCGCATTACTTCAACAACTTCACATAGCTGATAGCTAGCTTGCTAGTCAGCTGTCTTGCTTTGCTAGCTAGGCTGCTAGCAAGCCACTTAAACGTCATGTTTGACATTTAGCTAGCTAGCTATCCCAACAAATAAGATATTTTTGTCAACCTCAACAGCACCAAAAAATAACCTTGTTCACCAAAAGTGCCATGGTAGCTGTCGAAGTCTATGATCTGAGGCTAGTCCTACTTTTTATATGTGACAGACCTTACCAGCTGTAGCCCAGCCAGGAACAAGCTAAACTCATCACAACACTGAAGTCCGTCTGAGATTGGAGAAATCGCGAAAAGTGCACCTCACGTACTCCCAACAACACAAAAGGCAACTTCATAATCATTCACACCCATCCACAACAAAAGCGCGCAAAGGCAATCAGATAGAACTGTGTTTTCGCTTTGTTTTGCTTTATTAAAACTCACCTTTTCTCAATCTGTTCTTTGACCGGATCGGGGTTTCTCACAGAGACTTCTTTACATCCGGGTTACGGTTATGACAATTACGCGTGAACACGCCCCCCGAGTTCCGCCTCCAAAATCCCCTCACGCGTACAGGACGGGGGTCAGAGCAGGTAACCAAAAAAAAGAGTAAATTAAAACCTGTCATTTTCATATGCAAATAAATGTTTGTGTTTTTTATTTTCATTCAACAGAAAACATATATAAACATGGATGTTTATGGACATGTCAATTAGTTATATTGAATAGAGCTGTAACTCTGTAGGCTATTTTCAAATTAAGTGTGGTGCCGTGTCATCCAGCCAAACCTAAAGAAGAACAACCACTCTGGTCCAAATTGTCAGTGATACCCGACAAGCACTGTGCAACATGAGCACTGCCTAACTCTGAACCCAGCAGGAATAGTCTTTTGATGGGATCCCAAGTGGTTGAGCCATTTGTGGGGTTTGTTCCATGTGGGAACCAAAATCATACCTAGGTTTGAGCTGTGTCATTCACTGACACAGGCCAGGAGTCTGTAGAAGCAAAATACACTTGGTTTCCTTCTCTTGCATAAGGCGAGTTTCATTGTCCAGGGCTCCCTAACTACTTAACTCTTGGCTCCCTGTGACTCATCTTGGTGTCTATGTCAGACACTGTCAGGGAGATGCACCTATCATCCATTTGGAATTTACCCTCTTGGTGCGCTGTGGGACTTGTAGTGTGAAAAAATAACTACAGTCAGGGTATGTGTCTGTCAGAAGATGGTATTTGTTTTAGCCCCAGTATTCCTGTGCTAATACAGAGGACAGTGGGGTAATATGAGCCTAATATACCATTGGCAATTACGAAATTAAGGGTGAAAGAAAGGGAAAAATACAAAAAGAAATTATAATTTGAGTAGGGAGCCTGATACTTCAGCAGAACTGTTCATATTCCCCTATATACAATTATTCCTGGATTAAAGCCAGTAGTAATGAAACAGCAGGGGGCTTGCACCGGCTAATGAGAGAGAAAAGAATATTACAGTTCTTTATTTTCTCTGTAAACTCCTAATTGTTTCAATACCTGTAAAATAAATTGAACTTTGTTATTTCAAGTCTACACCACCGATTTTATGCTCATGTGTGATGTTTGAATCTTGTGTAGTCTGTAAGGTTAAAAAAATTGTGTTCCAGTGAAGAAATTATGGCAGAGCTAAAGAGTTACATTCAAATGTTAAACTAAAAGCTATACCAATAGCTCCCCAATCATGTGCTTGATTATTTCTTGACATCAATGGAATGACATTAAATGTTGCAGAGTTAGAGGCTTTCTAGTGTACTTGTTTTTTCTGTGAAAAATCCTGAGAAGAAAACCATAATATTACATGTTACTGGAACTGGAAAAGTTCTTAATTATGAACCATTATGCCTACGAGCAATAAGAGATAGAAATGAATGATAAGTTTATTTCTCTCCCTGGACCAATAATGCCTGGAACCAATATTGTCTGTGCTTTTACTTTTCTGAGGACTGCTGAACTGAGCACACTGTAGGTCAATGCTGTGATGTCTCTCAGGAACTAAGGCCCTTTTTTTAAATAACAAGAAATAGCTACATATGACTGTAAACCGAAGATCTGGTAATCCTAGTTTTAATTGAATTATAAATAAATAATCATTTGTTGGAGAGAACACACTGCTCTTTGGGGACTAACCGAGAGAAAGCAGAGGACTTTTAATTAAAGCTGCTGTGGCATCCACTGCCAATCTGACATAAAAGAGAAAACAGCCTCTGCATGAGGGGGGAGGCTGTGTTTGTGTGTTTGTGTGCGTATGTGCATGTGCATACAGTTTGTGTAATTTTTTTATTGTTAATATTTTGGGGTGTTGTTCATTTCAACGTTTATTACAAATTCAGCCACATATCATATATCAGATTTATTGGTCTTTGGAAACCTTCAGAGAGGAATAGGTTTACCTATATAAAGCAGAAAAATTACAGGCAGATGAAAAGGAGACACAAGTAATGATCTGGAATGAAAACCAACACAGAGAACACAAAGAACACAATGAAATAGAAAGAATAAAATCAGAGCAAGAGCCTCAAGAAGAGAATCTGGTGACACATTTTTGTCTGTTCTTTAATTAAGAGTTATTCATATAACTGTATGGTAATGATTTAGATGACAAAAACAAGGTTGCTGGGTGATCATCATCTGCTTGCATAGAAACACTCTCTCAATTATTCAATGTTTTCACAATACACCACATGTGATTAGAAAATATAGCCCATTGTTTGCTACTTCGCTTTTGTGAAAGAATGACAGCTGTGAAAAGCCACATATGATTAGTTCAACCTTTTATTTAGCAGTGCAACCAGGGAAGACCATATATGCAGGAGCTATGACAAATGCAAAACTGTAATCCACATTAATTACTTATTGATAATATGCACTTAGATCTCCTGTACAGGATGCTCATTATGTAACAACAGAGTAAGAACACAGGTAAAATGTACACTGACACTGTCTGCTACACAGGCGAAAGAAAGTATCATGGAGCCTTTAAATCGCATCAGGATTCTGAAACCCCACTCAACTCTGCCCTTAGTCAGAACAGGGTGTATGATAAAAAAATATATATAATACATATTCATTAAAGATGGGCATTCATTCGAGTGGTTTATCAGATTAGTGGCATATTCTATAAAAATAAAAATGATGAGGCTTTCTCTGCACTTCAGAGGCATAATCCAAATGCTCTATATTACTTTGAAACTTTATTATTGGCACTGTTGGCTTATCCACCCATCATGCCTTTCACATATTCTGTGAAGAGAAGGTAAAAGGTAAGGAGAGGATAAAAAATATAAGGCACTGCATGACAAAAAGGAAAAGTAAGGTGACATGATATAATTTCTGGGGACCCTCAGCTGGAGATCACAAGATACATAAATCAGAAATTTGATATTGCCAAAGTGGTTATCTTGATATAGGGACATACATAACTCATGATTTTTAATATTACTAAAATGGTTATCTTGAGATCAGAAGATGTGTATCTCAAAAATTTGACATTTTCAGAAGTTTGAGGAGCTCCTTTGAAGTCTAAGTTATTTATCTTTCCATTTTTTGTTGGAAATACTGACACACACACATTTTTGTTTCATACAGCATTTTTAGATTAAAAATAGTGTTTTGAAATACAACCACAACATTAACCAGTTTATCTGTCGGTTTTCACAAAGATGATTCCTTGAAAAAATTTGAACCATGTATGGTTCCATCTCAAAAGAAGACAAATGTTCACAGACATCCTGGAGAGACAGTTGTGGAGAACAGAGACAGAGAGTAATGAGAGTAGGTGTGGTCTAACAGTGAGTTTCATTATTTCAGTCCAGATTTCTCTTGGCAGAATTTTAAATACCAAAGATTCTCTTGCTTTTGCAAGGCATCCAAACAAGACCTGATGAAAGTTAGTACAACAACCATTAATTGAGCTGGCACACGAGACGTGCAAAGCAAGACAAGAGAACAAACAAATTAAAAATCTTAATGCTCTAATGAGTACATTTTTTCGCTCTTCAGTTTATGGGCAGATGTGGAGGGCTAAAACATATCAGATAGAGATACAGATACAGGGAAGGGTAGGGAGAAAAAGAGGGAAATAAAGACTGACAGGTTGTGATGAATACTGTAATGCGGGGCGTGATGCCCGGGGTGGCGGGGGTACAGGTGAGCTCTGAACCTACCCCGGCAACAATCACACGAAGCGGCCCTTCTTCCGCGGCGTGATTGAATCGCCCGTCTCCCTATAATTACTTCTGGGGTGTCAGGTGAAGGCACAGCTAATAAAGCCTGATGGGGGAGTATTGAATTTGCACTTCAATTAGAGTGCTTATAAGGTGTGGATTACAGGCAGAACTCAGGGGAGGCTGCTCACTCAATTACACACGCCCCACAGGAGAGGTGCCAACGCGAGACTGGGGGACTGATGGAGGGTCAGGATGGCGGCGAAAGAGGCGAATACAGGCCTTCTGTTTCGACCAATGTCCATTGCTATGTATGAAACAGCATCAATGACAATTTGAGCTAGAAAGTTCACTCTTGATGCAGAGATCATACATGAATCTTACAACATTACAGCAACAGAAGGTCTACTTGCCCACAACCTATATCCCCCTTGTGTTTACCAAAGGATTGCCTTCATTCTCACCACTGATTGAGGTTTGGAAGGAACAATCAGGCCTGGAAATGAAGCTGTGAGACCTTTTGGTGAAGCTTAGTTTGGGGGGGCTAAGAGAGGTCCATTACAGGTTAGTTCAAAATGGATGGTAATCCAATAAAAATAGCAAGCTTACTATGAATGTGGCTGTGGAGCTGTGACACTCAATGAGGGACAAAAAGCAATAATATTATCAATGACATAACCCAAAGAGCCTACATAGTACAGCATAGCATAGTATATCTAATTGTTAAATTTGAGACTAGAAAAGTGTGCTGCCAAGACTGAGCTAGTTCAAGCAGAACACAACAGGTAAACATGGAAAGCCTCTACTTAGAATTCTGAACGTGTTTAAGCCCCATAATACTCCTCCATAGTTGTAAAATATGTGGTTCCTCTACATGAATATTCATACTTTTTGGTCTTTCCCTGTCTTTCAATTCCTCTGCTCAACAATGCTCTCTGTAAGAAAAGCAGCAAAGTCCAAGAGGGCCATGGGTAGGGAAGAGTGACATGCTCAATGAAGAAATAAGACTTTGTGGGGAAAAGGGATCATACATCCTTAAGAAAGCATGGGCCGAGCAGGCTGAATCATAACATACTGAAATATAACATGCTGAAAGCAGACCGCCAAGTATTACTCTGGAGGAATGTGCCTGTTGAAGTGTTTATTTATCTATTCATTCCCCATTTCTGCCCTGTTTATAACATAATTCCCCTTCAAGTTGGAGAAGCTCTGGAATATCAGCACAGAAGAAAAACAATAACAATGCGTTGGGGTCCCCCGATAGTATGCTGATGGATTATGGGGAAGTAAGCAAATAACTTCATCCATTTAAAGGGGATTTGTCTGTTAGGCAGTGATAAAGGATAGAAGGCAGTCTTCATTCGAAAAGGAAAAGTGTGGAAGGACATGATCTGAAAGGAAAAACACTACTGCGACAAAACTGTTTTTCGTAACACATTTCTTGGCCACACTTAAGAAGACAGCATGAGATGACATGAATAATTTATTGTTAAACGTCCTTACATTGTAATTTTTGTCACTTAATTGCCAGTTGTGTTACATACTTTAAAAAGTGTCCTGTTTCACATACCCAGAAAAACAGGAGAAGTGAAAATACAGAGACGGAAATAAAACCGTGCAAGCACTGACAACTCCATTTAAGTGCAATTAGAATTTGTAATAAAACAGCTCTCTCTGTGCCGGAGAAGCTTACTGTTCTTTGTAAAACATTAAAACGTGACAGAAGAGGGTAATGTGCACAAATGATGAAAGTTCCCCTGTAACAAAACATTTTAAATCATGCTCCCATTCTGGCAAAGAAAAGGTTTCACTTGGCCACAGAGGGAGTAATTTGGACTCCAAACCTCTAAAAAAGAGAAACTTTCTGGACATATAACTTTTATAACCTAAACTTTTATCTCTCATGGCCCTTAATGCAAATTTTGAACTATCAGCTTTCTTAATGTGCCTTCTAACTAGATGATATGATTCATAATTTGAAGTGCAGTCAGGTAGTAATCAAAGTAATCAAGTAAGTTGGTCCTTTTCAGTGTCCTTGTATTTGACATTTGTAACTAGTTTCTTTACACAAGTGTATTGACAGAGGTTATGTACTACTGGTGCGTGATGCATTTACTACATGAAAAGTGTGATTGATTTATGAATGTCTTTTATCCTATTATTATTTGACTGAATACTTTTACTATTTCACTGTTGCTGACATTGATTGATTGTGAAGCACCAGGTACAGTTAATTCCTGTCAGACATGGCCATTAGAATTCCCATATTGCTGGCCATGCGTTTACCTTGATTGAAATTGACTGGGGAATTGCATGCGTTGCATTTGTGTTTTAAGAAACAGCTCATTATTATACAATTGTTGTTTAGCCATTCCAAATACCTCAACTTAAATCAATTAACCAGTGGGTTAATCAAACCACCTGTGTTTGTAAGCACACTCTGATGAAGGACTAAGCCATTAATATACACCACACTAAGTAAAAACTATGAAGTAATGAGCATGGGCTTGTCTTCTTTATTCTAAAATATTGACAAAAGTCTGTGAATATCAATGACATTGCAGCAGCCTATTGATGTGTTCATTGACATTCTTCCTAATACAGTTTCTGAGACTTACTGAGTTGAAATACAGTACCCGTCAAAATTTTGAACAGACCTGATTAAGATAATGGGAAACGTGCATTCAAAGACATTTTGATCTGAAGAATTGTATTTAAATGCTTGAAATTTGTTTCTTAGACAAATATAAGTAGTGAAGTTGATGCCTATGTATGAATTTTTTCCCAAAAAAATTAAATTTCTAAAATATTTTTAGGCTACTTTAAAAATCTAAAATATAAGTTAGTTTTGATTTGTTTAACACTTTTTTGGTCACTCCATTATTCCATTTGTGATATTTCATTGTTTTGATGTCATTATTGCTATTTTAAAATGTGGAAAATAGTAAAAATAAAGAAATAAAGGTGTGTCCAAACTTTTGACTGGTACTGTATATGTTGAATTTATTTGCTTATGCATGCTTCTAGGTACGCAACCGGCACGTAGATATGCACAATAATTCATCTTGTGCTTCAGGCCATGGGTCATTGGATCCAAATCTGAAATACAGCAATTATTAGACCTACAAGGATCGCTCCCATGTTGCGCGCCGCTCCCTCGTGCATTCAGCAGATTAACTGGAACATCTCCGCACCTTGGACGAAAAAGGCGGGAATCTGAGGGTGCGCTGTGCGGCTCTCAGCCATTACGGAAGATGGATGGAGGCCCCATGCGCTAGTGGCGCAGATTCTTCTCTTCGGGGGCTTCGCCGCTGTCAACACAAAGCGCCGCCACCGCCGCCTCGCGCGCAGGACTTCCCACAGGCCCCCGGAGGGATCTCTCACACACACGCTCGCATAATCACTTCAGACCGGGCTGCTTAGGCCGACACCTCCGCCGAGACTCACCAGCCAATCGCTGCGGGGCCGAATCAAACCACTGAAACAAACTGCAACGGGGAAACAAAGAAACCACGAGCAGAACAGAAGAAACGTAGCAAGTCTGCCCTTAACGTTCTCTCCTTTTCATGAGGGTCTTCTGATATGTATGATCAACCTACACAGGCTACATGCAGTATGTTTCTCCAGGGAAGGTTTCACTTTCTGCTTTATGATAACATAATAAGATTATAACTGGTGCCTACCGCTCAAGAACCTGTTGCCTTACTGCTTATGCAGCCCCACTCTACAGCAATCTCACCAAACTGACACTGATTGTGTACACCAAAGCGAGTGGAAAAAGTCTTCATTCCATCTCAGTTTGCTCTGGTTTTGTGCATAGATGTTAAATTCTGGAGGTCTGCAGAATTTCTGTTAGAGCTCTGAAATGATTATTTCAGTTTGCAGTCGCTTCATCATAATCACTTCTTCAGTCATTATTATACTGAGGAAACCCCTTGATGGCTATCCATTTCACTCGGCATTGTGTCTTGCTCACTTACCTGAGACTGTATTAAGGCAAGGAGAAAGCTACCATGGCCTTCAGAAACTCAAACTGGAAAATTGCTTTGAGGATTGAGGGTTTTTTTTTTCAAAGCATGCAATTAGAAATCAGCATGTAAAATTTGCTCATTCATAGAGTGCATCTTTCTTGGAATGCATGGCTCAGACTGCACAGAGGTCTACCTCACAGTGGAAACTCTAGCTCGCTCCTCTGTGTGCACCAGCACAAGGCTTCCTAACAGAACAGGCACAATATGCTTTTAACAGCAGTTATAAATCAGATCAACACATTTACATGAACAGACACCTAACTGTCTAACACCTAACACCCCACACCTAAAAGAGTGATAAATAAATGTAAATGAAAAAACGTATAATGAAATAACATATGTCAGGAAATGCTCAAAAGCACTCATGTATTGCTTAGAAATGTATTTTCCCATGAATTCACTCATGGGTTTATTTTATTCAAAAAGGCCCAAATACAGCATTTTCACACTATTTGAAATGTCACATCCGTGTTATATTATGTGAGGTAGGTGAGGAGGTTTCCAAAAATAGATTCCAAAAACTTGCCAGGCAACTTAATCAGCAAAGGCTTGAGATTTAAGTAGAAATTTCAATGCATGTTCTTATAACACAAAATGACCCATAGAAACCTGATTCCATCTGAAAACAGGATTCCAGGAAGATTAAATGCCTCTTGAAGGAGTGCATACAAAGACACATGCGCAAATTTGCCCCAAGAATAAACCCCCTGTGCTACAGAACGTGTCAGAATGCTGCTCTCTCACTTTCAATTAGTGCTACCCATTGGACAGCAGCCCAACTTTTCCAAATGAGGTCGCTGTGCATGAGGAGAGAGAAAGAGGGAGCGAGAGAGAGAGAGAGAGAAAGAGAGAGAGAGAGAGAGAGAGAGAGAGCAGCATGCGCTCTTGTTCATCCCGTCGATGAGCTTGAAGGGCTCACTCATGTACGTACTCCCATTAGTCTTGTGATCTGAGAGAAAAAAAAAACAGAGCAAGAGGCAATGAGAACTCATTCCCTTCCCAGAAAACATTTCAACTTCAGTTGAAAAGCTTCCTGGGATATTTTGAACAGTCACAAAGGACACTTGCTTGTTGACAAAGAGGCCGGGTTTTTAAACCTACTCTTGCATATTTCTCAAACCTAAGCATCTGCCTGAGGAAGAAGACGTGTAATTTAAACATGCCAATTAATGTGTGCGGGGGTTACTTTTGTATCCAAGATTATATCTCACTGGAGAAATATCCTGTTTCCTATTTCATTTTTCTCCCTGCGCCGGCTGTTGAAGCAGCCAGTTATTAATACCTGAATAAGATAGAAAAATAATAATAAGTGAAGGAGAAATATTTGAAGTGAAAGCAGCCTGGTCACAGCCCCAGCTATAGCGGTTATGTAACTGGAATTCTAATGGGTTAATAAAGGTTGGAATGCAAATTTCTGCATGGAGCGGATTCCATCTCACAAATTCTTATCTAGGGCAAGACGCTCGGGTTGATTCCTCAAGGCAACTGGCCCAATCCTGCCTTTGTTTCACCGGTTTGACGCAAACCAGCAGGAGAGCTTAGCGTTCCTCTGAATGGCAGAATGACCGAATGATGAAGGAGATGCAATGACGCTTATAAAATGAGAACCAAACATCAGCCCTGGTTGAATTACTCACAACCCAGCGATTGTTTTATGCGTAAGTTTTTGTTTGTAACAGCGCACTTACACTCTGGCACAAGTTTTTTTATATGCTTTGGCTAAACATTATAACAGCCAGTAGAATCGGGCTCTGGCCTTAGGCCCGGGAGTACAGAGCAATGACAATGCTGTGGACATTAATGATGCTATCGGCTTCCCAATGAGCTCTCATTAGGCTGCACCACTGCTGTGTAGAAGATAATGCAGACGCACACTCAATTGATCATCCATGGGTCTGAGAGTCACTGCTGGCAGCGGAATGTCATTTACATTTTTTAGAGAAGATATGAAGCTAAAACAGCAAATGCTTGTGAATGGTTTTCTTCATTAGCTACATGGTAAGGAAAATCTCAAATTAACAACTAATTGAGTAATGCACTAAATTTGCAGTTTGAAAAATCAACCCTTGAGTTCTCTTAGGCAGAAACACAGGGCCTGAATTTGCCATGCCTGGGGTGCTACCCATCAGCACAGACGTATGTGAACGGGTGTGTGTGTGTGTGTGTGTGTGTGTGTGTGTGTGTGTGTGTGTGTGGGATCAGGCAGGTGGGGTCATTGGGAGGTTGGTGGGTCATTTGGGAAGGTTTGGCTGAGGAAAGATCCAGAGATTTGCACTGCAGCCCTTTGTATGCATCATATGGCAGGTTCTCAACGATCTCAGATTCCCCAGGGTTTTATTGTAGCTTACAGAACAGACTGGAGTGTGAAACAGTGCAATATCCCCAGTCAGGGCTAGCACTGACACTCTCATTCCAGTTGTTACAACCTAGTGCCTTTGCCACCACTGTCTAGATATTTCCCTGATGTGACTTTTCTCAGTTGAAGCTGACATAGCAAAGAGACAAGATAATGTAAAACCTGATTACTATCAAAATGCTCCTCCAGGGTGGGTCTTACTTCAACCCTTCACCATGTGGAGGCTTTGAAAAGCCGGGCATCATCCTGAACATTCATTTCAAGTTGGTAAAGGAATCAGTGGACATTTCTCCTGTGTCAGACCGGAGACTCTGTTGTCAGAAAGTAATGGGGGCTGACATTTGTTTTGGATTTTTAGATTAATTACAGACCAATGATGAAATTTGTTTTTCGTTTAAGTATGCAAAAATTTGCCTGAGAGGTTGTGAGGATTCCCCTCAATTTAACTAAAGGGGGATGAGGGGGCATGTGAATTGGTTCATTCACCCATTAGAATGTGCACACACTCTGCATTACCCAGTGAAATCAGCCACAGCTATTTTAACTCAGTTCTGTGAACCGTGTGTGTTGCACAGCCTAACTGATGGCATGAAAATGTAAGACTAATTTGAAAAGCTCTTGATGATGAAGGAGACCTAAACTCAAAATACTCCACACTTTTTTTTTTTTTTTTTTTTTTTGCCTGTTTGTTCTACTCTACCGTTGTTCTGTATTTTCTTTTGTGTTTGATATATAATTCTTATTGTTATTATCTTATCATTGTTTATTCTGTTTACAATACTTACAGGAGGGATGCTACATCTAAACGCCATTGTTTGTAAACCAGTCCATTATTGCTAATGATGTCCATACCCTATTTTAACGTGTGTCTTGATTTTATTTCTGTATATGTATACATATCTCTGAAAAATCAATAAAATACCAGTCATAAAAAAAATACTCCACACTGCTAGCAAACTCAGTACTTTGTCCCTAAAAGGCCAAGACTCAATAGGCAATAGTGTCAAGGTGTACATGACACCAGGCATATGAGCTGAAAGTATTTTCTACACTGCAATACAAATGTTTGTAACAGCACCGGAAGTAAAATATTGTTTCACCTAAAACGTTAGCCTATATACATGGACCTGAAAGCTAAAGATGACTTTCAACCAACTGAGGCCTAATTTGGCTTCAAATTCATGAAGACATCAGCCAACTTATCCTATGAAAGAAATAATTTGGACTGAAACCAAAAATAAATCAAAAAATCCCTTGCTGGCATTGCCCATACCTGCTTAAAGAGACATTGTGAATCTTTCAGCAATGCATCTATTTTTATGCGAGATGAGACAAGAGGCTTCCAGCCACTAACTGTCCATTGCTGTAATCAATTCCCCTCAAAATGACACCAAGTCATATGATCAGGGGTGTCCTAAATGAGAAAGAGGAACTATCACTTGCCCTCAACTGCTCCCTTCAATTGAGTGTACACACATGTCCTTCATGTTGGTCTGATATCTCAATACATGCTACCACAGTGTGAGTGTGTGTGCGTGATTTGTGAATTTTATGAGAGTCCCATTCAACCACAGCTGCGCTGAAGCACCTCCTATTTTTAACCAAATTTACCACAAATGCAGTATCAAAACAGTGGTAACGTTGGGCTGAGTGATCTCTGTACATTAGAAGCAAACAGACAAATGAATTTGCTGCTGGTTTGCTCGGCTCAAAATAATATGAATCATGGTAATATTTATCTGGGTATCAATCAACACTTGTCAAGAGTTAGAACATCAAAACATTTTCTACCATGTACAGCTAGCCCACTGACTTCAATTATAAACAATGTAACATTTAAGTTCTGAAACCGGAAGATTATTGGGAGCAGGAGTTCCTTATTTAAAGTCAAATTTTGCTTCTTCAAAATTATTGAGCCATATTTCACCTCTAATATTGCTTCCTGTAGATTGATTTAATGTTTACCTCCATGCTGCTCCTTATTTTCCAAGCTGTGCTCAGCAGTAATGGGAAAAATCAGTGTGGGAGAGGACATGATTTTTATTTTAAATGTGTTAAAATCTACTTTCAGATTTGTGTTGGATGTTTATCAACACTATCAGCATTATGATAACAATGTGACTTCCAGACACCTCTGCTTCTGCGGTTCCCTCTGCTTCTGCGTTTTTTTGTTTTTTTTTTTGAACTCTTGTTTTATCACAAGGCAAGGTGCTGAAAAGACAAAAGATGACAATGAAGTGTGTCCCCAATCTGCTCCATGATAATACCTTTCCCTCCATCCTCATGTATATACTTACCTGACGTCAGAGGAAGCATGCATTGTTTGCTTACACTTCACTCATTCAACTGGATTGGGATGCAGCCTCTGTGTTAGGGTGTATGTCTTTGAGAGTCACGTCCTGTGTGAGTTAGAGGAAGGTCTACAGTCTAGGGGAAACAGATGAAGTACACTTTCCACTTGACAGTTTTAGGTTGGTCATTCACACACAATAATTAATGTAAATGCCTCCACACATACAGTAAAGAGTGCCTGAGAGAAAAGATGTTCATGTTTCTTCAGATCATATCAGTAATTCAGTGTTGGAAGTATTGTGAAGCTAATTTTGGGTGGCATCATAATTATGCATCTGATTAGAGGTCTTATTTCCCTATGAACATATGCCAATTTCACAAAACAAGAGGGTCTAATTACAAATCCTTAC
Organism: Megalops atlanticus; assembly: GCA_019176425.1. Taxonomy (NCBI): domain Eukaryota; kingdom Metazoa; phylum Chordata; class Actinopteri; order Elopiformes; family Megalopidae; genus Megalops; species Megalops atlanticus. The sequence continues at coordinate 16,481,023 of CM032893.1, forward strand.
ATTTTAGGAAATCTATAATGATTCTGTCACTGCAGTTCCTGACACAATAAAATAGTAATAGCAGTCTTTTTTCTCACTGACAGCTGACGCATGACCCTCCGTGCCAACAATTACTCCATCAATCTGTGGTTTATCACCAGGCTTAGTCAGGTGTATTGACCAAACTTACTCTGAAGAAATGAGCAGCCAGCAATTACTATTGCAAATCAATAAATAATTTCATAATCTCAGCAAAGACGAAACAACAAGACACACTTATGAAGTAGGCCTCGGTTCTTGTTACTTGCTCCCATCGTTCAGTTTTCACTGCAGGAATATGTGCCAGAAATAGTGATTGAATAATCAATCTCCTACCACAGAATACTGCATGTTCATAGAGAAATAACATCCGTCATGAGTAAATTAAATCAATGTTTACAGTAGTATTTCAACAGCTAACCAAGTGACACAAAACTTCTTGTCTGGGGACATTTAGGAAAGTCTGAAATTAAAACAGTTACATATTAACTTTCCAGAAAAGCTGGGGAAGTCTGTTTTCTTCATTTTCTTTTTACATATAAAGTATTTTTAGGTGTGTGTGAAACTGTCACTTAATGTATGCGGTCATGCTGCTTGTTATTGAGGACCCCCTTGAAAATGAGATGGTACATCTCAAGGGGTTATTCCTAATAAAGAATTTCCTATATTAGTTCAATTATACATCAGGAGGGACAATATTTTGATATCGCAAATACAAATGAAGGTCAGTTCCAAAGTTCAGTCAAACATTACCCCTCTCTACTGGTTTCAGGTTGTTTTAAGATGAATCCTGGAGTGATTATGTCACTCTCAGATGTTTCACATATAGTTCCAAACATCCAAACCACACTTATATCTTAATCAAACAGGCATATTATCTAAGTGAGAAAGTATTAGTTTCTATTTAGGCTGAAGTTAGTCCTCCAAACTAAAATGTAGGATGGATTTGCTCATAAATTACACCCTTGGTTACCATTTTCCTTGATTAGCAAATAATTTGATTAGCAAATAATTCTCATTATTAGGAAATAATTAAGTTAATTTATGCTAATGGGAGGGGTTTTTGTTGTTTTTTCATCCTTCCAAGAGCTCCCATGATAATGATATATTGCATCAGCACACCTCTTTGTTTACAAACTAGCACCACTCAGCTATAGTTTACATCCCATTATTATGAATAGGACCATCTTGTGTGACTGATTCTCTGTTCGTTATTGCACCATTGCTTTGTTTTTCCATTCCATTATATGTTCTATTATGATTTTGCATTGCTTTTCATTAATGTGCTTTGAGAAATGTCCTGGGACAATTCCATTGACAAAATCATTACATTAATTATTGTAATTTATTTTAATTTGGGAGCACTATTAGATGCCGTCTAATGGACGTAGTCTTTTATTTCTGTTCAGACACATACAACCTCTACCACTTGTATGTTTAGCAGCAATAGGAGACATTCCTTGTGTTTCACAGAAAGGAAGATAGCGAGTACGTATTTCAATATAACACATATGGTATCGGAGTCAACACATTTTTATGGATTTTCGCTTCTCACACTGACTGGACAAGGCTGACCTGTTTTCAAGTCTCTCACAAAGTTAATGAATGAATATCTTCATTTTTCTACTGCACCCTGTGTGAACCTAATAAACATCTGAAAATAATACATACAAAGGATAGAGCTATGAAACTGAATGAAATCTCAAAAATTACTGAATGACTTAAAGCACCTCTGTGTTTTTCATGAAAAAGTATCTCAGCATTGTTGAGATGTAGGAAAATGCCATCACTGAACAAGTTATTACAGACACATGACTCATGTACTGAGGTCTAAACCCCATTATTGAAATATATGAAATATATTAAAATAAATGCCACCCAATCCAGTAACTCAATGTGGAGTGTTAGACATAAAAGAAAGGAGGAGGTGCAAAACAAGCATGTGTGTAAGGGTTTAGATAAGCACAAGGTGGGCCAGCCAAAGGCCTGCTGGGATGCCAGTCGCCATTAAAGTAATGATAAAGTCAGAGGGCAATAACTAGCATTGGGATTAGACTTCCCGTAAAAGCCAAACACTGGAGAATCTGGGAATTTGTCATTACTATTGCTTCAGACATTTCAGCTATGGGCACCCTGTGGTGCACATCAGCACACTGAAACCTCAGGCAGACTACGTACAGTATGTTGCAGACTTAGGGTGTCTGTGACATGCAACCATCCAATCACTGGAATATACTGCACTTGGATTTATGAACCACAAAGAATGAATTCACATGTGAGCTACACAAGAAGATAGGATAACAACTTGGAGGGAGCAGACATATCCAGCGCCTTGGACAGTTCATTAAGTGTCAGAAGAGAAGCTCATTCCGAAAACTCTCTCCAAATTCCCAGTCTCCTGAGAGGCAGTCAACTGAGGACAACTTCAGGCGATTATTTCTTAGCAACAGATGCACAACAAAAAAGTACAGAAATCCTGAACTCATAATAGAATATTTTCTATAATAAAATAGTTTTAAAAAATTAAAATAATCCACAGTAATATTCTTGAAAGCTATCCATTTGAAACCAGTGTTTTAAAATTAAGAATTCATCCATTGTAAGAAATTCAGATTTTGGTGAGATTGGTATATTACATTTTGATTTCAAAATACATCAATTTAGGTCAAAAAGGTGCATTTTATGAGGGTTTGTTATCTACCCCTCATGCCTCAATTTGCCCCCACTTGTCGGGGGTAAACACAGTGGGCCGGCATTTGACAGAACACGCAAGGTGAGTGTGACCAGGGGGAAGACAGGTCTTAAATGTCAGGCCTGTCACTCGATATTAGATGTTAAAAAGCGTGGAGCTAGAGACACTTAGTAGTCCATCGCTGGGAGCACAGCGGCTACTCGAGACAAATCGCTTTTAATAACAGCACAATTCCGGCCAAATTGTTTAGCATTCTGGTAACGCGGAGGCACACGGTCGGCGCTGTCACTTGGCGGATTCACAGCACGCGTTCAACAAGCTATACCACTGGGGGAAGAGACACAACTCTCTGTCACCCTAATATAGACAACATTAATAAATGTAATAACAGCTGGAACTGTGCATCACATCACGTAGCTGTTGGGGGAGAGAGAACAATTCCTCAGAGTGGTGTTCTTTATGTAAGAGCACGGAACAGCTATGAGAGCTTGATATCTCAGGCTGTTATTATTAGAATTGCTCTCAGGCACTGGGTAATGGCTTCTGTGATTAGGTTTCACTAACCTGTTTCCTTGATGATAACAGTTAGATTAGCGCTAATGACAAAAAACAGAAGTGAAAGTAAGCCGGCTCTGTATGCTGCACCATTACGAAAAACAGCTATTTCCACACTGGAAAGACATATTTGATACAATGAGTGTTCGTACCTATTGTTTGGCTATTAATTAACATGTAATGTGATTTGATTTCTAGAAAAAAAAAATTAACAAATAAAATGTAGCTTTTGAAATGTAATTAATTATTTAGGTATATTACAGCCTATTAGATAATGGAGCAGGTGCAATGACTGTGCTGTAGTAGTTGCAGTTCCACATTAAAAGTGTCATCATAAACTGGGGCTGTGGCACATTGCCATAAAGAGTCTTGTACAGTGCTGTATTAGTGCTGCATTCATCAGTCATGCCTCCTAGCTCATATAGCACAGTGCAAGACTAATTACAGGCCCCATCAAGAGTGTCTGGAATATGAGTTCATGGTAGTGGAGCTCGAACTAACCCAAGAAATTAGGCTTCGCCAATGGATTGTATGTCTACCAATTCCTGCCCAGTGATGAATTATTAACTAAACAGATATATTCCTTGTGTTTATAGATGACTAGGTTTGTGGTTTTGAATTCATATTTATTTCCCAAACAAGCTTTAGGTGTATTGTGTCACAGCAAAAGACACAAAAGGTGAAGCATCAAAATATCAATCTTTGTCTTTTGAATCATTAAGCAGATATATAGTCTTTATAGATTTAAAACTGCTTGGAATCATGACTGTGCCAACTCTCAAATACCTAGCTATCCGACGACAGCATCATGACAGCCCTTTTCCCACAGTGAAATGACCAATGTCCGCTTTACTATGATAACTATCAAAATGCCACCATTAAATATTTTATGACACAAAATCTTGATTTATCAGGACAGAGCTCAAAAGCAGCTAATTAAAAACAAAGATTTTCTTCTGTCAGGGGTCTTTTTTTTTATCTTGTTCTGTTGTCTTTCTTATTTTAGTTTGTGAACCTGTGAGGGAACTGAAGACTATCCTTTATAAGTGCCTCTCTCATCCTGTGGGATTTCAATGATTTGTGTCTTCTCCATGCCCTATCATGGCCAACCATCAAACAGTATGTGTCACAATGTTGAATATTTATACTGTTCTTTACCTGAGTAATTCCTTTTAAATATGTACATTTGCCCAGATACATAGATAGATAGATAGATAGATAGATAGATAGATAGATAGATAGATACATAGATAGATAGATAGATAGAATGTTGCATCTATGGAATAATATGGAAAAATAGTTAACAATGATCTGGTCTACAGCGACATCTCCGTAAGCCTGCAGTGCCCGAAAAGCAGGGAATGGTGTGCATTATTGCGTACCGCCCTCTAGGGCCAGTATCTGGTAATTCACTTTTTCAGTTAAACAGAATGCAAGGGGACCTCCTTACCACATATATAAATATGCTGCAACAGCTCTAGGTCTCCCCTTAAGTGATACCTAACTATGTCTGACTCTGCCTGCCCTACCTGGTAATATCCAGCAAACCGGAGAAGAGGAACAAACAACAACAACAGCAAGAACTCGCAGAAGAGAAAGGAAAGTTTTCCCTGAAGTACTCATGAGCTGAGCAGCAGCTGGTGGGGAGGGCTCACCTGTCTCTGGCTCTCCCTCACTCTCCCGCTCTCCAGATGGAGTCCAGAGGTCTGTTCTGTTGCCCAGAGCTGCTATTCAGTCCATCCCCTCTGGGCCCAGCATGGAGATAAACAAGCTGGGGAACATGTGGACTGTGCCCTGAACTAACTAGACCAGCCATCGGGGTAATCTTCTAAAGGCCAGAGAGATCTACGGGCTATTGTTCCCACAAAATTCACATGGACAAATTAGGTACCACACAACATAGAAGTATATGTCCATTTTTATATATATATCCATAATTCAGTTCTAGATATGCACAATTAATCTGTGGACATTCACAATAACAATTTTCAATATCTGCAACTATCTGCTGTTGTTACAGGTAACAGTTTCATTATAGATTCCCACAATTGCCCTGTAGATGTCTACACCTTGCTTTACTGAAGCTGAATTATATGCATCTTTACATTGAATGTCATTTACAGTATATTAAGCTGAAATGCTGATGTTCTCAGTTGAACCACTTGTACATTGAACTGTATTACAGAATTGTGGATATCTGCAACAAGACTACTGATATCTGCAAGTCAATTGAAGATATCTAAAATGACTATTGCAGCTACCTTCAGTTTAAGTACATGCCTGTAAGTGAATTGCTGAGGTCTGCAAATCCATATCTGTATGATTTTAAGATATCTGTAAATCCATAATCAGTTTTCTTAAATCAAATAAAAATGTCAATATGAAGGGAATAATGTAGATATTCTGGCAAATGGATAAAATGTTCAGAACAAACATTTATTTAAAGAAATGACAAGCAGATTTGGGCAAAGTGCGGAGTTATTCAATACCTCTCTATTTTCATAACCAAAATGAAATGCATTGCAATATGCAGAGTTCCCAAGGTATTAACGATTAAATTTGCTGTATATTAATTTATCTGGCATAATCTAAAACAGACTCCACATACTCTACACATATTAGCTTGTCCGCAGCAAAGCCATAAAGCCAGTGAAAAATCACCAGACACATTAAGCATTAAACAGTAATCACACAGAAATTGTGCACCTTACAGTTTTACGGCTCAATAGCATGATCTTCAGCAGTTTGGTCAACTGGTTTTCAGTCAAGTCTGATTCTGCCTGAGCCAGCTTGCAATGACTCTCTGAATTAAATGAGAGGAGAACAAATGGAACGCTAATACAAATGATTAAAAATAGACACGAGAAAAAAAAATACTATTGGAAAATTGACTGTAGAGCTGCCTAGCACAGGGACAGGAGAAAAACATCCCTTGACAGGAAAGGCAAGGTTCTGTAAGGGGGTAATAATCTCTGGGGGTTCAAGGCTAAGACTGCCTCGATTCCAGACAGCAGAGAAGTCGATGCAGCTCAGCTCCATCTCACCTTGCACAGGAGTCAGTCAGTGCAGGAGACTGTGGGTGAGCCTGTTTTGAGAGCTGATTATGTTCAGATCTAAGCTGGGAAAGCCCGTAACCCCAACTCCACCTTTCCTTTTCTCACCCTAACAGCTGAATACACTGCATTGGGCTACTTTCATATCATGATGCTTTCTGTTTCCAATGAAGCTGACATCAAATTATCAATTATCAAAAATCTGATAAAGTAAGAAATCTGTGAATTGGGTGTGTTTAAACAGAATGCATCATTAAGCCCTGCAATACAGCTTATAATTTACTTGAATAGTGCAACACCAATATGGGAACACATAACAGTAAATATTAAACTTCTTTTTTTGTCAAGAAACAACAAATTACATAGAGAGATTTGCATCACATCATTCCTATTAAGCGGCTATAATAGGTTTCCTCATCGGCAGTTATGAATGTTTTACTTTATTTTTGTCAGTCAGTGGCATCTGAGATTTCACCATCTTGTCCAGTTAATCACATTACAGCCTTCTCACCCTTACTGCCAGCCTTCAAAACATTTTAATTTTAAAAGCTGTGCAAATATCTTATAAACTGTTCAAATATCCCAAACTCACAATGCACATGTTCACACACAACAACAGACAGATGCAGGGTCACCACAGGATCAAGGGAAGCTGTTGTGGGTAAATTAATCTCTTGACTATAATTTTGTCATGCTTCATTCCTGAATTCATTTCCCATGTCAGATCTTCAGTTATTTGCACCCCCCCGCCCACACACACACCTTATTTCCCTCCACTCTACACCATCCTCCAGATGGCTGCATCATACCCTCAGCAAACAGAATCCATTTAGATCTAACTAGCCAAAGTCGCACGGACATCAATCAATTATTCAAGCTGTCTATGAAATAATTTAGGAGTGTTTAAAGGCATATGATTAATACAATCCAATAACTACGTGCAAGAGCAGAATCGTTGTTGTATGTTTTAGATTCCACAGAGGTAGCTCCAGCTAAATTCTGGCTGTAAGAGGTCAGCCTTGCGTTGTGGGCATTTGATTGTTGATGTCAAAATTTGCCTTAAGCAAATTTCACTTTTTCTCAGAAAAAAAATGGAAAGTAATGTGATGGACCATATTCTGAAGATAACATTTTCAGATATTTACCCAAATTGGCTACAGTACCACTGTGGCATCTTGCTAGAACACTAATAAGCAGCTACTGCCCTGGAGGCAGAGTTCTGAGTTCAGTCTCACTTTGAAATTGATTGACATCTGGTAGACAAGATGAGTTGACTTCCTCTCAAATGATTTAATGAAGCAGTAAAGGCTTGACGAAGACGGAAAACTAGCTACTGCAGGACTAGCGTTGTCCACCCCTACAGAACAGAACTTCTCCAGTTCATGTTATAATGTAGGGCATACTCCTCAGCCTTCGCTAACACCCTGGTAATGGTGGCGAGGTGTAGAGTTCAGGAAGAACGTGCGACTCCACTGGCTTGCAAGTGGGCGTTAAGACAATAAAAGAAACAACGAAACCTCCATTGAGTGGTGGTGCACCTCACTGTTTAATAAAGAAATTGGTAGAATTACAAATAACGGCCCACTTTGTGGTTTCTGTCACAGTTCTTGCTGTACATGCAGTGATAAAAGAACAAGCAACGTCCCCCCAAAAGGGAATGAAGTGAAACTTCCCAACATTCCACACAGCTTTGCACCACTCTTTTAACAAGCAGAAACATTTGTTAAAATAAAGTCTTAAAGAGACATGGCAAAATAAAAGGGAAACCATTACACAATGAGGTCACATGAGAGCTGGATTTAAGGTAAGGAGAGGAAGGGACATTTACTGAGGCAGTTCCATTGTGTTCTGGGAATTAGAGAATTATTTGGAATTTGTTCGATTTTTGAAAAATTGCAGTTAAATGTGCCACTTCAAATGGTATGTCAATATCAGGGATACAAACAGTTAACAATTAGCATTTCAATGTTGTCTCTCTCATCCAGTTATCCCTGAATGGATTTCAATCTGTGAAAGAAATACAGTTTTCACCAGCTGAAAAGATCGAAACTCCACTTCTGGTAAAAGTAATATACTCATCACATTTTGCATTGGTCAAGACAAGTTGCGCAAGCACTGACAACCACTGACTGAAAGTAGGAGGAATCCATAGAGACTTGACATTTTCAACATATTATTGAGCCCGCTTATCATATGTCACAAAAGGGGAGTACAATAAGTCGTCTCTCAGACCAGGCAATTTGGAGAGTGGCGGAGAGAAGTGGGGGCTTGCGAGACAAAAGGGAAGAGTGTTGCCATGGATGGAGACATCGACGGTCGGCGCACTTCTTTCAGGGAGAGTTAATCAGCTGCTGACAGAGCCCACGCGTGTGGCACCCCAGGTAGGCACGGGTTTGAAGTTTAATGATGCCAGATGCCAGGGCTCAGTCGGTCTGCGGGGCGATAACGATCTGCCAGGCGCGTGGCACGGCGAAGGCTGCGCTGGCTTGTGGGAGGGGTCCGCGGGCCTGTCGTTAGCTGGGGACCCGGGCCGCCACAGAGGCGCGGCTCTCTTTGAAGAGTGGCACATTTCCATATTTCATTAAGGCGCTAACTGAAGAGCCCAGCCAGCTGTTCTATTTTCAGCTATTTAAATTCTGACCTGCTTTTCACCCATCAAAAAAAAGTATGATTAAAATGCAGATACCATGATCAGAACTTGGAGTTGTTAATGTTTGTTTGCTTTTGGGAACAGAAAGGTGTGCAGAGGGACTATCAGATGCCTTTAAAGTGCCCTGCTCATATTCTCTGCTTTGAGGAACACGAAGTCCCTGGTAAAGCAATAACGTAAATGTTGAAGTGTGAAAACGTACACCGTTTGACATTGGAAAGCATTGCCTACCTGCAGGAAGCAAGTGTGGGTGGAACATATAAAGCTCTTTACCATACAAGCTGGCACAATACAAACCTCATCATTTGCGGACATGTGGTGTTGCCACTCAAGAGGAAGGTGTATATAGCATTTACATTTACATTTATTCATTTGGCAGATGCTTTTATCCAAAGCGACTTACAAGTGAAGCAGAGTACAACACAAGCAAAAAGCCATGTAAGGAGTCAATAATATTAGATGTGCTGCATGACCAAGTTTCAATAGTTGGCCAAGCTATATCGATATACAGCAAGCTATATCGATAGCTAACTCTCTAGCAAATGACAACTATGATTCTGACAAGAACGTTTGTGTTACCTGAGGATAAATTGCAGATCTAACCCTCGTACTGTAACTCACAGACTGTATCAGTTTCTCATATTCTCGTGGTTGTCTCGTGCTCTGGCATTTTTTCCTTTAGGTATTAACATATACTCTCCATGCATTGCTTGCATGGTTGCACTTTCGACATCAAGAGCATAGCACACTGCTTAGTGCTTCCTAGGGGGACGTTTCAGTCCTGGAAAGAAACCAATGATTTTTTTTCAGTCCTGTGCATATGCACATGTGCAAGCCCAGACATGGCTTTATGCCTCCATTGTCATTAAACAGGAACCAAAGTCTGCTGAATTCATGGGTTCCAAAGCTAGTCTGTTAAACTGACAGTCGTAAATCTACATTACAAATAAGGGTGTGTCACACTAAACTGGATATCATTAGCTGAAAGGAATGACTCCTATTTTAGCACAGCACTGATTTTTGTTATGCGAATGTTGCAATGAAAGTCCCGCAATCTCACGCGCCTTGTTGCTTAACTTCAGTGCATTCACTAGCACCAGATAGACACAACTCAGATGGGATTTCATTAGCGCCCATGTACGCGAAGACATGACGACTCAACCACGGCGTGAATTCACGTGTCCACTCACACCGAGCCACGAGCTGCTTAAAAACAAACGTGGGACAGGGTCTTTCATTCCCCCTCCGGAGAATGCCGAAGGTGTGGTGCCAGCAGCGAGGCACTGAGCCAGCCACCGCTTCACCCTCGTGTGTGACAGGGGTCAATATTCATATCCGTTAGTGTCACCGCTGATTAAATGTGCATACCGTTTGCGCCACAGGCTTTTGATCTCCGACGCCCTCCAAACGGTCTCCGGGATCTCATTTTAATATTTCTCTCTCTAAGGAACACAAGGACACATTCCACACGCTCCGATACTGCAGGAGTGCCTGAGCAGTATTGCTCAGCACGCACCAAGCCGTGTTAATATACTGCAGTATCCTACATAGGAATTGCCTCTGTGGTATGACTGATTGAGCAAAGTGAAAGGAGAGGGTCCACAGAAAACATCGATATTATGCCAGTATATTTCCATCAGGCTTAAGACAGAAATAACGCTGCCAGGGGAGAAGGGGGGAGAGGGAGGAGAAGGCGTCAAGAGGGATGCATCTGTATGTAGTAACCTGATTGCCTTGGTTCACAGACCACCTTGTGAGAGATAAATGATATAAAGCTGATCAGGGAAAAACAATTATGAGATAGTGGAATAAGCATTAAAAAAACTACCTACTTACACAGCAACCAATCTACGTTCAAGCAGAACCAACGCATCACTGCACACCTTATTAAACAGCCATTTACCCCACCCCCAACACACACACACACACACACACACACACACACACACACACACACACAACCCCAATCCATTCCCACACAAAATCAAGGATTTTTAAAAAATCAGTCTGCCCCTTTTTCCACATAACTGTCCTCCCCTCTTAGAGTTGCTGGATATGGAACAATTCCAAATCGCATCAATCACAATGCCTTTCCAGTGGTCTTAAAATTAAAGAAACGAGTCATCCACCTAACAGAGGAAAGGAGCTTTCCCCCTAACCGCTGTTGTGTTAAATTTTGTTGTATTTCAGACCAGGGATGCTACCTGCATGACCCAGAGGAGACAATTTACAACAGAGCATGTCTCGGGTTCCTGCTCTCACGCTCATTATTTTCCCTGCATCTCCGGTGGTGCGGGCAGACAAAAGGCTGTGTCCACCTCCATGGGTCATGGGGGTGGTGCAGGGCAAACCCTGGGCAGGAGAACCAGCACCCGCAGAACACTTTTACCTCATTTGCCATTTGTTCACACAGAGGTTCAGGGCATCTCAAGATTGCCGACCGAGAGCTGTCAGCACCGACAATTGCTCTGTTCCTGATTCACACACCTGTCCTTGTAAAGGAAAAAGAACATAAAATGAAATGGGTATTCAATTAAAAGACTGTTAAAAATTCAGTTCTGTGATGTTCAATATTGTTCCTTAGGCCTTTACTAGCCTCCATTTGTTATAATCAGACAGCTTATTTTCCATGAACACTATACTATTTTATTATACAAAAAGCAAATGCTTTTCTTTTTTCAAATCTTATCGACCATCTTTTCCCTGGAGACAAAGCTTACTGTAACCTTTGCTGTGATGGGTAGTTTTAGCAGAGGTTTACTTTCAAGTGTAAAGGCATCCGTCCTTGACATTTTCATTGACATATTTACACATCTGACTTGAAATTCTCCAGACTGAGATTTACATTATGATCTCTTGACATTTATAGAGCAGGCAAATTCCCCTGAACTGCATGTCCAAGGATGAAGAGCATGTTTATGAATTCAAAAAGACCAAATTTTTAATTTATTGTGGCCTGACTGCATTTTGATTTGATGCTTGTAAGCTGCTCCCAACATGGAACTGTTGCTCAGAGATCTTACTGAACCAAATGATGGGTTCTCTGAGAGGGTCTCTGAAGAGGGTCACTTGTACAACACCTGATTTCGTAGTAATTTCCTTTTCTATCAAAATGTACAGAAGAGCTGGGAGCAACAGAGAAGTGATATCAACCTATTTGGAACTGAACTCTGTGCATCTGTGATTTTGATCTACATATGAAAGTCCCATGTGTGTGCCAAACAACACACTAGAGACACAACAGCACAGCATGTAGGTTGCCCACTGCCAGTAAATGGGCTAACTGCATACAAATAAGACACTGCAATGTGAAACCAAAAGAATTTTGGCTTGTGTAACAGCTCACAAACTAAACAAAATGCATCTGAATTTGTATGCGAACAAATTCACGTTCAATTGCATTTCTTGGATCTGAGACAGCCAAAATTAAGTTTGAAAAAGTACTGGATACAAAGTCCTTGCATCAAGTTACCTAGGTGCTAAAATGTCCCAATACTTTCTGCTGTCAGAAAAACTGCATTATGCAGATTTAATTACTACCTCCAGCAGAAAATGGAGTCTTTTTACAACGGAAAAACTAAATAAACTAATAAAACTTAAAAAAAAAAAAAAAAAAACACAAAAATTCCACAAAAGGCTAGGAATCTATTATAGGCCTATAACACATAGGGCATACTTCTGTCAAAAATTATTATATCCAATAGTAACAGCCACACACAATTTGCTTGCACCAAGAGGAGGTTGCCATCTTTATTTTATTGCTACAGACAACCATAGGTATTAAGGAAAAGGTAAACAGACATTTTATGTAAACAAAGCACAGTGGAGTGTCATAGGTTCAATTGTGCGGTTAGCTTGCATTTGTTGGGGTCATTTTTTTGGATCCTAATGACTGCAGGTCTGCTTTGGTCCGTTGGCAAGCAGAGCGATAGGTACTCTTAGAAGTCAGGCCCATTCTTCTTCAGCTTGCTGTAGTCTATGTTCACGGCGTAAAACTGCAATCAATTCAGAAAGCATCATCAGTAAATCTTGACTTTGTAACTATGGAGACTGAGCATGATAAAAAAAAATAAATAAATAAATAAAAATCAGCAACCATACTTCAACTGTGGGACACACACACTTCAGCAGAAACAAATGCATACAAGTCAAAAATAACAGTGGGCCAAAATCTAACTGCAAAATTTTCACAGAGATGTGTCATTCTGAACTATTCAGAATTCAGCTCAGTACCATATTAAAAATGAATACCTCTTGACCTGTACTAGCATCTTACATCCAAAACAGCACCCTGAATATTATGCTTCTCCCATGCGACTGAGGACTGAAGCAGGTCTAGTCCCCAGAAACCAGTCTTTCAAAACTTCAGTGATCAAATCCTACCCTTTGTGACCCATAATTGCATAACTAGGCCACATGGACTATGTTAGGTGAGATGCATTTGTAAAGGCATACAAAACAATATGTACAACAAATGCAAAACATGCAAGCGTAAATAACCTATTTTTATTTGACAACATTTAAACCATAAAAATGCATATGCATAAATTTACTTGTTTTTACCTTATTTTCCAGCAATAAGAACAAATAAAAACCTAACAAACAGTTCCTATCTTACCTGAGAGTATCATTCACATGGCATTCTGAATGCCTGTATTCACTTCCCAAGGAAGATCAAAATGACCTGACATCTTTTTTGGACCAAGGTAATCACAATAAACCTAAGAGCAAAATTTGTTCCAAGCTTAAATGTCAAATCAGATTACAGAATCCAAATCGGGATGCAAATAACTTGACTCCTATTTTGCAGTTTTGAAAGATGCCTTTTTGCTGTTAAAAAAAAATAAAACAGCACCCAACTAAATCTGATAACTTTTTTTTTTTTTTTTACACATAATGGCCTGCCTTAGGTGTAGTGCTCTGTCACATCACCCAGTGACAAGTCCATACCTTGTACTGATCAGTGGGGGCCATTTTGTTCCAAGGTTCAGGATTGTTCTTGCGGTCCCAGCTGCAAAACACCACAAGCACATCACTCACAGGCCTCTGCTCCAAGACCCAACTCCATCTCCACGCACCCCCAGCCGCCAAAGCAGAAACGGCACTGGAAAGGGGCAATGCTCAACGGGTAATGTGTCAGTGTTCTAGGGAGTCCCGATACATGAAATGGATCTCCAGAACACATCATGTGATGCAAACACACACTTACCAGACGTCCGGGTTGCGCAGGGCCAGACGAGCGAGGTACAACATGGACATTGTCGCACCACCACCGATGAAAACGAAGAGTGGAATCAACTGGTGTGACAGAGAGAGAGCTGACAGGTCACAAATTCAGTCCTCCACAGCACTATCAATCCCTGTAGCTAAATGTGCGTCAAGATCACAGAAGTTCAATCCAATGAGGGTTAAATACTATTTATTTTAAGAGAAATCTTGCAATCTCACTCTATTGATAAAACGAGATTCTATCATTTGACTAAAGTCACTCACAATTCTGTTTGCTAGTTAGCTGCAGAACCTATATATCCTAGTTAACCAACAGCTGTCTGACTTTGATAGCATCGCTATCTGATTTGAAGGATTAAATTCGATGCTCAGAAATGTTGCCGAAATTCAAACTAAAACTACCCGATATGGGTTTTCCTACCCATGTCTGCATTTTATCCCCGTTTGCTAACGTGCTATATCAATTTTACTCGGGCCTACCGAGCTAGCAAGTTTAGCATAATTGTTTAGCTAGCAGGCTAGCTCGCTGATCCTGTTCAACTGGGACATTAAACTTTTATTTAGTCTGCTTTTTTAATTTGTCACACAGGGAACAAAGATAGTACTAACTATCTTTGTGGCAAATGACAATGGTAGCTAGGTGTAAAAAGTTGTGAGGCTGAAACTGCTACCACTTTGTGATTATTCCATGCTATTTATCGGTAGCGTCAACTAAATTTATGATGAAATACCATCACTTGCTGATTCTAAAATGGCAGACTGGCAGATTTCTTTTACACAATTATTTGAAATTTGTTGTCCATGCACACATGTTTGTGGAAAAACATCAATAGGAAACTATTTCAAACGCCTCACTAATCTGCCAAATACATGGGATTCCCTGGATCATCGCCAGCCTGCTAAACATAGCTGCGTTAACGTTACAAACAACAGGAGGCCACTGCCCCACTTTTACTGCCGACGCTCTATCACCTACTTTGTCAATAAACCTTCCGGACCTTATCTGTACTTACTGCTGGATGGGTTCTGAGTTGCCGACTGATAGTAGACAGCATCCTGCTGCGGGTAGTACTTTCTTCTCCCAAAAGTGCACAGCAATAACTGGGTGAACCGTATCCCGTCCAAACTTGCAGCGTACCTCTGAATTTTGATTGAAACCTGGAAATCTGAGGGCCTTTATTTGGTGCCTATCAGATGATATTTTACCGGGTGTTCTTACTATGTTCCCAATATTCATGAGAAGAATGGCGTCCCAAATGTGCTTTTACTATGTAATTTTTTGCTTTTACAAACATATGTGGTGTGTTAGCTAGCTAAATTAAGAGTACAATTGTGTTTTCTTCAGGCAGTGAGAGGAACACCTAAAACTGGGGCGTTTAAGGTCGTACTATCATGACAGCAACGTTTGCTGCATTTGTATTCTTTCATACTTAACGTTTTATGTAATGGTTGCACTTTTTTCATTTCGCAACGATAATACCTGTTTCATTTATTGTTTTGCTGGCGACAGTGGCTTCTGAATTTAATTAAATATTGGCCTGCTTCATCGTGTTGCACTAAGGTGCATAATTGTCACGTATTGGGGGAATATAATGTCATGCTTAATTGTGTTTACTTATATATGTTGTTATACACATTTATATTTATTTTCTTGATTTTAGCCCCTATGTGCTTAAAAAACAAAAACGTATTGGAGGGGGTTAGGAGGACGATACGCGCTTCCACCTGTCCTTTTGAGTAAGCACTGGATCTGTGACAAGGATGGTCTGCGTCTGTGTGCGACCCCGTCCTGACTTCAGAAGAGACAAAATTATGCTTGGCCGAAATTTCATTTGGTCGCAGGGAAGTTATTCCTTAGTTTCATTCAATTCAACAGCCTACCATTTATTCTACGGGCCTGGTGGGCCTACTATACGCCTAGGGCGTACTCGCTTACCGTAGAGCCAGAGGGTATATAGGCCTGTTAGATTAATCGTACTGGTCTCATAGATATAGGAGGCTTTGGTACGGGAAGTCCGTGTTCACTGCTAAGCCGCACATCATGGAACCTTATGCCCGGAGAGTCCGTTTTAAAAGAAGGAAATTAGTTCATAGTACAGCCATGTAATACTAATCCCTGTCATGACGGCAAACAACTTGCCAAGACCTAAAACCATAGGCTATGCATTTCCACAACGAACGAAACACTATCTAGAAATGTCCGAATACATCAGATGCATCCGGTGCAGATTCCTTTATAATTTTCCAATACCGATTGCTCATAATTATAATAATTAAACAAATAATGCAATACATAAATAAATGTCCATGTAAATACAGTCTGAAATAAATTTTAAAATAATGAGCAATTATAGAAATTACATTTGCAATTAATATTTTTTTACACTGTGAACGTTAATATATTACTTTCTATATTAATTCCTGTCGACAATTATTTATTTACCAGTTTATTATTTTTAACATGTATTCATTTATTTACCATCATCTATACTTACTAATCTGTTTTTATATATAAATTTTAATTTTAACACGTTAATCCATTAACGTTCCACTTCTCAACAGCACTGCACGCACGCACTCCGTATTAGCATTCGCGCCAATCTAGTGCATGTTTTGCAAAAAGAATAAAAATTATCACCTACAGTAGGTATTTCCATTTGCCCTTCGATTTTGAATGTAGCGACTGTGGATAAAATACACTTTTTAATGTGTATAGTAATGAATCAATGAACATTTGCATCAGCTTCATAAGGAGTTGTCGTAACACAGATACATAACAATGCCAAGTTTAAATTCAAAGGAAAACGGAGCCAGTAGATACAGATCCGTGCGTTGACCTGTTGGGAAACTGAGATCTGCATGGGGGGCCACGCGCAGTATCAATAAACTGCTAGAATGAGTGTTGGAATAACCATAAAATGTTTGAATGTAATATTATCTTGGGTTTATTATATTGGTCTGCGGATATTGCATGTATTAGTGTAGTCAGGGATGTCAGTTTATGGTTTGCTAAGATGCTTTCTGAAGATGACGCTGATGGCAGATAGACGCAGACCTTTCATAAGTAGCAAAACCATAGCCACGTAAAATGCCAAGTTCGATCTACATCAGTGGCTACCAACTTCTGTCCTGTTTTTAGTAATCCATCTCCTCTCATTCAGAAGTATGACACGACAAATTCCTGTGATTATGATTTATCACTGTGTATCCCAATCTCAGAATGATCCATGCAGCAACTGTGCCGCAGTGAGATCATTTCAAATTACTCCCCACTCCTCTTTAGTAATGCTGATCGCTGATCAGTCTTTAGCAAATGAACACTTAGCATGACATCACAACAATGCACTTAAGCTGCCAGGGGAGGTGATCACAAGTGAAATGCTCACTTTCTGAGCATTGATCACAGACTAATACTGCTGAGGGAAATAGGGAGTGAAGGAGTAGTTTGTAATGCAACCAATATTCGTACCACTGATGATTTCCCTGTAAAAGCTACCACTAACCTTTGTAGTTTGTGAAAGTCAATCACTGTATTTAACTGATCTATCAGGCCTGCCTCTTTCAGCCATGCACAATGTTGACAACCGTGTTGTTAATTGAGATAACTACCCATGGACTACCCCTTCAGGTGAGCTGTTGCTTCTTGCCCACTGCAAGATGAGGTGTTGCTTGTTGACTACTTGTCCCTTATTTTCCCAATCAATCAAGCCCAAATAAAGCACATCATGAGTATGACATAGAAATGCTTACTGCACATCGATTTAACAGGCGAATCACCCACTGCTTCTGATTGCTGGGCCTTTATGCACATATTATCCCAGATTACAGCACGGTTTTCACCTGACATATTGTCAATTTGGACGTGCGGCTGGTAAGCGCGGCTATCGCTGTTTCAGCCCGGACGCCCTCAGGGCTGCTTGTTCAAACAGTGAACTGGGAAATCTTGTTTGCTGTGCTGACGGCGTATCTCAGCCCGTCCTTTAATCATATTGCTTTCCCAATGCCCAGAGATGTTTGTTTCCTCAAATTCATTTTCGTACAGAATTGAGCATTAACCTTTCAGGAGAGTTTTTTTGAAAAGGAGACAGTGATGACATCACCGCTGTGCCACCAGTGAGAGCAGCAGAGCGCCTCTGTTGAGAATCATTTAACTGGTTGTGGCTGGGTTATGCAAGTTCTTTTCATTCTGTTGATTCTGACAGCAAGCCCCCAGGGGCTGCTGAGACAAGAACAGCCTTGCTTTTCCACATCTTCCACAAAGGAGACATTTTATACTATTAAATCTACAGACTCACATACACAGACCCCTCAGGCATGGCTGTAATCATCTTTCATTTTATTTGGGTTTTGCCCGGTAAGAAGGGCACACATGATGCTGGCAAAACTACACCTTTTGGCAGACACTTAGGGGTTGTTCTTCCTTAAATGCAGATATATGTATAAACAACCAGGCTGTTTTGTACAGTAAAATAGACTTCCCTTTTTGTTTTCCTTTTTTCCACCATCTCAAACACAAAATACCATTAACTATAATGGGTCAGTGTGGTTACAGAGGGTAACAGAAAAAGGAATAACACAAAATATATAAAGGATGTACTCATATCAAGAACACCCATATCACATAATTAGATTTCAGGTCTATTTCATGATTTGATATAAACAAACTAACAACCTCTGAAAATTCTCTCCTGGGATAGGAATGGAGGTATGTATATCATTACAGTATGTACATATGTAAACTAAGTGCAAAGTATACTTTTGTATCAGCTGCAGTTCATTTAGAATTTTGTGCATTTCTCAAAACTTGCATTAAATGCTCTGAATATAGGGGTGGAAATGCAAATTTGCTATGGACAAACTGGAGTTTTGTGGAAAACAACAGGAGAATTTAAAAAGGAAAGGCATTTGATAGAGGAGAGTTCAGCTGGCGAAACGTCACAAAAATGCTGATGGAAAGTCTGGTCGGAAGCTGGTTTGCACATACACTTGGGTTGTGTTGAAAGTGGGTTGTAACTCAGAGGCTTGGGTACAGAGTATTGTGAAATGATTTGCCAACTAAGCTCACCCCAGGTGCGACACCTGAAATGTGTCCCCCTTCCCTTTTACAGCCTCACATCCAAAAGGTCTTGTTGCTTTTAAAATGAGAGTGTGGTATTGATAAACCTGCTGAGGAAGCAGAGTACCATGTGATAAAGAACGGTGTGGAGACTGCTACAAACAGCACGCCTACACCGTTTTCAAGTCATAAAGGCTGGTAAAACTGCAAGCAATGAAGAGATTTTGGAGTTCCTTCTTCACCAGGGATTTGGAAATCCAGAAACTGCTGAGACTGGATGGTTCTGTGTTGGAGTGTCTCCACTGTAGTGGAGAGATAGGAGAGACAGGTTCTGAGGTGAATGTCTGTCTCTGTCCAGCTGCCACTTTGACCACTGCACTACTCAGGTGCACACAGTTGTAGGGCCCCTGAGCAGCTCAGTGTGTCGTCTTCCTGGGTGCTTTCCCATATTTTGCATCCAGTCCCAGACCTTAAAAAAAACCACATAGATATACGATGGATCAGGGTTAAGTACATACAGCAAAAGTAATGTTCCAAGTTTCTTGCGCAATCAGGTCATTGCTGAAGGCTTAAGTAACTATAGGGAGGAGCCCATTGCCACAGGTGGGGCTCTAGCTGTTGTAACTTACCCAAGAAGACGAGAACAGTGCCAACCCACTGCATGGTAGTGATGACGTTGCCGAAGAGGAGGACCGAGCCCAGGATTGTGAAGAACTTCCGCGTGGTGGTGATGATGGAGCAGGTGAGCGGGCCGAAGTACACCACCGTCATGAAGATGAAAGTCTGGGAGGGGAAGAGAGGCAAATCACTGCAGCAGCTTTGGGTCACTGTGCGTTCAAGAGTGGGACACTTCAGAAGTCGCAACAGACAACGGAGGGAGACAAACCATCTAGACACATTTAAAAGTTAGCTACTGAAGCAAAAGTCACTGAACTCTGCCTGCATGCCAGAGCAAACTAAAATCCAAACACTGATTGCAGCAGAGTATGACTCGGTCCACTCTGAGAAAATGCATGCGCTCATATGTTATAATTGAACAGGGTATTTTAAAAATCCCTACGCATACAAACATGCAACTACCCACACACACAAACACACACCCACACATGCATGCACTCTTTCACCACAGACCTACCTGACCCAAGGCGCTGGTGAGACCGAACAGCATGATGTTGTAGATGATGCTTGGATAGCGGTCAGTGAAGCTCAGGAACTCCCACACTTCCCCGGTCCACAGCACTCCTGAGACGAGGAGAGGAGAGAGTGACGAGGAAGAGATGGGAGACAGATTATTTAATCACGAGCGAAATGTGAAGAACTCTCGACTTGCAGATCCTTACTGCATGTCAGAGTGCAGCAGCAGAGGGCCAGATGTGACCATTTAAAAATCATTTATCGGTAGCAATGCGGTGTGGTGAGAAGGGAGCTCAGCTCAATGGGAAATTGCTCAGGCAAGGAATTTAACCTGAATTGCATCAATAAGGCATCAATCTGCACAAATGAGATAATGTATAAAATGTGAGCCACATTAGCTATGGAAGTTACCCTGGGGTAAGGGCATGTTAAGCAAATAAATCATTTAAGAGAGAAAAGGACATTAGGAGAGCACAGTTTTGACTTGCAGAATCACTACTAAAGTGTCCTGCATTAGAATACATGAAATAAAGTAAGATCAACTGAAATATTTACAGCCGTAATGATCTATGGTCCAAAGGTTTGTGAAGATATACTATAGGTTCTGTGAATCAAGGCCACAAAGTCCCCCTCACTGCCAAAGGTTGTACGCCACTACCCATACAAAGAACAAATTCCCTTTTGGCCAATGAGACACAGGAAAATACATATCCAATACAGCTGTAGTTCTTCTCAGAGAGAGAGCCGAGAAAAACATGCTGAGATGTTTGTTGATACAGGAATAAAAGCCTTCTTTTGAAAGACCTAAAGTACTGATAATTTGTGCTCTGTTATGACAATTTAATTTATATGTTGTTTTTTCAGTGAGACGTTAGGAGTACATTTTTGCATTTTCTGAGCATATCAGATCAGAGGCCTCATAAACCATATTTTCAAGTGCCAAACAGATAAATATGCATGTTATTAAGAGCAATTTATTAAGATCAGAATTATCTCTGCTGCAGAAAATGAACTATTACCAAGTGAATTATGTATTTACAAAAGCAGGGATTACGTTTAAAAATACTCATTTTAGCCCAAATCCACAGCAATACAAAGGCTCCCCCTAGTGGTGTTCTCCTTCACTCTTTTCTTGGAGAAAGTAATTGAAAATATTGGAAGTACCTTGTAATAAACTCTACAGTAAATCCTCTAATTAAGCCCAGTGATAAAATCAGGAGAAAACAGCAATTCCACTGCTACACAGCCATGCCATATCACATTAATACCACCCTGTTTTCTCCTCCTGTCTGATGGCTCAATCAGGTGGGACTGGGATTACTTAGTATTTGGATGTGGGACCTCCTGAGAAAACTAGGCTACTGCTTCAGACGGTGTTGGTGGCACAGTAGGGGGCCATCTTTCCAATGGGCCGAGTAGAAACCTCATGCCTCTGTGCAGTGATGGGACACTGTGCTGCAAGAGCAGCCATTTTCCAGATGAGACATTACATTACACTAAGGCCCTGACTCACTGTGATCTTTTAAAAGGCCATGGTGCATATGAAGAAAGTAGTGCCAAACTAGCTTGCTTATCCTGAATACCTAATTACAGCCCCTTCATCTTATTGGTTGTACAATCCCTTGCATTCCTTACCTGCCTTACTTCACCAGGTTGTCACTATAGAGAAACAAAGCCTCAGTTCATTTTCTTGTTTAATATTTAATAAATAAATAAATTCATCACGTATGAGATCAGGGGTGGTTACAAGTCCAGGCGAAATAGCAGCCAGTCAGGAGCTATGTTAGGCCTCTGTGATGTGGTGCATGGGGACGATAACCAGTGAGCACAGCTAACATGTTATGTGAGTGAGACGACAGACAGACAGCAAGGCAGGTTACTCACCCATCCCCAGCACCAGGGTGGACCAAAGGTTGATGTTGAGCATCATGTGGTTGGGGCTGGTCTGATAGCGGCCCCGCATGTGGTCCTGAGCCACACCCGTCAGCCCATCCAGAGTCAGGGACAGTAGCTGAAACACACCAGGGATAGACGGTCACACAGAGCATCACCCAGGATGAGCGGGGTTTACAGTCACACAGTGCCATGTGGAAAGAGGTTTACTATCACACTGTGGAGTGTACAGAGAGGTTTACTACCACACTGTAGAGGAGAGAGAAGGGTTTACAACTACAGTGTTAAGTAGAGAGACAGGTTCACAGTCACAAATAGTTACAGGTATGCCATCACCGTTTAGACAGAGAAAGACGTTTACAGTCACACGATATATATATAAATATAGTGCATATAAAGAGTCAGGGTTAAAATCAAACACTGTAATATATGTATGTATGTGTGTGTGTGTGTGTGTGTGTGTGTGTGTGTATAGAGAGAGGGAGAGAGAGAGAAAGAGTGTCAGAGTGTCAGACAGATTTAAAGCTTCACACAGGCAGGAACACTAACACAGATACAAACAGGAACACAATCAACAGTAAAAAATACAGAGTTGTAATCACACTGAAATATAAAGGTGACAGACAAAAAGCCTCTAATAGAATAAAGTAGGAGAACCTATGTGCTGTCAGAGAAGCATACCAGCAGCATTTCCCCAAAGCCAAACAGGTGCTCTTCCGTGGTGGCCGCCCCCTTATTGGGCTTATACAGGAAGATGGCCACCCCACTCACAATCAGCAGAACACACAGGTACTTGGCCAGTGGGTACTTCTTCCTCAGTATCGTCACACCCAGGATCATAACTGTGGAAACAAGCAGGAAAGGTATCAGCAGCGCACGCAGCAGGGGCAGATAAATCAGCAGCGCACACAGTAGAGCGACAGGGAACAGCAGTGAAGTATCTAAAATGATGAGGAACAGAGATTACATCAGCACAAGAACAAAAAATGCAAGTCAGTGTAAACCTGGAGGATACTCAGATTAACCTGCCATCACTACCTGAATTTTATATTATATTAATATAATAATACCTGACATATACATTTTATACATAAAATTAATATGCAATCAACAAGGGTGATTCTTGAGCATTTATTTATATCCTGGAGGTCTGAGCAGTCTTCCTTTACCTCTAAATTAAATTAGATCAGGGGGACAACTCAGCAGTCATTGATAATCGCTTTCTTCTAGGCCACTAGCATGTGACTGATTAAGAGAAAAGAATTTAACAGAAGCAAATGTCATTTAATTTGCTCACAACAGACCATTTATTTCTGAGATGCAGGTCTAACAGTGTCTAATGGCTTATTGAAGACAGACATTAAAATCCTCCAAGGTTATATATGATCAATAAACTGGTGAAGATGGATCTGACAGTAGTTTAAGGCAGAAAAAGAGCCTGTACAATCTCACTGATCAATAACCCATGTAAAATCTTCTGTCTAAATGGGATGAGCGCCAGAGCTGTGCACTAGAATGGCAAAGTGCTTAGGGAACCGAGCTGGCTGCAGATTCAAAAGCCATTGCTGTACCCTTGAGTATGGTACTTAACCCAAAGAGCGCCATCCACTAACTTGCTGTGTAAGTGGCTAATATGTACAACAAAGACTATGTAGGTCAGCCCCAATATGGGCATCTGCTCTGAAAATAATAATACATAAAAAAGCAGGTGCATGAAATGTCTATGCCTCAGTGTCACCCCGCACAGAGAGAGCCTTTAAAGTTAAATTAGCTGGTGGCATTTGGAAACTAAGCCGCTTCTGCTGTCAGAACTGAAAGGGTTAACCTCTGAAAGGACAGAACAGAGAGGAGCCTATCACAGAAAAGGCCAGTGCAGAGCCAGGAGGTGTATGGTAACAAGGCACTCGGGCTTGTATTGGTCACACTACACCAGGGCCCCACTGTATGTGACGATGATGATGAAGTGTGTGCCAGCTCCCTTTGCACAGCGTGCTGTCTGCCTCAGGGCCCGGAGAAGCGAGCTCACCTACCTGGGATGGGTTTACAGGACTTCCCCAACACCTGGAACAACAGAGCACAGAGTAAAGATGAGAATATGCATGCAATCCTATGCATGCATGCTAAGAGCCCATACAGAAATAAATTCTTTCCTGAATTCTGGGAAGAGGTCAGCTGCATAAAACAGGGTGTTAAGGCAAACAGGCCGGGAAAGCCCCAGGGAGCCACCTTGATGAATCTAGCCTGATTGACACCGCCCCATCTGTGACGATGTGTGTTGCGACCCAATACACCGGTTTGCATTTCAGCTGATGGAGTTTAACCTACTGCTCTCAACTGCCACTGACCCCAGAAGATCTTCAGTATTCAACTCTACTGGTAGCACCTACACACTATACTGGATTTGTTTGTATAAAACAGCGAGATTGTTTGCCAAATCTGTGCAGTTGTTTGCTGGGGAGGAAGAAATTCTGGTGCTTGTGCTTGCTTTATTCCTGTTTTGGACAGACCACAACAAAAGTATCACAGGAAAAGATGCTGTTGCTTACAGTAACAGACATAAAATGTTCTCGTGTGAACTCTGTGAACAAGACTGCTGTCTCACTAGCATTGAAAAACCTTTTCTGGCTATGGTACTTCACATAGGATAAGAACAGCTTGCAGTTACCACTAAACTACTTTCATATCTGAGGTCTGCCAACATATCTGGCCCAGGATTGCTGTAGAAAGGCCTTCAGTATTGCTGACCTACAGTTAAGGAGAGTCAATAGAAACCTGGAGCACAACACTGGGGCAGCCTGGACTATGGCGGAGGAGATAAGAGAAGAACCAGAGGCAAGCACGGAGGCACAGACAGAGATAGACACACAGGAGGGTAGGTCAGACAGTGAAAAGGACAGATTTGAGAGGATCAGGAAACAGCAATGTGGTGAAACGACAGCTGCAGACAGACGGACACTGCATTCGCGTGGGCGGAGCAGACCTGTGTCGGGTAATTGACGTACTGCAGAGCTGAGTTGCTCGACACCATGGCGCCCAGGTAGGAGAGGGAGCACACACCGTAGAGCCAGCTCCGAGTGTGATCAGGCCTGGGCTTCTCAAAGAACTGAATTACTGAGGGGGAGACGGAAACAACAGAAACAGCATTTCACAGAGACTGAAAAGGACACTTAAGGCTGGTCTCTAAAGAAAATCTGTAGTTTAAGTTCAAGTTGCAGCTGGATATACCTTACAGTTATTGTTTTACATGTATATCCAGCTGCAACTTGCAATCAATTTGAACCTTTCTAGGAAACCTCATAAATATTTAGCAATTCACCCAAGGGAAAAAGTTTTAATATAGCAAGTAAATTAAACAGGTGTAACTCAATGGCTCTCACAAAGCTGACTGGTAAATGCTTAGTGTGTCAAATGAACCACTGTCCCTGTTTTCTACACTCTCACAGAACAATTCCAGGTGCTTTTAAAAGCTGGAGAATTTACTACCAAGTAAAAATGACACTACCAAGTTTTTTTAATGACAGCTGAACCTTCACAGGACACAGATGATGCGTGACATGGTGATCTGAGCTCAAACGTTTGCTTATATAACCGATCTTTTACCACAGTCAAAGGCACAACGACTCTCTCTTGATGTAATTTACTCACAGAGCTTGGCGAAGGCAGCGTTGATGATACACTGGATGAAGACCAGGGTGGTGGCATACTTGAACTTCTCCTTCTTGTCCCCCTCTCCATACTGGCCCCTTGTTCTAGATAGACACACAATCAAAATAAGAGACAACCTTGACTGACCAGCCCAAAAGACTACCTGCACACCAATACACTTGTTTGCCTTGGTTACAGTTGAACTGCTAATAATTTCCATTCAATGAAAACAAACCATTATTGTTTCATTCAAGATACTATATATTTGCATGTTGTGAAACACAGAGAAATCTACGATATGACTGTTCTAGATTGCGAAATGGGAGCAGTCCTCAGTAAGTTACAGATAACCACTGGCACCAACGAATAACATATGTTACTGTCCATATGTTTATGTCCATAATATTCTAACGGATAATTTCACTGGCTACAGGTGCAAATTTTACGAAATGAGCAACAGACCTAAGTTTCTTTCACGACCACGATAAAACCCTGGCGATTTACTGTATTTTCTGCACTTTGCAGCTTTAAGTCTACACTACAGCACAGTATGCAGTAGTGTTGACGTTGGCAAACATGTTCGTGCAGTTTGACTTGTTCGTCACGTCTGTGTAACGGGACACTACATTGAGACAGTTTAGAATTGTGCATAGCTTATTATCGGATGTTTTAAACCGCTCAAAAAACTACACACGCTGAAATAACAACCTACATCGGTGAGTAGCTTCATTAATGTCAAGTTCGGCCGTTTTCATGTCTGTCTGATGTATTTTTTAAGATGGGTGTTCCGCAACTGTCCTTATATGGTTTGACATATCAGGACTAAAATGTGAGAGTGCAAGTATTACATCTAAGCGTGTAGTTCACGTTTTAAAACGAAGGCACAGTTTCCAGCTATCTGGAAGGAAAAAAGCTACTTCTCAGAGGTTAACCACAACACGCTGCAGGAGGTGTAGTTTAAAAGTGTACTTAAACAACAGGTACTGTAATACTGAGATTCTAACTCAATAGGTGCTGTAATACTGAGATTCTAACTCCGAAGAACACAGACAAAATAGTAGCTATCTAGCCAATCTGAGAACTAGCCAGTTGGCTAGCTGAGATGTTGAACCAAATATTTTTGGCAAATTCATCTTTATTAGTAAAGCCACTGGCCGCTTTATATTGCATGCTAACTAGCCTACATATTGAGGTGAGGAGAAAAAATGAAAATTTAGGAAATCATGCACTCCATATGTCTTACATGGTCTCCTGTAGTATGCCATAGTAAAAATAGCAAACAAAGACTCCAAGAAAGCAGGAGATGAATCGGACTCGTTCGTTCTCAAACAGCGACGCCTTCCCAGAGCCCTTCCCCGCGGCCATGCTGTCTCCCAACAGAGCAGGTATGGACACGGACACCGTCCCGCTCCCCGGACTCCTCGCTCCTGCCTCTCGCTCCACTCTCCCAGCCGTCACAAACCCGGAAATGGTGGCGTCGTCACCCCAATAGGGGGTTGCTGCTTCGTCTCTGTTACTGGGATTCCTGTCTGCTGAGTTCTGAGGCCCTACAAATGTTGATTAGCAGCCCCACATGGATGTCTTAGTTACCTAGCTCACCTATCTGTGCAACTGAATGATACCTTGAGATTTGCTCGCTTTGCCACTCTCTTAGCACAAGATAGCTAACGTTAGCTAAATCTTGAATTCTTTGCTTTCCCGCTTACTACAGTAGCGGGTTAGATAACATTTCCTAGATGCAGGGGTAGACGTGAACACTCAGGGTAGTTTCCCAGTCCTTTTGTACAGCCGAGAAGTGTTGTCCATGGCATTCTTCAGTTTCGTTTACATCATTCTGTCATGCTCGCCGTCCCAGCTGTCAGATGCACCCCCTTCCCCAAACCAAGGCTTTTGGTACAACCATCCCGCTCTCTCTCTTCCCGGTGGAGGCTAAAGTAGCTTTGTGTTGTCATACAGCGGAATGCGGCGTCAGTGTTGACACTAGAGGTCTCGGACCGAAGAGCTCCTAGGACTCTATTGGATTTGCCTGAATTTTTCCGTTGTTTTGTTTTGTTCCGAGTTTATAGTTATAGTTTATGGTGGTGTAGCAGTCATTTGATGTCACAGTTTGGCCCCATCTACGACTCATCATTTACGGCTTTAGCCTGTGCATTACCTTTCTTTGTCAAACAAGGATATAACTCATTTAATGAGGTATTCTTTAGCAAATATATACACGCATAATAGTCTCCAACTGGGTAATCCACTTGACGTCAGTGGGTGTTTTGGCAAGTAATTTTCTTTTAATACTGTCTCCCAATCAACGACAGACATTTCGCACATTTTCAAGTACCTAGAGAGGACAAGTGCATTTCCCAAAATAACTGTCTCCCGTAACCAGAAGTATTATTGTCAACAAGTATGCATTTATTTGATTCAAACGTTTAATTTCCAGTGAGGCAATTTACATGGTCTACTCTGATTAAAACGAGGGTCTTTCGGCATGCGGTCGCTCACAATTCTTCGTCTCAAAATGTGTAGGTTTTCTATTGGTTTGTGTAAAACCAGGAGGGCGAGGACTGAAGACAGTGCCCTATGAGAGGCCTGAGTTAATCCCGCAGGCGGGGCTCTGCATTTGAAATACTCCACCCCTAACTTAACTACACGTGCCCAGAAAGGGAACCGGTGTGTCACCACTGCTTTTTGTTTTTTACACACACCTCAAGGTATGCAAGATACTTGAAGATAATTGACATATAGTGTCAATCAAATTAAAACGTTTGAATCGCAGATAAATCTATAAATCGAATCACAGTGTTAATAGTGTGTCATTCAAGTAGAAGTCATTTCCAAATGCTTAATTTTTACCGTCAGTCATGTTTAGCAAGATCGAAAAATCGTTGACGTGCCCATCACATAGATAATAAAATACATAAAATCTCCAATTGTGTGGCTACCGATGTGGATAAGATTAACACACTCAATAATAAAAAAATACACACCATTGCATTATGTCTTAGCATATATTTAAACATACAGAAGTACAACACAGTCCATCTACATGTCTCGTTAAGCAAATGTAACAAAAATAAATTGTAGAATTTAATCCTATCCAAAAGCTCAATGCCATTTCCAAACAGCCTCATCTTAAACATACCCATTTTAGAACAGCTCTCAATATGTGACAGAGAGGGAAAAAACATTTTCTAAACCATAGACACAATGATTATTATTGTCCATGCACAACAGAGCAGAGGGTAAATCACCAAAGGTACATGTGTAAAGAACCATGTTGCACTAAACCAAACCTAATGCATGAGACAGGTTTAGGAGCAGAACTCCTTTTAAAGGAAACTGTTTCATCTCTACACAAAGCACTGCTTTCGGCTGAAGAGCGGTTTAGAGTGGGGGGGTTGGCTTAGTTGAAGAAACCAAACGGGATTTCTGCAATTTCAAGGATGCACCAGGCAGAATATGCACCAAACCTTATCACTACAAAAAGTATCCAACAAATACTTCACCGCAACTGCTCACCACTTCACAATGGAAAAACATACCTGTGTTGATCAGAGCACTCAATATACTTACTACACCTCAAAATTCAGGAGCTCCACATTGTTCACAAAGGATAACACTCAATCAGCAAGTGCATAAACATTTACACCTTAAACTACACTTGTATAACCGCAATATTAATCCCTGTAGAAGGTCTGTAAGTTTATAACCAATCTCTCTCTTAGGATTTACTTACATTTTGGTCTTTTTCTGTGTTTTTCCTGTGTTTGACATGGATTGAGAGAAAAAAAAGAAAATTCCCTCCTAGTTGAAATTGTAAATAAATATTTATCTTCAAATATTAAATCATCCAGGATTGGCATCTACAGCACTTGTTTTCAAAGGATCATTTAAACACAAGGCATTTCATGTGATGCCCCTGTGCAACAGAGTCAATGGTTTATTACATAGTAAACAAACACTCATCTATTGTGTCTCAATAGTTTTCAAAGATTCGCGCCCAAGATACATTTGTACCACAGATTGAGCATTACAGGGAAGTTTGGGCGAAGAGATGCGGGCGGCAATGTTAGGCAGATGCTCAGGGCTGCTTGTTTTATCTTTTTGAGAAAAACCTACAAACAGGACATACATACAGTATAAACAACTGTGTTGGCACTTGAAATACTACTACAATTGTGCTTTAGTATGAGCAAACAGAACCAAGAACATGCCAAAGTGCTATGTATGGGGAACCTGCAAGGCAATACACACCAATGACTTTGGTTCATCTATTATCTAAAAAAAAAACAAACAAAAAAGACACAATGACAGTGAGCTGGGGGCTATGACTGACAGATCACAACACTCACTATAGTGTTGTGTACAATTGTCAATCTAAACCAAATTCCTATTGCTAGATAGACTAAATAAAGGATAGGCATCACAGTATTTAGAATACAAATAAACAAAATTTCAGAACACTACATAGTTTCTTTTCTAGGGCAAGATTGCAGGCTTATATGTGATTGAAACATTTGGGCAAATGTTAGCGGTAGCCCTTCTGTTAAAGCCCATCCGTCAGCACTAAGGCCACTTTCCTTTTGAAGGACAGATCTAAACTTCTCTGCACCTACACATAAGCAACTCAATAAATGCACTGATTCTCAGCTCTTTGTGCATTTAGAATGAGCAGTTGATCGTCACATTTGGAAAAGGGACAACAAAAAGCATCCTCGTCTGAATTTCCTCTCAGATTAGACATTGGAACTTTGTCAAGAATGTTTGCCATCCCCTGCATTTTTTTCCCATTGAAGGGGTTTTTCCCATTTTTTCCATTGAAATTAAATCACAAAATGTATTAGTCTTTAACAAAAGACCGACAAATACATGCCATTCAGGCTTTATAGATAACTTGGTCCACCAGTCATTTTGAGCCCTGTTTTCCTCCTGAGCTTGGCAGACTGTAAGCCAAGTAAAGCTTCATCCTTTTCATGAGATGTGCAGCAAGCCTGAACACGAGGCCTACAGAGTGAGAAATACAGCATAGAAAGTAAGGGCACGCCTAAGAGATCACACTTCCATAAATCATCCTGTGCTTGAAACCTCTGCCAGATGTCCTCAGGTGCACCAGCTGCCCAGCAGGGGGCGGGTGAGAGCACTCTGAGGAAGTAGAGTGCACTGGCCTGGCGGTCTCACTGATGCTAACACTGAGGAGAGCGGCTGAAGCCATGTCACCTCTCCACCACAGAGGTTTGGGAAATGCTTTTTTTGTTTTGTCTTGTTTGTTTATTCTTTTCCCCCAACCGCTACCAATCTCATCAGAGAGTCCTACTGTGTGGAGTGATGGGATGGAGAGCTTGATGGCCACTCTGCTCTGCTAGGCAAAGCCTGTAGCTTCTCGCTCTCCCTGGAGTCCTCCCGCTCACATCGCAGTGGTGGCCGAGTCTGGGAGGGGTCCCAGGTACCCACCCACCCCGGGAGCGGCTGCCTGGCAGGGGGCTCCGCCCGGGGCCGAGCGGCCTGTGACGGGGGACACGGACAGACTGCGGAACAGGATGTCCATGGAGGGCAGCAGGGGCTTCAGCAGGCTGACGGGGCAGAAAGCCGAGCCGCCGTGGGGAGTGAAGTTCACCTTGTTGGGATCCGGGCAGGAGGGGTGCAGGATGGGCTGGCCCTTACAGGGAGAGCTGATGGAGGAGACGGAAGAGAAGAGAACTTGCTCAGGATTTCGCTCTCTCTCTCACACACACAAGCCCCTGAACGATTCCTATGATAATTACAAAAATGAAATAAATGGCCCTTTTCAAAGAGTATCCACTCATGTGATGTTAATTTCTTATATATTTGTGGGGGCATCTTCATATTCTTTTCTAAGACGATGGAAGCATTTTGAAAACATTGACAAATCATTTGCAGAGGAAGTGAAAGATTCCAGTAGAGGGCAGCATTCATGTATACATCGGTGTGCTGAGCATGTGGTCCCTTTCATCTGTACACACACACTGGTGTGAACCAGAGTCTGTGGGTGTTTGGGGTACACTTGTGCAAGTTTATAGATCAATGTGTAACACAGCCAGACGTGCAGTGAGGTGTGTGGGAGTGTGCAGGACAGGTCTGCACTCTGAGTGAGGATGTGTGCAGCGTGTGTGCACAGGCTCAGACTCACAGGGCTTCCTCACAGACGCGCACTCTCTCACACCCTTCCGGCGGCTCCCTCTGGAAGGTGTAGCTCTTGTTGGGTCGAGGGGAGGAGGACAGCAGAAGTGGAGAGGGGTCTGTGCTGCCCAGAGGGGGAGAGGGGGAAGGGCACAGGGTCCCACAATCTGCAAGGTATGCCATTAATGAGAGAATACACACATAAGCCAGTTTATTCAACTATTTTGGTTCAGAACAGACCAGTAAAAATGGCTCTGTATCGGTCAGCTGACTCACCTGTTTCTCCCATGGAACAGGGAGAGGGGGAAGGGGAGAGCAGTGTGGGGTCTAGGGGAGCAGGTGAAGGGTCACTCTGGGAATCACTGCTGCATCTCTGGGGTGGCACAGGGGCTCTGTGGCCATCAGGGATGTCCATAATCTAAAGTGGGGGGTAAAAAAATGTCACTTGCACAAAAGACTACTTGCCACATCCAAAGATTTTATTCAGTGATGGAACAGTATTAGTAGAATCGCTTGAACACGACAGCAGTGTGGTGTAGTGGTAAGGAGCAGGGCTTGTAACCAAAAGGTTGCTGGTTTGATTCCCCACTGGGCCAATGCTGTTGCATTCTTGGGCAAGGTACTTAACCCACAATTGCCTCAGTACATATCCAGCTGTATAAATGGATAGCATGCAAAACTATAACCTATGTAAGTCACTCTGGATGAGAGCACGTGGCATGGCTATGAGGAAGGAGGCGGGGTCATAACTGGAATGGGAGGAGTTATGTGAGAAGGAGGAGGGGCTGAAAAGCACATGGGCTGCAGCTGGGGCAGAGAACACACTCAGGATTCAGGTGAACTGACCTTGTGCTGTTCTTCAGGTGTCTCCTGAACAAAGACCCTCTCCAGCTCCAGGCTGAGCCCCTCCACACTGTGCCGTAGGCGGGGCGTCAGTCTGCACAGGGGCGTGAGGGGCATCGTCTGAGGGACCCACACATACCAAAAACACAATTATGCGGGATCATCATATAAAAACGTAATGACTTTGCACACAGGCAAGCTATAATTGAGTAATGTGTGTGTCATTATGGTACTGTGTTAAACAGTAATGTAGGGTTAGTTCAGAATGAGATTGAAACAAGGAGGGGAGAGGGAAGTGAGTAATGTCTGGGTCTGTCTGTGTGACGTACCTGTGTGGATCCTGGGACGTATCCCCCAGGTAGAGGGTGCTGGTGGTGGTCTTTCTCATAGCCTCCCTGTACTGTATGCTTGGAGCGCTTCTGTAGGTGGTGTTTGAGTTTGGCGATCTGCAAATGGTAGAGCAGGAGATGATGTCCGAGCTACCCCTGACTCCTCCAGGGGCAAAAAGGAGGAAGTCACAAATAGTCTGGACTTTACCATCCCCCCTTGTGAGAACTCTTATGACATAGACAATGGAATGGAGGTTTTCAATAAAGCCAAAATGCAGTGCAGAAGAGCAAGCTCAAAGTGTTTCTGTGAAGTGAAATAGTAGCCTCCTTATGAGGCTAACAAGCTCTTCACTACCTGGCAACCAGATGGCAAGTGTACTGTTAAAAACATGCTGTTGCTCAGGTTTTGAAACAATATTATCCTGTTATGTTTTCGGAATGCTGTCAGTACTTTTCCAGTCCATGAACAGGAAGCTACGAGTGGGCAGAGGGAGGCGGAAATGGCCAACTGGGTTTGGAGCGGAAGGACTCACCTCCTTCAGGTGCTCAGCGCTGCCCCAGGATGCAGAGCGCTTGTGTCCCACGCCTCCCCTCCTGCCCCGGGACTCCTCTGACCAGGTGCTGGGCGTCTGTTGCCAGAGCAGAAACGGTGAGAATAAGGCCAACGCCTTCATCTCTGCCACGCATTAACTGCAGAGCCGTTCTGCAGGCAATTCACGGGTAAGCAGAAATAAAGACAGTCAGGCCATCGAAATCTAGGCCAGTCTGTGGCCAGCCCTTGTTGTCTAACTCAAACACATGACAGTCTAGAAACTGATTTTTAAAAAGATATGGGAGAGCACTGGTGGTTCAACACTGTCCACACTTCACACAGTCCCATCAGACAGGGTACATGTGGAAAGACAGTGAAGTCTTTGTGATCAAAAAGCACTGGAGGCCTTAAGCAGACCAGACGGTCAGACTGGAGTCTGGACAAGACAAGAAATCACTTTGATGGAACAGGTTGATTGCAGTAGCCTACCATTTCAGAAGTTATGTCAGGGCAGTGCGGTAAAGAATGTAAACGCAGCCTCCCTCCCTCATGCCACCGAAACTTGCTCTTTGAGCTGGCGCAGAGAATTCGCCTTTCACAGCAGGCAGGGCACTGAACTGCAGCTGACCACAGACACTGCACAGCATGTACTTGTATGTCACCTCTTGTGCACACCAATGTAACAAAGGCTATTTTTTTTTTACGCAGACAAAGGAAAACTGCCCTCGCTTATATCAGCGAGAGGCAGGCCGCTCCTCACACCCGCAAACCCTCGCCTACTTTCAGAGCCATCGGAGAGAGGATGTGGCTGCACCGCTGCAGTCTGAAGCAAGCACACTAGGCGCCAGGCTGCAAAAAGCCCCTGTGAGCTCATGTAGCAACCGTGCTTTCAGATGCTTGCCCACCGAGGAGCTCTTCATTCCTCAACACTGGCTCAGGACAAAACTGTTCCAAATGTGAACAAACCCCTGGTCTCCTGTCCTGCCATGTTAGGCGCTAGTGTAATTATGTACAGTGTCCATACAGGGGAGCACCGTTTTCCTCCCTATCCTCGGCAAAGCGTTTCGGCTCCAAGGCTAAATAAATAAGTGCAGGACACACAAATACCGCACATTCATGCGGAAGCTCTGGTTTAGAGTTACCTTAGGTCATGCGACTGGTGCTATAAAAAGCCCTACCTACTGCATTACAACATATGGGGAGTCAAGTGAGCTCAGTCTAAGCACATCAGAAAACTCAAGACGATGGCTCTAATATTTCATTCAACTCGATTCTGTGTAAGAGGGGTGGGCAGGGAGGGAGGTCTGTACTGTAGACAGGATGCCTGTGTTAGGCTGACATCAAGAAGTACTTTATACTGCGTTAGTAAGCACAGTGCTTTCTGCTATACACTCCTCAAAGGAATGTATGCTTACAACAGGTAGCTTTATTCTGCCAGTCCTCTAATGATGCATGCGTCATCGCTCACTTATGCTGAACTTTTACTTTACATTATTGGAGGAAGTCATATGATTCACAGGCATGACTTCCTTCATGAAATCAATACCAGTAACTACAGAATCCTAAAGGCCTTTCCAATCCACTTGCTCAGTGTATTTTCTAACAGTGTCCCCATGTATCCACCAGGCATAACTCATACAATGTACAATTTATACTGTAGCTGACAACTTGAGAGCACACTGGTGAGCCAATATAAGCTTGTCAGCTGAATGGAAGTTTTCCAAAGAGACAGAAAGCAACAACCAAACCTCAGATTCCAATGTCCTCTCTGCTAAGCTCTCCCATGGAGAAGAGAGCTCAAGGAAATTTAATAATACAAATGTGATTAACCAGCTGAAGGTAAGTCACCCCACTAAGCATTTCACATGCTTAAAAATGACTGAAGGAAAAAAGCAATGTCCTTCACCTGTACTGTACACAGAGAAGGCAAACCACAGCACAGCTGTCAATGAGTAATCACGGCAGCATTCTCAGAAATTAGACTAACAATCCCAAATCCAATCCTTGGTGTAATGCTTGATAGCCAACTGTCCTTCTCCTCTCAGGTGACAGTAGTGAGTCGGGCTTGCAGATTCTTCCTCTACAATATCTCTAGCAATCAAACCTCTACAACTAATCCAAAATGCAGCTGCATAATCTCCGTAAACATAGCCAAGTTACTCCCCTCCTCATCTCAATTCACTGGCTTCCTGTTATCGCTTGCATCAAGTTCAAAACCTTGGTACTGGCATACAGGACAGTGAATGGGACAGCCCCCTCTTACCTACGACCCCTCTTCAAATCCTATGTTCCCTCAAGATCGCTGTGTTCTGCATCTACAGGGTAACTGACTGTCCCAACCCAACGGGCTCGCTCTTCTCAGACACGATTCCTGTCTGTACTGGTCCCTCAGTGGTGGAATGAACTCCCCACGGGGGTTAGGACAGTGGAATCACTGGCAATCTTCCAATGCAGACCCACCTCTTCAGACTGCATCTCAGTTCCACTTCTATCCCCACCCCCTAACTCCTGCTACTTCTTGCATTTGATGTTAAATTTACGTGGAGTATTATGATGTATTATGAATTCTTGTTCTAGGGACTGTTGAATCGTAGTATACTTGGCTTTTGTCAGAATGCACAAGCTAACTTGTAGTAGGGCTTCAATAGTGTTCTGCTCACACTCACTGGTCTCGGAGTGTTGTTCGCCTGGTCTGACAGTGTTGCTCGTTTAAGCTGAATGGATACACTTATGTTCTATTGTGATGGAACTTGCTCCAGATAAGAGTCTGCTAAATGCATGCAATGTAAAAGGCTCAAGTAAGATGTATTACACTTTAATAAAATATTTTACATTGTAGATGTGACCTTCCACCAGGTTACCAACTAAATTTAACTTGCCATAGTCTCTGACCAGTTTGACCCAAATAGAACTATTCATGCACATCCACTCAACAGTGGGACTTACTTAACATGATCTCTGCCATGCAGAGCAAATATGTGATACTATGGTGTGATTTTAATGGGGTTTCAATGGTGCTGCCAAGAACAGCAACAGTATCTGCACCATG
This sequence comes from Megalops atlanticus, assembly GCA_019176425.1. Lineage (NCBI taxonomy): Eukaryota > Metazoa > Chordata > Actinopteri > Elopiformes > Megalopidae > Megalops > Megalops atlanticus. The sequence continues at coordinate 16,517,833 of CM032893.1, forward strand.
CTTACTCATGCATCCACTACAGAAAACTGAACTACTTTTTATATCGAATTTTCTGTAGAGAACTCATCCTACAGCGTTTTAGCAACACTTAAGAAACCTGCCCAATACTTTAGCTCATAAGCAATTGTGTTACTTGTGCTTTTGGGTCATTACCTAAAATATTTGAGATTTACGATTTTATGATTTCATACCTAAAAAATTCGAACTGACCAACATGGACATGTGAACCTTCTAATGCATGCAGCTGACATCACAATGGGCCTGCTACCGTGGCCACTGATACACAAGCAAACTTAACTACTAGGCCTGGCTACTACCATGCTTGGCTTTTTCAAGCCAACTTAAATTTTGTCCTCAAAAGGTCCTTCTAGTTTTAAATATTACATATTTATTGCATTATAACATAATGACAGGCATTAACAGCCAACTATGTTAACTTTTCTACACCTAGACCTAAATCAAATTCATTTTTCTGCAGTTTGTTCAGACTTGCATCATTTTGCACTGAGTTGTCAAAGACAGACAAACACAGCCCTAATTTTCCTTCTCAAAAAAAAAAAAAAAAAAAAAAAAAAAAAAAAACCTTTTCCTCCTGGCTCCTTCTCCCCATTTCATAATAAATGTCAATACTAATCACCAACAGATTTCAAAAAGACATTTTAAAAAGCAACACTTCACTATACAAGTTCCTAAAGCACTGTGAGAGATCTAACAGATTTTAAAAGAGGTCACGTAGTTGGTGCTTGAATTGCAGGTACATTGCAGGTCATTCGCAGAAATGGCAAAATAATTTAATGTGTCAAGGGGAACAGTGTCGAAAATCATGACAGCATCAGCCATGCCGGGAAAAACTGCATTAGAAAAGAGGAACAGCAGTCACAAGTGGTAGCTCACTCACAGGGATTGACAAACGTTTAACGGATAGACTTAAATAGCCTTAACCCAGTCCTGGCATAAACTGTATACTGTGAGCTTTACAAAGCTGATATGAATGGTAGGGCTGCCGCTGGGAAACTGCCTGTAACTGAGGCAAATGCATAACCTGGTGGAATGAGCACAATACCTAGACCTACCTACCTTCTGAGTAATACAGTAATACAGAAAGTAATACAGTCCAATAAGCCAGCTCTCACTCTTTCCTACATTTGGATGGGGTTATGTTTGGAGAAACCCAAAGGAAGCTTTCAGCCCACACTACCTGTTCCCAATTGATAAACATGCTGGTGGATCTATTATGGAATGGGCAGCCATTTCATCATTGGGCCCAATTATTACTCGGCAGAATTACTGCCAAGGAATACAAAGCCATTTTCGGCAATCAGGTGCAGCATTGCTTCCTCGAAATGTTTCCATTTTCCAAGATGAACATGAAGTGTAGATTAGATCTCTCAATGAACTGGAGGAATTTCCATCTTGAAGTGTCCCATATCCACTGGAAACACATCAAAACTTGTACAACAGCATTCCAAGGAGGACTAAAGGTGTTCTGAAGTCAAAGGGCAACCCAGCTCTTTATTATTTAATACTCATATATTGTTTGGCGTTTCCATCATTTTGTCTACCCCCGAAATATACATTTTGTGTGCACGCATGCATGTTTGGATGCCAAATAATGGATGCTGTGGGCAGGAGGATGCAGTCCAGCCCAGTGCAGATGACAGCTTGTGCTGCGGGCCCCCTGGCTCACCTGAGTGGCCTTGTCATTCACGCAGGAGATCCCCTGATCCGGCTCCCTGGGCCACTGGCCCTGCAGGTAGGGCCCCACCATGTTGTCCAGAGACAGAGTGCGGCGGATGCTCGGCTTTGGTGGGCGCGATTTGGTCTTCTCAGCTAATGGAGGCACACGGGAAACAAAAAAAAAAAAACATAAAAAAAAAATAACATACATTCCATTGAAGTGTGCCTGAATGCAATCTGTGCAAATAGGGAAATTTACCACAAATTCTATTTCTTGACCATACTTGTTTGTTAATCATTTTAAGAATACCTGGAGTGTGAAACCACCCACCTAGTGTAGGACACACAGTGCAAACCCATTACAAGTTAACCAGCACTCTGTGCTCTGATCCCTAGCTGGCAAGAAAGCCATTCCAATCTGTTGAGCTCTTTGCAGGGCAGTATACAGCAGCTTAGTGCGTACTTTGGGGATAAAAGTGCAATTGCTTGAAAGCCAAGGTGAGCATGTCATGAAATTGTCTATCACAGCACTGCCCTTTGAATTAGGTCTTGGAGTTCCCTCAGACCATTTCTGGATACTGCGCTGCAACAGGTGATGGGACTCAAGCCAGTTGACACACACAAGTTTCCTCATGTTACGACCACTGGATATCTGGGAATTGGTTCAAATTAAGCTGAAAGACATCGGAGGAATTGGGAAAGAAACCCTCATGAGCCTGGGTGGATACATTTTTTTCCCCTCTCCACATGCCCTGCCCTAGACCCCTTGCTTAAGGGGACATGTTTATCTAGGTGAGCGTTGGCAGTTGAATAATCCCCAGCAGGTGCAAGCGGTCCAACAGTGAGCAGAGCCATCCAGAAACAAGTTACAACACAGGCTGCCATTCAGCTCTGTCTCTGCCCTCCCCCTCCAACACACAGACGTGGTATAAAAATAAACACACTGTTGACTGGACTAGTTATCGTGAAACAGCCTAAGCAGACGTGAATTTACAGGCTGACACCATCAAAAGTCTCTTTAAATAAGGACCCACTGCACTGGTGGGTGTAACGTGATGAAGCCTTACAAAGTACATGTGGGTTAACTACAGCCTGATGGGTCTTTAGTGCGAGAGACAGAGGTCCTATGGAAAACATTCTGTACATTTATATATACAGGTACATATTTATATAGAAAGGTTTTTTAGGCTTACACCAAAACAAGGTAAACTCAAGACATGAGTTTTGACAGCATTTGATCTAATGTCAAAAGTGTTTGAAATGGTTCCCTTTCTCAGATGAGCTGTGATTGAATCCTCTGGCTCTTCTTGTACTGTAATTGCTACACAGAACCCCATTCTTCAAAGACAGGACACAAGGGTGTAACATGTATGGCATTCCAGAAGTTGTTGTACACTACTTTCTCTTTTGAACATTAAGCCTTATTTGTGTTTCATGTTAGTTTGTAATACTGGCGTTCAGTGTAAAATTTAATTAACAGAATGTAGTTTAAGGAATTACAAATAGAGAAAACATCCAAAATGTTATCCCGGAATTATGATGTCAACAAAATATCTGTACAGTTGCAGCCAGTCAATAAGGCTGATCAAAATACCAACTTTGTAGTCTCTCTCTCACACTCACACACACACGCCAGGGGTAGGGGGAGCTAGTTCATGGCGAACATTCCTCTTGTTGAATACCTCTGGAAGCCGTTTGTCGTTGCCAAGCTCGCTGAGACGTAAACCCCACGTTCTGACCTTGCAAATGCATCGTAAGGACTTGGCATAAGTACGGTCTGGTCGTAATAAAGTGTTTTTGTCATCTGATGGATACTACATCGAAGTTTTATTTGACCAAGCAAACTATGCCAAGACCACACAACTCGCCACACTCTTCCCCAGTAATACTGCGTACTTTTTATGGCGTTTGATGTGCATATCCACGCTGGCATATTTACCTGTCTTGGCATCTCTGAAGCGCGTCTGGGCTTTGTTGTGTAGCTGGAATGGCACTGTGGCTTTGAGAGGCTGTACACCCGAGGTGCCCCCCCGCACCACCGCACTTCTGCAAGACATCCTCAGTGGAGGCGAATGAAAACCGACCACACTTTGGAACCTCAGATATTCTGTTTATCTTATCTTTTAAATATATGGTGCAAATTTTCACTTGATTGGCTATAATTCGGTGTATAAACTTCAGAGGCACATTATCCTCGCCCGAAAATGATCGATAGCCAGCAAAAAAGCAAACGTTACAATCAGCCAGCTAACTCGACTAGCTTGCTAATTTCTTTTGTGATGATATGGACACTTTCCTGATATTTCTCCGAACCAGTTATCAGCCTGACTTCTCAAAAACGGCTATCCGCTGCGCGCTCTTCATCTCGCAGCCTGTTTGAAAGCGAAGCGATTTGATTTATTAAAACTTTCCGGTTATTATGTTCCAACTTCGCAAACTCCTCCGTCTTCAGGGTCCCCACTTGCCACTTTTCCCTGCAAAACTGACAACACCAACACGCTCGTGGCCTTTAGCTACACGGGGCGGATCCGACGCCGAACCGGCGATCGTATTGGTTGCTGAAAAGTACTACTTTTACTCTATTGGCAAAAAAAGTATCGATCTCTAAGAGACCGCCCACAAAAGCTGTGTTTACGCCTACTATATTAATATTCATAACGTCTTTCTTCGAGTGAGTGTATTTTGCCTGGGAAGTTTTTAGCTCCATCTTTTGCTAATGCGTCAGAGTAAATTTGTTTATGTTTTTATTCCACGGACCAAATGTTTTCGGCTTGACGTGATAATGCGGTTTACGTAAAGTATGTTAGATGGGTAGATAGAATCATCTGTGGCAAAATAAAATTGGCACATTTTCACTAACAAACACCTTACAAGTGAATCGGGATTTCATTTAACAACGCTGTTAAACATAATAAAACGAGAATTAGGTTTAGCTCTAATTCAAATTCGACTTGAGCCATTCAAAAAGGAAGCTCATGGAGCACTTGGTGGAACTTCATAGAAGGGTGGCATTTCCATAGAACGTGTTATGCACGTCAGATTTTTGTAATTGCTGTATTTTTTTGCAGTTTAGGGGCCAATACACACACCATCTTAACTAAATTATAGGCAAATTACCTCAGTTTCATCTTATAAAGGGATCAAATAATTAAATAACCATAAATAATAAAGAAATAGCTTAGCCGTAAAAGCCTGCTGGAGAGCTCAGGTAACACAATCCTCCCACGTGGTGGAGGCAGGAAACTATTTGTATCAGTACTGTCCATGTGTCTTGAGTGTCTGTAGCCTCTGTAATGGATCGCGTAGGAAATCAAATGTGCCCACCAGCCGCAAAGCGACAGCATACCTCTTGAATGCTTAATCTCTTCACTTTTCTATGCGGTCTGTTGTATTGTTAAATAGTGGCAACACCTCTTTGAAAACCTGCTATTACTTAACTTTACGAAGCTCAGCATCGGTTTACTTGCGCAAAGTTTGTGCAAAAAGAGAGTATGTCACAACCCGCACACCTTCTTTGTCCTTCCTGGGGGATTTTATTCTATTCAATTGATTCTTAAAATGGGAATTACAAAATAGATGGATAAGGCGGACTTTATGTTTTTAACAACATTCTTAGTTATTTTATTCAATCGAGAAATGTCATTGCTAATTCATCAAAACATATTCAAATGTACAAAATTTTTATACAAACCTACATTTAAATTAAATTTTAAAATAATATGACTCACATTTATTGTTTTGGAGTGTGACTGTACAAATTTCTAGCACTGTGTAAGATACAGTGCTGTGGCACAATCAATGTCCTAACTAAATTCTTTCAAATATGATGCCTGTGTTTCTACTGATTATATGTAAAAATATGTGATGATTGTATTATATGCTGTAGTTTTGCTTCTAGAGTGCCAATGGAGTTCCATTCTGAATACTGCTTTTACAGACAATAATTAATCTTAAATATTGGATTAAGAGAACTAACACTGTATAAACAGTGAACATTACCTTTACTGTGAGGTAAGTGTCCAGAACAGAAACATCACAACATCCTACGATATGAAGGCAAACAAGTCCTTTATTTGCCATTACCTGGTACAGTTCCATTGTTATTGGTGCTTATACCTACCCCGCCCCCATATCTTGGCAGTGGGTGATTGATTGTGTGACCACATTGATCACAGCTAAACCTGCCCCTAGATGTCATTTGTCAAGACCGCTCCCTCTATGAATACATTTGATCTTTTGCATTCTGCCCTTGTATTTAGCAGGAGGTGTATGATTAGTTATTGTCTTGTCTTTCACAAATGCCTTTGGGCAAGGGTGTGGAAAGGCAGCAAACAGTGAAATAGTGAAGGTCAGCCATTGTGAAATGGCTGTGCCTCAGAAACATCAAATCATCAGTGGTGAGTAAACTGCTAAAGTCATTGTGCCATGTAACACAACACACCAAACTTAAATGGGGTGATTTTTCCTATACTGCGTGTCTAAGTTCTGGTTGGGCTATTCAGGTAGTGTAGGCCACTCTGATAAAACCAGCATCCATCTGCGCTATAATTTCTCACCTCTGCACATCAAATCTGTAAGGATTTCAGATTGTGTTGGTCTTTCAAACAATAAAAGAGACAGTGTTGACACAGCCTTCTGCCAACAAATATCCCACGCCGATCCCATGCCGATCCCAAGTGAGTTTTGTTGCTGTTGGCAGGTATAAGGTCAGTTTGCTACACTGCTCTCTTTATATGATTCACACAATGGAGACTTTGCTGGTGACGTTTCTTGTCTTTCCCCATTTAATTCAGAACTGGTTCATATTTGCAGCTTTCTCTTTGTTCTATATTCAGCCATTTTATCTAGCCACTGACATGAAATCCTCATAGGCCTCTCATAACATTTTCATGTCATGATGTTAATTGTAAAGCCATGCTCCTAAAGCCTCAGATGGACCTGCATACTTCAGTCTGAATCAGGCTTCCAGTTCAAATATGAATAATAATAATAATACAGACCTTTTCATGAGTACGATAACACTACTTCATTCAATATCACTTATATGAATTATTCACCTTCAGAATTATTACACAATGGGTTTGAACTTGAAATTGAGTAGACCATTTTGAAAGTTTGGCTATGTTACTTTGCATCTAAAACTGGCTAGTAATGTCAAATGTAAGAAATTTGGTAGCAGCAGCAAGACAGAGTATACTGAGATTTAGTTGTCTGGTACTACACAATTTATTTAACTGACTTCCGTTCACCTCATCCCAATAGTTCCCCATAGCGTCTCCTTTTGAGTGTATGCACACTAAAATATGTATCAAGTACAGCACAGTCAGTATGGCCACTGCTGTCATGGTCCAACAAAGCAAATCTGTTTGTCTTCTGCTTTACTTGGAGTAGTCAACTCTGATTCTTTCTGTATCGCTTTTTTAGTTATTCTTCTGAATATTCTGGTTTAAATACATATAGTGGAATGGGGAGATGTAGTATCAATTGCTTACTTGGGGAATCACAGTTTCAGTTAAGGGGAAACCAGCATAGAGTGAGTACCAGGACTTCAAAAGCCCTGTATTACTCAGCCAAAATGCCCTGGAACCATAAGACCAATTTAGAAGTATGTGTGACTTAGACATATGTGTAACTGTCTTCTCCTCCAAAGGATGCACACTCAGCACTCATCCAGATTGTGGGTTGGGTAAATGTGAAGAAACCTTGCGCCTGATGAATTTATGAAAACAGGCACCAGGGGGCAGTCTATTCAAGACAATACACAAGCATCTTCATTTGAAGCACTTTGAATCTGTCTCTGAATGCGGGTCAAGTTTGAACATAAATTGCAGGCACAGAGTGTGGTCCCTGTAAATGATGTGCAGCTGCGCGATTGTGGATTCTATGAAACTGAAGATGCTTTCTGCATTTCTCACATTCATCAGAGGACATCAAATAAAATCATGCTCCAAGTCTACAAAATGGGCCATTGGCCAAGTTACATTGAGGAAGTAGCTCCTTGAAGGAGAGAGGTGGTACGGGAAGTAGTCCATCTCATACATTCTACTGAGTCTTACATGGTGGGAGTGCAATGAGATGTTGGAGCAACACTCTGAACAGACCTGGACAGGAAATAAATGCCCACCTTTTTATTTTAGTGTCCGACAGGAAATAAACAACTATTTTATTTGTACCATGACGCATACACATTGGTTCTCATGGTTTCCATGAGTTATTAGTTTAAGCAAGAGTGTCCTTTGAGTCCTTTGAGTCCTTTGGTGTGAAAGCTTTCATAATGTGTGACTGAAGATTTGAAAATTATTTTCATTTGCTATTGTGTTTGTTTTTCTTTGGTGTTAATATTTTAAATATTTGAAATAGTCATTAGTGTATGCAAAGTAAGTTTTGCATTCACAATGTTCACCACTGTAACTGAGGATAAATTGCTATCATCTTTTGTCCAGCATTTATTTAGGAAGGGGTTGATGACAAAAATAAAGAGCAAAGACTCTAACGAACTTACCAGGACAGTAGATGAACTAAGTGACTAAAACCATGGTTACATAAAATCTTGTTCACTAGAAAATTACACATACCCTGGGGTCCTATGGAATCTGGGACTGGTAGCATACCACTTCTCGGACACATGTCAATTTGCTATTTATCAGTAATTCTGGGAAATTATTTTCATATTATTATCTCAATGGTACACAGATTAAGGGTCAACATGCCCAAGCTAACAAGGACACTTCAACTTACTGATCAATTCTGTTTTCAAAGCATCAGATAGGATAGTGAGAGGGTATCCTGTGTATCTGCCTCCTGGAATGCAGACAAGACCTTCAGAAGCAGTTCAGTATGACTTTATGATCTGCACAAGACGATAAGGAGTGACGCCAAGATGAATAAACACATAGGCTACTGTTGCTGAAACTACATTACACTTCAGTGCGCTTAGTATAGGAACTGTTCCACTAAACCAACAATGGATCCTGTAAATTAAAAAAAAATGTTTTCCCATAAAAATGACCAGCACTCAACTGCATGGAGGGAGGAGTGATAAGAAAATAATGACTGAAGAGAGCTCAATGTGTTTTTCTCCAGTCACCTGCGACCTAGATTTGCTAAAGCTAGCGATGGCTACTCCTTGCTACTGTAGATAGCAATTCAATCCTGCAATATTTCAGTGCTAAACAGCAAAGGTAGCTTTTCTTCTGGAGGGTGTTCTGTTCCTTTGAATATTGGGTTACAGTTTATGCTTGAGCCAGTGATTGTTCTACTGTTTCATCTACATATCATCTCAAACAGTCAAGGTCCTAGCTGCACTCCAAACTAGAAAGGAAAGCAAAAATGTTAATGCTAGCTAGCTAGTTAACTTCATGTGTTTTGTGTAGAATGAACATTGGTAAATACCATGATCTTACTCTTAGGAACTCAGTAAACTTCAATCAGCGGAGCTTGTCTTTAAAACGGAAAAGGTGATTTTATAAGAGCGCCCTTTACATAATGTAGAAGGTTCTGAATACAAATATTACAAAAAGACTGGTGATTGCAATCCACAACCCGTGTGAGCAGTAAGTTCTTCTGTACACACACACAGGCCCAGGCGAAAAGCAAACATAGTATTTTTAGGGCATGCACACACCACTTTGCATGAGAAGTAAATTTTTGAGCAGTAAATCCCTGAGGCACACGGCCTCTCCAGCTTCAGTGAGTAGAACGTGTCTCGTGCCCCTTCAGGTCACGGGTGTCCCTGGCAATGATGTTCATCCTCTCCAGGTAGCTGCTCACATCGCTGTCCTCTATGGGGGAGTCATGGTCACAGGTGTCATTACGCATGGCCTCCACGTAGCGCCGTACTGCCTCCTGGCTCAGTACATAGCCCACACTGCCACCCATATCGCCTGGCTCCAGGGACCTGCGGAAACGGCGGGCCGCGCAGAATGGCCGACCCATCTGTAAGCAGGACAGCAGCAGCCGCAGGTTCTCGCCAACCACAACAGTGTTGTCAGCAGCTCTAAGGATCCAATTGGCCTGCTGCAGGGACCTGAAGAGGACAGTCATGGGTTTGTCACCTAACATGGCCTCTTTCAGACAGGCTATTACTATGTGTTACTGTTGGTGTTTTCGAAAGAAGTGGTGACACTGAGCAAGTCCAAAAATCATCCACCATCACACCAACAATCAAACCATGACATATGACATGCATTAGCCACTCACTTTTCACCCTTGTAATGGTGTCTTTCTTGTGCTTGTTTCTTTACTGTACATACAATTGTAGGTATACGCCAACTACTTTATTTTAATATATTACTAATGTAATAAAAAAGGCAAGTATGTGTGCCTAGGACAGAGACGCAACAGATCACTGTACTGCATTGGGTAACTTCTTCTTTGGGAGACTTGTGAAATTGCATGTTTTTGGATTCATACAGCCTTACCGGTCATGCAACAAGATGAGGACAGGCACAGTTTTGCGGCACAGGTTGTCCCGCCTTTTTGGGGTTTTGAGAGCAACCACTGTTCTGGGGACACCTGTGTTGAGGCCAGAGCTAAGGATGAGCAACTCGTCACAGTGGCGTCCCTCGAGGCCACGTATGAGGACACCTCTGGACCACTGCATCTCAGGGGAGGTCAGAATCCAGCAGAGGAGCCGTGTTGAGGGAATGGAGGGAGGGGCATTCGAGACAGTCACTTGGGGTGGTGAGGAGAGTGATTGGGTAATCTCTGACAGCCAGTGAGAGTAGAGGAGAGTGAGAGACCTATCAGTTAAAATCAGTTAAAATACTCTTACATGTACAGTTAGACACACTGGGATGTCTAGAAACAGCAGGTGCTTACCTGTGGGAGCACTGCTCCATGTGGGTAGACGTTGACACCACGGAGCAACATGTAGCTTTCTGAAGTGACAAACAGCCATAAAGGAGAGGCAGAAGCCCACCACAAAGCCACAGCAGAACATGACATTCGAGACCCAGGGGCGCTCAGCCATCTTCACCTGCACACAATAGGCCTGAAAGTTACCACTATGACTCTCAACCACATGTGCCCACATAAAATATACAGTGGTTCCTTTGATTTGGTGGGTATCTCACAATGAGCATGAGGCTTGACAGGAATCTCAGTAGCCTGACTACTCTGTGGATAATGTGCATGCATGTCCTTCAAACTAACAAAAACAAACTCACACACACACAAACACAGACACACACATTAAATCCCATACATGAAGCACATGCCGACTCATGCTTACCACAGATGGACACATCCATAATTCGTATTCCAAATACCACAAAAGATATTTTGGAAAGTATTACTTCCAAGCAAAAGAAAAAAAATGTTAAAAAGTTTAAAAGAGGAAAATGAGTGGAAACAGAATGTGGAAGTATATAGCGGAGGTTTGATAGGAGACAGAGGAAATGTATTTATAGTGGATATCATAAATGAGACATTATATTTTGGTAACAGAAGATTTGCTTTCAAAATAAATCACAATACTCCCCCTCTACTCTAACTAGATGGAATTCAAGAGTTCAGGCCACTACAGATCAATCATGCCATTACTGGGGTTGCGCAAAACTGTATTACCAAGTTTTGAGATTTTGTTCATTCAAGTGTCAAAAGTATAATTCTGGCGAATTATAGACAGAAATAAAGCATACAAGGGCTGGACCCTGTGACTATGTGCAGGTCAACAATATAGACAAATCACTACACAGAGCTGTAACCTCTGAAAGTTCAACAACAGCCAGTAGCTGATGAGCAGGTCCTAGCAGTGATACATTTCAATTGACATAACTAAACTCTAAATAAACCACACCAATTCTGCAATGAAATAAGATACACAAGCACTAATAGATGTGGTAAAGAAAGATCTGTGTTGTTTGAAGACACTCCCAAAGAACACACGTGGCTACATGTGATGTTTGATTACCTTTGAGGAGTATATTCAGATCTTTTGGAACTTGTACACAGGTCATACAGGGTTAGGGTTATGGAGCCACTGCTTTTTTCTCTGTTTGTAAATTATACACCCACATTACATACATTAGAAATGTACCCTTACATGCTGGCAAAGCTCTGTTAGTGAATACGATAGTGGGAATGACATAATATTGATGTGTGATTCTCTTAACAAGGGATTTGCTTAAATGCAGGCATAGTTTGCTTAAATGCAGGCATAGCTCACACAGTTTATTCAGTTGGTCCTTGGAAAATGTGTGCATTTAAATCCCAAGAATACATGAAGAGGTCAGAATAAAAGCTTTTGCCTCAAGGGCCCTATGTCCAGGATAATTTATGAATCCAAGTATTCCTTTAAAATATTTCCAGGTTTTTATTCTGCAGTATGATTGATGTGATGTGACAGACGTGTTTAATAATTGTGATTATTGTTTGTGTCTATATATGCTCCCTGCCTTTTCCCCAGGACTCTGCAGTGCAACTTTCTCTGACAACTTTATCTTGACATGGAAATGCTAAAAAATGAGATAATTCATTCTTGTTTGGATTTTTTCTGCTGCTTAATTACTAACAAAACAATACCAAGTAGAAAAAGAGCACCAGTGGAGGCTGTGTACTTTTTAGAAGAAGATAAGGATACTAATGCCACAAGTAAACTACTCCAACAGAGTAGGTAGGATATTTCATTTATAATAAGAATCAAGCCCATGATGTCCTTTTTTCTCTCAGTAACACATATCACCAATTAGCCCAGGACATGAACACAACAATATGGACATAGCCTTTTGATTTATGTACCCTTCACATAATTCAGAACTGTGCAACAACCAATAAATGGTTAGAGACTTAAGACAGACTAATTTAGAAATAGCTAAACCAGCATACTAGATTCGATTTGTGATACAACAGGTACCCAAATGGTCTCATTGACACAGGTTTAAAATCTGGAGTATGTTGTCTCAAAAGTCATCTTGTCACGTCTGTGCAGGTGACGTAGGCCTACTGCAAGGGTCTTCTGCGTTGATCCATATAGCCGCTGCAAGTGACCTCTTCAGTAGCGAATAAATTGCGTGAGTGCGTGCGTGCCACTCTTTCAATGACCTTTTCAATGACTCTGATAATGATAATTATGAAAGGGTCAGTCACATCGATGGACATTGTAGGAGCAACAATTCCAATACGAATAGTCCTTAGGCTGCATTTCTTTAATCAAAAAAGTAATAAGATGTCAAAGAGAATAACACCACGATGAGTGTTTAACATCTCAGATGAGGTCTCGGTTTTAACGTAAAACCGTCAGTGCGCCCGACATGCTAGAGTTGATAAACTTTACCTAGGGTGAAATGAAACACGTTTTGGAGGCTGGCGACAGTTATGGTGATATTGTCAAAAGAACGCCGAAAGGAACGTTGACGTCATATAATTATTAACGCACTCCTTGCGTAAATTGACATATTATCACCTCAGATCAGTACTTCAACAAAGTTTGTGATATGCGGATGCAAAAGAGCAAAACTTTTCCTACCTGAGTAATGTTCTCAATCCCTCAAAACACATTCACCGGTTGAACGATGTGTCACCCAAATAATTTATAGTAACCATTCCAGAACGCTTGCGTCCTCTCTAAGAAGGTACAGATATTGCAGTGCAGCGCCACCCCTACTCTGAACGTCCTCCAATGAAATTCTGCTGGTGTTCTTTAGCACCGAAATAGATTATGAAATCTCAAACAGGGGTGGAGAAACTGCAATAGATGAGTATGCTGCGTAAAAAAACTTCATCGTCAGGAAAAATTAAAATGACGGGTGGTTTGATTGGATTAACAAGCAGAGTAACATGCGTTCAAATTGAAAGAGAGAAAAACAGGAAGAGGTCTCATTTTAAAGAATTATTAAATGAAAATAACTAGAATATTGGTATCATAATAAGACAACATAAATATTGATGTCTGGGACAGTTTTAGACACTCGGGACAGCTTATGATACCTGGGGATCAAATAAAGCTGATGCAACACAAGTATTTCCAGTCTAGGTGACATTCAATAATGGACTAAGTTTGTCATCTATATAAAATTCCTATATTATCTGTCTGATTAGGAACAAACTGTGTGTGTCTGTGTGTACACACACACAGGGGGGGGACAAAATATAGATGAGACCATGGAAGGCAGTGATGTATAGATATTTATTTTGCTTTGTAGCCAGTGAGATCCAATAGGGTCTTGCAGAAACCCTGTGAATTTCCTATTGTCTTTGACTAGCCTTGCCTGGAAGGCTGTATTCAGGTTATATCTCATGACATTCCTGTCTCAGAATTTGGTTCCCCTTTGAGTTTTCTTCCTTCCTCTTCCTCTAAGGTATTTCTTTACTCCACAACCATTAATACCAGCTCACACCTTAGAGATATTGTACAAAATGGATGGCATTTTACACCTACACCACCCTGTTTCAAGTTGAACTCTAAACAGAGTCTAAACATAGAAACACTATAATCACAGCAGGCATTTGGATTATCATTAATTATCATTAATGCAACCAATGTAGACTACAGGCTGCAGTCTTAACTTTATGACACTGCATACACGTTATAAAGCCATCAGCTATACCACTCTGTGGCCTGATCTTCCTCAGTAGCTGAAACAAAGTTGGAATGGACATAGCTGCAGGTGCGACAAATTGGGAGAAACAGATGCTTTTTGTTACATTTCTGTCACTGTACTATACCTTGATATATTTCACCTGCAACAGTAAAAGTATCCAACCAGAGAAAAGAAGACACAGCCAATGAACTTCTGCTCCAGGCAATTCCACATCACTGCCAAAGAAGCTCCAACCTTGGACATTATAAACACAAGTCCCTACAAATGAATGGACACATGCAGGTATCAATTTACACAAACAAGCACAATATAATCACATTAAGAAAAGAAGACTGTTTTATTGGGATTTGAAATGACAAACAGCATAAGTTCTCTAAAAAGTGACCATATAGATTCTGAATTCAGTTGACAAAAAGATATATCTATGTATAAATAAAAAAGATACACATTAGCCGTATAAAACAAATATATGAATGAACAAATTGACAACACAATAATGACAACAAAAAGTTGTGGAACTACATCTATAGCTGCACACACACTCTCACACACACACATCCACATCCACATTAATACACTTTATTGATAACAAGAGTATCAGTTTTTAAAAACGAGCCTCTGATTTGACACTGGAGATCAGGCTCAGTACTATGCAGTCATGCAATCAAACCCACAAACTGTCACACCTGCTTTGTTAGCCCTCCCCCTTTATGGACACCAGCACTAGTGGGGGGAAAAACATTAGGCCAAGAAAAAACAGCCACTGAGAAATCATAGCAGATGTCAATCCAGTTCTGGTCTCGCCTTCTGTCTAAATACAAAGGCTAACCATGAACAGAAACAGTGAGACAACAGTGACAGAGAGACAGATCGACAGATTAATACAGTACATAGATATAACAGCTGCAGATTAAAACACATGGAACAGAGGAAGAACAGTTACACTTTGTAACTAGGCTGTCCTGGAGTGGAATCATTTTGTATATCACTGTCATTTTACACATGCCAACATTCCAACATGTGCATTTTCTGGAGTTTCAACAAGATTTCAAATTAGGACCACAGTGGGAAAAGGAAGCAAGGTATAAAGCAAGAGGGGACAGTTGTCCACTTGCTGTCATTTTATTTTTTTCCACAAACATGAAAAGTGGCCAACAAAAAAGCTCTGTAGAATTATTCTTTTGTTTGCTTGATAGTGTCTGCATGTAATCTTCAGTGCAGAAAGAAGGGCGTAGTTCTCTGAGACAAGGTGTTTGGGGCTGATGGGAAAGACAGGGACAAAAATGGCAGGTATCAGCAAGAGCAAGTGCACCACACCATCCCACACTGAGGGTGCTGTGCAGGGGTGGAAGTGGCGCCCCCTAGCTGGGAGATAGGGCAGGGCTAGCTTCCGTGCTGATGTTGACCAGATACTCGCTGGACTTAAGGCTGGCCAGGGACTTGCAGCTGGGCAGAGAGGCCAAAGACCCACAGAGACTGAGCATGGAAGGAGTGTAGTCTTTACCTGGCAGAAAGAAAACGTCAAACTCAAACCTTTATTTTATCACATATTAAAAAACTCCTGAATTAAGCAGACAGTTGTAAAATGTATGTGTGTGCCAGTGTGTTCATGTGCGCGTGTATGAGTACCAGTCGAGCACCAGGCATCTCCATTCTGTCTTCCCTCTGTCTTCTGTGAGTCAGACTGTAGATTGACTTCACTCGACAGCTGCTTCAAGCTGTGAAAGCTCCTTCTACACAGAGATGGACACATAACAAAACAGACTGAAAAACTACAGATACAGCTGCATGTTTCCATAACACCTCTGCGACCCCCAGCACAATGTGGTATGTGCCATTTCAATGGATTCAATTCATATCCACTCCCTAAAGTTTATTCCATTGTGATGTTTCTCACATAGAGGATCTGAATGGAGGATTTAACTCAGCGAGTCAATAAGTAAGGAGTGTCAAGTGCAGTTACTAAAAAAAAGTAGCATAAATATGCTGTAAACATGAAACTGGGCCATGGCACAAATTTATTGACCAGTTTCTTGGCCTTGCTCAAAATCCAAGGGCAGACCTGCGGAAAACCTTGACATCCTCCTGGTTGTTGAAGGTCCGGAGTGAGGACCACTGGTTGACCAAGGGGATGGACAGCTCCTTAGCGAGGGGGTTGGTGTCACAGGTTATCAGGGTTGCACTGAAGCAGACACAGAGGAGCGGCACTGTCAGCGCTTGCTGCAACACGTTATTGTGCTGCAAATGCACATGAGCTTCAGCGTGAGAATAACACCTGTACTGTTTGCACGTGGGTGTGGGTGTATGTGTGTAAGTGGGTGTATGTATGTGTGTATGTGGGAGTAGGTGTGCGTGCTTGTGAGTGCGTACATATTTGTCTGTGTGTCTTTGCATGCTTATGTGTTTGCTCCTGCCTATCCAGCTGGTGTCGCTATCCCTGTGCCTATCCAGCTGGTGTCACTATTCCTGTGTGCGTGAGGCCCTCTCTTGCTGGCTCTCGCTCACAGCTGTGCCTGCAGCTCCAGCACGATGCTCTCCAGCTCCTTCTTCTCCTGCTGGCTTTGCTGCCGCAGCTCCTCCAGTCTCAGGCCCAGGCGCTTGTTCTCCGTCTCCAGGTTCTTCAGCTGGGACTCCCGCAGGCGCACCAGCTCCTCCAGGTAACCCTGCAGCGCGGACCAGGCCACAGAAATACAGCACAGTCAGGCACGGAAAAGGGAGGAGCTCTGCGATACAGTCCAATCAGGTAAAGGCTGCCTTTCCTTTAGCTGATTGGACTGTGCTGCTGTTCCTAACTGTGCTGTATCTCTATGAGAGAAAGAGACAGCACAGGACCAGGAGAGGGAGAGAGAGAAAGATATGGCACAGTTAGGAACAGAAGAGGGAGAGAGAGAAAGACACAATACAGTTAGGAACAGGAGAGAGAGTGACAGACAGACAATTTGGTACAAGAGAAGAAAAAGCAGAGAAATAGAGCAGTTAGCAAGAGTATAGCAGGGGGAAGCAGAGAAATGCAGCATAGTCAGGCATGGGAGAAGAAGGGACATAGTAACAAAGGTGAATGAAAGAGTGAATTTCCATCCCGCACCTTCTTATACAGGTTAGTTTTTCATTGTCATCAGAAAACCGAGGCAAATGCCACAGATCATCATGTTTCACCTTTTGGGCATAAACAATCTTGAACTTCTGCTCCATCTTGCGGCACTTGTTGCTCCAGCTCTCCTCGTCCGTGACCAGCGGGATGTAGGGGTGCTCCGGCACGCTGTCGTCGCTGGTGCTGCTGTCCACGCTGTGCCGGTCGTCATCATCGCTCATGTAGTCATAGCTGCGCAGAGACGGGGTGAATCTCTCTTTCCCTCACACACACACACACGTACACACATGCACACTCACACACACACACACACACATACACACACACACACATGCACACTCACACGCACATATGCATAGTGTTCCCTACCTTTGTGTGAACTTAAGGTAGGGTGTATAGTCAATCACTGCCACAGACTTCCCATCAAGCGCTTCCCCCTTCAGACAGAAGCTGTGAAGAGACAGTGCATTGTGAGATTTAGACTCACCACAATAGCTATTGAGAGGGCAGGCAGAAACAGTTGACTGGCATTTGGGTGGATCTGAAGTGGTTTTTTTTGGGAAAATCACTGTACCTAAAATACATATTGTTGTATACAGTATATCTCCATACAACATACTTTATCCATTTCATAATCTTTAATCATCCACCAACAAGTTCAAGCACGTCCACGGCACTTTTTCCAGAACCAGCTCACTACACACTACAGCGAGCCAGTGACGTGCTTGGCTTGTGTCTTACGGCAGAGGGTGGGAACCGCAGACAGCGTGCTGAAATGAGACAGCGGTGTGAGTACGTCTCCGCCTCCTCTCACCTGAAGTCTATGGCACTGAGCCCGATCAGCATGCCAGTCAGCACCGTGGCCTCCTCCCGCAGCATGATGGCGCCATCGTCGTAGAATCTCCTGCCATTGCACAGGCGGCGGGCAGCCGTTAGGTCCAGTGCAGATTAATGAGAAAGGAAAACCTGTGGCAGCCTGTATAACCACTATTCTTGGCATCCTCCAAGTGACCGCTTTTTTTTTTGAGCTGCCATATGTGGGTCTCAGGGCTAAGCTGTCCCATCATTCATAATTACATTATTGTCATTTAGCAGACGCTCTTATACAAATGTTACCCATTTATACAGCTGGATATTTACTAAGGCAATTCAGAGTTAAGTACCCTCCTCAAAGGTATAGCAGCAGTGCTGGGGAAATGAACTGGCAACCTTTTGTTTACAAGCCCTGCGCCTTACCACTATGCTACACTGCCGACCATTCATCATATGGTCCATGGGCAAAATCACACACCTTTCAGCACAAATATAGAACCATACAGTTAACATGATATATCATTTACGGTTGTGCTATTTGTCATAGCAGAGTATTGCACTGCGCAGTGGAGTTTTGCATGCAGTGTCATTGCAGTGCACAGCTCTGCGTTATGCGATCCAGAGTGGTGCTGACCTGGTTGTTCGCGTGTCCCTCAGGGCTGTGGCTACATATTCTGACAGGCGCTTCTCCATCAGAGCCACTCGTATCCATGCCCGGCCCTGCAGGAAAGACGCAAAGTCACATGAACTTCTAACACATAATCCCGTGATCCCCTGCACTGCCTTCCATGGTCTCATAGGCTACCTCTGTGTCTCTGTCTCCTACATCTGCTACTTCTTCTTAGAACTATTTGGGGCCTCAACACTGTTATGGTATACATAGCTCCAAGTGCCCAGGTCCTTGCGGTGCTTGGCTGTCCCTTTAAAGAATTCTGCTGCTTGCTCTGTCTTTTCCCTCCCTCAGCCCTCTCTAGATCATCTGTCCAGAGGTTGCGCATTGTAGGGTACACTCGCTTTCAAACTCATGTCCTTTCCTCATAACTATCTTAAACTTTCATTGAGTATCATTCTGTAAAAAACAAAGTTAAGACATTCAACCGTCTGTGCCTGGCACCAGGTGGCAACACTATGGAGAACCCAAGGGCATGTAGACACTGCATTCCTTCTGCTCTGTTGGATTAATCTATGATGTAACCTTACAGTGACAATGATACACTGTCCCTGGGATAAGGCAACACTATGTCTGGGGGTCTGGCTTCTAGTGGCAGGGGAGAGAGTGTAGTTTGCGCTGCTCGTATCCGGTCCCAAGGGTGGCCCCAGCCGGGAGCACTTGCCTTAGCCCGTGAGGTGCTGATGTTCTCGATGTTCTCAATGCTAGCTATGCAGTTGTTTTGCACCTTGCTGCAGGCCAGGCGGATATAGTCCCAGAAACTATGCTGCCCGTCATAGCTAAACCAGGTTCCCGGACCTGATCCAAAACAAACAGTATATTTGTAGCACATTTATAGGAAGTCATGAAGAAGTCATTGCTTTGTTATATATAAGTATATATATGTAATTATAAGTTAAATATGTTACAGTATATATTGCAGGAATACTTAATCTCTCAATCAATGAAGTTCACTGGGAATGAAGTAAATATTCAATCACTCAAATGTAGTATCCTTAATTGGATGTAATATCACTCCAACCTGAAATTCCTTTGTTTGTTGGGAATCACTAATTGATAGTTTTTTTCTGGCTTTTGTCATAGGGGAATTCTATGGTTTACAGCATGAAAACAGCATGGAGTTCTCTCTTCCCCTTCCCTCCATTGAATCCACAGGTAACCCCATATGCAGGTGACCTTTAGCTGGATGTGTTACCTTTGAAGCGGTGACTGAGGATGTGCTCCAAGATGGCGGCGAAATTGACAAACTCCTCACATGAGTCGTCGATGGGCTCGACAGTGTACTTCTCCAGGAGCGTCTTCACAGAGAACCTGACAGAGCAAAAGACAGACCTCTGTCACAGTGCGGGTTCTGGACTTTGTAGCTCCTTCACCAAGGGTGAATCCATTAAGATGCATTAACAACCCACTAACCACCATCACTGTGAGCAAGGGGCAAGGCAATCATCTTTAAGTGCAATATCACTATCACTGGGGCAAAGACAGCTATCTAAATTAATATGAAGGGGATTGGCACATAGTAGTGAGAGTGGAGACATTTGCTAATCGGCTTTACCTTGACACACGCAGAATATTGTACTTGACATCACGTCGGGCCATTGCTTATTACAAGAGGGACTTGGGAACAGTGCCATAAAGTTGAGTGATGTCACTACCATTTGCCTTGTCTATAACAATGTGTCCTTCAGCCAATTCAATAGTGTTCCTAAGACAACAAGACAATTGATCCACTGTACCACTCTCTCTCTGGCTGCTACTGTCCATTTACAGCTCACACAGCAGCTATTCCTGACCTTTCAGAAGTTGCCTCTCAGTGATCAACCAATTCACCATGTCAGGAAGAACACCACTCCCTTTGCTTTGCGATGTGGTCCATCTCGGTTTGTTGCAGCAGCTCTGCTATAGCAGTGATCTATCCCTCACTGTAAGAAACTACATAACTGATTAAAACCTAATGCTACATTGTGAAGGGACAAATATCTGGAGGAACCACATTACTATTTGTAGGGGAAATGTGTTGCCAAAGCTGTGAGTGTTATGCATTTCCTTCTTGATATCGGTTGAAATACATGCATATATCTCATCTTTAAAATTGAACACCTAAGGAAAATATCTGGATGCCAGGCTGCATTTTTTGTCTTGCTGTTTTCACAATTCACCTCCAAAAAACTGCATCTCTGCAATCTAAATAAAAATGTTGTGTCCAAAATAGTATGTCTGAATGGTGATACCAACAACTGATGAGTTAGAGAGTACTGCAGCTCAAAATAAAAGCAAGCTGTTTGATCTCTCCAGCATGACATTCTTGCACAAATGTGATTGTGCTTTGTCTGAAGTTGGTGAGTCTTAGAGAGAGCTGCTACCACACGATGATGCTGGTATAGCTTTAGTACAACTTTAAATAATGTGGGGCTTTACTATCCTTGCTTTTGTGCAATATGAGACACAACAAGATACTACAATGAGCAGTCAAGTATACCTGTGACGTAGCAGCCTTGAATAAGAACGAGAGGACACAGCACAGCATAGCGTAGGTGAAGAAATTCCATTAATGACAAATTTTTATAGAATGAATTAAGAGAATATATACTGTACATTCTATCACACTGTAAATCACCCTGGATAAGGACATCTGCTTAATGAATAAACGAGAAGGATGGGCATGTGAGAGCAGAGACATGTGTGCCAACTACCAGTGTAGTACAGCGATACATGGAGAGCATGGCATTTGACATCACGCCGGAGCCAGTGCTTACTATAAGAGCAATTTGGGAACAATGCCATGGAACTAAGTGATGTCACTACCAGTTGTTTAGCATGCAACAATGTCTCCTTCAGCATTCAATTGTGTTCCCATCGCAGCAAGACAATCTATCCACTGTCCCACTCTCTCTCTGGCTGCCACTGGCCATCTACAGGTCACATGGAATCTAGCCCTGGTCTTTGAGAAGCTGCGCCTCAGTGTTGAACAAACGCACCATGTTACAGATGGACAGCACTCCCCTGGCTTAGTGGTCAGATCTTCTCCGGTTTGCAGCTGCAGCTCTTTTTTAACTGATGACCTTGCGCTGAGTTCTGTAGGTAATGCATTGTACTGACTAAACGCAAAACAGATGCTGAGGCAGGACTACCATCTCGATGGGGAATACCAGCATCACCGAAGGAAAGACTGCCATCTCGATGGGCAACTCGAGCCTCACTAGGGGCAAGACCACCATCTCAATGGGCAGCACAACCATCAAAAGGGGTAAGACGACCATGTCTTTGGGCAAGTCCATGCTCACTCGAAGCAAGACCACCACTTCTCTGGGCAAAGCTACCTTCAGTAGGCGGAAAACCACCGTCTAGATGGACAAAACCACCAACATAAGCAGTAAGAGCAGCATCTACATGGGCAAAACCACCACAACCAACAGCAGAGGCAACATATGTATGGACAAAACTATCATATCCAAGAGCAACGCTACGGTCTTCATTTTCCAAATCGACAATAGCAGAAGCATGATTACCATTACAACATGCAAAACCACCCTCTCTAGGGGTAAGACAGCCATTATCATGGGCAACACCACCATCACTAAGGGAAAGACCACCATCATCGTGGACAATACCACCTTCACTAGGGGCAAAACCTCTATTTCACTGGACAATATCACCATCATTAGGGGGCAGAGGGACATCTATATTGGGAAAACCACCATCAGTAGGGGCAAAGAATCTCAATGGGATCTGTACTGGGAATGTAACTTGTGATCAGAGAGTAGGCCTGAAAGTTTTGGAACCTTTACTTCACAGAGGATTATATCAAGCAACAGGTCAGTACCACAATCCCATCTGAAAGAACATGGAACACATGAGCTATGTTGACATATAGTTCTGGTATCACTTTTATTAAAATGAAATGTACAACAACGTGCTCTTGGAAGCTGGCAGGGCTGTACAGCCAGTACTGTTCCTTATGGCTGGACACACCCTACCTAAATGTTTTTACTTATCTTTTGTCTCTAGCGTCTGCTTGTGCGTGAGCAATAGGAGATAGTTGTGTCTGTGTCATAATTACATAGATAAGAGTGTGTATGCAAGAACATAATACTGTGTACTTGAAATCCGATATACAAAAAAATGGAAATGAATGAAAAATTAACCGATTATTATCATTATCATTATTTCAAATTTACACCTCTTTCTGACACACAACATACAAACACAGACAATTCTTGGGGTACTGAGACACCACAATTTATAAACACTGGTACAACTGTAAAATATATTATTTGGATAATCTCTTCTCTGATATAGCGTATACCATAAAGGCTCTTAAATGAACTATAACTTCAATCAAAGCTATTTCTTCACTTTTTCATGAGTTTTCAAGAAAAACACAACTTTTTCCACATTTCACTTCCCAAAAAAAACTTGATTCATGTTAAATAATGGAATTAAAATATTTTGGATATGTCTCATATATCTAATAGGTACGTTGTCCCCCTAAAAACTGTGCAGACAGCTTCAGAGGACTACAGCATAAACCTGCATGCTAAAAGACTGTCATCTCTCCATTAACACACACATGATAGTGTTGGGTATCTAATCCTGAGGTGTGAGAGGAAACTGCTAACACTTGTGTGGTACATTATAGCTGATCAGGGGTTGCAATGACTTAACTTGATGTGCTTGTTTGAGTGCAATATATGAGCACATTCAGGGAAAAACATCAGGATGTATCTTTGCAATAGCATCCCTGAAGAGCTAAGGAGCTGAAGGAGGATATTGCAATTGTTGGAAGGATTTCTGCTCAACAGTTAGGACATTAAAACCACCTTCTAATTCTCTGAAAGACCCCTTCATGAAGACAGGGCAGACTTGAATGCCAGGTGCTGACAGAGAACAGAGATACATGCCAAATACAGTGTTTGACGTGACCCAAGGCCAGTGAATGTTATAGGTCACAAACTAGATACCATTCCATAGAGGTGAGTGATTTCACTGCCAATTATCTTGTTTACAACAATGTCTACTTCAAGGCCACAGTAGTGTTCCCTTGACAACAAGACAATTGGTCCTGTGTCCCATCCATTAGGCAACAACACTCTCTGACTGTCACTGTCCAATTACAGGTCATATGGAATCTTTCTCAAGCCTTTGAGTGGTGGTCTCTCAGTGTTCAGCTACTGCACCTGTGGTGATGGGCAAGCAGTTCCCATCTCCTCTCAGAAGGACGTCTTGACCCTGGGCTACGGACCGGTTCTAATGTTTCCGATACCTGGTTCTTTCACGGATGACGCAACCATACCATATTCACAAAGCAGTTCCCAAAACTGTACGATATGTTTCTGTATAACCTTGCAAAAATATTTAGCTTGTTAAGTTATGTATGTCATATATGAGGAAGGTGTGTTGCATTTACACTTACAAAGGTTTATAGTCCAGGACTGTATAAGTGGATATAACAAGTAATCATAATTTGTGCTATCGCTCATCTTAGTTAGGACTAGAAGTGGATTCTATAACTTTCTCTTCAGCGCCTCTAACCATTTTGCTTGCTTACAATGTGTATAAAGAATAACTATTGCTTAGGAGACATTGACATCTCTCTCAACCTTTTGGGTTGGAAGGTCTCTAAAGCTTTTATCTTGGATTCATCCTGAACGCATTAAAGCTTTAAATTTTACCTTTGTCTCGGCTGGCTAATTTCCCACCAGAAAGTGGTGCTGCAAACCGGACAGACCCACCCCAATAAAGGACTGCATTTTAATGCTTCAAAGGCTCAAGAATTTATACTGGCTAACAAATCTCACTGATGGGTAAGTACTGTGGTTTATCCTTTGACCATATACTGTACTGGCCCTCTGTGTGATGTGAATATTTGGGAATCTCCACGTTAAAGGGAACAATTCCATCAAAAGTGGGTGAGGGTGGGGTGGAGCCAATGTGTTCGTTACCTAGATAACTGGGCGGTAGAGGAAAATGCCGAGAGTTGGTAATTGAGAAGCTTTGCTGCGTCAAGGTTCCACTTAATTGTTGTGAGAAACTGGCTCCAGAGCAACTGCTACTTTGGAAAATTGAGTGAGGGACCACACAGAGTGCCCACCCACTTGCGGTTACGGTGTGAGATAACAAGCACAGTGCCCAGGGGGCTTGTGGACCTCGAGGAGTAAGAAAAACTGTGCCCATTGGTTTTTACGTATTTGGTTTGAGTCCATTTTTTTGTGTGTGATTATGCGAATACCTCTGTGTGTTGCTGGATGTCAGATAACGCCTGCTATCCTGAGCTGTGAGTGGAGGTTTACCATCAGAAAGTGGAGGGAATCAGACATAGAGGGATATGTGCCAAATTGTATGCATTTGATAGACCTTGGCAATATTGGGAATACCAGTGCATTCCACATGATATATAAGCAAGGTTACTTTGAAATGATGGGAGGGATGGAAAATGTAGAGGGTACAGTCGGCATTTGATAGTTGGATAGTGTAGCGGTAATGGAGAATGGAGCAACTTATAGGAAAAGTGACTGAACAGAATATGTAGTTTAGCAAACAGGAGGATGAAGTACAGGCAGCAAATGTGGTAATGAAGGCAAGCCATGAAGTGAGAAACATGCATCTTAACCACAGAACTGCGAGATACTGGCTGAAGTCATGTTGTCAATGAGTGAATTTAAGAATGTGCTGGAGGATATTAGCAAGTGAAAGACGGGTCCTGAGCATGTTGTGGTTAAGAATTCAGATCCAATTGGGCCAAAGGATAAGGGGAAAATCTGATCCAGTGGAGGGGTAGGTGGATATCCCCATTTAGACAGAGGAAGCAATATTCCAGTGTAAAACACATGAAATAATGATATGACAACATCATTTGGGGGCCATAGACAATAAGTGCAAAATGCTGGTGTTACCATGTTTGGAAATGTAATGGGATAGATGTAATTCACAACAATTAAGCATAAGAGTGTGGAAATTTGATGTCCCCAGCAGTTGGCCTGTCAAGAGCCTGAACATAAGAATAGTGGAATAAATGTTCCATAACTGCAAGATTACGGTACAGTGAGTGAAAAAGCCCAGACTGTAATCACTGATATTCCACTTAAAGAGAACTCTGGTCAGTTTGTCACAATGTGCAAAATTCATGTAATTGACCATGTAGAGGAAAAAGGGAGACAGGTGTTTTGACTGATGAAAAGGCATGAACAGGCATGCAGAGCATGAAGTTAATTGTAACACTGGGGATTCATATCAGTTTTGATGACTAAAATGAGTGCAGGAAGTATGGTTAACAAGCCTTTGCCAAATGTGCTGTTGGTCGACAGTGAAACAGGAAATGTTAATGATTGGGCCCGAAGTGGCAGAACAACCACTCTTACAGATGGCTGACAAGCTTAAGGCAGAGGTGTCTAAGCTGAAGCAGTCCACTTGTTTGGAGCAAGCCTCAGAGGTACAGCATGGCGGCACCATGGGGAACCTGGCAACAGCAGGTGCGGGCCGGCACATGGACTGCAGCCTCACGCGCCTGTGTATCTGAGCTTTTACGCCTTTGCGGTCAATTTGCTGCAAGGTTTCTGCCTTCACCGCCTCACCAGGTCCATGGCACAGCTAAGGAAGGACCCAAAGCAGGCCCTTGGAGACCCAGCAGCTCTACAACAACACCCTTATCCTCTAGGACAGGCCAGCACTGTAGACCAGGCAGTGAGGCAATATGATAGCAACCCCTCTCCTCTCATGGTACTACAAGGAGGTCCTCCTGTAGACATAATGGCACCCAACAGATCTGTGGAAGGGGGCGAGAAATGCCCCCTCCCCGACTGAGGAAGGACATCTTGGGGCCCTGGAGTGGTCCTGAAGCTGATTTCTAAGTAAGGATGACACAGCCAAACATCCTTCGCTAGTTAAAAATGTGTAGGTCCCAGAATTCTATGATGAAAATCTGTTTTTGTGTAACCATATAACCTGCTAGCTAGTTAGACTGCTTCTCTAGTGGAACCTGTAGAACAAATGTGGGGAGTGTATTCTTGACACTTGCAAGGGTGGATGTCCAGGATAGCACAAGCAGATATAACAAAAGATCTAAACTTGTACAACTAATAATGTTAATAAGCACTAGAGGTTGCTTCCTTAATATTGAGCTTAGTATTTCTAATAATTTTGCTTGCCTTGTCTTGACTACATACAAGTAATGGTTCCTGAGTGGGGGTCTTTCAGACCTGTATGAACCATTGAGACTGGAGGGTCTCATAAGCATACTTTGTGTATTGGTTTTTCCCTGACCACATTAAAGCTTACAATATTACCTTTGTCTCAGCAGCCTCATTTCTGCACACATTACATTGAAGAACTACATTCCCCTTGCTCCATTTGTTCCAGTTAATCAACCGTCTAGGGTTCTGCATTGGAAATACTCCATTCTTTTGAAGTTCAAAATAGACCCTGTGACAGGTTTATCATCTAGATGGGCATTACAAGCATTAAGTGAGAGAAAGACTGCTACATCTACAGGCAAGGCCATAATTACCAAGGGACAGACTGCCAACTGTAAGCAACACCAGAAAAAGACTGCAATCTAAATGGACAATCTCCACATCACTATGAGCAAGGAATATCAATGTTATATGTACCAATATTGTATAATGAGATCAGATAATAATTACATCTAAATGTTAAGAAAGTGAAATTGAAAATGCTGTTTTTGGGTCACATTCTGCTCATTGTGTATTTTTAAGCACATTATCAGGAGTATTGGGGAAAAATGTAACAAAGCTGACTGATTCACTAAAATTTTCTTGTGTGCAACAATTTTCACCAATTCAGCACTGTTCCCATGACAACAAGACAATTTGCCCACTGTCCTGCCAGGTATGCAAAGATGCTCTGTGGTTGGCACTGTCCATATACACAACATAGAAATTCACCCTGGCCGTTGAATGGCTCTCTCTCAGTCCCAACAAATGAACTACATTTGACACAGCATTTCCATTGCTAAGCCATTTTGTGTTTACTGTGTATTTCCTATCAAACCAACGACCTGTCCAGCGCTGTAGGTAACGGAGTGATTTCCGCCAGAGCAGGAAAGCTGTTACATTTTAAAGATCAGTCAGTCGCACATAGTTTTGATTCTGAGATAATAATTCATAACAAATGAACACAATCCCCATTATTTCAGTTTTATTTTGACTTCACAACTGTGACGACAACGGCTCCTCCAGCGGCGGACTGTGTCCTTGCCCCGAGATGGTGCCTTTATAGTAACGACAACCTCCAATGACATTGTTACTAATTGTCCTCACACGCATGCAGAACATTGCCTGCTAGGCCCGAGACAAAGCCTGCAGCGAGGGACAGCACTGAATCCTTCAGTGCACCTTCAAACTAATGCGAGGCAGACCCGGTTCGTGTTTTTGCTCCTGTTAATGTTATTGCGTGTACCTATGGTCGTCACTGTTCATAATACTGAAAATGCAATTCTGTGAATAGGTAGCATAATTTCTCCCAAATAATCGCATTTATATTTGGTGCCCTTGAATGGGTGACGTTCGACACGGCAATGTTCAACGTTACCTGCCTAGTCAACCTCATTCCGAAATACCGCAGGCAAACAAGAAGTCATGCTTAGGCTAATGAGCGTGCAAATGGGATTTCGTATTAATCTCTGTAATTTAATCGGTTGAGATGTACAATGCACACTGTCTTCAAACGTTTGTCACAATATCATGTACCTGCACACTGTGATGAGATTTTTACGCTCCACGGCGACGCTCCGAGAGGATGCCTTTTTCGATGACAGACCCATAGCCATCGCTGACTGGTCGCGGCTCAATTGCATTAAGAGGCGGCACAAGCCCACAGTATCCCTGGACCATGGAACCCCTCCCTTGTTACTCCATAAATACTCCCCAGACTCCTCACGGCTGCCGAAAAAGGTCTCCAGACGAAAGGGAGGAAGGGAAATGGATGGTGCTGATGGAGAAGGTTAAGATCCTCGTGTACCGATACCGATGGACCACGGATGCTTTAGGGGAAAAAATCCTTGATTATTCACACATACAAATTTTTCCCCTTAACTTCATTATGCCCTCTTCTGTTTATCTTGATTGAATTCATAACAGATGTGTTGACTACCGTCCGCGTGCCCGTGCGTCCTCTCCCCTCCCCTTTTCTGGCTGAGCTACGTCCCTGTGCTCGTCTCCCTGCATGTGGTTCTCCCCTCCCTCCGTCCTTCACTCTTTTGCATGGATGATCTCATCACAGACACAGCGTTTGATGGGGAGCCAGCGGCACACCACGTGACTTCCCTCGGCTCCGAGAAAAAGAGACAAAATATTCTGAAAAGTGTTCGTGTCAGCATGATGAACTTGAAATTTTCCCAGTTAATCTAATTAGCTATCTTTGCGTAATTTTACCATGGCTGTGTAAACAGGCAAATAGACTATAGACGAACACCTTTTAAAAAAGACACCTTATCATCCCATGACCAGGTAAGAGACAAAAATACAGCATACAGTAAATACAGTACCTGTGTCATACAGTACTTACTGAATTAGGTGAAAAACTATTTGGTTTTACAGTATGTATTCAGGGGTGATCTACACCATACGAACACCCAGAAATATTTCAGAATCAAAACAAACATTTTTTTCAAGAATAAAGCTTTTTATCTAATCTTGTGGTTACTGATGGAAAAGAGGTCTAAAATACATGGGAAGTGCTCTAGCCTCTTGCAGTTCTTGGTAGGTTTCTAAAATTCGCATCACTCCATCACTTACGCACAAGGTTGTCGGAGAGCCATGGTTGTGCCCAGAGACACTGTCACGTTCCATTACGCCAGAGGTCGCTGTGATAAACTTCGAATCGTGGTTTCAAACTGTGTTTTCAATCGGAGGTGAAGATGGCGGAAGATGAGCCTAAGGCGACTTGCACCTTTCTGTTCAAAAAATCAAACAAGAAGTTCTCTGCTCGGAAAAGAAAAGCCAGCGACAGTGACAAAGGCAATTACACCACTTAATGTTATTCGATGATATGCTTCAGCATACGACGCTAATCTTTTAGCTTGTTTATGAGGTTATGAAGGAAGCCAGGCAACGCATGACTATTCGCTAACCATTGCTTGACTGCTGTTTGTAACTGATTGGGTAGCTAAAGTCGTTTCAGCTAAATTCAGTAGCTCATTTTCCAGTGACATGTCTAGGAACATTCATCTTGACTGTATCTAGCAACCTGTGTTATCGGTCAGTCACAGAGATTGAAATGATGATAGCGAGCAGGCTAGCTAGCTGTTTGAAGAAAGGGAAGCGCCAACATGGAATATCTTTACTCGGATTGCTCTGTGTTAGCTAGATTAGCTAGAGTTTAATAATCTCTTAGGATCTATGTAGCTAAGGGTCTTTCTTTCTTCAGGTAGCAACAGTGATGAAGACAGCAGCGCGGTTGTCAGAAGAGAAAAAAAGACCAGCAGTTCAAATCCAATGATTCAGAAGGTAACATTAGCTAGCTAATTCAGCGAACCATGGGCATGCTGTAGTATGGTGTGCATTGCATTGGACATCGGTTATAATATTGATCTTTCCCCCCAGACAAAGAGGGTAGAGCGAGAAAAGGTGTCCTCCAGTGAAAGCGATGACGATAAACCGGAAAACATTACAGTGTCTTACAAATCTACCCGATCAGCGGTGAGTACCATTTGAGACCGTGACTGTACTAGTGAAACAGTGGAATGACCTGTCTTGTACCGTCTCCTCCGCTATCCCTATACTGACGTGCAAACACATCATAGCTAAATTTCAATTTAAATGTCTCATGTGTGATAGAAACCAGAAGGTCCTGAAGACATGGGTGCGACAGCGGTGTACGCACTGGATACAGAGAGGGACAAAGACGCACAGGCGATTTTCGAACGGAGTCAGCAAATCCAGGAGGTGAGCAATGAGTAACGTGTGATGTTATATTTCATTCTAATTGGAATTATTCAGAATTTTAATCATTTAAATAATCATTTAAATGTTGTGGCCGGTTCTTAAAATGAAGACGGCTAGCTGAAAATGTAGTAAAGGTTGCAAAGGACACTAAAGTTAATGTTGCATTTTACTGTGTTGTCACCTGTTGTATAAATAAGCAATGGGTAATACCTTCAAGATAATCGTAATGCGTTATGAATGAATATGCATAATGTATGACTATGATCGAGTGTGCATTATTTTGGCTAAATAATATTCACTATGGATTTCAGGGAGGATATTGACATTTTTGTCTGGATGACTTCTAAGTTAAGTCTGTCTTTAAATGTTTTGCCACAGGAACTTCAAGGAAAGGAAGACGATAAGATTTATCGTGGCATAAATAACTACCAAAAATTCATCAAACCTAAAGATTCCACCATGGGCAATGCGTCTTCGGGTATGGTCAGGTGAGCCTTCTGTGTGTGTGTGCATGTGTTTACTCATGTTTGAATAATGGATAGACATCTTGTGGGACTGCTGTTTCTTCTTTTTTTCTTCCTCTGTATATATAAGGTTACACTGATTCTCAGATGCTTGAAAGTGTATAAAGTTGTGACATTTTTCAGAATTGTGGTTTACCTCTTTTAGCACTATAGTCATTTGTTCTTTAATCTAAGTCTGTATTGAATGGATTGAACTTTACTGAGAAGTCAAGGTGACTTTTGTATACTTTCTCCTCTTTTCCTCCCTCTGACAGGAAGGGCCCCATCCGGGCCCCGGAGCACCTGAGGGCTACGGTGCGCTGGGATTATCAACCCGACATCTGCAAAGACTACAAGGAGACGGGCTTTTGTGGTTTCGGGGGTGAGTGGGCATTGTGGTTTTGGGTGACCCTTTCAGAACATAGCTGGCTCCCTTCACACTGACTTGTGTCTCTTTCCTTCTCCTGCTAAGTCGATGGTGCTCTTGTAAATTCTGTACCCATGGCTGGATGCCAGCTGGTTTCTTGTCACATTGCAGGCCAAAAGTGAATTTGAATCCAGCATCCATAGCTGAAATGAACTTGAAAATTACTGGAGTACTTTCAGCCCCTGTTTCCAAGTGTGTAACTCACTGACCACAGTGATTTGGTTAAAAAATTGCACACAAAAATATAATTAAAACCTCTTGGTGTAAATCAAAGGATGATCTGCTCTATTACATTTAAGCCCAAGTGTTTTTCTTCACAAAAAACTCTGGAAAAACACAGGATGTACAATAATGGAAGAACTGAAAGTGAGTGAGAAAATCAGACCTTATTTTGAAAAATGACAATGCTGGGCATTTATTTCCCTTTGCTGTTGCGCTGTTAATACACAACCCAAGCCAAAACAACAGATGGCAGTTGTCATTGCAGACAGCATGTTAGACATCAAAGTTAAAAAGGCCAAGCTGTAGTACATACATTTATGGTGATTAATGCCTTATTTGTACCTGCGGGAAAATTGTCAATAAGCTGGTGAGCTACAATTGTTTAATGCAGAGGGTAGTCTGTTATCTTTTTATTCACAGCATATGGCTATTCTGATTTGACTTGGCTAGTTAGCCTAATTAGGAAGCTAACACAGTTGCCCCCATTTTCTTTTTAAACAGAGAGAGTTAGTCTGTACAATCATATTAACACTTGCACAACCTGCAGCCTGGGTAACTCCAGTGCTGGTAATAACTCACACTTTCCTCTGCATTTCCTCTCAGACAGCTGCAAGTTCCTGCACGACCGCTCCGATTACAAACACGGCTGGCAGATCGAGAGAGAGCTGGACGAGGGGCGGTACGGGGCCAACGGTGAGTCTGACGGGTTTGGATGCGGGCTCTCATTAGAGAGCATATAGTATACTGCTGCTGTGCTCTTGCGGACAGAACCATTTCCTCTTGCTCCGTAACTGATGTTTAACTGCATGTGCGATCGTTGTGCTCCTGTGATGCGTTTGTAGATGAGGAAAACTACGAGGTGAGCAGTGATGAGGAGGACCTGCCCTTCAAGTGCTTCATCTGCAGGGATTCCTTCAAGAACCCCATTGTCACCAAGTGAGCTTCCTACCCGAGTGTTTACTGTGGCTGTGCAGAATGACTAAAATAGTGTGTCAAGAGGACCATATTTCCAACAGTAGATTAGGATCAAATAAGAGGAAAGAATTTTTCAGACACACCCTTTTTCATGTTTTGTTCTAGGGGGGTGGGAACACTTTCAGTCTTATTGACATTGAATTGGATAAACAAGTACTGGGTGGTTATTAATGTCACACCATGACTAAAATAATTGAGTGCCATTGTAGAGCTATTTCTTTAATCCATCCATTCAATTCAAAAGTAGAAAGCTAATGATGTCATGGCAGCAATTGCATGTTCATGCCTCTTCTTCCTAAGCCGAGGATCTGGAGAGAGGTTTCCCAGTGGTGCTGATTAGTGCTTCTGTTTCCAGGTGCCGGCACTACTTCTGCGAAGCTTGTGCACTTCAGCATTACCGCAAGTCCAAGCGCTGCTACGTTTGCAATGTGCAAACCAACGGGGTCTTCAACCCAGCCAAAGGTAGCGACAGTCAGTGGTACAACGAAGCATGTGTGAACATCCATAACTGAGCATCCAACAGCCCTGTTTTTCCCCATCATATGCAGAAAAATGAATTCACCTGCAGATGCTTAAGTATGAAACTAACAGTAGGATTCAAAGCTACAAGACTATCAAGTTCACTATTTGCGCATGGCTTTGTAACTAATGAAATCCATGGCTATTATACGTGCAGATAGTTGCCTCGTACCATAAAAACATTACTATGATATCAGTTATAGAATTGAGGAATTGGAGGAAAAATGTCTGACAGCACCATTCCTTACCAAACTGCAAACTGTCTGTCTCCTCTCAGAGCTGATGGCCAAGATCCAGAAACACCAGGCCCAGACAGACCAGCCACCCTCTGATGATGAAGACTAGCACAGCCCCTCACTTTTTTTTTTTTTTTTTTAAGCACAGTAAATATTTTTAATTGAGTTTCCTTTTTCGATTGTGGTGTACAGTGTCAAGTCTTTTGGAATAAACAGATGTTTTGGTAGACTGTTTAGTCTGATTACTACACTGGTACAGGAGAGTCCATTTCACCAAGGTTTGTGAGTTGAATTGATTTTAATCGTTGGGTACAACGGCCAAACAGTTCTACTTCTAGCTCGTGTTTACTCCTGTTCGACTTGCAACCAGACCCAAAAATGTTATAACATTCAGTTTTCAATTAGGGTTATGTAACAGTGACGGATGCAGAAAAGCAATCCTGCTTAGTTCCTGACACACCTAGCATTATCTTCAGGTTTAGTTTTTATACATGAGGTAACAGACTTTCAAGTAGAAGTAACAGTTAAGTGAGAGAGTGCAGTGCTTTTCATGAATTGGCACTTTAGTATGAGAACATGAAACAAACTTGTGCTCATTAGGTGGACCTCTGTTGAAAAAGGTGTGCTGATTGAACAATCATCAGGTAACAAAAACTCAAATGAGGATATGGATGTTGTTCTGAAGAGTGAGAGGCAGCCAGCCCTTATATACATGAAAAGGATGCCCATACCTTGACAAACCTGAAAGATGCCTGAAGGGAAAAAAGGAAGGAGCAAACTGCCCCTGTAACATGTCTAGAGGTGAGTTCGAGAAAAGCCTCTGTTAGGGTTTTCACGTGTGTCTTGAAGCCCTTGAGGAGAGACAGTAGGGTCAAGAAGAATATCCCACCAAATATCTGCTTTCATTATCAAAGTCCTTATTTTTCCACTTGAATATTTACAGGGGTAGTAAAATTAGCCAAGTCCACTTTCAGTTAAAATGAGCCTGTCCCTCTCTCTGCTGTCAGAAGTCCCAGTCATCCACATCCAGGTGGCTGAGGCTGGACTCTAAGCTGGCCAGGCCAGAGGGGGAGTCAGGCAGCTGGGAGCACTCAAAGCTGGTGATGGGCGACACAGGCCGCAGCAGTTCCGGGAGAGCCTCAGACGGACGCCGTTTTATCTGGAGAAGACAGAGGGGGTAGTAGGAATCTATAGCAATATACAGGAAACTCAGAATCTCACCATCACTCAGTCTCACTGCACTTTGGACTATCCAGTCATTCTCTATGGAAAGCCTTAACTAACATCTGTCCCTGTCCACATGTTTACTAAGTGATGTTGGCAGAGGACTTACCTGTTTGAAGAAAGAGTGGCCAAGAAGAGCACTGGCAGATGGCCTGTGAAACAGAAAGCACAACAATGAAAAGAATAAAACAACGTTGACAAACCAACAAAAGCAGTCAACAATTCTAGGAATTCAATCTTCCAGGAATATCAATTTCTGTTCTGTTCTTTGTCGCCCCTATTTCCACTGCAGAGGCCGCAGAGGATTATCAGACCGTAGGACGTGAGTCAGTGAGTAGGAGGTGAGACAGCAGAATGTGGGTCAGACAGTGGGCGTGCGTAAGATGAGACGGGCGTGGGAGAGACCCACCTCTTTTGGGGATCCCGCTGGAGGCAGAGCTCCACGAAGGCATGAAAGTGAGGGCTGAAGGTGCGGTTGTAGGGGTGGCTGCTGGAGGAGGAGGAGGGCTCCCCGTTGGTGTGCCGGGCCCCGCAGGCCCCGGGGCCCTCGCAGATGCCCGAGTCGGCCCCCGAGCGCGAGGGCTTCATGGAGAGCTCCTCCGGGGGGATGGTGCTGGTGTCCAGCAGGCAGGGCACTGTGCCGTTCAGCTTCTCCAAGAGCATCTGTCCCGGGGAAAGAGGGGGGAGAGGGGATGAAGAATGAAGGCACACTCACACTGTGGCTTACCTGCGAAACTACCACACGCCCTGCTCACCTGGGTGGCTGGCATGTCCTTGAAGGGCACGTGTCCGTTGGCCAGCTCGCAGGCGGTAATGCCCAGGCTGTAGATATCGGAGCGAAAGTCGTACCCCTGCAGATTCTGAAATGGCCAGAGGGAAGGATTATTTACAATGAGACAGCAGATCTCATCTGAGACACTGTGCGCATGTGTGTGTGTGACTTTGCACGTGGTACCTGCTGCAGCACCTCCGGGCTGAGCCAGGGCAGCATCTTGACGCTGTACTGAGGGAAGTCGTGGACGACTCGAGCCCGCTGGCCGTGCCGGATCAGGCTGAATATGCTGCGGCGCCCCGACAGGTAGACCTGGCCGTCTGCAGACACCAGCACATGGCTGGCCTTCACGCTCCTGCCCATCGGGATGGGGTCACGTTTACACACATGCGCAGCAATGCATACTTACAGGTGACATGGTCAACGTTCATCCTTTTCTCATCATAATCAGGAACTGGTTTTTCAGTTCCCACAAAGCAGGGATGAACAGGGAAACACATCCACTAGAAGAATATGTGTCCCTGCACGGGGGGGATGTGTGGCTCACCGGTGCACGTAGCCCATGTGGTGGATGTAGTCCAGGGCTTTCAGGATGCCCAGCAAGATGCAGGCAATGGCCAGCTCACTCATGCCCTCAGTGAAGTGGGTGCTGATCAGGTCTCTGGCTGAGCCTGCAGGCACAGTGGACAGCAGACGTGAGGAGACAGTATATGTCCATGAGGGAACACGGGCACACATCAGACATGAGGAGACAGTATATGTCCATGAGGGAACAGGGGCACACATCAGACATGAGGAGACAGTATATGTCCATGAGGGAACACGGGCACACATCAGACATGAGGAGACAGTATATGTCCATGAGGGAACACGGGCACACATCAGACATGAGGAGACAGGGTGTGTCCATTAGGGAACAGGGGCACGCATCAGACATGAGGAGACAGGGTGTGTCCATGAGGGAACAGGGGCATAGCAGACGTGAGAAGACAGGGTGTGTCCATGAGGGAACAGGGGCACACATCAGACATGAGGAGACAGGGTGTGTCCATGAGGGAACAGTGTGTACTCCCTCTCACCGTAGGCCATGAAGGGGGTGATAACCCACAGCTCGTTCTCCGCAATAAAGATGCTCTTGTAGGGCAGAATGCAGGGGTGATGGAACAGCTTGGACACGTGGAGCTCCCCCTGTAATGTTGAGAAAGGTGAGATTTTTTTTCGCTATTTTCCTTTCAGGTGAATGGAGAAACAGTGAGAAGCCGCTCAGTGTCAGGCACCTGCAGGTAGTTGACCATGTCGTTGGTGCACGACTCCAGGTCGATGCGGCGGATGGCCACGTGTTCTCCGGTGGGACGGTATCTGGCCAGGTTGACTGTCATCAGGTCCTCCAGCCCCCTGCCTGAGACAGAACGAGAAAGATCAACACACATCACAAATTTGAGGGAGCAACTTCCAACTGACTGACCTTAACTGCTGTTCCAACAATGGTTGTAATAACAAAGACCTATTATTTAGAATGTACTACAGTCCCTACTGTAGAAAAAGGTGGTCTAAAATGATGTCTTTCAAATAATGCATATCAAATATTTCATCCCATATTTCTAAACACATTCATATTTATTCATTTGGCAGACAGTCTTATTCAGAGCAACCTACAAGGAGTGTATTGGAAGCACTCCAGTGCTCCAGTGCAATCACGTGCACTCTGCATATTCTGAATCCAGGAAGGTTTTATGCACATCTGCATCAATGTCTCCTGAAAAGGCAGACGTGTTTGTTTCTGCGGGCAGGTTTGGCGAGTGACCCCCGAGGCAGAACTTGGCCTGGACTGACCTATGACCGTAAGGAGCTCATAGGAGGAGCTGTCCGGCAGAAAACTCCCCATGGTGTCCCGGCGAGGGAGGGACGTCAAGGACTCGTGGCTGTCTTCATGGGCCTGAGCAGGAAGCAGGGTGGGGGGGGGAGGAAAGAGAGATGGTTAGCAACTCCAGCACTCAATCGCCAAGATCACTTTGTGGACGTGGCATCTGGTTGGGTAGCACGGATTACGTACTCTTTGGCACTGTGCGTTTCAAATAAAGGGAACTTGTTATACTGCTTTTGCATGGTGAATACTAGTAAATGTGAAACAGGCAGCCAGCTTGTGGCTTTGTTGAGGGATAAAGGGGGCAAAGGTGTTTCATGGGTCAGACTATTTCAGCTCCCCTCCTCCACCTCCATTCAGTGAAACAATCCCCAAAATTCTGGACACATGCAGAGTGTGGGCAGGCTCCTCTTGGGTGCATTATGGGAACTGAAGTCCGGTTTCTTCAACTAGTCAGTGCAACAATCCACACATTAGTCTCAAAACACTAGTGTTAGAACAAAATGCATCCAATATCATTACATATGCACTGTGACCATTGTACAAGTTTCTCCATATTTACAAATACAAAAATAAAAAAGCTTGGAGAGCTGAAAAAAGCTCAGATCATTTCCTTAAAGCTCTTGCATCAAATTCCAGCTGTTCATGAGATCAAAGTGTTTCCTAAAACGCACTGTAAGATTGTTTTGAATTTCTGTGCAATGACAGCCAATTCCAAAAATAAATAAACTAGTCCAAATCAAGCTGAAGAAGAGAGAGATTCCAGATGAATTGCTGAATTTGAGGGCTGGAGTTTGACGAATAGCAGCAGCCATACTTCTTACAGCAGAGGATGCCACTGTGCATCCACGCATGACAGGTCTCCATGGAGACCAGCACAGCAAGGCCAAGCCAGTTTTTAGATTTGATTCTCAGCAGCAATGCAACTAGGGAGCGTCTCTGTAAAACTACTCTCAGACAATATGGAGCTACAGCTTTGCACACATTGCAGACTGGTCAAGTTCCACCACCCTTGGAATTCTGGTAACACTGGTAAGTTTAGGATTGTTCCATTTTACATTCAATTCCAATTTCTCGCGAGGTACAGAGTTTACACAGTTAAGTGTGAGGCCACAGACACAGACAGTGGACAGACTGCTCAGGAACACAGCATGGATTACGTCAAATTAGTGGGAACTTTGTGAAAAATCACAGAAACCAAACAGCACCATGTTCAGGCCACACAGGGTTTCATAAAGGCTAAGTAAGACCTGTATATGGGGAGCTTAACTTCTCTATGGGGGACATCCCATGAGGCATATTAATATTTTCCTTCATCCACAATACTAAAGCCACAAAAAATGAATTCCTGTACAATGTGGTCTGCAAATCATTGGGGGCATTTTCTTGGGATATAACATGAAGACTGAATATGCAGGACTGTCTAATGTGCTGTAAAATACCAAACCAGCCCCAAGCAAACAATTCACTTGAAGCCAATCTTTTTTCCACATTTATGAACTCTGCAAGAATCAGGTTGAGGCATCCCTTCCAGACAACAATAACTTTAAAATAAAATTCAGCTACATTCCTACGTACATATATATTGTTCCCCACCTTCACTACCACAGGAGCCCACACCACAGAGCCTTTATTTTGATTAAACAGTAAAACAAGCTCATTTGAAAGTCTTTTGTGGAATTATGACTAACTACGATAATCAAAGCCTCTCACTATTTGCATTTGATTGGAGAGAACAGGCTGTCTTGCTATGCCCACTGGAGATGGAGACACTGAACAGGAATGCTGGAAGCATCACTGTGCTTTTCAAATGAAATTTTAAGAAATAACCTCCCCGTACAAATAAAACAATTAAACCTAAGTGATCCAAGACAGCCAGTGAAACATGCTTTGATGGGTCATATTGAGATTGTATTTAAAAAAAAAAAACAACTGACGTGCTGCATCCAGTGAATAATAAGGTATAACATGAAAATAGAGCTGCATTCAGCTTTAGTGCCCCTTTAAGTAAACTGATCTTACTGTAAGCTACTTTACATACAACGTGCCCTTGTGTAGGCATTCACATTTAAGCAGGTGGATCCATCAGCTCTTTTGTAGGTTACAAATGTAATGCGGTCTACAAAGCTTTCACAACAACCATTCCTCACTCCCACCTGAACCTAGACAAATTGTTCTTCTGTATTTAGAACACAACAGCCTTTGTCTGTGCTGTATACGTGGCCACATTTAAGAGAATACATCCTCCATATATCCCCCAGGTATAATCCAGACAGCGTTTATCTGGTCTGATGACCCTCCATCACCCCCTACCTGAAATGGCCCCCTCTGCCCACAAAGCTTATCTGAACAGACAGACCGGCGGAAGAGCACTTTGTACCCTAACAGCAGGTCGAGCAACAGAGCAACAAGCAGCAAATAAAGAGGAGTCTGATCCACTCTACACACCATCCATGCGTATAGACAGGCTCTGCTCTCAAGCGCTTATCCTGCATCCGGACACCGCTGACGGCCGGACTCGCAGGAGAGAGAGGTCAGAGATCTCCTCCTTCCCCCCTGCCCCCCGATATGAAACCCTTATGGCAGGTGAGGTATAGGATGAGCTTCATCACAGAAAGCGCGTAACACAATGAGCTGGGTGTCCATGCACGACAAGCACGCAGACACGATTCGGGGGATTAACACACGTTCACACACGCAGAGAAATCAGTGAGGGATCAAGAACAACACAGCTGAAATATCGCACTTACTTTCCAGTGAGAGCTTCCCTGAGCTTGCTCTGGGGTAGAGAAACCACAGCGATGAAACAAAAAAAAAAAACACAAAAATGCAGAGAGGGTACAGATCTTTGATAAAGGAACCATTTGCCATTATACAGTAGAGGCAGGTTCTTTGGAAGGGTGGGCCTGCTCATTCATCAGTACAATTTGCCCAGGCTTTCTCAGCATAGGAAGCAGTGCATTTCATCTATACTCTTTTGTTCAGTACTTCTTATGCAATTCCACACTGTATTTTAATAGTTATATTATTCTGAATCTCAGTGTGTCACCTGTGGTCAATGCCACTGTTGTTTAAATATCATTAGACAGTCATGATTTAAGTCATGACCATGACTGAAGTATGGTGAAACTAAACAGAAAAAAACAAATTTAATCCTGCAAATTCTTGACTAATTTCAGTCCTGAGGAAAAAAACACTCTAAATGGGGTTCAGGAGACAAAATTAAGAAAAATGGACTGAAAACATAAGCCATGGATATTTTGCATG
This sequence comes from Megalops atlanticus, assembly GCA_019176425.1. Lineage (NCBI taxonomy): Eukaryota > Metazoa > Chordata > Actinopteri > Elopiformes > Megalopidae > Megalops > Megalops atlanticus. The sequence continues at coordinate 16,558,535 of CM032893.1, forward strand.
TCTGTGTACTGTATGCTCTGTCATTCACTCCCATGAGAGAAGCTATTTTACTGAACTTGCCACCTTATCGCCAAACAAATCCAGACATGTCATATTACAAGTGGAGTGAAACCAGCATCTTACCTGAAGGTCCAATGAAATTTCAATATGGAAGCGAGAAGGAATTCATATTGCCATAAACAACACTGATGCATCCCTAAATGAATGCATGAGTAGGCTTGTGTTTTGTTTTGTTATTCTGAGCCATTGCACAGTGCTCCAGGTAGAAGATGTAGCCAACAGAATTATTTGATCAACCAAAACAGTCACGATGCATATAAATGAACATGCAACATTTAAGCAATGAACAACCAGCAAAATGAATGATACAAGCTTGCAAAGCAAGGCTTTTCTGGTGATATTATTCTCCCTGCAATTCCCCACATGATGACCCTGCAAACTAAGACTTGAACCTCATCAAGTACCTGTTAAAGAACTTTCACTTGTATTCTTTTATGGCATGTAAGTGTTTAACAAATTCCAGGATCAGAAGACGAACAAACCTAAATAGCAAAAGCGTAGAAAATCTAATGAGATCTCATTCGACAGCTTCAGCTCATGAAGAGACATCCGTTATTTCTGTCTATCCACCTGATTAATAAATCAAAAACTAATGCTTTGATTTATCAACTTTACATAAGTCTTTATCAAGTAATCTCTAATCTCTTCAACAAAAAAAAACAAATATTCTCCAAACTAAGAGTAAAGAGTAATACATTTTGAGGACTGTTACACAAGTAATTTTTACTTTTTCCAAAACAAAACATGCATCTTCCTTGTCAATGGTGCAACAATTTAACGCAACTCAAGATTCTACTGAAGGTTCTCTCAGCCGTGTCATGAGACAACTAAACAGACCTACAGAAACATTAAGTGAGCAATACTCAAGTACACTGTTAAGAATAGTAATGCATTTTTCATGCACACCTGCCCAGATATGCTACTCAACTGAACAGCCACAGCTTTCCAAAACAGTGGGCATTTGTGTGTACAGCATAAACCTTAAGACTTCTTAATACCCACACAAACACACTGTTCCAAACAATGTCCTTGTGAGGATGGAATATTCCTGACTGAAGGTGTTTTGCTCAAACTCCCACTGTTTACACCTCACTTTCCAGACCACCACAGCAGTTTCATTACTATAACAGAGCCCTGCAAACCAGTGTGGATGTTTATTTCCGCAGTCACTGCAGCCAGGATCCAACCCAGCCAGCCGTACAAACACTGAGATAAACAGTCCATAGGGGCTTTCCCTGCTACCTGCATATGCTGGCTCCCTAGCCTTCTTGCTAACTGTTGCTGGTAGCACCAGTCTGCGACAGACCTATGATGATCACATAGACTCCACACAGTTAGAAAACACGTGCACTTAACAAAGTCACACAACCTTCACAAGTGCTGACAAACAGACCAAGGGAGGACTAAGCTGACACACAGGCTGCAGACTTTCAGTGTTGGCAGCAAACAGCTGACAGGATGCAGCATTTCATCTCACAAGACAAGCACTTACACTGGTTCAGGATGGACTCACCTCACAATGCACATGTCTACTACAACTACCACATCTAAGCAAATAGGAGCACCCAAATCCACATGGCAAATGGAACTGACAGATACTGGCACGCCCTAAATACTGGCACAGCCTGGCACTGAAACAAACTTAAACAAGTATTTACTTGTTTATGACCAGTTAATGCTTGTAAGAAGCATGGTAATTCAAGCTCCACTGGGAGGCGATGGATGCCAGCAGTCAATCGGCTGTAAGAGGCAGCTCTGAGCTTATGAGGCTGTGAGCAGCTGCAGGGGAGGGGGCAATTGGCCTGAGCTTTAAACTCACCTCCAAACAACTCCAGATCCCTCAAGCTCTCCACACTCAGCTTCTCCGAGACCCAACGCTAATGGAGACGGAGAGAGAGAGAGGACCCAACATGAGGACACACAAATCAACTTGACAGACGACACACATCACATACATTCTACAGACACGGACGATACCTCAATGAGACCGCATAACACCATTTAAGACCACCCTCACTGAAATAACCTTCGTCTACACAGGACAAGTGCATAATCACTTTTCACATGAAGAAAGCCCATGGTAAACAATCAGGAAAAAAAATCACGATCCCACACTAGACAGGACCTGTGACTTCAATGCTCTTTTATTTAGACTTGTATAAACTACAGGTAGATAAATAAAATCCTGCTCCTACATAAAAGACAAAAAAACTCACCAAAAAAGACATGGGTCCTGCCTGTAGTGACAGCTACAACCTCAGAAACTCCATTCAGGAAGAATGTCTGCAAAAAAAAAAAAAAAATATATATCACAAAGTTAGAAAAAAAAACAAGACTTAAAATGTGTCACGATAATCTGATATACGTATGTGATCTCATTTGTCATATTATTTATTATTTATGACTTTTATTTATTTAATTAACTTGGGGATGGGGGGTGTTACTACAACAACAGATTACAACTTACAAGGAGGAGGGACGCAGAAGGGCGTGCAAATCAGCCTTTTCGCTTAAACAATGCGATGGTGCTGGAAAAGAGTTAGATCCTTAAATAAACCAGAAATCGTTTCAAAACACAAACACGTGAAACAATGAACGATACGACTTATTTTACATCCATTAACCGCTTTCATCCATTACCTAAAGGGATACACCAAGCAACACCGCTAACTAGCTATCCAGACACAAAGTGAATGCAAGATAACTAGCAAACTAACGTTTCATAATTAGCAGCTGCATAGGTAGCATGCTAGCAGATAACATGTAGCGACGCGCAACTTGACAGGGTGTATTGACGAATATCTCACTACTCAGTTAAAGAATGTTTCAGTATTAGCATTTATGATTTACTGAAATTAATGCCGTCGCACCTTTATGGCTACGCGTAAGACAACAATACCACTATTTTGATTAGTAGAGGCTACTCTAGATTTTTCGCTCGCTACTACAACGCAAATGAGATCTTCGTTTGCTGCTGCTGAAGCTACTGTACTTTTTACACTGCAAGAATTTCTGTCGTATAAAACAGGACCAGCCAATTATATAAATCAATAATCTAAAATTAGTATTTCACATACCTTACTGAGGGCAAGAATTAACTGTAGTTAGCTGATTTCTGCGTATTTCCAAAAGTATGTAACGTTAGCAAGCTTACGACTTAGCCTCGACCCTGCACTCGCCAGTTGTCCTCTTTTGACAAGACGGAAACCATAAGGATCTCGATTATTGGCCGAAAAAGGTTCCAGAAGAGAACGCGGATTATGTCATTGGTCAATTTTAGCGCTGCGGCGCGTAAAAGGAGGGACTCTGAGGATGTACGCGCCGTGATTGGCTGTCAGTTTTGAGGCACCCACGGCTCTGATGTCGCTAGTGTATTACGTAGAACACAATCGTTTTTGATGACGTAGCACTGTATTGTGTCCGAAGGTAACAGAGGCTTTGTGGGGATAAACAGATCTTTTTCACGTCGAGAAAACAGGTACAGACGTGTTTTTAGAAAGGAGATCTGCATGTGTTTTACGTAGTTAATCTCTGTGGGATGCATATTAAGCACGTTGCACAGTAGAAAAATACCGCAAAATATCCTAAAACATTTCTAGTTGGCTCGTTAGCTCCATTAAACTAGCTAGGTAGCTAACTTTACTAGTGAAGCTAGCAATTGTGGTCACACCCACCAGGCCCCTGTGAGTGGAAACGCAGTTTGCTTAATCGGTCAATATAAGTAGGTAGTTTGCTACTAAGATACCTGGTTGCAGTAAAAGTATGTTTTAAATGTACACAGCTAGCTGGCTAATGCTGCTGTACATCGCTAGAAAATGCTAGCGATGTTGTAGAGCTTGACCGTCCGCTGAGTAGCTGAATTAGGTATGCAGCAAGGTAGATCAGCTACTGTATCAATAACAGGATCAGCGGTGTGTTAGTCATGTGTTAGCTAGTGTGTTGTGGAAATTAAATTTATTCAAGATAATTAAAGATATAGTTTGTGAAACCGGTTTTCCATAGTACTGAAATCTGTAACTCTTGTTCAGCAGTTTCCAGTAGATTGTTTTAGATGACGTTCTGATGGCCACCAATAAGAGGATTTAACAGCCTTTAACACACATTTCCCTGTGGAATACAACTGGTTGCCTCTGTTATAGAGTGGCTTTACGTTACATGATTACGCCGCGCGATGACTTCACTGTCTATTTGCATTACGTTGGGCATTACGGTTTGTTTTATTAGTCTGGGCAGTGCATCTGAATATGGGTTTTGGCTTCAAGTCAGATAAACAACGATTGGAATACTGGACACTATTTTAAGCACTGGCAGCAGTGGACATGTGTTCGGGAAGCACTTCCAATGCCCTCACTTTCTGTCTTACTTGAATAGCAGACGAGCCATGAACTGGAACAAGGGCGGACCGGGGGCTAAGCGAGGGTTTGGGTTTGGAGGCTTCACCCTAGCAACGGCGAAAAAAGAAGAGCCCCGTCTGGCACAGCAATCACACACGGCATTTGGATCAGCTGGTTCGACGGGAGGTTACGGAAAGAACCAGCAGCTCCCTGCTTTCTATAAGATAGGCACGAAAAGGGCCAACTTCGACGAAGAGAATGCGTGAGTTGGACTTTTTTCATGTGTTGGGCCGGGCGGGGTTAGAAACACAAGTGAGCTAAATATGTAATTTTTCAGACTTATTTTTATAATCATGAATGGTGTCAACTTGCTATAGGACTGCAGTTACAACCTAGCCAGGTAGATCAATTCAATGTTATATCAGGTAATCTGGGGTTTTGTGTGTGTGCTGGTGGTGGATAAGGCTGATTTACTCTGGCTGTTAACCCAGGTATTTTGAAGACGATGAGGAGGAGTCTGGTAACGTGGACCTGCCGTACATCCCTGCGGAGAACTCCCCAACACGACAGAAGCTCCACTCCCGGGACGGGGATTCAGACAGTGAGGATGACCCCCTGGACGCTTTTATGGCCGAGGTAGAGGTGAGTGGAGCGGAACTGAGAAAATCATGTTAACAATGATATATCCCATCCACCAAATGGTTTTGGGTTGCAGCATATTTGTTATGTGGCAATAGTTTGGTGAAGTCCAGTGAGCAACCCCCACCAGCCAACCTCTTTGTTTGGCAGTGTAGCACAGTAGTGGTTAATGAACTGTACTCCTTTGTAAATGGTAGCCCGCTCAGGTCTTGTGTGGTACACTGGTGTTGCACCCATGCCCATATGATCCAGCACTGAAAGGACATTAAAGAGAGGTATTGAGTCATTAAACAGGTAATTAAAGGTTCCTTGGTAGAACAGGAGTGGTTATCCCAGGTTCCTGGTCAAATTCTCAACCTGGCTCTATAACAGGCCACTTCAGCATTTTCCGACAGTTCATTGGCTACACACTGCCTTGCATTCCTTGTCCACCCTGTCTCCCCTTAGTTGTCAACTGATAAAGATGTCTCACGTACCCTTCCCAGTTACATAATGATAACATAATGGTAATTTGTAAATTTTATCAGATTTGATGGAGTTGAATTCATTCGTTGTACAGCATTGCCACCTTCTCATTGTTTCAACCAGAACCAAGCAGCCAAGGACATGAAGAAACTTGAAGACAAGGAAAAAGAAAAGAAAGCATCGAAGTAAGTCTCTCTCTCTTTTTTGCTTTGCCTATTTGTGTCCAGAAATTGATACTAATAAACATTTTAGAGGCTGAAATGTTTAATTTCAGCCTCTAAGACAAGATATATATGTGATCTTGAGGGAGGTTTAAATTAGGATAAAAATCTAGTTTTGCAGGCCTATGGACAATGTACAGTACAAGAATCTAAAGTCTCAAGTTGTCTGACTAGGAAGGAAGTGATGCCAGGTCACAAAAACGAATCCAAACAGGCTCTCTCAAAATTGTAAAATGCCATCACGGTTTAGCTTTGGCATACCTCTCTATATCCTGTCTTGGTTGTAGCCGTGTATAAATGGCTTGCAGATCTGCCTGCACTCCCCAGTCTGCGGTAGGTGGTGAGGTGAGGGTATGGCAGCTGCTGGGCAGAAAAAGCTGGGCTCGGTGGGGGTGGATGACGGGTGGATGGACGAGTTGCAGGGAAGTTTTTTTTCTCCGCTTGTTTTTCCAGGGGTATACGTGATGACATTGAAGAGGAAGATGACCAAGTGAGTGAGAGACACAGCACACTTTTATTCCATCTCCTTTCAAACCCGCCCCCTCCTCCATCTGTGTTTCAGTCCCGCCTGCAGCACCATGTACTCGGCACACGCCAGCCTCTCTCTGATGGCTGCTTTAAATGGCCACACTAGTAGGCAAATAACCCAAGCGTAGAAAATGAAGAGCCCACTTCTCAAGGTGTAAAACTGAGCGAATCTATCGCTAGGCTATTTCTTGACAGGGGCTAGGGGTGAGCAGACCAGTTTGGTGCAACCAGAGCCATACCTGCATGCCATACCTGGACATGCATTTCCATCTCTTATATTAATTCATTAGGGTTAAGAGGGACTTGTCTCTATCTTGGCATAACTGATTGGCACACTTCATGGTCCAGTAGGACACGCCAGACTCATACCCTTAAATGATTGTGTCTGCACTTTTTTTTGACTGAGGTCACTACAATACACTTTTAATAGTTAGGTCACGTACAGACTGAGCCCATATTCACCCCCTCTCACCACATTGCCAGGCATAAGAAAACTGAGCAGCTTGAAGCCTGCAGGAGCTATAATGCTTAGGCAGAGTTTGTGACTAGAGTTTAACAGTATTGCAGTGCTTGACCTTTTTAAATTCTTCACGTTTTCACAGTAAATAAGTTCATTGACCATTGTATTGTGGTTTTGTATTTTTTTATGAGTACTTACCCTGAGATTAAAACTCACCTGCGTATTTCCTAGCTTGACTGTGGTGGCAGACTGAGTGAGCTTGTGGCCCGACCGTAGAGCTGGGTGTGATCTCAGACCGTGACAGTCCCCTCTGCTCGCACGCGGCCCCCTCGCAGGCCGGCCTCTGACGCGCGGCTCTGTGCTCTCTGCAGGAGGCGTACTTCCGCTACATGGCAGAGAACCCCACCGCCGGCCTGACCCAGGAGGAGGAGGAGGACACCGTGGAGTACGACAGTGACGGGAATCCCATCGCCCCCGCCGCCAAGAAGATCATCATGCCCCTCCCCCCCATCGATCACTCCGAGGTGCGCATGGGATGGAGACAGATTTACCTTTATTTCCCCAAACCTTGTTAACCCAATAAACATACCCACCAACAGGAGCCAGCCTCCATTACACTGTACATCTGAATTTATCTTATTGATGTCTCGTTGTTCAGTGGTTGTTAGCAATGAGCCATGCGTTGGTATTATGGTCTTTGGTTTGGTTCTGAAACGCTTTGACTGATGCTGAGGATTTTCTGGGACCCTGAGCAGTTGCCTTCTCCTCTGTCTTCAGATTGAGTACCCCCCCTTTGAAAAGAACTTCTACAACGAGCATGAGGAGCTGAACAGCCTGACTGGCATCCAGGTGGTGGAGCTCAGACAGAAACTCAACCTGCGGGTACGTGCCAGGACCACAGAGAAAGCTGCACTCCGGGCACAAGGTGGCGCTGCGTTCACAGGCACAGAGTGAACGAAATCAAAGGCAGTGTCCGCTTAGTGTCGCATTTGTTTTCCTCTGAAGGTTCCTGTGAACCGGTCTTTTGTATCGCTGTCTCTCTCACCCTCCCTGTGTGCCACACTTGGTGCCGGCAGGTATCTGGCGCCGCTCCTCCTAAGCCCTGCACCAGCTTCGCCCACTTCGGCTTCGACGAGCAGCTGATGCACCAGATCCGCAAGTCCGAGTACACGCAGCCCACGCCCATCCAGTGCCAGGTACCCTGCCGCGTTCCCCAGGGGAGATCCACTTACCCCAACGCCAATCATATCTGCCACTGATAGAGCAGAGACTTGAGTCATCCTGCAGCCTGTAAAGCGGGGTCTGCATGAGAAACGGTGACCTTCGGGGAGCTGTGTTCGGGGGCCGGGCGGAGACCTCACCCCCTGCTCCTGTCTCTCATAGGGAGTCCCCATCGCCCTGAGCGGCCGCGACATGATCGGCATCGCGAAGACCGGCAGCGGCAAGACGGCGGCCTTCATTTGGCCCATGCTGGTGCACATCATGGACCAGAAGGAGCTGGAGGCCGGAGAGGGGCCCATCGCCGTCATCGTGTGCCCCACCAGAGAGCTCTGCCAGCAGGTGAGAGTTGGCAGAGTTGGTGAGAGTGGGAAGTGCATGTTAATATGGGTTTTGGCTTCAAGTCAGATAAACAACGACTGGAATACTGCACACTATTTTAAGATGTGTGCCCCCACCAGAGAGCTCTGCCAGCAGGTGAGAGCGGAGGGGAGTGTGGGAGGGAGAGCGAGCAGGCCACGGAGGAGGAGACTGTAACTGTACTGTAACTGACGCGCCCCCGGTCCCCCATGTCCCGTGCAGATCCACGCGGAGTGCAAGCGCTTCGGGAAGGTGTACGGCCTGCGCTCCGTGGCCGTGTACGGAGGGGGCAGCATGTGGGAGCAGGCCAAGGCCCTGCAGGAGGGCGCTGAGATCGTGGTGTGCACCCCGGTAAGAGCCCCGCGTCCCAGTGTAGCGAGGCGAGCCACCCCACCCGGCCTTGAACCCGGGTCTACCCAAACATGCGACTTTTGACCGCGGCGAGCCAGGCTCGTTGGTATGGCAGTCAAAGCACATACTCAACCGTAGTGACGGCACTCCGTCACACCCAGTCGCGAGCGTCCTCTCGCCTCTGAAAACGACCACTGTGTGTTAATGTCGATGTGTGCGTGCGAACAGGGCCGTCTCATCGACCACGTGAAGAAGAAAGCCACCTCCCTGCAGAGGGTGACCTACCTGGTGTTCGATGAGGCAGACCGCATGTTTGACATGGGCTTTGGTAGGTTGCACCTCATGGGTTGCATGGCTGACGCAAACCCGCTTTTACTAGAGTTGCATATGTAGTTGGAATTGTTTGACGTTATCAAACCTGAATAGTGCTTATAGTTTTCTAAAATTCATGGCAATTCATAATCATAGCAGTTAATCATTAATCATAATCATGGCAAGCTGTTATTAATTGATCGGTTGGTCAGGAAGTTATTATTTTGAATTGTCCTGGTGTTTTTCAGAATATCAGGTCAGGTCCATTGCCAGTCATGTGCGCCCTGACAGACAGAGTAAGTGTGCTTATCTCTGTGTGTGTATATATGGTGTGTTACTCCTACATTCCTATGTGAGAGTGTTAGAGGGGAGCCTGCACCTCCAGTCCCATAATGAGGACACCTGTTTCCACAGCCCTCCTCTTCAGTGCCACCTTCCGCAAAAAGATTGAGAAGCTGGCGAGGGACATCCTGGTGGACCCCATCCGCGTGGTGCAGGGTGACATCGGAGAGGTACAACCCTGCACCCCAAGTCTGTGACAGTCAAGCCTGTTTTACTGCAGGAACTACCCTACCTGGTTATATTTATGTTTCCACTGCTGTTTAACAGCTTGTTTTAGGCTGACTTTAATGGAAGCTTGTGAACGCCATGTTGATTAGATCCAGTCAGGATCCCGAATAAGTTAAAAAAAAAAAAAAAAAACAAACACTTACCACCAGTTTTCATTCTGTGGTCATGATGCGCAGAAGCACAGCAAAGCAAAAATCCTGATCCTCCCCCATTGCCTGATCTTGTCAGCCAGTAGTAGGCAGCAGAGGCCACTTGAGTACTGATGAACTGTAAGAAAATACCATATAACATATACCATATACCCAGCATAGTAAGAGTGGGAGGCTGAACTTAACAGTGTAAACATGCAGAAGCATGGGGGTGTGCCAGTCTAAGTGCAACGCCCCTCCCGTCCACCCAGGCCAACGAAGATGTGACGCAGCTGGTGGAGGTCCTTCCCAGCGGGCTGGAGAAGTGGGGCTGGCTGACGCGGCGCCTGGTGGAGTTCACGTCCGCCGGCTCCGTGCTCATCTTCGTCACCAAGAAGGCCAACTCTGAGGAGCTGGCCACCAACCTGACGCAGGAGGGCTACAGCCTGGGCCTGCTGCACGGGGACATGGACCAGAGTGAGAGGAACAAGGTCATCGCCGACTTCAAGAAGAAGAGCCTGCCCGTGCTGGTGGCCACCGATGTGGCCGGTGAGAGAGAAGAAAGGCTGTAGAATTCTGGGTCCCATTATCATAATGAGAATGGATATGTGATGTTCGAATGTATTTGATGTTACCAGAAGAAAAAAGCACTAAACATCACTGTTGCTGACCGTCCTCTTTTCAGCGCGTGGTCTGGACATCCCATCGATCCGTACAGTGGTGAACTACGACGTGGCGCGAGACATCGACACGCACACGCACCGAATCGGGCGCACGGGCCGTGCCGGAGAGAAGGGTGTGGCCTACACCCTGCTCACCACCAAAGACACCTCATTCGCCGGTGACCTGGTGCGCAACCTCGAGGGAGCCAATCAGAATGTTTCTAAGGAGCTGATGGACCTGGCTATGCAGGTAGACAAGCATTTTCCCATTAGCTTGTGAAAGCATTAATATCTCCGCTGTTCCTCTTACCTGCAACATACTGGTTGAAAGATTTCCATCTAATAAGATTTCAGCACTTGACAGAGGAAATTCTTGGTGTACATGTATTTATGTTCTGCCATATTTTATGACTGTCTTCTTCCTTTCCATTCAGAATCCCTGGTTCAGAAAATCTCGCTTCAAGGGTGGCAAGGGGAAGAAACTGAACATCGGGGGTGGAGGTTTGGGGTACCGAGAGAGGCCGGGCCTGGGAGCAGATACCTCGGTGAGTATCACATGAGGATACAACTTAGCATGCTGAGTCATTGATGTTCTTTATGAATACGTGCTGTGAGTATGTGAGTGTTGCCCCAAAACAGTCATGTAGGGTGTGGATGTAGTTCCAATCACAGTCACATGTTGGTGTGATAATGCACCAAATACTGCAAAGTAGGAATTGTGTATCAGAGGGACCTCAGAACAACTTAGTATTGTTCCTTACCTTTCAGTTTATTTAGCATGCAAATGAAGTGCATTATATTGTCTCAGGAGCAGGGAACTCTACTATTGGAAAGCCTGTTGCCCATTCTGGCAAGTGATAAATGAGTGAATGCTTGAGTTCTGACTCCCTGTCAGTATGTTTCTTGATTTAAAAATAATCCATTTAAATGCATTGACATTTTATGGGGACATTAGCTTGACATCAGATGAGACCAATAATGATGCCTTAAGCATTGCTGCTGTCTGCCTACAGTCCTCAGCAGGCATAAGGAGGTTTGAGTTTTTTGTCTCCATTCAAATGCAAAATGAGTTCTGCAGATTGTATGAGGCTTAGCTGGAGATGAAACCACAAAAGAATTTCATATTAGGTTGTTGTATTGTTAGATAATAATAAATTCTCTTGCTATAGGTAAGGAACACATGCATACATAAGACTGTGCATTAAATTATATAGTAACTCTGTGTTCCCCGGCAGGAGCGCAGCAGTTCTGGTGTTGGGAGCTACGAGGCCTACAAGCCGTCCTCAGGCGCCATGGGAGACCGGATGTCAGCTATGAAGCAGGCCTTCCAGGTCACTGTGACCTCTCTGCATCCTATATCTGAGCACAGCTGCTTTGAATGTTCACCTAACAGCCGTTGTGTGTGTTTGTGATTTTCAGGCCCAGTACAAGAATCACTTTGTCGCAGCGTCCGGCTACCCTCCCAAGCTGAGCACCTCATCCAGCAGCTCGTCTGGCTGGACCAACGCCGGCAGCCTCAGCTCCTTACCCACAGGGGGTGCTGGGGAGGCGGAGCGGTCCCGGGTCGGCCTCCACACGGGCGTGGCCCCTCCTGCAGCGCCAAGCATGGGGACCAAAATGGCCGGCTTCACCAGCGCGGGAGCCCTGAGCTCCATCTCGGACAGCTACGGTAATTCACCCCAGGGCTTCCCCGCCCCGACCCCGCCCCGGCCCCGGGACCCCTCGCGGGACTCCCCACGGGATCGGCACGGCGACGACAGGGGCCGCCACGGAGACGGACACTACCGCCACAACGAGCGCAGCGACAGGCACGGTGGCGGAGACCGCGACCGGGAGCGCTTCGGCGACCGCGATCGCCACGGAGACAGGGATCGCTACAGCGGTGGGCGCCACGGCGACAGCCGGAACGGGGAGGGCAGCCGAAGGGACAGAGAACGGGATGGCTGGAGGGGTGACAGAGAGGGTGGGGACAGAGCAGGAGGTGAGGGGAGGGGGGAAAGGGCAGAAAGAGGTGAAGACAGCTTTGCGGTTCCTGAGCCCCCAAAGCGCAAGAAGAGCCGGTGGGATAACTAAGGCAAATCCTGCTGTCCCTGAAGACAACACCATTTCCGTAACGGCCATGAATAGTACATAGACAAAGTGCAGCTCTCCATTTTCCATTCTTAACCATTAAAACAAAGGCAGCACATGTAACAATACTGTGATAGAACAAAGAGCAAGTTCAATTATTCAAGACTGACAATCACTTTAGACAACTTATAGATGTGCTAGTGGCTTGCATTTCACCCTGTCACCCTCCTTACATGCAGGGCACACCAGTTGCCCAGTTGGAGAGTTCAGTGGGTTGGTGGGGTGAGTCTTTCATCAGCAGACCTGAGTGATGTGACCATGTTTGTGCACACCACACAGCTGACTCATTGTCAAGGTTTAATCTCTTTGTTTCCTTTCAAACTTGTACTCTTTTGTGTGAATTAGTCATAATAACTAATGTGAAAAATGCTTTTTGCATTGTGTTTTGTTAAAATTTTAGCTCAGTGCCAGAATAGGCCCAGAGAGGATTTTTCCTTGTTAATTCTTGTGAAATTGAAGAAAAGCTTTGTGTGTGTGTGGGCGTGTGTGTGCGTGCGTGTGCGTGTGTGTGGGTGCATTTGTGTTTGTATGTATGAGACAGAGTGTATTTCATTATGTGAGAGAGCGACTGTCGGATATATTATTTGGGTTGCAAAGTGAAGTTTTTTGTTTCTTTGTTTGTTTTCCTGTCAAACTGTGATGAGATTCCTTTCACTGTAGCAACATGAACTTCTTAAGCTTAATCCTTTTGTCCAACTCCAAATTTTGCCACATGGGAAGTCATTGTTTCAGGAATCCTCCCAGTGGTCACAGTTACAGTGTGAAACCAGCCGTGAAAAACAGTAATTTAAATCGCTGCATTGTAATCAGAAGTGCTGAATCACAGTGGAACGTTTAACTCTTCCTGCTGATCTGAAAATCTAGTGTCCATTATGTTTATTTACTCTTTTTGCTGTGTTATTTATTTCTACTCTTAGAGGCACTGATCAATAAAAGCTGGCATGCGCCAGCTAATCCCACAAGATCTTGTTTCATTATTTATGGCTTTTATTTCAAATACTTCAGTTTTTCAGATTTTTTAGGTCATGTATTAAATGGCACAACTTTTGCTCTGTTTTAAAACTGAAGAATGTTTTGGCTTACAATGATCATTTATCGAATATGATCTTCTGTAATAATGTACATATATCACTCTGTCCTTTTGGCTTTGACGATTTCATTTTCTAATAAAATTGTGGTTGTTTTGCGACTTACGTGTCATTCTTGGTTTTGTCCCTTTATATGCAGCCATTTGGAGTCACCCCTGGTTAGGCTTGTCTCACTGTGACCACCTCTGTCATTGTGCAAAAGCACTGAAGTTAAATGCAATTCTCCAATACACTCTCAACAGCTGTTTTTTGCACCAGAAGTAACAATGGGACATAGTGAAGTTGGTTCTAAAAGGAGGATAGATGCTATTCCATTTGATGTCATCCAAGAACCTAGCAGGTGCCTGACAAATCATGCGAAGTTTGCAAGCGGTGGGATGAGGAAAACCTTGCTCCCCTATCCCAAGCATAACAAAGCCAGATTGTTCTGTTGCTGGGGGTTTCCTGGTCAATTTTGGCTGATTACATAGCTGGGATAAAACCAGGGACTGTAGAGCTTTGGCTGCTCTCAAGACAAGCGCCTTGTTAACTGTGCCACTCTGGAGCCCCCGAGTGTCGTTTCTTTGGAGTCATTTCCCCTTAGCAGCCATTGCCTTGAAACTGAGTAAACTAGGTGCATTGGTTCAAGGAATAGTTGCCCTGCATGCCTGTCTGAACTTATGTGTAAGACATAATTCAGCTAACATTAGAGCTAACTGGTTGATTCATTTCTCTTGTTTGATATTTCAGCCATTTTATACAGTACTTGCCAATTCCATATTTTCGTTAACTTGGACAGTAGGCTGCACTTTCTTCACAATGTGCAATATCTAATCAAAAGTCATGTTGATATTGATATTTGGGTTGGTACTTTGTTGTTTATTATAGCTATTTCTTGAGGTTTTTACAATATGTTTCACTGAGGGATGAATATCCTGTGACACTTTCTCTTAAGTTATGTTTTGTGGATTACTTGTACACTGTGATTCAGGTTAAGCTGCATTTAGCTGAGAGATGTTCAAAGTTTTCTGTTCTTGTCATCCATTAATTGAACATCAGCACTTAGTCCTTTTGCTCCCCATTATCTACATAACTCGCATTTAGTTCCAGATTTAGTTCTCTTTAGGTTCTACATCTGGTTTCCATGACAGTTCAAGTATTAAATCATAATTAATGTTTAGATTCTTGTAAATTATTTTCCACACTCTTCTCCATGTGTGCTGCCAATCCCACAATTGATTGCATTACACATGCACACACTCACACACAGAGAGTGTGAGAACAGAGAAATTTCTTTTTGAACTATAAATCTATATATGCAGTAAAAGTAATCTTTGGAAAATAAATAAAATCATGGAGTCCTCTTAGTTTATTTATTCCTATCTGTTCTACTGTCAGCTGCAAAGATAGGTGCCAACATCCATCTGTTTAGGCCTTGTCTTAGTTTATTATTCTTTTATTTCTAATTTTAGTTTAAACCGTTCATTTCAGTCTATAAATTCTAGTGATACTCAGATTGTTGGATTTTCACAAGTACTTGCTGTTACATGTTTGTAGGTACCAGCCATGCTTTGAAAGTGGGAATTAAGGTCTGAGGGTGCTGTTCTTTGTGCTACTAAAATGGTCAAGTATAGCTGGATTTTCTAATTTGTTAAACCCAGAGAATTTCTCCTTGGGCAATAGGGTGAGCTGTAGCCCATACACACAGCCAGATGACTTGATGATTAAGACCTGGACACAAAACTGGGCATGAGCTGAGCTGAGCTTCATGAGCTGTTTTGTAACAGTGATGAAGCTGCGGATTTAATGTGCACAACAGTCTTAACCTCTGCTAACAGTCTGAAACTGCTTAACCTCAGTCGTGAATAGCCTTTCTATGATGGCTTTGCATTTTGCACTGAGATCTTACCTAGATTATTAACTTTTTACTCATTAAATACAAACACTGAGTGAAATGGGCTTTAAGTTGCCTCTTGTTATTTTAATTGTATACACTGGGATTATTATATATAGTTTACTTGTTTACTGTTTTCCTCAGTTGTTTGTTCAGGCTTATTTTCTAAGTATATCTCCAGATTTGATGTAAGATGTGCAGAGCTAATGGCCAATTGCTTCATATATGCATCGTAAATAATAATAGCACTTTAACCTCCTATAATTCGGAGTCCTTTCAATGGTATAGTACAAGGTTTACCATCTTAAAATATTCACATAGAATACTTTAGTTTTTTACTGAGTAAAACGTGTTTTTTATCCATAAAGATGTTCATATCTTTAACAAAGGAAGAACATTCACTTCCTGGATTTGTTTTCCTTTTGAGCGTTGGGCAAATCACTTTTGCCAACACATCTCCACTTTGGAAATCCACGGTGTCAGTTTTCACTCGTCTTTTCCCTCATAGCCATTTTGAGGCGAGCTGGAATTCAATATTTGTAAGAAAATCAGTGAACTCTCGTAAGCGCGAACACATGGGAGCAGAATGCATCATGTGTCACCGTGCGCGTTCATGAGCATACAATAACCGTTATGATATTAACTTCATTGCTGAGATTTTCTTTTGTCAAAAAAACCAAACGTTGACATTGATTAGAAAAAAATCTCTCCCCCTTTCTTTCAACTCCATGCATGTATTTCGATAACTGTACAAAAATACGACCCCAGCGTAAATCTTATTACTTTGCTATTATTTGCAAAAAGGGGGCGAGGAAAAAAAAAAAAAGGGGGGTAAATGTGACCAATAGCGTACAACATCCTGCTTAATGAAATGAGAAAAAATCGACTCGATAGTTACTTGCAAGAACAGCTAGCGGAGAGGGTGGTGAAAGGAACAGCTTGCTAGCCAGTTACCCAAAAAAAAGCCGGTTCGGGTGGTGGCTGGTTTTACGAGAAGTCAACCAACACAAGATACGACGGAGAAAAGCATACGAAAGCCATCGATTAAACCACACTAACTTGACGATTGGACCCCATTGTTGTCTTTCTATTTAGCTGTCTCCTGTACTGGCAAGAATAGCTAACGTTAAGCAGATGGTAAGTGTCTCCCCTTTCTCATTTGTCTCAGCTACAGGAATCCTCAGAGCTAAGCCTCTTGCTAGCCCCCGTCGCTGTTATTTAACTTGACTAACTCTGAACAAGCCTGCTAGCTAACGAGGCCGCCAATTTATTTGATTTTTTGACGTTAGTTATAATTAATTATCTACGTGGCTAGCTCGCAAGCTTGATGAGAATCAGCCCATTGTGCTGCAGCGTAACGTTACCTTTTTTAAAGGTATACAGAATGCCTTGTATCTACCTATACTAGCAAACCGTTTATTTAGCTACCTAGTTAATGTTAGCTTGTCAATGCCATTTTTAGCTAACTACATTGACTTAAAATTAGTTTCGCGGCTAGCTGGATAGCTAGTTAATTGCTTGCAAACTGTCAGGCGTGCAATAGCAATGCATACAACCATATCATTGGAGAAACGGATTTCTGCACAATTAACGTGTTGGCTGGGTGGCTAGCCAAACTGTGCAAACTATGTGTTTGAACATTTTAGCTGAAAGCATTTTAGCTAGAAGCATCAGTTGACGTGATGTGGCTGTTGGGCATGGCTGTAGAAAGCATGTAGAAAATGCGCAGAACAACTGATGGGGACGGTAGACTGGCCAAGTTATGTAGCTACAAAGACCAGACATTCACCTCATTGTGTGGGTCTTCTCTCCACAGAGCCGGCGTCCTGTCAGTTAGTTAGCACTACATAGCACATAGCTTAACACCGGGTTTCGCAGAAATGATGAAAATGCATGTGACAAAGATTAGCTAATTGATTTGCAAACGGACAAAATGTTACTGAGTCACCGCGAGCATGAAGTTGTAGCTAACGTTGTGTGAACTATGTATGTAGCCTCAAGTAGTTTTCCTAAAATGGAAGATTTTGTACACTAAGTTCAAACTTAAGTTCCTGCAAACACATATCTATGACCATAGTTGGCTGTATGCGCTTACTGCCAAGTGCGCTGGTGATGAGCTAACATGCGTTTTTCTAAAGTAAAAGGCTTATCATCCAGCACTTCCGAACATGGCACTGACGCCTTTGAATTGTGCATGTGCTCGTGTCTGTTTTCGAAAATGTGCAGTGAACAGAGCACAGTGTTCTGGCTAAACCAGTTTCTTGCATTAATATGTAGTAGAGCTACATTCCGCCCAATGCATATGGTAATTTCTCCCCTTTCTGCCTGTACAGGTATAGGAAGGACTCGTGTGGCATTGGTCTGATTTCATGATTAAATTTGTTACTTACATACTTGCCCAGCGTTGGCCCCAGTAGCAGATGCTTTATCTTTTGACTTTTTAAGAGCCCATTACACAGAAATTCCATTTTGCCGTGTAACATGAAAACAGGGTGTGAATTATCAAAATGAAACTTTTGTTGCTTGTTTTGTTGAACAGCAGTAATTAAACAGTCTTAGTTTCCCTGGTCATTTGTGTATTCCTCAGTATCTACAGATTGTTCAGCTACAGGATGGAACTGAAAAGCTTTCATTCAGAGTCTGGCCTTTCTTGCCATGTCACTCCTCCTTTGGCTTTAAGGTGAAGCAGCTGAATGCCCTGTCGTTGAGGGTTCAGATGTCTGCAGGCCTTCATTTCAGCTGGAAACTTTGCAGACTGGCTCGCCATTGTCTTGACTGAAAAAGCTTGTGAGAGTGTTAATGAGAGAGAGAGAAAGAGCCAGAACTCCTGCACTGTGGACCTACAGGCCTGGAGCTGGGTAACCCTGCAAAACAGGCTTCTGGCATGGGGAGGTGCCTCATCAGAATGGGACACTGACCACAGTTTGTTGGATAAGATCCTAAAGGATTACTAGGGAAGGCTCCTAGTTGCATATTATATTTCAAATTTCATTGAAAAACCATCTTTCCCCGATTCACAGAGCATGCCGGACAGGATAAGGCATGCTGTCATGAATTTATGTCCCTCAGTTGATTTTTGCTGTGTGGTGTGATAACATCACTGAAGTCTGCTCAGGGCTGTTTTGAAATCTGAATGTTACTTGTGTTCTCGCACATTTGTGTCAACACAGGCTGTTGTGCTTTGAGAGCTTAATGTTCTGTTTTAAATAGGCGCTGTACAATTATTTTACGGGGTTATTATTTAGTGTGATTTATGAACATCTAGAAATTTGTTGTGCTTATGAATAAGGAGTGACTTGATCATGCTGGTTCATGTCTCTTCCTTTTGGTAAATATAGCTCACTCCCGTACAGTCTTTAAAACCGTCAAAGGTGTTCATGTTTTCTCCTTGCCATCTCATCCTTGTGCACAGCCTTGTCAGCCTCTCGTTTTTAAGTTTTTCGTCATGCCAGCTGGCAGGAAATTGCCTCAGGAGGCTTATGAAAGTGCAAGAACTTGAGTGTCAACTGCTCAAGTCAGGAGGAGAATGCATGTTCATTTACTGACACTTTACAGAAGTTGTACACAGGTGCTTGTACGAGCACAAAGTCTTCCAGATATGTGCTTTGTTTCTCACTTTCCCCTTCGCTGTTTTGCAACAGCGTAGTGTGACCTTAAATTCACCCCTACCCCCGCCTGGTGACCCTGCTCCAGGTTTGCACTTGCAGTGCAGGAGGAGTGCAGAAGTTGCTGTAGGGTGACAAAAAGTATCAGTAGAGGACAAATGACGTTTACGCCTCAAAGCTGTTTCACATGGAAGCAATGCACAGTGCCCTGCAGCCTGTCAGTTAGAAATTTTCATCAAAAAATCCATATGAAATGCCAGAAGACACAGGTATTCAGATTGTGGAAGTTGTTTTTACAGCTGGAGCAGTGTACGGCAGGAGTGTGGCTGCCTCATATACTGTATGTGTCTGTGTGTGTTCTCTCATTTCTGTAGACCCAGCTCTTCTCATAATAAAGGATTGACACAGGAAATTATGTGACTGGTACCAATCTGTTTTCAAAACCTCTTTTTGCTGTTGGAATGTATTGGGTCTAGGGCTGTGCGATATGACCAAAATCTCATGTGTCGATATAGGTCATTTCATATCCCGATAACGATACATATCGCGATATAGCACATTTTGTGTAAATATAAAAATTATATAAAATGACCACATGGAACGGCCTATTTCTTATCACATTTGGAATTATGTACTCGACAAATAAAAGGTACTTACTCATATTTGATTATTTTTCTCCTTTTATTTAGAACCTTTGTGCAAATTTTCAATTAACCCTTTCGAGCGTACGGTCACACCAGTGTAATTAGTCGTTTAGCACGTATACTAAAACCCGTGCGATTAAAACACTTGATTGGAAAAATTCTAGCTAATTTTAGCTTTGAGGAAACAGTGATTTAACGTTAAAAAAATAGCAAATGCTAACTGAAAACTATGAGAAGCTTAACAACGCTGATGAACACACAATGAACCATGTAACGTAACATGCGCGCTACATAGGGTTAAACATGTAACAAAATATAAAATATAAAACAATGTATAAAATATAAAAAGGTAAATATAAAACACTTTTCAACTATAGTTCTGTGTCATGTTCACTCTCCTTCATGTTTGTTTGTGTTGCCTTCATGCAAATTTCCTGCCTGCATCCTTGCCGTGTGGAAGAACGCAAAGCGTCGTCCAAATGACGAAAAATATTGCTGTAAAGTGTGTGAATTGCGACAACGAAATAAACGATAGAGCATAATATGAAACGATAGACGTTCTTCTGTCGTCACACAGTATATATTGTCATATCGCACAGCCCTAGGGTGACCTCAGGAAAATTTAAGAAGGTGTGAGAAAGGCAAACTGATGCGAAGAAGCCCTCATGCAGTGAATTAGCAGCACCAGCCTATAGATTTAAGGAATCCCTCCACATGCATTTGAATGTGTTTGGCTGAGTTCAGGGCCAAACTGGTAACCATGCTGAAGTGAGTTCTGTGGCCCATTGGAATGGTTTTGAGACTAAACCTGATCAGTGCACATTCAAATGGTAAAAGCTGTCTCCTGTTCCTTTGGAAAATGCTTCACACCTCTTAGTCCAGACTTGTGAGTGGAACTGAGTCCATGGTACTGATATTCTTTTTGCCACTGGTAATGGCTAAAGGACAGGGTGATGTTACGGGGGTGATGTTATGATGTTATTGGGTGGCAGTGGAACATAGTGGTAAGTAGCAGGACTGGTAACTGAAAGGTTGCTAGTTCAATTCCCCACTGGGGCGCTGCTGCTGTACCCTTGGGTAAGGTATCTAACCCACAACTGCCTCAGTAAATGTCCAGCTGTATAAATGGATAGCATGAAAAAATTGTATCCCATGCAAGTTGCTCTGGATAAGAGCATCTGCTAAATGACAATAATGTCATTTAATAATGGTACTTTTCTGTTGCTGCTTCTCAAAATCTGGATGGTACCTCTAGCCCTCACATACCCCTTGTCTTTAAAAATAGGCTATAACTGGAAGTATAAATGAGCTTTTCACTCCAGGGACTGTTGGGTGTTTTGTTCTGCTAATGGTTTTGGGATCTTTTTCAGTCCAACAACAAGGAGAAAGTCAAGACATTCACTGTGGGAACGTGCTCTGTGGGTCTCCATCATTTATATCCAAGTCTGGCTTTGGCCATCTTCCTGCGACCCGGTGCAGTTGAAGGAGGCCACCTGGGCTCGTGCGTCACTGTCCTAACGGCGGTGGTCCCATAGATCAGTGTGTGTGAGCGCGGCGGCCCTCGGCCCATGCCTCCCGACAGGCCTGCAGATGGAGTCTGCGGTCTCCCTTCCTGCAGGGAGCCACACAGGAAGCCTGCCAGCCTTCGAAGTGTGAGGACAAGGCATCAGCAATGAGCTTCCATGTTCAAATAAGGCAAAGAGTAGCAAAGAGGCAGAGGGGACTAGACATGACAGAGAGTTCTTCAGTCTGCTTCAGAGACACTTAAAGACACCAGTGTGTTTGTGTGTGTATACACATGTGCTTGTGTAACATTGTATGCCATCATTTTCCAAAGGTTTTTTTTCCCTTGGTTTTCTCCAGATTCTGGGTTTGTTTGGTTATGTTTTTTAATCTGCCATACTTATTATGTTAGGGAGAACATCCTTTTGTTCTGTTCTCTACATCTCTACGAAAATGGCTTTCATTATTTTGCTATTGATTCTTTTGTGTTCTCTTTGTGGTTTGGCTGCATATCCATTACGGCTGCATATTGACTCTTCAGCCTCATGCTTTGTCCACAGTATCATGTTAATCAGTTATGGCAGCATGGGCTTTCTTCCCCTTCTCTGTAATATGATCCAGAGATGCAAGGGTGACCTCACTGGTCGGAGTAACAGGAAATGGCTTGCCGCGCATCAGTGCATGCAGTCTGTTTATATTTCACATCTACAGGAAGCCGCAGTGCCTCATCATTGTTTGTGTGTTCCCAGTTAAATAAGTTCCATGTCGTAGTCCACGGGCTGTTCTGGATGGAGCAACTCTGAGCTCCTAGACTGATTTGCACAGAGGGCACATGCTTTGGTCATAGATTGTCTTGACTGGTAGGGTCTTCCGCACGCCGTAATAAGTACAATAATCTGCAAGTACAATAAGCACTTAGCAAGATGAGGTTAGTCTTGTGTTTCTCATTGTTTGTCCTGGGCCTCTGTACAGTGTATGCTGGATGTCCAGTGTTTTCCACACTGGTGGTTTCTGAATTTGAGTCTGTGCCTGACACTCTCTGCGTTTGCTGAGGTGAGTTACTTGACATATCTGCAAGTGTCAGGGGGGACCTACATGAGGCAGAAATGCAGAGGCCTGCAAAGCTGCTGCAGAGGGTAAGGCTGTGGGTAGTGTCCGGCCTTTGTGAAGTGACATCATAAAAGAGCAGCAGTTTGTGTCCCGTACACCCCCCCACCCACGTTCCCTACGTGACCAGTCCCAGCCCCCCCCTGAGGGTCCTGTCTTTGGACCAGGCCTCATAGCCATATCAGACACTAAATGGCGTGGGGTCAATGGTCAGACTGCAGACAAAGACACTTCAGAGGGGGGAAGGGGAACTTGCTCTGGGATACTCGAGATGAGATGACAGAGGCTGATGTGTGTAGGTGGTGTCTGCATGCTTCTGAGAAACGGAGAGTAAATTGAATGGGGCTGAGGTCACGCGGAGCGTTCAGCGCTGGACCCCCCGGGGGAGTGCGTGACGCTGTCTCGCATCTGGCAGCGTCCCCGTCACCCCGGCGTCCATTTGTGTGCGGTGACACCTCCCGGCTGTCACCCATTCTCCTCTGTTTGCTTTCATAACCCTATACAGACTTCATACCTGATCCTGTTTAAAAGGCCTGCAGCAGTGTAAGTGTTTGATTAGTATTACTGAAGCACCCTGTGTTTTGTAGGTATGTTCTCACTCTCATTTAATTATGATGGATAGGCAAGGGCAGAGAGCACCAGAAGGTCGAGTCTGAAAGCCTGCCAGAACAGAGCTCCTCTTGGGTTGAGGCCTTGCGTGTGCGTCAGAGCTCATCTTTCGGGGTCAGTCTCGGTTAGTCTTCCCAACACAGCTTCCTGTCCTCCGATGGAGCGGCGTTCCCTGCGTCACCATGAGGGAACCTTTTCCTGTTGGCACCAGTGATCTCCATTCTCCCGTGCTTCGAATGCATCCTCTGATGGTGTAGTAACAAACGAGGAGCCGTCTGCTGATGGCAGCAGACGTAATTTGTTCAGTGTATCATAACCTAATCCTTTGCCAAGTTAAATGGATTTCACTCTCGGCCCGATTGTGGAAGCTCAGCACTTTCCCAGATCTTAAGGGGTTTTTTCCGCCCGTTTCCTCCATTTGTTTTCCTGAAGGAGGCCTAGTGGCGGCTTGAAATGAGTGTGAACAAACCAGTTCCTGCGGGAGTTTGAGTTGAAAGTGAAGCGTGTGTCCCAAGCGCCTACCAGCAGCAGGCTGTGAGAGCAAAAGAGAGCTCAGAGAGAAGTGTGTGTGAGTGTTTGTATGAACATCAGATACTGTAACATAAAAGGGCAGTAGAGGGGAAGTGAAGTTCAGCAGCTGTTTGCCAATTGTGCTGTCAGACATGTAGCCACCAAACAGCCTCTCTGAAAGTCCAGACGACAGTTTCCCCTTGCAAAACAGGACTCAAGTTCAGTCTGGATTTTCCCCTGCTTAATGTGCTGCTGTAAATCTGGCTCGCTCTGTGCCAGTGCAGGCCTTGCCTTGTTGTATGATCACACATTTGGGCTTTTTTCCCTGTTTGTCACATGCCATAAAAGCATTGCAAGATATTGACCCATATGTTTTGCTTTATATCAGCATTTTCAGTCTAACACTGGTGGCTGGTCCTGTCTCTCTGGTTTCTCCACTCTCCCATCGTTTAGGCATTGCCTTCAGCTTCTCGGCTCTTCTGCATTGTTGACAGGCACAGAATGAGAATTTAGGAGAAGAAAAGAGTGTTCTTTTCTCTTTCATAAGAGAACAGGACACTCCCGCAGTGGTAGGGAGCAGGGCTCGTAACCGAAAGGTTGGTGGTTCGATTCCCCACTGGGACACTGGTGCTGTACCAATGGGCCAGGTACCTAACCCAGAATTCCCTCACGAAATACCCAGCTGTATAAATGGGTAATGTCAAAAATTGTAACCTCTGTAAGTCGATCTGGATAAGTGTGTTTGCTAAAGGACAATACTGGAATGCAAAGTAGTAACCACTGACTGACTGCTCTTGATGGCTGATGTGTACGGATGGTGCAGTGTAGCTCAGTTTTTGATGGTGCAAGTGTGTGGGATACTGGCTCAGTGCGGAACAGCTGCACTTGCCCAGACAGCCGGGGCACTGAGCTTCAGTGCTGCAGCAGCAGGCAGAGCCCCCAGTGATGTAAGAGCTGTAAGTCTGAGGGAGAGGAGGAGAAACGGTATGGGAAACAGCAGGGCTATCCCTAGCTTTTATGTTGTCTGCTGGAAACAGGAACAGGTTTTTGGTCCTGATTTTTTTTTTTCCTCCTTGTTGCAGGACAACAGAACCACCCCTGAAGATAAACCTGTGCAGCGCTCCAAGGTAAGTGGCCCTCTTCTGTCCCTTCCTTCCTGTCTCTCTGTGCCTCTGATGTTCTCCTATTCTCCATTTCAGTCACGAAGACTCAAGCTTATAGAATGTGTGAAGTGTGTAATAAATAGGAACTGCCCAAACAAGCATCCTTATCTTTATTAGTAATTAAGTTTAGTTTGCCATGCACTTTAACACAGTCTTGATCAAGCATTTGTAGCCTTAATGTCATTAGCAGGTCTTTTCCACTATTACTTGTGAGTTGAGATGTGCCCGCCTATGGATTGTGTGTGTGTGTGTGTGTGTGTGTGTGTGTGTGTGTGTGTGTGTGTGTGTGTGTGTGTGTGTGTGTGTGTGTGTGTGTGTGTGTGTGTGTGTGTGTGTCCAGTCCTTCAGCTTTAAAACCCAGAAGGAGCTGTGTTCATCCTGTGCGAA
The DNA here is from genome assembly GCA_019176425.1 of Megalops atlanticus. Taxonomy (NCBI): domain Eukaryota; kingdom Metazoa; phylum Chordata; class Actinopteri; order Elopiformes; family Megalopidae; genus Megalops; species Megalops atlanticus. The sequence continues at coordinate 16,583,462 of CM032893.1, forward strand.
GACAGTCTATCCCATGGAAAGGCTGGTGGCAGACAAGTTTATCTTCCATACAACTTGCTTCTGCTGTAAGCACTGTAATGCCAAACTCAGGTAAGAGCCGTGCCATACAGACAGTCACATGCACATAGAGTTTGTGTGTAGCAATCACACACACAAACGTGCACACAGACACATATGTAAATATTATGTAATGAAAACCACCACCCCTAACAACTGCACTATGTACTTCAGCGTAAATGTCACATTTCATTCGGCCTACTTATGAATGAGTTTCACCACAACTTCCCGGTTTCCTGATCCTGTGCTGTGTCGTGTCCCTCCCCTTCCCCAGTCTGGGCTCCTACGCCGCCCTGCAGGGTGAGTTCTACTGCAAGCCGCACTTCCAGCAGCTGTTCAAGAGCAAAGGAAACTACGACGAGGGCTTCGGCCGTCGGCAGCACAAGGAGCTCTGGGCCAACAAGGACCCCGAGAAAATCGCCAAGAGCACTTAAAACGTGCCCACCAGCTCACTGTCAGCCCTCCCAACACGCCGCTTGCATGAGGAGCATGCTAATGCTACGCGCTAGCCCCTCACATTCCGAGACCCAGACATGCCTGCCAGTAAATGACTGCTCCATTGACCTCAGGCTTTTGCTTTATAGAATGGAGCTCTTTTTTTATTGGATCTAGCTGTTTTTAACTGTTTTGTTTTGCATTCCTTTTTTTTTAAATGCCACCAGCCAAACAAATCAACAAACCAGTGTCTTTCCGCTTAACCTGAGAATATGTGATGTCATTATTGTTCCATCGATTGCTTGCTCAGCAAATGTCCCTTCTTTCATTATGGAAGACTGACATGTGTTCTCAGGTAAACATCACTGTGGTTGGAGGACATAAGCTTTAGATAAAATTTCAAAAACTGCACATTTTCAGTGTTGATCATAATTATTACTTTTCTCAAGACTTTCCCTCTGAAAGACATTCATAATTTTCTAGAAGAATGAAAAATATGCATTAATGAATGGAAATTCCAGTCTTCTCTGGAATGTAGGTGGGGAATATCTCTGACAGGGTATACCTATATTTGTGAAACTACAGGGTATGCTGTACATATCTCTCACTGAAGGATGGCTACCTGGCATTCCCCCACCTCTCACAGACACAGAGGTGGAAAAGTCTGGGTATAGAAGGTAGAAATACTCCCAGTATTTGTCCTAGTCACTTGGATTCTCTAACAGCTCTCCAGCCAGAAGGGGAACTAAGTAGTGAAGTCAGCTGGTTCAGTACATAGGTGGAACAAATGCATGCAAGTACTTCTACTTTTGAGCACTGGAGTTTTCCACCTTTGCTCTCAGAGTACTGTGGGAGGAAGAATTGGTGAACACTGATTACCAAACTGTGATTACCAAACTGCATTTGATTTTGCAAGAGAAACAGGTCCGTGTTCTGCAGTCGATTAGGGCTTGTATCCACGGACCTCCTGTAAATCGGTTTCACCAATCCTGTGTGGGGGAGCGAGCACTCGGCTGCCTTTTTTCCTCACTGCCATGTCTGGGCATCTGATTTCAGTGATTCTGCTTGAAGCTGTCACTGTGTCAACGTAAATGTGTAATGCTGTCTAAGGTTTATATCTGTGAGGTTAATTTGTGTCAGTTTCTTGTAGTTCCTGTAGCACTGTACGCTAGATAGATCAGTGGGGCTGTTGTCTTACTTTGCACATGAGAAGCTTCTCATACAGTTGGCATCTGTATAGACGTGCAGCTCATGCTGAATGAATGTACACACAGTATTCCACTGATGTCCTGTACATTCAGTGCCACACTGTCAAGGAGGACATAAACAAAAGTACTGAGCTGTGTAGGAGATCCCCCCCATGCCATATCCTGTCAGTGGATTTTAAGGTGCTTTTAATTTTGTATTAATTGTTTTTAATTGAAATAAGCTCAGCACAGCACTGATGTGGTCAAAGAGGTCTTGGCATTACCCAGCTGCCTGCATACTCAGTTACAAGTTGAAATGAAACACACAAGATTGCAACAAAGCCAGAGGCTATTTATCATTATGCACTATGTTCCTTTGCCTAACAAAGGAGCTCTGGTCTGTGTTTAAATGGTTGGATTTGAGGAGTTCTAATGATGGAGCTCCAGCTTTAGCGTGCAGGAATAGAGCTTTCAGTGTAAAGTATGCAGAGTCCACCATCTGGGTTAGGAGTGATACAGAATCTTTTGTGAAAAATTGTGTTGACATTCATAGCAGGGTAAAGGAAAAGGCTGATTCCTCTCTACCTCAGGATTTTCCATGGTATTGCTCAGGAATAAGGTGGAGTCCAGACTGGTGCTGACACAAGAGCAGATTTTTAATATTCCTTTTTATCACAATAAATGACCTGTCACAATAGTTTGGGCAGTGAATATAAAGCCTGCATTCTGTCTGTCCTGTGTCCCACTCATAGAATAGAAACCCAAAGGGGATGGAGGACTGGGAGCTGGGCAGCAATACATTCAGCCACTGGGCTGTGTTCCCCACAGCAAGTGAAGGCCCACTACGTTACATTACATTATTGTTATTTAGCAGACACTCTTATCCAGAGCGACTTGCATATATTAGTATTTACTTTATACCACTGGTTATTTACAGAGGCTAATTAGGTTAGTTACCCAGCCCAAGGGTTCAGCAGCAGTGCCCCAGTGGGGAATCAAACCAGCAACCTTTTGGGTTATGAGCCCTGCTCCTTACCACTATGTTACACTGCCACTACTGCCCATGTCACTGGTCAGAATGTTGAGGAATATCTGAGGTTATGGAAACTGGCTGAACACTGCAGTATCATCAGCTTGAGGGAGGCTGTACCCCAGCTTGTCAGACATAAATATTTCCAATAACATCAAAGGTAATATGTAGCAAACCACAATAGGGAAGACTGGTTACGACTTGGCCCACAGACTGAATTCACCAGAATGTATGTGATGTAGTTGTAGGCCCTCCTGTCTCACTTTTATTAATAAAAAATGGTTTTCATTTCAAAAGTCAAAAGCTGGTCTACGAGTGGAAAAAAATGTGGCAATCCAGAAATTTAGTTTCCTCTTAAGCGTTCCCTTATTAATCTTGGGGTTACAAAAGTTTTACTACAATACATTTATTCTTTGTGTACTGTATTTTAGCTTTGGAAGGACATATATTTGAAAATGTTTAATTCTTTGATGGAACCCTTGAAACGGTACACTTTAAATCCTGAGGTTTAGCACGAAAAAACACCAGCTGTTGAATGGAATGGCTTTGTTAGCATTAAAAAGAGAAAGTGTATCTGTTTCAGATAAACATGTGTTCTGGTTTGAATTTTTGTTTAGCTGAGGCCTTATAAAAGATTGGATTTTCCATAGGACGTTCTGGCATGAGCCATAGCTGTTGCACTTTCACCTTTTGGTAAATGTTTATGTGTGTCATACCACAGCACTGTTTTGGTAGATAAGTAACAATGTGCCAGTTATTAATTTTACATTGGTATTGTTATTTTTTGCCCAGCACCAATGGCTCAAGTCAACTAAAAATCCCTATGGATACCCCATGAACTATGAACTTTCTACACATGCAACAACCTCTGTAATCAAACGTTACTGTGATCCTCAATGTGATGCAACAGTGAATTGAGACATGACATAGAACTTGATATTTGTAAGCCTTAGAAGAAAACCTGCACAATGTGAAGAATGTTTCCGAGCAAACCTGTTAAAATAAACAATGTGTGAGGTGTTGGCTGATCAGTATTTTTAGCTTTACAAATTTGTGCTCTCTTTTAGGACATACCCCTGACTGGTTCAGCATATTCATTCATGTCCTCTAGCTCTGAACCATTCCAACCCTATCAGTGTGCAATACCAGGGTGTCTGGATACGCACATTTTGACATGGGTAGTTGTCTCTTGCATGGTTTCTTGTCTTTTAGTTCCAGCTCTGTTCAGACCTGTGTTTTAGAACTGTAAATGCTTGTGAGTGGATTTTGTTTAGCTTTCAATGATTATTGCACAGAACCTTTCATCAAGAGAAACAACACTGTGTACATCCTTTCGTCAGTGTGCAGTACCGTGGGGTGCTGTACAAATCCTGTTTGTTGTTTTGTTCAAAAGGTACGCATGTTTTCACACAGGTACCTAAGCATATAAATGAATTAAATGTGTGAATTAGTAGCTGTGTCTTGTTTATGTAGTTATGTTTTTAATGCAAATGGCAATGTTTTTAGGGAGGAAGCGAAAGGTAACAACAGTATTTCCTGAAAGCCTGTGGCATATACTTGACCTGTAGGGATGATGTGGCCTTAAAGCACACAGAGGTTTGGGTTGTTAGTTTGTGCTCTTCATTTTTGTATTTTTTTTTGTATTTTACTCTTGAGCTGAAATGTAGATAAACAATTATTAAAAGTGAAAATGTTCATATTTCCGAACAACCAAATTGTGTCCCTTATATTCATTTTGATCTTTTTTATGGTCTTTTGAAAACTTCAGATAAAAGCATGGCAGTGTTTACAATAAATGGATTGTTTTTTGTGACGATAGTTTTGAAACCTGGATTATATTTAATATGTAGAATGCTACAGAGTGACACAGATGTTCATGTGTTGAGTTTGTGATGCAAAACAACACCAAAACATAATAACCCTCCAACCATATTTTACAATGGGCATGGGTGCTTTCTCAACATAAACGTCACTTTTTATGCTAAACATAAAGCTAATGGTCATGTCCAAAAGGTAAATTTTCATTACACCTGATCATGAGAGGCTCTCAATTGTTGTTCAAATTCAAATTGAACAATTGATCAAATTTTTGTGGCTATTCTTCTGCCTTGCAACCTTTCCATGGATGCAACATTCACACGTGCAACTTTGAGTGGTTATTTTTAACTCTTTGTAACCTAAAGATGAGTTTTTTGAGAAGATCTCCAACTGTTGGAAAACCCGTGGTGGAAAGATAGACATGCATGCTCTTTCTGGCAGAAACGCCTCTTGACCAATAGCCTTAAATTTATTGACAATGGATACTATCATAGAAAATGATAAATAGTCTTTTTTGAATTCTTTTATAGTCTTCCAAATTGTGGAAGTCAATGACTGTTTAACTGCAGTCTTTGAAGAGCTGTCTGATTTTAACCATCATAATGCATGCAACTTGCATGTTTCCTTGTTTTATACTACAAGTAACAAACTAGCTCTGGATGCCTCTGTATAGGTCCAGAAGCTTCCATTGAACTTCCAATAAGAAAAATGTTGCGGATGTCACACACTGTGGAACATGCCGTGACTACCTCACCATGCAGGTCATCCCACCCAGCTCACCCGAAAAACAAGGGCATGCTAAGTATAGAACTTTAAGCAGAAAAAAGTATCCATTGTGTACATTTTTATATTACGTGCTTTGTTCCTATTTAGTCAAGGATGTGAATAAATATGGAGAGCATCATATATTTACATTTCTTAAAAGCAGTATAAATCAACAGAAGCTGTTCAAACCTGAAGAGGGGAAAGTTTTTGAAAGTTGGTGGGAGGTAGGGGTTACAAGGGAGCCAGAGGAATTCAGCTCACTAAAATTGGTTGCTTTTGTGTTAACATAGCAAAACACTCCATTGAGAAACACGCACATGCAAGCTGAAGATAAATCTAGCCTCGTGAAAAACTTCAGGGCAGGAAAGCAGTAACATATACAGTACATGGTCAGGTGGCTTCAAATGCCTTAAAATGTTATGCTCTCTTAGCTCATCTCTGAATAGGAATCTACCATCAAATAACTCAAAATGTGGCAAACATTCTTGAGTGCTGTACACTTTGGGCTTTCTCCCGTGCTATATACGCCTTTCTGTGGTTATGTTTCTGTTCTGGGTTGCCAGGTGTACATTACTCTCTATGTTACGAATAATGTATATCATTACATATGATAATGATATGAACCAGCCAATCATCTGAATTGCATGTTTGAATGACTGTAATTCTTGATTTAATTGTAAATGATGACTGTTCTTGAATGTATAAATTATTTGCCAGCAGTAGTCTGTGTCAGTACCTTTACTGTTTTACACATGGTCATGTAAAGAGCTGTCTCATGCACTATATCCATTGCCTGCTAAATTCACAGTGATCTACTAAAACCAGCATGTTACCAGTCGCACAGCGCCTACATCATGCCAACTTTGAGAACAATGGTAGTGTAGGACTAAACGTACCAAATGTTCAGAGTAAAGATTGACATATTTTACGACTATGAGAACTACGTCACGAATGTGTGAATGTCCGTGGTTTTACGCGAGTCCGTCTCTAAAACGCGCAATTGACATCATGCGCGTTACCCACAAGAAGCAAACGGCATATGAGCTGAGCACACCGTTGCCAGACGTTTCAAAAATCCTTCAATCACAGAGGATTTTCAAGTCATGATAGAAATGGGGAACGGCTGTCACGGTGCAATTGTTGGGAGAACTTTTTTTTATTTTGAGATTTATCTGGAGTACATGAAGTAGAAAATCTAGTCAATTTAATATGTTATGGAACATTTTTCTACAAGTGAGAATCATTGAAGTCATGTGTGGATATATGTTGATTGGATATAGCACAGCCAAAAAACACAAGCCATCATCGGCACACTCATCCTCAACTCGTCCATCTGTATTCCCTAAAAATGCGGCATTTACAAATCATATTCCAAAAGTATGCTTTCTCCAAACGATTGACATCTGTAATAACCATTTAGCTACGTCCGCCCATTGAGCAGTTCCGAAAACGACCACTGCGGATGCAAGCTAAAGTAAAGGAATGAGACAAGACTGCGATGGAGCTGACAGCCTCATTAAAAAATAAATAAATAAAATGGCAGTCAATTGTTATTTTGAGGAAGATTAAATTGTTTTATATACAGCAAACTGTAAAAGTAAGTACTTTGTGTTTACAAGTGTTTGCAATATGAATGCGTAATATGTGTCAAGAATGTTGTACTACATTAATTAAGTAAGATTGTTTTGCTTTGGGAGTAAGTGGAAGCATAGGGAAATCTGCAACAGCTTAGAATGGGTGATATTTGTCTCAAGGATGGGGAACTAAGAAATTGACACCTGGCAACCGTGACTGCGCGCCCCCGAGCATGCCTGGTGTCGTTTTAGGAAAATTCGTGACTGTGTGTGGGAACATAGTAAAGTTATTTTCTGCGGTTTTATATACAAATATCACACAGGACAGCGCTTCGAAAGAATCGATCTGTTTGTTTTGGAGTAGTTTACTTAATTCGGGAACTGTCGAATGGGTTCCGGTGACAGCTTTTCTATGAGGAAATTCGCAGCAATAAGATGCATTTTACTTGCTATTGTACGTCAGGATTCGTGGTTTTTGCATTTTCGTTGGTCCAGGTCTCCGTCTTGTGAGTTGCTCTACCTTGATAACTTTCATTTCTTACCAGAAAAGGCACGTGTATTCACGTTATTTTGAGTTCTGGTACACAAAATGAACGAAAGGATAAAAGTTACCGACCGTCCGTTGACACTCGTGTTGTTTGATATGCACACATACAAATGCGTCTAGCTGTGGATGCTTCAAAGGAAAGCCAGCATTTTGCGACAGAACACTTCTTCATGTACACCGTGGACAATATGCTGAATTTCCTGCAAGCAACAGATGAGGTTGCTTTATCTTAACTTTATAAGGTGTTTTATGTACCCTCCGAAAGATCCAAGACGAAGACATCAGATTATACTTTATGTGATGATTGTTGAAACCATCACTTTTCTGCATGTTACATGTTGCTTCTGGGTTCATAGGTGGACTGACAAAGGCTACTTTATGTATTGGATTATTTTTATTTGAATGCATTAAATTTACAGCATACATAGTCGCCAATTAAACACTCATGGCAGTTCCGATGTCTGTGTTCCGATGTACATTATTGTTAGTTTAACATTCCGTCACATTTAACCACTTTTAAAATTAGCAACGTCTTTGTTTATAAACGTTATAAACAGCTTTGTGCACGTATTAAGTATCGGTGAACGTGCGTACACACACATACTCAAGTAGACGTATCGCACTCAGTGCCATTTTAATAATTTCACAGGCACAAAACATTTCGTACTGAGAACTGGATGATAGAAAGAAAAATCTGCGAACTTAAGCAGGAAAAGAAGCCATCAAATCACGGAAACCGCGCTTCGTCCTTTCTTTCTCGGTTGTGCTGTTATAGATACATTTTTAAGCGGCACTTTACATCTACACCTTTTGCGTTGTCTTTAAAACCGATTTGGAAACGGTTTCTTAATGCCACTGAGTTATGTTTGCACGCTGTGGAGCAGTACTTTAACGTCATGCCAATGGACGTTTCTTTTTTGAAAAAAGTTTTCTAGTGAAGGCCAAAGTTCCTCATTGTTAAGCACAGTATGTGTGCGATGTATTCCATGTAGTTTTAGCATATTCTGGACATTCAACTGATGTGGTTTAAATTCAATGTTACACGGTGCGTATTTTAGGCTACTTGACTGGCGCTGAACAGCGGAATGATATCCGGCTTATATTCATGTACTCTGCCACTCCTCCACTGTACTGCTGGTAACTGCGTAAACAGTGGTTCCCGAATTAATCTTCGCTCTGTAGTTAGAGACGATCGGCGTTCATGATATTCAGAGTTTTCTAATATGCGGAGAATGTTGTCTACATAAACTAAAGGCGTTTTCAAAGGCATTTCAAATTTTGGTCTGTTCAAAATTTCTCCTGACCAAAGATGACACTCTCAGAAAGACAATAACTGGAGTTTCTACCATCACCTGCTTCGGCTTGGTCTTCAGAGGTCAGCAACGCAGTAGCACAGGTAAGATCGCTGTTGCCCCGTATTCCGGTTTTATTTCTTTGATCAGGGGGCGGCTTAATATCGTCACGGATATCCATCTATCTGTAACGCGTCTTTTCACATAACCACTTGAGGTACAGTGTATGCCTTTCAGGGCTTGGACGATGCTTGGGGCGATCCTGTGCCAGGCTTTTACTTAGCTTTATTCTGGCACGCTGTCATGTGAGATGGACGGTACAAAATCTCACCATGTTGTGTGAATAGACATGGCTGCAGGGCAAACAGTTGGCAACCAACATCAATATCGGGTGTCTCTCCCGTTTTTTTACAACTTACTAAAAATCTCTACCTGTTAACATGATTAAATGCAATTTATCTGGATAAACAAGCACCGACGTCATCAGAGACCAGTCCTCCTTGGAAAAACGCTGAAAGTGGCATAGAGGTTTTAGACTTTATACATGTGATTCAAAGTATATTGGTTCATATTGGTTCAAAATTTATGCATGCATTCGACCTCACACGGTGATAGCTTCTGTAATTTTTGCATGTTAAAAGGGTCAGTTTTCAGCCAGAACTTTTGAACCTTTAAAACATTTATGGAACGAATTAGTATGGAAAGAAATTATGGAAAGACTAGTCATCATGCACCGCACAAGAGAAATGTAACATGGTATTTCACCGCAGTTCGCCAAAAGCATTTAACCTAATGGGGCTAAGCCCGTCTTTCTTTTTCACCCACTTGACGCACACGGAGAGCACGCAAAGACCCTGCGTCCTTTCCTTAGATATCCAATGACTATACAATCCGCGCTTTGTTCATGTTTGTCTGGTACCTTCTAAATGTCCGTCAGCACTCTGCAGCAAGCGGCACAATGCTCCACAGGAGATGTTATGAGGCCGCTCCAGAGAACCTGGGTACTGATGTTGCGTAGGTGCACATCTGACATTAGTTTTATTAATGTTGGTATTGTATTACCTCATTTATAACCTGTTACCAACCATAAGCTTTTGACATCCTTTATATGATACTGTATTGAGGTGGAGGAGGCGAAAGTATAGAGGGGGGCGTGTGTGGGTCAGAGTTTAGCTGTAAAACATAAACAGGTACTTGCGATTTGAGGGACAAACCAATCTAGCTCATTTTGAAAAAATCTTGCCTTATTTAACAAGCTATCAACCAAACTACTGCTACTACAGTAACCTTCCAGTCCTATTTTAATAATTGATAATGTCATGAACTTGTTTTAAATGTTCTCAACAGAAACCTACTGTATCTTTGGATGACTAGTTACAATGGAGAATTTGGCTGGCATTGAGTAGCTATTAATTCACAATCCTTACCTTTCCTATATTTTTGGTCTCCTTTAAAGGTGGCAGAAACTCTACACACAGCAGTGAGCATGACAGATTTACAGGTTGTTTCTAATGTTGTCACATTTCACTACAAATTGCTTTGTGACAGCCCTGTGAAGACACTTGATAAACTGAAACATCTCTTTAAAACTTTAAATGCACATGTCTAGTGGGAGCCTTTTTCACATGTTTTGAGAATGCAAGGAGGAACATTGGGTTAAGGTCAACAATACTTAACAGCAGGCTCGGGAAAGGGTTGCCACTGATGGCTGGCATTTTAGAAACTTAAATCAAAATAACTGTTGACCCATATAGGTCCTTGAGTAGAAGCAGTCAGAAGTCATGCTGATCCTACACAGTTACTCATTTGTACAAAAAAATGAGTCAAATTCACGATCTCTGACATTTTAATTGGGCTGTGGTCGGGCCCTGCCTGTATGTGCAGAGAGTGGCTACAGTGTGGGGTGTGCCACCAGCTCAGGGCAGACTAGGTGCTGAACGGCTGTGGTGACTCACCAGAGGAGAATTCTCAGGATTTTTGTAGGCTTTGCACAGAGGCCTTTAATCAAGTCCTCTGAGTTTTATTAGGGCGGTTTGGCTGGCAGACGCTGTGGCTGCTGCCTGACAGCTACTACTGGCCATCATCTGGCGCAGTTGCACTTCACCTCGAGTGACTGAGCATCTTGTCAAATTGCATTGCGTTAAGCCGGTCCTTACCGGGCCAGTTATGTTCAGGTTGCCTCAGGTTTACCACATCTCGCTACTTTTCATACATTTTTCCTCAATTCACCATTGAAACCCTTTCATATTTGTCCATCCCTGGGTCTGGATTTCTGCTGGGCCCTGTGCTTTGTGTGTTCATTTGCAGGCTGTTGCATATAACATTTCCACTTCATGTATCCAGAGAATGTGTAACGGATATGTTTTCATAGCGTGGCCTTAATTCCACAGTCTGATAGACCTCAGCAGAACTGTTTACTAGTACAGTTTTTGATACACCAGTGTGCACCCAGCCAGTGTGCCTCAGCTCAGAGCTAACACGCTGTTGAAAGTGTCTGAAGAAATGCGCCTGGTGTGGATGACTGCTCTGGGGCAGAACCAGGACTGGAGCTGGGAAAAGAAGCCATAGACTAAACACCTCAAAAGGAAAAGGGGAAAAAAAAGTCAGTGTACGCTTGCAGGTCCTGGAAATGCGATACAAGGAAAACAAGCAGCTGCAGCTGACTGGGCTGGTGGAGCTCCACCGCTCCGCCGCTCTCCTCCTCTCCTGCTCCTGCACATTCCTTCAGAAAGGTGATTAAAATCGGGTGAGCGAAGGAGTGCAGTCAATATTTAACAGTGCCGGGCCCCAGCGCAGAGCTGTGACATCACTCCGGCACTTGGGGAGCAAACTGTCTGAAGGTCAGCATGCCCCGTACCCTTCAACCACTCCAGCCTTTTCCCTCTGCTTAAGTTAAACAGGAAGGCAGTGGTGGGGAAGGGGGTGTTTGCGTATGCACAGTGGAACCATTTTCATATTCCTGATTGATGTGAGTGTTGATAAAAGCCGTGTGCACCCTGATCCCCGGGACTGCAGAGGGACATTCTGACATACCTGCGCTACCTGTGATGTCTCCACTGTGTGGTTGTTGCCCAGGGGCTGGAGTCCATGGTTACACAATAGAGGTACTGGTGTGGCCCCGGTGTCCCACTCTTGTCATTCACCTGAGCCCAATCTTCAATGAGTGCATCTGTCTGCAGCTTCAGATGCTGAACCGTTCAGATCACAAGTATGGAAGGTGCTTTTGTTGTATTTCCTCATAATTTTCATTGTGTATACACAAATAGATTACATTCATCTGAATTATTACTAATGTAGTGGTGATTAATTTGATTAGTATGTAAACAGTGGGTTTGGACTAGTGGGCTGTATATGTGGACTGATTGGAGCAGTATGGCCATTTTGTCTCAGAACACAGTGAGTGAATGGAAGAAGCTGCCAGGGAAGTTGTGGCTGAGCATGGTTACTGCCAGGGGCTCTGTATGGTGAAAGGTGGATGTGTCCAGTACAGAAGCAAACACCGCAGAGATCAGTCTGTATTTATGCCCATTACAAATATGCAAACCATATTCAGTTTCACCTTGGTTTGATTCTGTTTAGATGGCATCCCAGAGGCATTATAAATCACCATCCTGTCTGTGTGTCTCCTTTTTCCGGGTTTAAATGTAATTTCTGTCTTTAGATAATTATTTTTTAGTTTTGGAAGGTAATGCCACAAGTCAGACTATATCATACCGAGTTTCACTTAGGGTCAAAGATCATGATCAAAGAGGCAGTGGATTCTTTGTTTTCTCTCAAACCTGAATTCTTTATTTAAGTGGAATATTGAGATTTAACTTGTATTATGGGTAATTTGAGAGTCTTATCAAGTGGAATGGCATAATGTTTTTGGTGATAATGCTGAACGTCAAGAAAAGATTACCAAGTAAGGTGACCATTAAGTTTGTGCATCTTTGTAAAGTAGTGAAGTATTGTGCATTTTGTGGCACATGTTGCAAGATAATGTCTCTACCTTTTTGTATCAGTGTGCTCTTGATGACTCTGGCCATATAGAGAAGTTGTTACCATATAAGGTTAATGTAGCCTTTTTTGTACGGTATGAACAAGTCATGGCTCGCTGGCTTTTCATTGCTTTTCCTGCTCAAAACCACTGTAATGCATGAATCATGCAAGTGTTTCTTTCCATTTATAATGAATGTAGATTACACTCCAAACATTTTAAACTCGTATTTTTTAGTCCGGATCTAATTCCAGTTGTTCTTTGAATTCCACACAACAGATAATCAGTTCTTTGACTTCACACTAACCACTATAAGCCTGATTGTACAAACATTATTCCTGGCCAGGGGTAGGCAACTTTGATGCATAAGTGGGGCTTATCTAATAATTTTCCAATTTCTAGGGGCAACATAACAGAAATGGTAATTAAACTAAAAAAAGTAATATGTTTCCAAAAATAGTGTTTTTAATTTCTTGTCATGAAAGGACCGAGCTTGTACATACCAGACAACTGTGGTGTGGTAATTACTGGGTTGAAATTTCTTATGTCAAATGAACGGTAGAGAGGAGCTCATAAGCAGTTCTTTAATGCTGTGCATCACTTAAGAGTGTTTCTGAGTGCAGGCCAACAGTGTGCCCCTGCATACTGAACTTTTACTCTGCCCTCTGCTACCATAGAGGATGGCCAGGCTGAGCGTGCTCATTGTTTCCCCAGGCAGTTGATGGGTGACCCTGGAGGGCAGACTGTCTGAACGTCGCCAAGCAGTGTTCTGTTCAACGTGCTCTGCAAAAATGGGTGAGTTTTCCATTGCTTTGGGGTGGAATGGATAACGCTGGGAGAGCAGTCGTCCACTGCATTAAAACCATTCTCTGAGCTGAAGTTGGGTCAGTGTGGTGTGTGTCACAACACTGAATTTGTCAGTTATGACGGCAGGGCAGGGCATAATAATGTGCTGTGAACGGGACCCAGATTCTTTTCTTGGGTGGAGGGGGTGGATGCATGTAAGGTGCAGCTGTAACTGTGTACAGAATCATACAACATCATACTCCCTGTTGATTAATAATTTGCGTTCAGCTCTGCTGAACTGATATCGGTAATAAGGTCAGTTTGTTTTGGAGTATCAGTAATGGATCCATGACAGGGAGAGAACCCAGGACAGTCATCTGTTTTTACTCATGCACCCCGATCCCGAACGCTCCCCCCCAGCCAAGCCAGGGTCATGTCCGGTAAGGAGGAATCATCATTGGTCCTCCAGAGTCAGTCATCTGAAAGGGTGGGTTGCCAGTGTTTGGGGAATCATGCTGCTTATCACCTGCACCAATGCTGTGTGATGTCCTTCCAAGCTACACAAGTGAAACAAATTCCCCCTCTCTGTGAGCTAAAGCAGCGTCTTCTCAGATCAAAGATGGGAAATAGACACGTAAAACACAAAACATTCCAGACAAAACACATCTTTTTGTCTCCCCGTTTCTAACAGCTGTCTGCATTTTGCTTGTTTGCCTGTGTTACACACTTCATGCTCTGACCGTTCGGATTAAGTTTGTTTAGGAATGATTAAGCAACTACCCAAACACACATGTATGTGTTGGAGGTCATAGGAAAAGCTTTTTGTCTTTACCGGTATTCTCAATCTAGGACTGACAAGCTCCTCAGTGACAGTGAAACCACAGAGAAGTAGAATGGCTTTCATATTTTTATGATCTCCTCATCTCTGGTTGTCCTGTCTGCTGTAGCTGAGGAACTGCAGAGTGTGCCTGGAAGTACTGTCTGACCTTTAGCAAATGGAGCTCACTGATACTCTAAGACAGGCCACTATATTTAACCCTTTCCTGGCACAATTGCTGAAAACACAAAGACCCAATGCATTTTTTACATGTGATGCCACTTCCAATTGTTTAGGCATCTGAAAACATCATCTAAAAATCCTGCGCACTCAGAGCATAACAAATACGAAGTTTGGTAAAAGAAGACCAGCACATTTCTTAAGTTAAAAATACTATTCTATATATTATACTAATACTATATATTAAAAATAAATTTCTTAAGTTAAAACACTTTCCTCTACAGTATATGATGCTTCTTGTCTGCACAGTATGTCTGTATTGTCTCTTTCCCATGTATCACACCTCTGTATTCTTCTCTTGACATCGTCTCTCTCTCTCTCTCTCTCTCTCTCTCTCTCTCTCTATGCATGCCTGGCTCACTGTCCCCTCTCCTCGGTTATTCTCCCTCTCCCTCTGGCTCCTCTTTTCTCTGTGTCCCTCGTTCCCTGCAGATGAGCGTCAGGCTCTTCACTCCATTATGAAGGACCTGGTTGCGCTGCAGATGACGCGGCGACAGCCCGTGGTCAGCCATGACACGGGCCAGCCCAAGGCTGCCACCTCTCCGAGCAGACAGGTGAGGCCCACACTGGGAGAGGATACGCTGAGACTCCTCTTGGTTGAATTCGGTGGGTTCCGTAGCCCTTTGCTTGAAGGTATTAAATTAAATTCAGGTCTTGTATGCATGTTTACCAGATATATAGTACCAGTCAAAAGTTTGGACACACCTGATTAAGATAACGGGAAACATGCATTCAAAGACATTTTGATCCAAAGACTTGTGCTTAAATGCTTGAAATTTGTTCCTTAGGGACCAAATTCACTATTTATGTTTGCGCTATGTATGAATTTCTTTCCGAAATAATTATATTTTTTTAAAAAAATGTTTTGGCTACTGTGAAGAATCTAAAATAGTAATAGATAGATAGTCTAATAGATAGTGTTGAGTTGTTTAACACTTTTTTCGTCACTGCATAATTCCATTTGTGTTATTTTGTAGTTTTCATGTCTTTATTATTATTCTAAAATGAGGAAAATAGTAAAAATAAAGAATAAAAGCAGTGTCCAGTTCTTGTGAACAGAGAATGCAGCTTCACCCACCTTGTCCATTTGTGTCCAGTTATTTTACTGGTACTACATATTAAATGGGCATTTGATTCAGCTGTTCTCTGTGGGTTAATGATATATACATGTGTAATGAACATTAAAAGATTTAATGCAGAATCCCACTAGGGCATTGCAGACCACAGACAGCCCAGAGGCATCTGAGTACAGTGTGTGTGTGTGTGTGGTAGTCAATGTTAGGTAGGGTTCACACCAGGTCTTGGGGTGGTCTGGAGCTGCTGTTAAACTGTCTCAGTGAGTTTTCTGTGTGCCTGTGTGACCCTCCACATCTCCTTTCCCTCTGTCCTTTCCAGGACGATATCAGAATCAAGTTTGAGTTCTGTGGGGAGAGACGGTGAGCACGTTCTCTAATGTTTGTATGTGTTATGTGACAGAATACGTATATGTGTACGTGGCTGTGTATTAGTGTGTGCGTATGCATGAGTATATCGTAGCATTACAGTATGTTATGTGAGTTTATGGCTACGTTGGAGCTTTTTTGTGAAGTGTGTGTATTAGCATTTGTAAGTGCATGTATTAGCACATGTCCATGTATCAGTGTATTAGAGTGAGAGTGGGAGTACATTTCCATGTGTATTAGAGTGTAGGCAGCGCTGGCTCTCATTTGTGCTGGTATGTGGAATATAGTGCATAACAGGACTGTGGTTTGGCTATGGCTGCCAGTGGAAACCACAGCAATGCTAGGTGCGCAGAGAGGAAGCAGCTCTCTGTTCCTCAGCTGCCTACAGCCAGATCTCACCCACAAGCTCATTTCACCACTGCTGTGGGTGAACCTCTGAGCATGTGAGAACTTTTGCATGTGCATGTTTGTGTGTGCTTATGCGCGTGTGAAAATGTGTTTGTGTGTGTGTGTGTGTGTGTGTGAGTGTGAAAGCATATGAACTTTCAGCACATTTCTTTGAGCTTGTGTACCTTACATGATTTTATTTCTCTCTGTCCCCTTCTCCTCATTTGCTGCAGGATCCTGATGTTTGGGCGGCCAGTGCACTTTGAAGAGGTCAAGCAGAAGGTGAAGAATGTGTTTGGCCAGCAGCTGGATCTGCACTACATGAATAATGAGGTACTGCCCTACACAGTGAATCTGCAGCACCATCACGGTGGTCAGCAGTCAAAGTACATGAGCCAATCAGCTCCTTCCTTCCCGCTGCGCAGCTGTCCATCCCTCTGCGCAGCCAGGACGACCTCGACAAGGCCATCGACTTGCTGGACCGCAGCTTCAACATGAAGAGCATCAAGATCCTGCTACTGACCCAGGAGCACAACGGAGTGAGCTCCCATTCTTACACATGCAGCCTGTCATGAGGGATGTGTTGCATTCTTTGTGTATGTGATAAAGGATCCATGGAGCTGCAGCTTTGAAAAACTACTAGAAACTCATGCGACAGAAAAATGTTCTGAATAAAGATTCATGCAAGCTGACCTGTGCTTCTGTATTCCTGTGAGAGTTTGCTACCCATTCATTCCTATGTCAGGCTAGTTGACAGGTGTAGAATTGGGACTCTGTGGCATACATGTAGATGGTCACATCATACCTCTGTTAAAGTCACTCTCTGGGATTGGCAGTGGTACCTCATGCAGCAGTGTGCTGATTCACTCCCCTCTCTTCCTCTCTGCCCCCAGGTCTCCTCCCCCTCCCATGCTACAGTATGTAAGCAGGTGCGCATTAAGACCTCGCAGTCCCCTGGGGACGGCAGCGCAGCCTACCAGTCCTCCGAGCCTAGGGGGCGCCACCTCGTCAGCGGTGAGCTTGCCCCTGCTCATCCCGTCTACCGCCTGCTGCCTCTTAAGAGTTTTAATCTAATTTTCCTCCCTGTAAGATGTTAGTGAAATGCTACAGAGGTGGTGGTGTGGTGTAACGCTACAGGAAATGGACTTGTAACCACATGGGTTGTGGGATCGCTTCCAGTGTGGGGAACTGCTGTCATACCCTCAGCTGACCTACTGAACCTGAATAAAATATTATGACACCCTCCCCTTTCCCTCTTCCCCCCACCGCAGGCCCTCAGAACGCGGGGCGCAGCTCTCCCCCGCCGGGCTACGTCCCGGAGCGGCAGCAGCGTGTTGCCCGCCAGGGCTCCTACACCAGCATCAACAGCGAGGGAGAGTTCATCCCTGAGACCAGCGACCAGTGTGTGAGTCCCACCGAGAGGTCCTTTCAGAAGAATCTAAACACAGGGAAAAATTTGGTTGGACATACCTTAGTTTACCGTGGTAGAGCCACTGCTACAATAATTTAGAGGTTTTTTATATACAATACCAGTCAAAAGTCTGGGAACACCTACTCATAGAAGGGTTTTCTTTATTTTTACTATTTTCCACATTTTAGAATAATAGTAAAGACATTAAAACTATAACCAATATGGAATTATGCAATGACCAAAAGTGTTAAACAAATTGAAACTATATTTTAGATATTTCTTCTTATATTTCCTCAAAGTAGGAAATTTTTTAAAGTTTTTCTCGAAAGAAATTCATACATAGACATGAACTTCGCTATTTATATTTGTCTATGAAACAAATTTCAAGCATTTAAGCATAAGTCTTTCGATCAAAATTTCTTTGAATGCATGTTTCCTATTATCTTAATCGGGTATTTCCCGATTGGCTGATACTTTTGACTGATGTATGTATATGGGTGTGTGTGTTAAATAATATATTAAATATGTACAGTGTCAATATTGCAGTCAAATATTGATCATGTTTTCCGAGGCCTTAAGTGTCCCTTAAGGTGTTGAAAAAATTGAAAAGGCATTAGAAAAATAAATAAGTAAAGTATGAACCTAGAAAGACCACCACAAAGTCAGGGCCTGTGGGCTTCCATCATGAGAAAGAGGAACAGAGAGGTGAGGGACAGTTTTAAGGTTTTGTTTGCTCTGTCTCTCTCTCTCAGGCACACGCGTGTGTGTGGTCACAGCCGCTCAGTGTTTTCCTCCATTTCCTGTCTCTAATGCAATGCTGTCGATACGATCAGTGACTGGCTGGAAATAGTACACCAGCAACAAATAACATGGGCAGACCTAGAGTCACAGCCAATACATGAACACATTTCCAGTCACATGATCCAAGTCCGTTTGCTGTCTGTCCACAAATTGCCTGGTCATTGCTGGGATAGAGCGCAGGCAGCTCTGCAAGGGGACATTTTTTTCATCTTCTATAAAAGTCTACCATGTCACAAAAGGCCCAACCACATGCCATTACTGAAGCATGGCATCATCTCACACAAATGTGAAGACAGTAAAAGCTATAAATCAAACACATAATGAGGCATTTCTGTGGATTAACTCCACAAAATAGTAGCTCATGCCAAACCCTTTACAATTTGCAAATGGAAGAGAATGTTCATGCAAACAGCCCCCCCCTCTTCTGCTGCCCTCCCTCCCCAGATGCTGGACCCCTGGAGCAGCACGGAGAACTTGGTGTCCAGCAGCTGCCAGTCCCTGGACAGCAGCTCAGACAGGTGAGCTGGCCAAGCTGTGGGCATGCCCTGAGAAGCCAGGACAGGCTGAGTGAGTCTTGCCAGTGCCCATCTCTGACTCTATGTCCTTCTGCTCTGCAGCCCCTCAGTCAGGAAGTCCCGGACACAAAGGGCCAAGAGCTACTCAGACAACCGGCAGGACTTCTCAGGTAGGTGACAGCACAGAGAGAGGATGACCACACACAACTGCTGTTTTCAGGAACATAACCAGCTTCTTTCCTCAAACCACCGCAGACCGCGAGAACCACTTCTATGACAAGGTGGCGGGCAAGGGAGGGACGTACCCTCGCAGATACCATGTCTCCCCCCAGCACAAGGACCACAGTGAAGGTCGGAGCCATTCATTCACCTTCTCCCCTGTTTGGAAGTGTTTGTACTTTCAGACATTAGACTTTGGGCAGAGTAACCAGTCTGACGACATGAACAGAATGAGCAGGTGGTGAGGGAACATTGGCAGTGTTCAGCCTGTTTACTACTGCAGAGGATGTCCACTCTTAGTCATTCCTGGTCTGCCAAAGAGGGATGTGCAGTTGCTATTTAAATAGCTGAATTAAGTGATTGTACTTGAGGTCTGACAATCTAGGGATGGAACTTCCAATTGAGAGGAGAGGTCACCATCAATTTTATGCAGTACATCTGGATCAGTTTGCATTTAAAAAACATAAAAGTAAATACTGTAGACTTGAATCTTTTCTGGTAAATTGATGAACGTTTGAATGTTGATATCAGTACCTCCTTCTCCCCTGCATCCCCCTGCCATGATAGTGAGAGGTATCTGAGGAACCTGTGTGCCCCTGTCCCTCCCTCCTCCCTCCTCCCTGCAGGCCGGCGGACGTTTCCACGGATCCGCCGCCCCCAGGGGAACCTCTTCACCCTGGTCCCATCCCGGCGCTCTCTGAACGGCAGCGAGGATAGCCTGGGCTCCGGCTGGCAGCTGGCAGACATGCAGGGCCGGCTCCGCCCTCAGGACCGTGGCACGCCCCACAAGTGTGAGTGCTGCTGCCCCACCTTAGGGGGGGTAGGGGGGGGGCGTGGCTACCCTGCTTAGCACACTTCTGATCACTCTCGCCTGTATCAGTGGCACATTGAAACCATTACGTGCACCAAGTGAAACAGAGATTAATTGATATTGTGACTGCATCGTGTATTGTAATTTTTAATGTACATTTTTCATATACATTCCTCTCTCTGTGTGTCAACCCTTCCTTAGCACCCAGTGCCCCCCTGATCTGGCGGAGGGGCAAGCTGCTGGGACAAGGTACTTTTGGGAGGGTCTACCTCTGCTATGATGTGGATACAGGCCGCGAACTGGCTGCCAAGCAGGTCCAGTTTGACCCGGATAGCCCTGAGACCAGCAAGGTGACAGAGCAGAGGATGAAACCTCACCCACATCATCCACGTTACCTCAGAACACATTTCTGCGCTCATGATATTTTTATGTTCCAGCCCAAACAGCTCTACAGTTATGAAACATGCAAATGGAATATTCAGTTCTGAATATTTTTACACTTGTACCAGGAATGATTTTAGAAAACTGCAAAAATATACAAAAGTTTTACAAAAGCTGGTGGGTTTGGGTCAGCCAGTGAACAAGTTTATATGCCTTCTGACTAAGCAGTAGCCTCTGTTGGTAACAGAAATGTTTTCTTCTGCCTGAGGGTGAAATGAATAGAATATTGTGGATTTTCTTCTGTTCTAAAGTATTGGAGCACAGAGTAGTCTGTACTCTAATAATGTGCTAGTGAGGGATGGGGAATATGTGTGCTTATACTGACATACTGTCCTGCCTTTTCCCTCTCCCTCATCTTTCTGATATTGAACTGATGATTCTTTGTGTGAATGTGTGTTGAGGTAGTTTTTTGCATCAGTAATTTCCATTCCATTTCCACTCCATTCCATTCTTTCCATACTTACAAGCACCTAAGAGCTTTTGAGGAATCTGTCTGTGTACAACAGCTTTGCTTGGCTATATACACATTACAGCCTTCACATTACAACTTACATGGGCAACTTTTTGTGTAGACTGTCTCTAGTGTGTAACTGTTTATTCTTTTTCACATAGTCGGGTTGCCTGTAGGCATGACTATGCTGTTCTTATCCTAGTCTTTAGAGTCTTTGTGTGGTGCATTGTCCATGTTGTCACTCTCTGTCGGTCTCTGTAGGAGGTGAGCGCTCTGGAGTGCGAGATCCAGCTGTTGAAGAACCTTCACCACGAGCGCATTGTGCAGTACTACGGCTGCCTGCGTGACCACAGCGAGAAGACCCTCACCATCTTCATGGAGTACATGCCGGGGGTGGGTCTCCCCTCATGACATCATGGGGACAGCACGGGGGTCTCGGGCTGGGTCGTCTGGATTGGGCCGAGTCGGGTCACGGCTGAGGGCAGGGTGAAGGACCACTGAGCTACAGGAGCACTAGAGCCTGTCTTTATGATTGGGATACCTTTCCCATGCGTCTGCCCTATTGGGGTTTTGTTAGTACTCATTAATTCATGAGAAAAGTCCTCCCTTCAACATCTGAAGCAGCCATTGAACTATTGAAGTCTTGCTTTCACCTTTCTGTAGTTTTGCTACACACACAAGACTAGAACACTTTGAAGGGAGTGTAAGAAAAAACATGAACATTTCTGCATGTGATAGATGTTATGTTTCATTTGTAGGAATGCAGGGGAATAACTATGTGACATTACCAGAGGGATTAGTCATCACAGGCATGATGTTAGACAGCTGACAACATTGCATTGTTACTGACTCAAGTTCACAGAGATTACAGAAAACATCTGACATTGAATAAATGAACAGTGTTGTTAATGAATCTTTCCTCAGGGGTCAGTAAAGGACCAGTTGAAAGCCTACGGAGCTCTGACAGAGAATGTGACCCGGAAGTACACCCGTCAGATCCTGGAAGGCATGTCCTACCTGCACAGCAACATGATCGTGCACCGCGATATCAAAGGTAGCGATATGGACAGGCTAGTTCGAAAGCCTAGGTGATTGTGAGACAGTGCTACCAGGGGGCAGTCATTGTTGATACAGTGAATTTTAACACTCCAGCAGGTGTTCTCAGTGTCAATCCTAATGAGTCAAATATTTACATTGAAGGTGGTGTGTAATTGCAGTGTTATACTTCTATTGTTATACCCAAACACCTGTAAGCCTGTGGGGTTTGTGAAAACGGTTCTATAGATCATGCTTTTCCCATTCCCATTCTATGTGACAGCTATACATATCTTATGAACTGAGCTGTCTTCAATGAATGCATTGTTCCTTATTTGCATAGTTCCATATAAATGAATAAATTTAAATGAAATGCAACTATTTTAATTTTAAAATATTATGTACTTACAACATAGATCTCTGCCATTACTGAATTTACAAATCTTGACCCCATCCTTTATTACAGAAAAATATGTATACATGCCTTGTTTATGGTGTCACTGTTTGAATTTTATTATTAATAACTTGTTTATGGCATTATTATGGTGAGGATGTCTCATATAGAAAATTTGTGATTATGATTCCAGGGGAATTTTACTCCTTCCTGGTCCTTTTCATCCCCAGGTGCCAACATCCTACGGGACTCTGAGGGGAATGTGAAGCTGGGAGACTTTGGTGCCAGCAAGAGGCTCCAGACTATCTGCATGTCAGGCACTGGCATGCGCTCTGTGTCCGGCACCCCCTACTGGATGAGTCCGGAAGTGATCAGCGGAGAGGGTTACGGCAGGAAGGCAGACGTGTGGTAAGGGAGCTGACGGACAGCTGAAAACCAGGAAGTGAGATGCATCACAGTGGGTGTACATATCACACAGACAGAGGGTTTGTGTTCTAAGTTGAAAAGGTGGCAACTGAAGGCTGCAAATAGTAGGTGTTTAATGCATCTGCAATCCTTAATTCAGTAGGATTGAGACTTGAGTGCTAAAATACCATGTAGAATACTGTCAGTTTGATTCCCTGCTGTGGCACTGCTGCTGAACCCTTAGGCAAGGTACTTAACCCAGAACTGCTTCAGTAAATATCCAGCTGTATAAATGGATAACATTGTAAAAAAAAAACTATCTGATGTAAGTTTCTCTGGATAAGAGCATCTGCTAAAATGCCAATAACGTAGGAAAGCAATGTATTTATAATTGTATTGATTAAGTAATTCACTTAGAGCTTTTCTTTTATCTGAAGAAGTAGTCAGTGGACCAGTAGCTGTGATCAGCGTTTTTCAGCTGTTCAAATCTCATGTTTATGAACGATACTATGTGTAGTGTTTTGCTATTGTCCTGTGTTCTCCCCATTATAATGCTGAATTTTTGTAGAGCTTCATGCCCTTAGAAGACACAAACTGCTCTTGGATGAGCTCCATGCCACACCCTGAGCTGATAAAAAGGATGTCATAACCTTTGAAATAAAAAAAAAAGATTAGAAATGCTGTTTTTAATAGAGAGCATGAAAGAGGCCCAGTATAGACTCTAAAACTTACACTGACAGGGTCCTTCTTGTTTCCCAACAGTGATCTTGTGCAGTTGGATTGGACACTGTCCTATTAGTCAAGTGCTGTGATTGGCAGAGAGCAAGCCAGTTCCTGCAGCCAAAGAGGTCTTTGGGGGGTTTAGAATGTCTGCAGCTCTCAGCTCCCAAAGAATAGCGGCAGGAGAACAGGCAGAGGAGAGCCAGTATGAAGCAGATGTCCCTCTTTCTCCCCATACGGTCACTGTGTCCCTACAGCCAGTAAACAGCCAGTGGGGAAACGTTTCCATCTAAGCTCTTAAAATAGAGCGGTCTGATCTCTGCTGCCTTGTTCCCAGTAAAAGCCTTGAGCTCAACTCCAGCTGGCTTTTTCTGCTCTGTGCTGTCCTCTGGGCTGTGCTTTTTCATTATTGTGCTGTGCAGTGACTGAGGAGGCTGTATTGTCAGTGGGCAGTATCAGGTAATGGCTGGTTTCGTAGTTCTTTCTCAGTGTATTCTTCTGTCACTGAAGTATTCTCTGTCTGTATGTGTGTGTGTGTGTTTGTGTGTGTGTGTGTGTGCCCTCTCCACCGTCTCACAGGAGCCTGGGCTGCACTGTGGTGGAAATGCTGACAGAGAAGCCCCCTTGGGCAGATTACGAGGCCATGGCCGCAATCTTCAAGATCGCCACACAGCCCACCATCCCCGTGTTGCCTTTGCAGACCTCGGAGCACACCCGCGACTTTGTGCGCTGCATCTTCGTGGAGGCCAAACACCGGCCGAGCGCCGAGGAGCTACTGCGACACCCTTTTTCTCAGATCCTGTGCTGAGACTGTCTACCCCTGCCCCAACGCCCCCTAATTCCTTAAACACCATCCCTCCATCCCCAAGTCAGCACCTCCTCCCTGGGAGTCTAGCAGTGTGCAGCACCCTGCTTCAGGTGGTAAAGTGGGGAGTCTTCAGCCTTCGGACAACATGCATCTCCAGTTCCCCACACAAGGGGGCGCCACAAGCTTCCAGGAGGTACTAGGAGCAGGGAGAGCAACAGCTGGAGTTCTGTGTAACAGAGGGTGGAATGGCACTGGCCCATACCTTCATAGTAACCCAAGGCCTTGTCATTGACA
Organism: Megalops atlanticus; assembly: GCA_019176425.1. NCBI lineage: Eukaryota > Metazoa > Chordata > Actinopteri > Elopiformes > Megalopidae > Megalops > Megalops atlanticus. The sequence continues at coordinate 16,608,123 of CM032893.1, forward strand.
ACTCCAATGTATGCTTTTGTGCCTTTTAAAAGAAGGAATGGGACAAAGGCATTAACTGAAAGTGTCTTTAAATGCACCAAATGTAATGGTCTACATTGGCTCCATTTCCTATGTTTTAAATCAATGAAATCTAAAAACTCACTGTTTTCATGGAGGTTAGCCCATGGAGTTGGTTGCTCTTAGGAGCAGATGGTAATACTCATAGGTGATTGGATGTTAATGTGTCTATTTTCTGTTTATCTGTCCTATGAACAGTATGGTGCTTTTCATAATGACCCTGGATCAAGTTCTGTTTGCCAATCCATGATCTGATTGGCAAGGTGGATGTCTTGCTGTTATTTCCTCAGTGGTTCACATAGGTAGAGGCCATGAAATATGGACACTCAGACTTCACCAGGAAAAATGGGAACAGTGCCTTATTCTCTCCTCTCCATTCCTCACCACAGCAGTTGTGTGTCATTGCTGTGAAAGACAAGAGCCTGCACAGCCCTGAACTTTGACCTCTCTTTGTTGTGCACACATGCTCACAGTAAACCAGAGAATTGCCCCACAGCAAGAGGGGGAGAAGACAGGATTCTCCAAGGTTGGGATCAGATGAAGATGAGGAAAAATAATCCCAGAAGAGACACATACTATTTGTTTTGGAACTCAGGCAGAACCTTTGCCTTTTATTGAGTGTCATATTGATGGCTTCAGATCAATCACATCAGTGTTCCTCACATGAGGTGAAAAGTCAGTGTGAGTTTGGTTGTGGGGCTGTTCCAGCTTCACTCCTTTCCGAGGAACTGTCCTCTGATTGCATCACTTTGTGTTGTCATCCCTTTTCACCAGAAATGCACTTTCTTGGAAAATGAATGTCTATTTTTTTGCTTAGTTTCCTTTTTTAAGTCTCCTTGTATTTATATCTCAGTTTTCATTAATAGGATTTTGTATATGAATCTGTATGTACAAATACATATATTTTTATATATTGACTCTCAACTGTAATTAAGTTGAAAAGGCATCATTGAAGCAGCTGGTTTTGCAGAGATTACACAATGGTTCTATTAACATTTTAAGACACTGGGTTGAAAACAAGCTCTGATGGTCCCATGTGCTCAGTATTAATATGGAGCAGACACGTTATAGATATGAAAGTCACCAGATAACCACAGCACACCAAACCCTGGACTCAGTGAGCAATGAGCCATTCAGTCCCTGCACACACTGTACACGACCTGTTCCCAGAGGTTCCTCTTTAGTGACTTTATTTGGTGCCCACCCTCAAACTGGAAAGCTATGTGATTATCCCCTGACTATTTCATACCAAAGCCTTTTAGAAATGGTACCTCTTACCTCGCTGTGCTTGGAAAAACTTGGGGAAATTGGGGATTATTGGGGATTGCCCCAGTAATGAACTGGCTTTTTCCCACACAACCTCCTCCTACGTGCATTGTTTTTTTTTTTCAGAAATCTCTTCCAAGGTGTACAGTTTGTACAGAAGTACAATATTGTGTCCATACCACATGAGGCCACGGTGCAGAAGTCCAGAATGAGTATGTTACCAGTGTTGCCGAAAGGAAAGAAAGGAGCTGACATGGAGGCATCAGAGCAAAGTGTCACCCAGAATGACGACTTTGTTTAGCCCAGGGATAATGTGACGTGTGCCCTGTGTCCCAGGCACTGGGGAATGCTGGCATGTTTGTTTTGCCTCTCTAATTTGTTTTCACGTGTCCTCTGCTTGTGTTGTTTATTCCTTGAGACATCCACTCCTGGAAGCAATCAGTATCTTGTTGCTGCTTCTCTAAGTTTAGAGGGCAGCCAAATCAGTATTGGGAAACAAAGTATTGTTTATTCAAAGAACCCTGGGGTAAGCAAAAGAAAAATACTACACATATATGTGAATATGTATCTTGACTTGGGACTTGCAGTGCAAAGTTCCTCATATAAAAAGTATTTGCATTAAACTGGACATTATGTAAACTGCTGGAGTTTTGTCTATTGTCCCTCAGCGTCCACAAAGTCTCATGGTATAGCAGCTATTTGATAGTAGCTTTTCTGTCAGTTTTTGAACAACCTCTACAGCGAAGGTGTTGATTGCTACCATTCCTGTTTGTGGCGCTGCCAAGGTTACCTGAAAGGTCTGCTTTGAAGGGGAAAAGGGGCATTTTCCTGAAGGTGTAGCTGAAAGCCAGTGAGGCATCTGCTGATTGACATGCTACTGACAGGAACAGTACATACATTTTACTGTAGACTAAGAATGTATGTGCACCTGGTGCACTATACATATGGAACTTTTCATTGAAGACCTGAAGACAAGCATCTTACACAGTATTTTTTTCACAGGATTTTTTTGCTTGTTATTCCATCGTGAGGGTAATGCCACAGTATTGCTAATGTTTGTTAATTAAGCCATCCATCCATTACCTCATGAATAACAAGTACATCAACAATAACACGTAATAATATTCTCAACAACCCATATACGGGTCCCAAATGTGAGAAAGCATGTATATTAATCAGAATTGCGTGGAATCGCATGAGAAAACAGCCACAATTAAAGGAGGCCCTGTATCTAGCTGGGACATCTGTCCCATCTCAGTTTAGAGGAGGTCAGATGTACAGACAACACGGGGGCACTGTGTTCCTCACTGGGTGAGGGGGAGAGGACTCTGTGTGAGTGAGGTCTGCGGTTCTGGAACACCCCGGCCTGGACCTTCCGAAGGCACCGGTTCTCTGTGGTGGAGCCGCCGCGGGTTGTGAGTCAGCCGTGGCCGTAAACGAACGAGCAGCTCGATGAATGAAGCCCATTGTGGCGGCAAAACAACTGAGTCGATTTCCTTTTTTTTTTTTTTCCTCTGTGAGGCTCATAAAAACGAAGGAAAGAAGAAGGGATGCATAGTGAGGAGAGGAGTACCGCTAACGGGGGGCTTCGCAGCGCACTGGGAAAAGCTTTTGGCAGACAATGGCTCCTTGGTGAGACTGGTTTGACTGCGGAACAGCTGACAAGTTGAGTTTTATGGCTTTGTTTTTCAGCAAACGCGTGTAAGTCACCCCTCTCTGGCTCTGCCATCATGCGATGAACGTTTCTGCGGAATCTGCCTTTGGGTTTGGGTGTACTGAAGGCATGACATACAGTACAGTTTGTATGTAATTGAAAGTTTGAATTGGTTCCAAAGCACCGCCTACTGGAAGGAAGGTGGACAAGCATTAAAACGGGAGCCATTAAAACTTTACAACTTCGCCATTAAACCAACTGAGTGGAATCTGGTCTCTACCATAGCAACAAGTGTAAACACTATTGAAACCTCCGGGTAAATGTGTCTCACAGATTCTGATGTACAGCTGATGTAATATTTCAGGAATATTGTTTAGTGGAGTGCAGATATAATATGGATGTGAATAAATTTACAGGAGGCTCCAGATGCCCTGTGGCTCGATGAGGATTCTGGATTCAACCCAAGCCCTCTGAGTGAGAGATGTACAGCATGGTCTATTTGTCGTCATTTGGGACACAATAGGCCGTGTCCGTTTCAGTAACCTCACATGCACTAGTGTACCGGCCCCCTCTCTATCCCTCACCCTTCTCCTTCCCTCACAAAGCCTCCTTTGTCCCCCAGGATGGAGTCTGGTTAAGCCCCCCTCCCCTTTCTGTGTCTTTGGCTTGTCTTTGTCCCATCAGCCTCACCCGAAAAACAAGAGAACGGTGTACCCCTAATTCCTGACATTGTATCCCCATTCCTGACATTGCCCCTCCCACCTCCTCTTTCAATTGTTCAAGCATCTGGCTGAGATTTCAGAAAAAAAAAAATTAAATCACTGCAATCTTGAATCAAGAGCAGTCTGGCCTTTTAATGGTCTGAATAAGTAAATTCATGAATGTCATTTATTTTGTACTAGCAGTGTAGTTTGCAGTATAAACACTCACATACATCCTCCTGGAGTCCTCGTCCAGTTGTTCCAAATGGGTCCACACCGGGTCAGCTTCTTCATGCCTATTTGTATGTCGCCTTCATTACAGAACTTTGGCGAGATGTGCAGGCAATCAGCCACGCAGCTGCTCCCCCCTCCGCTGATAAATGTTGACATCAGTTACATTGGTGCATACAGCTCCTCTGGTGTTTTGTACGTTACTTTTACTCTGCTTTGTCAGTCAACAATTGTGGGACTTGCTTTTTTTATTTATGTTGCGCCTCAGTGCTGTAATTTAAGGATTTTATGTCTTTGAGTTGTGGTCAAAGGTTTGGTTGTGAATTCTACTGTCAATTCTAGCGTGTGTGTTTTAGTCTGTTTCCTGTACTGCATTTACTGAGTAACACTTAAATCAGGCAGTATAAAGATACCCAACTGCTTACAAAGCATTAGGTTCCTGGCTTTCTATGATAGTTTGTATATAGTGTAGGCAATTAATCAGTTTATGAGAGAATTGTCACAGGTAATACATCTACAATCATTTTATACATTCTGAGGTCATTTATTTTATGAAGAGACCAGATCTTCTCTGCTGTTCTCATACACCGCTTGCCCCTCTTTGTGTCCATGTGCTGGTGTTTGTCTGAGTGAGACCCCCCTTGCTGCCATCTGGTCCCAGACTATAGCGCAGTGAAGTGTAACAGAATGGGAGTGACCCGCACAGGACCGGACAGCCTGTTGCGCGGCCCTCGCCCGGGCCGCACCATGGCGGCTCTCTGTTTATGCGGTGTCAGACCTGCCAGAGCCCAGCGATTAGTGCTGCTGGACAGGCTCATTGTGTCCGGCGCTCTTTGGACCAAGAGGGGATGAGTCATCGGGCACGACCGTCGGCTTCCACTAAGCCCCCTGGTCCGCTCCTCGCCCGCATAAAGATGGAACGCTGCCCACCAGCTGCCAAACACGCCCTGCCTCCACACCGCCGCTGTTTTGGGGGCCATCGGCGGGGAAGTGCTGGGTCGCCCTGACAACCCAGCATCCACTCTGACCCCAAGTGTGAGTTGGGGTTCACAGGCAAGTGTCACGGCGACACCCTGCAGGAATCAATGGAGGCTTTGTTGGATGAAGTCGCCAAGATGAGGGCTGCTGACTGAGGGGAGGTGTATATTGGATTGCATGCGTCTGCCTTTCATACGGGACATGTAATTTGGTGTGCAGGAAGACAAGAGTGTTCTTCTTTATGATTTGGGACAGGCCAACCAGCATAAATTTCCTACACAAAATTATTTGTCAAAATACTATGGAGGTGAAGTAAAGGAAAATCTGACAATAATTTTCAAAAACAATTTTTGTTAAATAATTGAACTGGAATGTTTTTATTTAGAACAATAGATCAATAAGAACAGCTGTGGAATTTTTTCATGCCAAATTTCACTTTAGTTTTAATAGTCTATATCTGACTACTTTGCCCATTGGTGCTTTTGAGTCATTTTTCAACAGCAGCCTTCAGAGATTAAGTGATGGGTTGAAATATTGGAATACTATGTATTTTATATGCCATCTATCTCCTGTTCCTGCCCAGTTCAGCTCCATTTGTGACACAGAGAGTCAGTTGGGTAACTGCTGTGGGATTCGTGGCTGAGGGTTAGCCTTGAACAACATGGAGTTCTGGTCTGTACTTCCCATCACGGCGTTTGGACAGCAGTCAAAGACCCAGAGCAGGCTGACAGGCCTGTCCGAAGTCAGCCAATATGAACTGGCAGCCAGGCCAGTTTGGCAGAAGACTGATCTGGGAACACAAGGAGCCATAAAAGGATTTTGCTCCAAGCCAAGTCTCTGTCTCTGCCCTCTTCATGTCAGACACATGAATCAGCTGTTTGACTCGACCCTATGCTGCATTTGAGGGCAGAGAGGCATATCTTGGCTCCTGGTCAGAAACACAGTCCATTGAAGGCCCTCTGCCAGCCTCTGCTCCTGGGATGAGAGGTGTGTGTGTGTGTGTGTGTGTGTGTGTGTGTGTGTGTGTGTGTGTGTGTGTGTGTGTGTGTGTGACTATCACCCTCTCACCCCCTACCCCAACCTTCAGGTTCACCCCTGTCCAAATGCTTCCCCACTGAGTAGAATTACTGCGGAGACCAGATCTGAGGCAACGCTGAGGCATCCCCAAAAATCCATGCTTTGTGTTCCAGTAATGATGAGACCATCCCATTAATCCTTGGGGTTTTAAAAACAAATAACTGTAGAGCATACAGTGAGACCCATTCATTTGAGTTCTATTAACATGGGCGAGTAATTCCAGTAGAAGGTCGTATTCACTGTCTCACTGATTCACGCTCAATGCACTGCGAGGGAGAAGGCAGACAAAGAGACTCTCATTGGTCGGACATCATGGGTTCGTCCGCTTGTCAGGAGGCCAAGACCGAGCGAGGGGGTGCACATAAGGAGACATCAGGAGAGGACAGGGGGTCACCAAAGATCTTGGGGGGGTGAACAGACACGGTGAACGGACCGATCACGTTGGTTTTGCAGCCGTTTTCGGGGTGTGCCCCGCATGAGGTCTGGCATCAATGAATAGTGAATCATCTGGAGAGGCAGACTGTACTTCCTGTTGTGGCTGGGCTCTGTCTCATCTCATCTGCAATTTCCCTTCATGGTTATGGCAACAGTGTGCTGTTTGTTTTACGTGTAGTATTGCGATGTATTTTGGATTCTGTGTTCTAGTGACTGATGTATGGTAGTATACTTGGCCTCTGTTGCCTAGTCAGATTGCACAAGTTAACTTGGGTTAGGGCTTGAGTGGTGTAATGGTCACACTCACTGGTCTGGCAGCATTGTTCACCTGGTCTGACACTGTTGCTCATTCAACTTGAATGGATACACTTACGTTCTACTGTGTTGGAGGTTGCTCTGGACAGGAGTGTCTGCTAAATGAATGTAATGAAATGTAATGTAAGGGTCAGAGCACTGTGCTTGCGACCAGAGCATAATGGACTTCAACTGTGGACTTAATAGTCTCTCCTCATAATTACTTCACCTTATTGATGAGAGAGGTCATCACCTGCCTGCAAATGCACGCATCTCTTTTTTTCCCTCTGAAAGACCTTTGAAAGTGGAGCCAGCGAAAGTTCAGCCAGCTGCTTTGCGATCAATTGTCCTCAGTTCCTATGACAAAGCATGGAAATTTGATTTGGAAAGGGAAAGCTGTAGGTCTCTCAGAGTTTATGGGGTTGAACGGCGCCCTCTTATTGAGCCTTTCCCATGAGCCTTTGTGTTGTCATGCTCACAGCCTGCATATTTTACCAATGGCATGGGCAAGTTACATGTATCTCCCTTTTTAATTAAATAAACCCTTTCATCTTTTCATATTGAAACCTTGCCTGGCATTACAGTCACATGTCTGTATTTAATGGTAAAGCTACATGCAGGTATAATATAATATCAAAAGGTGTGAGGTGGCGATTGTGTAGTCTGTTCTGTCTTTGTTTTGCATGTAACTCGGATACATATTCCAAACAGTATTTATTACTACATTTAAACACTCAGGTCACATTAGTAAAACACAAAACAGATTACTTTTTTCAATTGAAAAAATATGTGCAACACCTCTTTCTTAAAAGCGTGTAGGTATCTGTGTCCTCAATTAAAACAAATTCTTGTAATCAAACGTTAAATCAAATCAGAATCTTTGCATACATCAATAGGTGATAACTTATAAATTCACATCTATAAATTGGAATCACCAACAACTAACTAATCATTGCATCAATTTGGATGGTAAATGTCTAACAAAAGACAATCATTTACATCTAGTTTTTCATCAATGTCAGGCAACTCAATTTCATATGCAATAACAAACATCAGATGCATATAATTAGTATAGAATCATTTTGCAAGTATACAGTAGACCACAGGTGATGGCTTTAGTATCTTCAGCTAGCACTATCTTCTACTGACTAATGAGAGCAGTGTGGCATAGTGGTAATGAGCAGGGCTTGTAACCAAAAGGTTGCTGGTTTGATTCCCCATGGGGGCACTGCTGATGCAGATGTGGGTAAGGTATATAGCCCACGACTGCCTCAGTAAATATCCGGCTGTGTAAAATGGATAAAATTGTAACCTCTGTAAGGTGCGCTGGATGAGAGTGTTTGCTAAATGACGATAATGTCATGTAATATGGTTTCAACAAAATTGTGACAGTAGATTGAGACAGTGTGTTTAGCTGACTTCATGAACTAACGATCAATATAACTAATTCTGTCAGTGTTTTTCGTGAGCCAACGATCTAAAAAACGTCTTCTTTTTCAAAAATGATGTTTCCAACTTCAGGGGTGGTAATTTTCAGTAGAAACATCATGTCTGTGATCATAATCAAGGAGAGTTACATATAAACCTCAAACTTATTGGCTGCTGAAATCCAGTTGAGGATTAACAACAGACAACTGGTCAGTTAGAAAGCTAAGCCTGCTTTGCAGTTGGTCACAGTAAATAAATTGAACCTAGCCAAGGAAACAATGCTTTGTTGTCTTTCTTTTTTTGCTCTGCTAAGTGGTTTTGATATTCAAAAGGTTCTCTGGATTCCAAATTAGCAGACTTTCCTCAGGATTCCATTTCATACACCTGATCCCTTGACTTTCACCTTTTCAATACAATGTATACGGCAGCTTCAATGTGCCATTCTGTCCTCAGTTGGATACACACAGAATTTCTATGGGGTTGATAGATAGTCAGCATGGTGTCCTTTAGATCTGCTGTTGACTGATATATTAAATAATGTTTCTTGATTTTTTCCACTGCTTATTAATTGAACTAACATTGTATTTTTCTTGTACCTTTTTTTTTACTTCTTTTTCTTTTACATACTGAATTCTTTAAAATGATTCTAGTCAGTTAACTTCATTGTAATCTTTTATTGAATAACGAGAATTCAGAGAGATTTAAAGCTACATCATTTAAAATATATGATTTAAAATATGTGATCTCTTCATCATCTTCATAAATAAGTCATCAAAAGATTAGATAGGCGACAGAGAGTAATTTGCTTTGGTGATTAGTGCTTTTGTTGATTTCATGGTTTATGTAATCCCACCATGACCTCTCCAAAAAAGCAGTGAATAAAGTTGTACGAAGGGAGAAAGAATGAATTCTACACTGTAGAAATTCCTGAACATGGCTGCTGTCAGCCCAGATGGCAAAGGTCCAATCAGAGTTATTTCTGTAAATGTGGAAGGATGTTCTGGGTGCCGAGCGTGAGGCTGTACAGCACAAACACACTGAGCCACTTCTGACACTTGGTTGTGCCTGCCAAACAAGGAAACTAACAGCGCTCGTCTGTCTTCCTGCTGCTTTTCTTCCCTCTGTCTGTGTGTGCATGCGTGCATGTGTGTGTGTGTGTGTGTGTGTGTGTGTGTGTGTGTGTGTGAGAGAGAGGGAGAGAGACTGAATGAGTGAGTGAGTAGCACAGCACCATCGTACAGAATCCTATTCATGTGAATGGGAAAGAGCCAGGAGACGTTTGTAGCTGAGTGGACAAGCACAAACAATCTCTGGCGCATGGGATTTGGGTGTCACCCCCTTTCCCCCCTTTTCCCATTCAGCATCCCCCTCCCTGCGGCCGCTGACAACCTCGGGGTGGGGGTGAGGGGTTGGGGGTGGTGGTGGGGGCTAACGCTATAAAGGCCCTCTGCCCGCCCCACCGGCCTTCATTGCCGAGCATGGAGAGCCAGAGAGTGTTGTCATCCTACAGGAAGCGTTTTGGGGGCCTGGGGGCCGGCGGAGGGCGTACCGCCCTCTCCACCACCCGGTACACCTTCCACAGCGGCGCCCGCGCTCCGGCCATGGCGGTCCAGGCCAGCGCCCTGCGCCCGTCCGGCAGGCCGCTGCTGCTGGCCTCCGGGGCCGAGCGGCTGGACTTCTCGGCCGACTCGCTGCTGAAGGCGCAGTACCGCGAGACGCGCACCAACGAGAAGGTGGAGATGATGGGGCTGAACGACCGCTTCGCCAACTACATCGAGAAGGTGCGCTTCCTGGAGCAGCAGAACAAGGTGCTGGTGGCCGAGCTCAACCAGCTGCGGGGCAAGGAGCCCACGCGCCTGGGGGACATCTACCAGGAGGAGCTGCGCGAGCTGCGCAGGCAGGTGGACGGGCTCGGCGCAGGCAAGGCCCGCCTGGAGATCGAGAGGGAAAACCTGGCTGCAGACCTGGCCGCACTCAGGCAGAAGTAAGAGGGATGGAGCTGGGGGGTGGGGTGGTGGGGGCTCGTTACTTACAGTCAGGCAGTGGATGTACCATATATGACAAAACTACTTTATATATTTGCTAAATTGATTCTTTTATCTTTTATCCGGGGGGACTTAGAGATGTGTAATTTGCAATTGTATATATTTGCCATTGGATATGTATGGACATAATTAGATTAGGTGCATTGCTAAAGGAATATAACAGCAGTGCCCCACCCAGCAGTGAAAGATACAGCTCAACCCGGGTTGAATGTCTGGTTCTAGTCTTGTTCTGATATTAGATGATGTTAGTATTATGAGGAAAAGGGAGAATGATAAGTGACCAAAGTATCACAGGACAGAATGTTGGGCTTGTTTCATAGAAGTGGAAGAGGAAGAACAGTTAGTTAAATGGGTAGAGCTGAACTCATGTCTTTGTTGGGAATTGAAAGATGTTGAACCTGAAGACAAGAGCTCAAAACAGTGTGAAAAAGTTCTTGCTTTTCTGTCTTGAAAGTAACTGAGGCACTAAGAGAATGCAAAGGAATTCCACTTAGCGACACATTGTACATCGCTTTGTGTGTAGCCTGCTGCTGGTTACACGTTCATCCTTTGTTTTCCTGCGTGCCAGGGTGTTAGCAGGAAAGGAGGCTCAGGATTCACAAAGCAGGATGGTGCTGTCACACCACCCACTGACAGACAGAGAGACCGGCAGACAGACAGACAGACAGACAGACAGATAAATAGATAGATAGATAGATAGATAGATAGATAGATAGATAGATAGATAGCCAGGATTGTCAGAAAAAGTTTGTCGGGTACTGCTTGTTATCATGTTTTGGTAATATCATTTTAGCGACATTAGTGCAACAGCATTAGAGGGGAGTGAACCCTGCTTGTTCCCTACACATAATGATGGCGCTGTGTGCAGTATGCAGGGGGTATTATGGCCATTGTGTCTGGCTAATGATGGGATTAGACTGCACAGGGAGTCCAAGCTTTCCTCAAAACAGCTCATGGTGGACAATTTCAATGGTAGCCAGCCAACCTTGGTTGTGGCCTCAGTCAATAACACCACCGAAGACCACAAAAGGAAAGTACGACCAATAGCTTAAGTCCCACATGACCTAAAAAGAGGTTCATTATGAGTCAACCTGGTTTGCTGGTTTGCCTCAAAGGTTGTTTCTGGCTCTTTGAGGTGGCTGAGAAACAATTGTCCAACTCTGAGAAAGCTGCATGCGCTGTTTACTACAATAAACATCTGGCTGTAATATTTTATAGCATGCAAAACATAACATACGCACCTTGCCCCTGTTGAATGAGGTAATATTAATAAAATGAATACTGTTTGTAAACTGGAGCGGCACAGTCACTTCATGCCTTTATGTGAGTGATCTGAAGGCATGCAGTGTCAGTGGTGTGTGTTCCAGCTTGTGTCGTGATGGTGGGAAATGTGTTTATGTCGGCAGATGCAGAAGCCCGTGGGAAAGGCTGAACTCTGCCTGGTCTGTCTGTATTTGTGTGAATGGCTAATGATGCGTGAGGCCCTCTCCCTGCATAATGACTGCTCCCTACCACTCCCAATGGGCATTAGCACAGAAGCTGTTTAGATACAGAATGCATGGGTTTAGATGCTGAAGTACCATATGGGCCATTTTCTCCCTATGACCAGTGTTAAAAGCTGTACAGAGCTGTATGCTGTTTCCAGGTGATTTTATTTTCCACTTGTATTCAGTCTTAATTCAAAACCTGTTGCACTGCATATGAATAACTGGTGCATATAATAGTGCATTCAGTGGAATAGTACATTGAATACAACAGGACAAGTGTTTTGGAGTGACATATCTCAGGTGGGCAGATGACAGTGTATTAGAGTAACAAGCATCAGGCAGAATGAATGGGACTACAGCTGATCAATGCGGTTAAAGGCTTCTACAGTACTGTGAAGGCAAGAGAGCTTCAAAAGGGATCCCTGTCCTTGCCACAGATTTCATTTCACTTTTCCCATGATAGTCCATCCATCCGAAAGAAAGGCTAAAAGGAGTATGGTTTACTAGTAGCAACAGGATGGTCTGCCTATCCCCCAAACCTCTCCAAACCCTACTGCTCCTTTTCCCAGAGCCCAGCAGACACAATGGGACAGGGGGGCTTAGATTTGGGCAATGGGCAACAATGAGCCGGCTTTTGAATAGAGCAGTGGGTGTGGACAGAGCGGGGCTGCTTCACAGCTGCAGATCAGCAGACAGCACCTTCTCAATGCGTGTGTATGTATATGTGTGTGCGCTAGTGGGCTGTATTAGTGTGTTGGCAGGTGCTGGTTTTTCACGCCACAAAAGGAATTTTCCCAGTATAAAGTACAGACTACCAATATTGAGCAAATAATACATAACAATTACCCTTAACGCAATTAGTAATATTTAAATTTTAATTCTATAGTGTCACACTATAAGTACTATAGATTCATTACTTTCAAGACATATTTCTCCATCTCTTATCTTTTATCATGAAACAACTGTGCCCTGAACAAGTTATCAATTCACAATTCCCGTGCCTATTGATTTTATTACACCCACCTGGCGTTCCCCTGCAGGAAGCACCACTCAGAAAGACTGTTCTTCCCCTCCCCCTTCCTCCCTCCCTCTTTCCCTCTCAGGTTGCAGGATGAGATGACCCTGCGCATGGAGGCAGAGAACAGCTTGAACTCCTTCAGAGAGGTGAGCATATCCTGGCTGAACCCCCTTGGCTTGTGTGGAGGTGTATTGCCTGAGGCCAGCTCAGGAGCCATGTTAAAAACCTGTAACATCCTTTCACATCCCTCTCTGTCTCTGTCACTGCCCTCCTCCCCTCTCACCGGAGGACGTGGACGAGGCTGCGATGAACCGCGTCCAGCTGGAGAGGAAGATCGACGCCCTGCAGGATGAGATCAACTTCCTGAAGAAGATCCACGAGGAAGTAAGGCCTGTCTCCATGGAGATCATCACTGGATAGGATGGGAGGGCTACCTCCTCAAAGTCTCAGAGCACCCCAGTAATAAAGACCTGAATGAAAAATTCTGACCTGAGTCCTCTGCCTTGCACCCCCTATCAGGAGCTGCGTGAGATGCAGGAGCAGATGATGGCCCAGCAGGTGCATGTCGACCTGGACGTATCCAAGCCGGATCTGACAGCAGCGCTGAGGGACATCCGGATGCAGTACGAGGCCATGGCCACCTCCAACATGCATGACACAGAGGAGTGGTACCGCTCCAAGGTCAGCACCCTGTATATAACAAACATACAATTCAATCACTAGTCATCTTAAAGAAATGTGCTAATGCAGTGGTAGTCTCAAAGTTTCACATGAAATATTTAACAGTCTAGGAAAACACTTGAGTGGAGTTATAGTATTTTTTGTTACCATTGTTAAATTGCATCGTCACTCCTATATTTATGATGAAAGGTGTCCTGTCTTTGTGTTGTACAGTTTGCTGATCTGTTGGATGCAGCCAATCGTAACGCGGAAGCCCTTCGACAAGCCAAACAAGAGGCTAATGACTACCGGCGCCAGATCCAGGTTCTGACCTGTGACCTGGAAGCACTCCGTGGAACTGTAAGTCTACCTCAGCAGTGAAATTTCATCAGAGCACACTTGATTAGAGGTTCACCATGCTGTGGTATTCAGTCCTGAACACTTTTTGTCTGGAACAGTTGTAGGCAGGGGCATTACATGTGATCAGACCAGTGGTGTGATATTCTTATAGTTTGATTTTGAATATGTGGGAGGATGTTTTTGCTGGATACTGACTTGATGGAGTGATGGTATGAAGAATGAAGAAAACAAGGATGAAAGAAAGGTTTTAAAGGACAGAGAGCAACCACTGCTCATTGTCAGCTCTCTCTACCCCTCCACCCTTCTACTGCCAACACTTCCTACCCGCTTGGCCTCTCTCCATCCACCCGTTTCTTTGTTTCCACCTTCCCTCTTTAACCCCTGTCGTCAACTACCTTCTTACATTTTCTTCCTCTCATCTCCCCCATGTCTTTCCCACCCTCTCTCCTTGACAGAACGAGTCTCTGGAACGGCAGCTGCGAGACATGGAGGATCGCTTTGAACTGGAGACGAACAACCACCAGGACAACGTGGCCCGGCTGGAGGAGGACATCCAGACCCTGAAGGAGGAGATGGCCCACCACCTGCAGGAGTACCAGGACCTGCTCAACGTCAAGCTGGCCCTGGACATCGAGATCGCCACCTACCGCAAGCTGCTGGAGGGGGAAGAGACCCGGTGAGGGTGTGTGGGAGGCTGGGGGGAGGAGAGAGATTGTGAGTGGTCAGAGAGAGGGAGGAGGTGAAAGGGCTTCAACAAAAAATGTCTTGTTCTGTCTAAATATGTATGCAAAGTGTAATGTGCAAATGTGTACAGTATAAAAATATATACAGGTAATGTAAACTGGTTTTTATGTAGATACGTTTCTCAACAGCAGGCTGCCGGAGGGGATGACCAAACAGGGAAAGGTGGGGTGGATAAGAAATGTTTCTGGATGGATGCAACATGGGTTTTGCGATAATTAACTGAGTTAAGCTTGTGTTTCGTTCTCAGAATCACTGTCCCACTGCAGAGCTTCTCCAATATCCAGTTCAGAGGTGAGAGTTAGAGGGTTCCCCAGGTCTCTAATCACAAACAACTGCACTTCCAGTACAGACACGAAACCCTCCAAACACACGCACACACAGACACACACCCTGATAGTCTCTGCAGCCAGGTGATAAGAGAGTGGCCCTGTCAAAATCAAGCAAGTCACTGTCAGCCTCAGTAACACTGAAGAAGAAGCACTAACATCACCAGCATGCACAGAAGGAAGCCATGCAGCACAGGCACAGGGGGAGGCAGGCTGGACACACTAACCCTCTCCTCTCTTCCCTCCCGAACAGAGACCAGCATGGACACCAAGCTCTCCCCCGAAGCCCACGTGAAGAGGAGCATCCTGGTGCGAACTGTGGAGACGAGAGATGGGGAGGTGCGTCAGCAGGGGGCGCTGCCTCCACGGCCACAGAACTTACTGCACTGTTCAGGCAATACTTGATATCTATGCTAAAGATCAGTGACGTGTATCCTCCACAAAATAGTGCTACACTGTATCACAGTATGTAGAAAACGTGCTGGTCATTTAGTTAGCTTAGTTCTTCTGTCAATTTAAAATTATTCTTTGTGTGATTGAAAATTTGACCATCGCACGTATTGCACTCCTGTAAAGGTTGTACCTGTAATTTCACATCAGGCCATAAGAGGGCATTATGTGTACAAGGGAAAGAGTATTTTATTACTATTTATGCAGCTAAGTCAATAGCCAGGGGGTCAAATATATAATTATACATACACACACACACACACACACACACACACACACACACATATATATATATATGTGTTATGCTTATGGTCTTAATAGCATTGCACAGAGCAAATTCAGATTGTTCAAATTAATACCTTGTATTCCAGAACTGTAACAGAGATATTTGCTTAACAACATTCTGTCAAAGCAGGAATAGGATGTAGCTGTAAATGAAAACAAATTTAAACAACAGCCTTAGAGTTTGCACTACAGGGAATTGTTGTAATATGACAAATATTACTGTATGCGTGTATATTTCTGTGACCTTTGCTCCCTTCCCTTCTTTTTATTAAATATTTTAGTGTCAGTAGATTGGTTCTAATTAGGATCAATCATCTGTGCCACATTTGTATCACTAAAATGATACATGCTCTAGCGTTCATGTATAAACTGCTGACTGTTTGTTTTTCAGATCATTAAGGAGTCCATGACCGAGAGGAAGGACTTGCCCTGACTGCCTGCTCCAGAATACAGTCATGGCCATCTCTCTGACACTCCCCTCTAACACCTGATTGCTGTGGACTTCGCTGACCCTGACCTCCATCCCCAACTTACGCTCTCCCGTTCCACTCCACTGTCCCCTCTCCCCCTGGGGCCTCCACCCAAAATACACCCCCATCCCCTCCCCCACAAACGTGAGAACTAAGTCGACCCCACATGAGGTGTCCGAGTATCAATTTTGCCAAAATGTTCTTTTAGGTTTTTATATAAGCTAGTTTGAGTAAGGGAGCTTTTAGTGCAGGGCAGCTGGACATCACCCCTCTGAGGGCTGTGTGCTGTCAGGGGAGCAGTGGGCCGGGCTGCCCTGCCTGAACGGGTAATCGAGTCAGACAACAGACACGTAGGGTTTTGTGCTCAGCTCGTAGCGGGAAAGCAGGCTGACGTCGTAGGGTCTGTGTGCACGTGAATCGTCAGGAGATGGCAGGCGCGGGGGCTGTAGACCCAGCAGGTCTCAGATATGGAGGAAGGGTGCGTGTTAGATGATGTGACTGTAATAAGGCCAGCAGTTTGAAGTAGCTTTTATTCACCCCCGGCCCAGTAGCCATGGGACCCAACCATTTCCCACTCCCGGGGAGTTCAAAAAGGGGAAGGGAGACACCTCTTTTTATCTCTTCCACACCTCCCTCCAAAATCCCGCTGTCACCCCTCTGTCACCCCCTGATCAATGCATCACCATCTCCTCCCCTTTCTGAGCTCTGTAAGGGTGTTCCATCTCTCCTCTCTTGGCTATGTCTTTTGTCTTTGTCCTGTTGCAAGTGGACACTTATGATTACAGGACGGCTTGTCCCTCGGAGTGCCATAAGCCCTGTTTTTAATGCCAAGATGGTGTCAGTGTCATCCACTCCAGAGCTGAGTCGGGGAATCGGACAGGAGGGGGGTGGGGGGAACACGTAGGAGAAGGATGGTGGGAAGTAGCTGCGCTTTATACGCACTTTTAAAACAGAGCAATTTTAATCAAAGCCACTTTTTCACAACTTGTTGCTTTTTAGTGCAGTTTTGTCCAAACTTACTCATGCAACAGACCTGAGGCAAGTTGGTCCTACTCAGAGCAAAGGTCAGACGCTCTTGTTCATACAGCTTTCTCTTTAATTAGTGTTATCTGTAAGTGTGTACAATGTAGCAGTACTCAGTAAGGCTGAAGATGTGCTACACTGAACCGTGATAAGATGTGACACCAATGAAATAACTTCCATTATGCCTTCTTCCCTCACATTAACACAGGGAAAGAGATGTAGAAATGCATTTTGCTCTTAAACTCCTCTAGAAGATTATTATAAATAACAGTGTCAAATTATTGGCATTCAATGAGACAATAGCATATACACCTCTTCACATCATGAACGTTTGCATTTAGTTTTCGCACACATTCACTCTTTTCGTACATTTTTTGATACTGTAAACACATGCATGTGTTGGCCCAAAGTGGTAGCGATTAGCTAAAATGCTATTTGGACCGAAAATGGGGTGTTTAGAGCTGTATCAACACAACCCTGTCATCCCCTCATGGCTCTCCTACCATTTACCACACGTCAGTGTGAATGTCCTTTCAAGGAGGGGGACTTTTTTGGATTGATGAGGCCTTGCGGGGGGAAGGCAGCCTACTGAGACAGCCTGCACATTGAGGGAAGGAGACATCCCAGGGAGAGGCAGAGTGAGAGGGAAATGCGGCCAGGCATCTGTGCGGCTAGTGGACGTGGCCTCCGGGTCTCGCATGACTGACCGCCTCTCTCTGGAGTGCGGAAAATCAGCAGGGTAACAGCCCCACAGTGGTCCATTTCGAACTCCATTCGAACACACGGCCCTGGTTCCAGCCTCAGTTTGTGGCGGACTGGAAGGGTTGTACCCTCCCACCCCTGCAAAATCCAGAATTAATTGGCCCCCAGCAGTGAGGTCATGTGGCCCTGGCCAGGATACCCCAGCATGCGATGGAAAGCCAGAGCATGTGGACATCGGTGCCACAACTGCACAGAATGTGCATTGAAACTATGCGCTTCTGTCATCTAACAATAAATAATGCACCTGTTTAGGTTTCACCCTCCAGATAGAGTGATAGGGTATCTTTAGCCTCTGCGTGTTGCTTCTTTTTTTGTTTTTTTTTACATGTGTTAACCATAATTTCCCCTATGTTTCACTGCCCTCCCTGTGATCTGACCCTTTCCTCCCCTCTTCCCCTCCTCGTTTCTTTTCTCCTTGAGTCTGGCTTTACCGTACATTTCACCACACTTTACATGCCTGCTGCTTCTAACTATCAGATTCCAGCTTGATTCCGCTACCTAATGTAACCATTAAAAGAAACATCCATAGAAAGTTTTTGCTCACAGGTTTGAGAGCATTGTAACCATTGACCAACAATAAAAAGACGCAAGGTTTGACTCATATTTGTTTTGTTTTGTTTTTTATTTTCGTTTAAAAAAGATTTATTTTCATTTACCATAACTGACGAAGTTCAATTTTGAAAACGTTTTTGTGGTAAATTTTATCTCATTTAAAGCAGTAACACATAGAGTAAGCATAATAAATCCCTTAGTCTGTCTTTACCTGACATATTCCCACCTGTCTGCTCATCTCCCATACAAAAATGAAATATATTGTAATATTGTAATTCTCAGTATATTTCTGTATGGGGTCATATTTTTTCAAATGTAATGGTGTATTACTTCTCGGTTTAGGACTGAGCAGAAATTCAATATGCATTTAGACTAGATTTTCATGACGGAAGACACAAAGAATTATCGTGCTCTTGGATTATGGTGCTTTTCTCTTGAGGGTCTCAGGAGGCCAAGACAAGGTCTGTAAGTATCACCTATATAAATGTCACAATCTTGTTCTGCACGGCCGGCTGGCAACCAGTGTCATCCCTCACATCTAAGCAGGTCCTGGGTCCCGTTAACGGACTACACTGTACAGCGCAAAAAATGCATTCAGCTCTCCCTCGCTGGGTACGCCACTGTGCTGCACCCCTGCACAACACAGCACTCACTTTTCACAGCCACTGCACACTACACACCATGAGAACATTCTATCAATTGCAACAATCTCAAAGGATTATATGACGTCTTTTCCAAGACGTCAAAGACGTCTTTTTCCAATAGTCAAAGCTCATCAGTTATCATCAGCTTATCAGTTACTTCTAACCTTACCCCTATTTTGGAAAATAACTCAGGACAGGGATCTTTCTCCCACCAGATTACCCCTATTTGGAATTGTGTCCTGCTGCCTCTGAACAAACACCCTTGAAAATCATCCTTACTGAATTTGGTCAAATTATACAAAGATGCACTTCTATTTCTTTCCTGTAAATAAAATGATAGAATAAATACAATCTTGGGGCCATGAATCACCTAACTAAATTGAAACATTTTGAAACATGACCTTTCCTGTATTTCTACGGAAGATGCATCGGCTGGAGTGTATCATGGTAATGATGTGAGTGTGGGGGCATCATGTTTCCATGGAATTTAGGGTGCTTTGTCTGGAGGAGGAGGATTGCTCTGTGCATGACTGCAGCTTGCCTCCCTTGTGCATCACCAAGCTTGTTATTTCTGATGTCATTTGTATCTGAGATGCATGCAAGACCACTGCACTACCACAGTTGACAGGTACAACTATGATGTTGGGGCTGCTGATGATGTTGAGGATAATGATGATGATGATGATGATGATGATGATGATGATTGTCAAGGATCCCCTTCCTGAGGGGGTCTTTCCCATATTATCTGAGTCAGACTCATGGGGAGGACCTCATACAGCGTTCAGGTCCTCCTTACTGTCTCAGGGATCACTGTCCCTTTTGCAAGGGGAAGAAATCAGAGGTGATTGCATGAGTGCCCTTCTAATCAAAATATTCTTACAATTGTCCCCTGCTGTGATTGAAGTGCCCAAAGAGCCATATGATTGCAGTAATCAGCATCTACCATGGCCTGTCTGCCCCCTCCCCAGCCCCTCCAAAATGGGCCCTGTAGCCAGGGGAACCAAAAGTTTTTCTTAGTCATTATCTGTCTGAGCTACCATAGTTTTTTCCATGGTATTCAGCGATAACATTTGATGATCTTTTAAACTCAAGATTGACATTTTTGATTATTTGCTTTTTGAAAAACAAACAGAAAAATAAAAGATTGTAGCTAAAGACAGTAGCTAAAAATAACTGCACTTACTTAAATGTGTTATTGATTTTTAAAACATCACAATACGTTTTGTCACGTGGTTTAGACAGAATCGTCCCCTTAGTGTTTTTCAAAGTTTGGTCATTGTACATTTTTTTCTCAGAGTACAGCTAAAAGAAGAACATTTATGTGTGTGTGGGATATGGTGTGTGTGCAAATGCCTGTGTGTGCCTGTCTGTGTGTGTGTGTGTGTGTTAATGCTGTGCGCCGCCAGTCTTTTATCTGGGGAATTCAGAAACCCAGGGCTGCCATGGATGTTGACTCGAGCAGCGTGTTGAATCAGTCGCTGTGGCATTCGGCCTTGATAAAGCACTTCACATGGGTGGGGGGTCCTGACGCTCGACCCTCCAGAAACTTTCCACAGAAAGCCCTCGTGGGTCTGCTGGGAAAAAGCGCAGGGTGAGAGAGTGCTCGCCACCAGGCCTCCCAGAATGACACTTCACGAGCCATCATCCACGCCTCCCTTTGCCCTACTCGGCACCCTCTTACCTGTTAGAACACAAGCTTTTGCTGCCACTTAATCTAATGAGACATGAACTGTGTAATTATTCCTTGTGTGCTCTCCTGCAATCATTATTCTTATTTCTGATTGCAATTGTTATTTTATAATTGGTTCCTTGACACTCTTGTCCCCGTTCATTCTTATGTTTACAGGGAAATCCTACATTGTTAGTGAGGTAACAGAATGGATCAGCAGAGTAACAAAAATACAGTACAACTGCAGAATTGGTAGAAGTAATACACAGCACTGAGATAGCTGCAATATGGCAGCTGTAGTGCTATAATACCTCATACAAACATTAAATATGACAGGGCTTATCTCCTTGGATCACTGGCTCTCTGTTGCTTATATTGGTTCATTTAAATGTACTTGTTGCAGTGTCAAATATTTTTCACATTATTTCTATTTTACTCATAATATTGTAGTACTTGCTGTTTATGTTACGTGTAGTATCACAATGTGTTTTGGATTCTGTGATCTAGTGATGAATGATGCTCACACTCACTGGTCTGACACGGTTGCTCATTTAACTTGAATGGATACATTTCTGTTCTCTTGTACTGCAAGTTGCTCTGGATAAGTGCGTCTGCTAAGTGAATGTAATGTAATGTAATATTTGGGCCCATAAAAGGAGATCAGGACACTGTAGTCGGAAAACATACTCTCTTAATTAGCCGTAACAGGAATACTGGGGGGAGGGTGTTTGATGGACACAGTAGAGAAGGAAGAAATGTGGCAGGGTCGTGTGTGCCCATCCCATCATGCCAGTCTGCTGTCTTCTTCAGCACACATTCCTGCCTTCCATGGCCCTCTCACCGGGGTCAGGGGAAAGCATGCGAGCCAGCTGGCTAAATATAGCGCCCGCATCGGCGCCCACTGAGAGAAAACGCAGCCCACCCCTCCCTGCAACCCCCTCTGTGTCTGATACCCTCAGGGTCTGGACCCAAACCCAGCCCTTATCCTGTTGCTGCTAAATTAGCACCCCGCATGGGCAACCCGACCTCTGACCTCTGCAGACTGAGCATGCTGGACCCTGAGCTGAGTGTTCCACCCCCAGCAATTCCCCGCCACGATAAGAGAGAAAAGTCAATTGCGACCCTTCTCCAGCTGTGGAGACAGTAAGCGCCTGGGAGGCTTATGGTGTCAGGTTTATCCACCTTGTCACTTTCTGTGTGTGTCGTTTTCACGTTTTTAAAAATGAGCAGACAAGCGTGATATTTTAAGACTTCATCTCTACTAGTATGAAAAGTGGTGCGGCATTCAGGAGTCTTTGTTTCCTCAGCCCGGCTCATGTGACTAAAAAAGGTGAAACAACTCATCTCCTTTTCTGCTGGGTGACCATTTTCCACAAGAAAGTGAGCAAGAAGGAGTATGAAATGAACAGCCCATTGGACTGGATTCTTAAATCAATACTCTGCCGCTGGCTTGTTTCTGCAGTGTACTTTGAGCAGACATTTTCTGTTGTCTCAGAATGTATTCTTCCACAAGACCACTTTCCATTGATCTCAAAACTGTTTTTATCTGTTTCTATCCATCTATCTATCTATCTATCTATCTATCTATAAAGAACACAAGACAATTTCCTTCCACTGTCCTGGTCCTGTGTTTTACAACATGGTGCTCTTTCTCCCCTGTAAAATTTATGTCTGCAAGCTAAATCAATGCAGTTTTGGACCAGTTAACTTAAAAACATCACCTCATCCTTTTGCAGAAGGATCACTTTAGGGAAATGATGTTTTTCAATCATCAGCAGGTGAGCAATTACATTTAACAAGCAAGTTTTAAAATCATTCTAATCAGTCTACAATCAATTTATAATCATTTTAAATTATGCCATAATTATGTTATTATGGATTTTAAAAATGTCTACATGGTACAGAGATTAGTATTAGGATCATCACATGCTCCTAGCCCAGTTCCCATATGGCATCTGGTCCATCTTTAATACCTTCCACTAATCTAAACCTGCATCTGCTGCCACAATGTCTGCATAGTTGCAACACCTGGTCTGTGTGTGTGTATTACATATTTTGTATGTTATTTTGTTTTTCTTTCCAAGCTTTTTGAAAGCTAGGGGACGTAGTTGTAAATTATGCATGAACTTGTTCATATCATTGTTTACTGCCTGTAATATATTCTCTCCTCCACAAAAGTGCAAAATATCACAGCGCATACTGTAGCACCAATTGATTTTCACTATATCTTTTAAAAATGTTTGGCTACCACCCTTGAGCTGTGAAGATAAATACAAAAATCCAGGCAGATAACTATACTTTTAAGGAATTGCAGTGTATCTGTGGCTCCAATGAGATGGAGACATGTTGGGATGGAGGTTTCTGGCCAGATGTACAGGTTGTGCCTCACACAGAGAAGTAAGTTACTTCATCATAGCACAAACTGCAAACAAAGTATGAAGGCCAGGGGGCTTTAATTAAAGTAACTCATTAGTTACAGCATTACACATGCGCTGATTATTGCCTTTGAAATCAAATCTGACAAATAACAATACTTCTGCTAATTTTGATCAAAAGGATGCAATTTTGCAATCAAACCCATTTTTGTCCATTGCAGTGAAGCCGAGGTGCGGGATCAGATTAAATGACAGGAATTATGTCAAACCCCATAATGAGAACTTTTCCAAATCTTCATTAGCAGAAACACACCTGATCTTGCCTGTAGAGCTGACAGGGACTTCCTCCATTACACATTTCAACAGCAAAACACCTAAATAAGGAGAAGCTCCAGCTTTCTATGTGCAGGTCCTTAATGAGCGGCCAGATATCCATTGTGTTAGCTGGTCATGAGCAAAATGAAAATATAACCATCGATGAGGGTGTAACAGTTCTATTTTATCTGAAACTGACATCGAAATGTGTAATGCTAGACAGACAAACTGCGTAAAGAAAAAAAACAACCATTCCACATATTGCCTGCAATATTCAAAAGAATATCATCATACAGAACAAGGCTCAGACTTATTACAACCACAATGTGCTTTGTCCTTAACCTCAAGTAACAACTTCAAGCAAATGTCACTTTTTTACAGTCTTACAGAACACTTTTTGCTAACCAGAATATAGATGTATGAGTCTATTATCATTGGTGAGATAATTTGATGATTCTGGCTTTTGTGGTGCATTGACTGTCTCCATAATAGCCTATGGTGCAGACACAGATGACAGCTGGAGTCGTGGGAGCTGGAGACTGCGTTTATCTCACATATACCCCCCTAACCTTCATCTGACAGGTCCTGTCACAACAGCCCCGAAATGGAACAGGGAAGCATGAAAATACAGGGTGATGGGACCTCCTCAAATGTCCCGCTGTGTTTCTCTTTCTTTCTCTCCCTCCAGTTGTATCTCTCTCATGATCAGACCCTTTCTCTTTCTGTCTTCGGCTCACTCATTCCCTCTTCATCTATATTTCTTTGTCATTCCTTTTGTCTCCCTCTCCCTGTCTCTCTCTCTCTCTCTATGGTATGTGTTAACAGGTTCTCTTGTCTGAGACTTCACTTGCACCAGAAGCAGAGGAGGTGTTGAATGTATTGTCTGGTCTTGTTTTGAAGAACATATCATCCTCTCACATTTTTCTTCTGTTGGCCTATTTCAGGCTGTATTTTGTTCGTCATTTTCTCATCCTTCCCGTTTTCTGTTCTGCTTCTCGTCAGTGCACATGCAGATCTGGCTGTTCAGTTTAATGACATTTCAGGCTGATTTACAATCAAGTGCATTCAAAATAATCAGGCACCCATTCTGACTCAAAAAAGCATGGAACACTGAGGCCAACAGACAACAGCCTGTCAGCTATGGGCTCACCTCAATATATATTTTAAAAAACAACATTACATGTACATAGGTTTCCGAGTTGTTATGGGAATTGGTGCTCTCACTATTTGCCGTGGATAAGAGTGGGTTAATGTGGATTGTTTTTGTTATTGTTAAAAAGGCACTAAATCAATCAATGCACACCACTTATTGTTGCCAAATACCTTGCAGTGGAGAGGTGTTCATAACCAATTAATCAAAATAAGATCCCCGCTCTCAACCCCCTCACCCCAAGCATTCCCAAAAGATAAAAAATAGAACAAATTATGGGCCCTACAGGGCCAGTGAGGAGGCAGGCTATTTCAAGCGATGTGTTCTCGGTTGCAGTGTAGTGTGAGAGATGCAAGGAGGGTTGCTCTGCTCTCTGTCAAGTGTAGCAGTGTATATGCTGATGGCTTGCCTCTTGGGTTGCCAGGTGCAACACGGTTTCCCCTGTTGGTGATAAAAAAAAAAATTCCCCCATTTTTTCTTGTATAATCTACTCCCATGTAGATTAGGGATGAATGGGTGATGGCTGAGAGACTGTGCAACATTTAAGAAAATATTTTATGAATTTAAATTTACAAAGACAGATTGATAATTTTCTTCATGATCAAAATGGTGGTAAAGGACTTTCAGTCCTTTTATTTGTGAAATGGCACAGAAATCATTTGTTGTTGTCTTCAATCCGGTTTGATGTTGATTCCCATTCTCTTTGAAACTGAACTCAATAATTTGAAAACACAGGCACTACTATGAAGGCCTCCAATTCAGAAAACACATTGGCTCACCAACTTATTTTACCTCCTCATCTGGAGGTTTTATTCACTGTGAATAATGTCACTTCAAAATGCAATATGTGTTGGGTTGTGTGGGAAGAAGGGAATGAGTGAACCCCAGTTCAGTTTAAAATGTATAATATGCATAAATGTATAATATATGGTGGGATTCAGAGCTCAGAGGGTAATTAGCTAAAGCTATTTGATCTCCTCCCCTTTTTCACATATATATTTGTCATTACCTATGCATTTCCTCGTATTTTCTAGATTCACTTCACAAACGGCGAGTCCTTCCCATTCAGGCAACCCTACTTTCCTCAAGCCCGCAGGGTGAAGCCGACTGAGAGGAGCATTTAGGGAGGGGGAAAGAGGAGCTGTGATTCAGCAAATAGGATCTTCTTTCTTCTTTGATGACCTGTCCTATACCATCCCAACTCCGAAGGCAGGGATATTGCTCTCCCTGACTTTGGGAGTTTTCTTTTCTTTATCTTTTTTTCTGTGCTGAGGGTGGTGTTCTTTTTTCCAACTTACTTTCTAGCCCCCTCCCACTTGTTTGCATATCATATATTCAGTATTTCTGCGTTTTAACGTTAGCTTTAATCTGTTCAACCTATTAGGGTACCGACTTCATCTCTCACTGCTCTGCAAGACTGCCTTTTTCCAGATTGCTGCTTAGTGGAAACCGCTATTTACAATTGCCGTGGCAACCAGGCTGTTCGGCTGCTGTGTGATACTTAGTGTTGCCGTCGATCTAGACTCTGTATCATCTTTTCACAAAATGTTTTTCCGTTTTAGCCCCTTTGGCTCGATTAACACTTTCCTTTAAACTAGTCGAGAGATTAATGCGTTTAAGACATCTCGTTTTTGCTCCTCCAAAATGCCAGTGAGACGGGGTCATGTAGCGCTCCAGAACACGTACCTGGACACCATTATCAGGAAATTCGATGGACAAAGTAAGTAGCCACTTTTTTCATAAATTATTTTGTAACAAAAATCTATCGATTACTGCGTCGGTGGTTTTATATGGAAATGTGTACTATGTAGAACGCGCAGGTAAGTTGCACGTGCAGGTCTCTTGTGGTTTGCTATTATAGAGAAAATGTCATTCTAAGTTTGTTTACTGGTTGTTTAGTTGTAAAAATAATACAAAGCAATCTGGAAAATTCTTGTAAATTTCCCATGTCAATCGTTTGGTTTGCCTATGCGGGACTCCAGATATTTTAGTAACAAGTAGTATTGCATTTATAGTACAATTTATATTGTTTTTGACATTTGGTACGTAGGCCTATAGTCTAAGCACTTATTAGAAAACAATTTATGACATATTGATGATATGATACGAACCGGTCGACCTACAATGCACGATTTCCTATAGACTATTTACAGCAATGTCTATATCTACTGTAAAATAAACGTAGTACTAAATAAATATTTAATAGCATTCACTTATGCCCAAAGGCGTCACTACATTTTTTCTGTCCCAAAAGTTACTTCACCTGTTATTGCTAATGACCGTCTGAAAGGCAATGGAGTATTATTTCTAATTATACTCTTAATGGCTTACGTGACCTGTTAGCTAATTAAATTTGTCAATTTATAAAGATCATTTCAGTTTAGTTTAAGTGGATTTTCATCCAATAAAAATCTTTGCTCAGATGGTAGCGTAACTGAATTTTCAAGAGTGCGCTTTAACTTCCTTCAGGGCCGAAATGATTTCTTGCTTCAAAGGTTAGGTAGCGGTGAGTCTGGCGGCAGAGCGGAGGGGGAATAGACGAGGGTGAAGGTACAGACTGAGGTCGAGACATGAACGCGTTTTATGATGCTGCAGTTGTTCCGTAAAGGCACATGTTCCATGAAGCTCTTCCTGAGAAACGAAATGTGTGTTTGTGTGCATCTACAATGTGCGATTGCGCCTTAATAATTTATTAGATCATAGCACTCTCCCACAGCATACTGTTCCAGCAACTTTAGCATGTTCCAGACTTTCACAGCTTAGATACAATTTGTTCCCATTCCTCTAATTCTCCTTTGAAAAGAGTATATTTTAAATAATGCTGTTCCCTTTTCTCTCTTTAATTGATAAGACATGTAATTGCTTTATTTTGGCTACATTGGTAAATAATTCTAGTTCTATTTCGTTGCAATTGCATTACAAACATTCTTGCTACCTCAGACTTCCCTGATGTTCCCTGGTGTGCACTGCATGCTTATTGACACACTGATATATTATGGTCTGTGTTATTGTAGCACCATAATTGTGGGGGGAAAGGGACAAATCTCATTTGACCCTGTCATATTTGAATGCTGTGGTTGGCTAGCAGAAGAAAGAAAACTATCTGATAAAGAGTGTGTTTTCAGCTCATGCTAGAGTGTGTGAGCAATTCAGTGTGGCAGGTACTGTAACAAACTGCTGTAGCCTGCCCTTCCACATAGCTCCTTATCCCTGGCAATACCAAGAGCCCCACCTTGCCTCTCTTCTTGTACCACATGTGTCTTTTTTGTAAGCCTCACCCCTTCTGTCTTTCATTTCACAATGTGTGTTTAAGCTCCTTTTTAGACTTGCTTTCACACTGGGAGCAGACAAACTGAAGACAGAGGGGGGTAGGATAAAAATAACACTCCATTTCATTGTAGAGAGTGAGGACAGAGAGGTGATCAACCACTGAAGAAGCTTGTTTGATTAAAGGTTAAGTATATAATACATCAATTGCATATACAGATATAGACATACTGATTTGGACATGTAGTGTGGGTAGTGGTAATATGGGGACAAGCAGATCATTATTTGCAATTGCTTTTATGATACCCCTTTAAAAATATTCAGTGTTAGATGGAAAATCATGAATAGTAATATCTTCTCATGAAGAAGCCTTCTGTTGCACCCCATCAGCAATTAGTACTCATTTAATATGAGCTTAAACGAGATAAGGAGCTTGGTAACAGGCACCAAACTGGTTCTTAACGATACCCTAACAAAAACCCATATTATTCAAACAGAAGATAAAAACTCTTGGAGCCCGTAAAGATATTCTGTATCATTTTCCCCTGTGTGTATGTCTGTGTGATATTCCAGCACTGTGTTTCCCCTTAAGTACTGTCTCTGCTGTGATAGAAAACAGCTGGCTTCTTTATCTTCTGCTCCTACATCAGTATCACATTGGAGCCTTCATTCACGCTCCACCCGGGACCGGCGGATGTGCTTTATTTAGTGTATGACACCGACTGGCACACTTCTCTAAAGAAAGCAAATGCAAACATTGACATGAGATTTGAGACTGTATTAAATATTTGCCTAAAGGAGACATCAAAGAAAAAATACCTCAGAAGATTTTTATGAATCTCTTCACATCGTACAATTTATGTTTTACACCCATGTTATCTCAGATTGATGGTTATTTCATACGTCTGGGTTATTGATTGTTAACGCCGCCATATTTGAAAGTAATGGACGTCTATTGATCTGTTTATGAAAACTGCTAGTTCAGTTTTGGCCAAGGTCACATGAAAAATCAGCCTTTGTGTGTACGTTTTTCATTAATTGTTGGTCATGTCCGTCAAGATATATTGTTAACAAACTTGATTTGGTTACCACTGATGATTAAAGCAGTACATTTTCCCATTTCAACGAAATTACCTCTTATAATACAGTCTAACTTATGTTATTATAAACAGTTTGTATCCACATTTAATTTTACCAAGGTGCAGGATGGTGCCAGTTTTCAGTTTTCAGTTTCGAATGCCAGCTTTTGATAGCTGGGGATACTTGAATTGAGACAGGAATGCTGGCTATCACAGGGAGATAGCACTGGGAGTCCTGGCTGAAGAAGATGGTACTGTTGAGTTTGCATTAGTTTTTTGTCCTCCGTCTTTTTAAACTTGTGTTTAATTTATGTTGCATCATTCAGTGTGTCCCATGTAGTTTTAAAATAGAAATTGCTTAATGTTTTTCATTTGATTTTTCTTCTACTTCAGAAGCTGCTTACTGGAACTTGAGTAATAACGACTCACATTTATATAGTACAATCATCCAATGGCTTCATATTGTCTCAGTGTGTCTGTGTTTGTGTGTGCATGATTAATGTGTCAGCTGATTTGAGCTAAAGCACAGGTGTGATGTGGTAGATGTCCATAGTCCATGATTACCCCAAGTGACACTCTCTGTAGCTGGCTTGCTCATGAGAAATTGTCATTGTCATTTAGCAGACGCGCTTATCCAGAGCAACTTGCATAGGTTTTATACATTTATGCAGCTGGACATTTGCTAAGGCAATTGCGGATTTAGTACCTTGCCCTGGTCCTTAACAGTATGCCACACTACTACAAATTCTCTATAAAAACTCCTGAATCCTGAATCCTTTCCTTAAATCTTTAACGCTCAGATGCAAAGTTGCACGCATGCCCTCCCGCTGTCCTTCTCCCTGTCTTCTTGTCAGTGTCCTTCTCCCCATTGGGTCTTTCTCAGCCAATTCCCTGTCTCCTCAGACCGCAAGTTCCTGATCGCCAACGCCCAGATGAAAAACTGCGGCATCATCTACTGCAACGAGGGCTTCTGCCAGATGTTCGGCTTCTCGCGGGCGGAGATCATGCAGCAGTCCTGCACCTGCCAGTTCCTGGTGGGGCCGGGCACCATGAAGAGTGCCCTGGCACAGCTCGCTCAGGCTCTGCTGGGCTCCGAGGAGCGCAAGGTGGAGATCCTCTACTACGCCAAGGAAGGTACGGACACTGCCCTGCCCACTGCAGAGACATGCCCGCCAACTTCCAGTCCTTAGACGAAATCTTACCTTGTGCATCTGTAGCTTGATCTAGGGAAGTCAGTGTCCCCTAAAGCCACACAGCCTGTTAAATGTAGAAACTAAAACATGTTATCTAAGAAAATGTACATATTGGATATTTTTTTCTCCCACAACATGTAAAAATTGCAAATGCCACAATACCTTTTCATTAATTGTTGAATACCATAAAAATAAATGTATTAGGAAAATTTTAACAAATCCTAGTACCTGCCCCACACAAAAGGTCAGAAAAGGTGCTTTTTTAGATCTTTAATGGTAGCATATGGGTATTGGGGATATGAGTGGAGAAAGCTAGGGACAGTGCATTTGCAAGTGTGGTCATCAAGCAGCTGTGACAGATGTATTGGAGGGTTGCAAATGCAGCTTACCACCCACTGAAAAGAGTTTGGACTACTTCCTGCCCAGAGTGCTCTTGGAACAGATTTTTTTGGCAAATATACCTCCTCTGGAAAAAGACTAGCAATTGAACACCTTAGGCTGAGGTTTGTCAGCCCCAGTATCCCAAGTATCCAAGGGGCAACAGATTAGGAGCTTCTCAGGAAAGAGTAGGGGGTTCCCCGGTGTCTTGGCAAAATTCCTGATCAACATCTTTCAATCTGGCCATATAATAACTTCTATTTAATTGTCTTAATAACTCTTCACCTCAGCTGATGTATGGTAAACCCGGGTGGGTGCTACACATTAGCAGTGGTTGAGGGGAGACCACCTGCTCCCTTTGTAAATGTACACTTATCAGCTTGTCTGGAAAAGGAGTTTTCCTTCTCAGTCTGCTGAATGATGTATCACAAGTAGATATTATTCCCATTTAGGTTCTGCCACACACACACACACACACACACACACACACACACACACAGTTGCCACCCAGAGCAGTAAATAGGTGTTTGTTAATGTTCCAAAGGAGATAACGAGTCTGATTGTTTGGGTTTGGTTGGCTGGGCGCAAGCAATTCAGTCACAAGGAGCCCGTCGTCATGGAAATGTTATCAGTATGTCGCTTCCCGGTCACAGTATATCTGTTTGTTCTTAATGTCACAGCACACATGTGTGCTCACACATGCA
This sequence comes from Megalops atlanticus, assembly GCA_019176425.1. Lineage (NCBI taxonomy): Eukaryota > Metazoa > Chordata > Actinopteri > Elopiformes > Megalopidae > Megalops > Megalops atlanticus. Next base: position 16,639,200 of record CM032893.1, read on the forward strand.
TACACATGCATATACACTAAGCACCCTTATATGGACACTTACAACAGCCATGTAGAAACACACCAGGATGCATTTGCTGGTAATTATGATTATTTTTATATTCACAGTCTCTGCATTTCCAAGGTTGCAAAGGTTGCTCATTTTACAACTTTTGATTACAGCTAAATGAAGAGCTTGTGTGTGTGCATGTGTGGATGGGGGTGGGGTTGCGGTTGGGGCATTGTTTTGCCAGTAATACCTCCTTACACTATGAACAAGTATCTGTTCTTTTAAACTTCCACTCTCCTACGAAGACACTCCCATTCAGTGTTTCAGAAGTGGCAAGACAATGTGGCTGCTTGGTGAAGTAATGACAGTATCAGTGCATTGGGAAAGTTACCCTCTCACCTGCCTCCTTCAACACAGGAATGAAAGATGAGTGACAGGTCTGGTGCACACAGAAGGGCAAAGGATGAGATGATGTGCTCTGTTGAATTTTCTGTCATCAAGGAGCCACGGACCAATCATTACCAATTATTTAATGGTCAGTTGAATAATTAATGATGTGCACAGCCAGGGATTGGGAACTGAGTGACTAAACAATTGAACAAATGGCTAAAAGGAGCATGGTGGATGGAGGGGGGTGGGCTGGGGGCCACACACACACACACACACACACACACACACACACACACACGCACAGGGGTCAGGGGGCTATTTTTAGACAGCATAATAGAAGGGTAGAGCCAGTAACTGAAGAAGGCCCAGCTTCTTCTAATCAGTCACTGTGAAAGGAGTCTGTCTCTCTGTTGAAGCAGGATCAGCACCCCGTTTTGCTCCGCTGTATCTGATCCTCTCACCGTGCAGGCTGCACACATCATGTTCCTGGATGTACAGACTAGACATCCTGGTACTTTACAATATCCCCCTCCCCAAGCTCTGTCATGCCTACCTGAGCTATTTTCAACTGGTAAAAATATAGCCTGGGAAACGTTTGGCAAATCAGTGTTTGTGGACTGAGCACCTGCTGGGTCTGCCGTGTTTGAAGTTCCCATAGACGCTCTCTGTTAGTCTGGATTTCAGGATTTCAAAGCCCATCTCCCTTTCACTCCACTGATCTATGTCTGTCCAACTCTGACTCATCTCCCTATCGCGCTCTCTGTCTGTCCTCGTCTGCCTCTGTCTGTTTCCCCTCTCCTCTGATTGGTGCTCCCTGGACCAAGTACACAGATTTCCTCATAAACCTAGATCTCGTAAATACCCTGCACATGAAACTTTATTGCTGTTTGAAAGGCTTCACCAAACAAAACTGAAAGGGATTGGAACAGGGGCTCAGCTGGGTAATGGAAATACGGCTTTCAGCATGCGTATGATAGCATCTCAGCACCTAGGCTTTTAATGTGGTCTCTTGTTGTCAGAGTACACATTTTATTTAAAGGTATATATAGATGGTACGATCTGTAATGGGACTCTATAAACCTAACCTAAGAATTATGTGTAACTCCAGGTCAGGCAGGTGGAGCCAAGGTGGTGGGAGGGAAGTATGTGGGTAAACAAAGTGTCAGGCTCTGTCATGATCTGATATTGACTCCATTGTACAGTAAAACCACTGATAAAATGATAAAAATAAGGATAAAACCACTATTATGTCTGGGAAGAGGCAGGAGAATGTTACATGAAGTTGCACATGAACATAAACAATGGTAAAACTGTGGCACTACCGTGTGTCAAAATTTGGGAGGTGGTTTTACAGGGAGAGGGCATAATGAATGTGGAATATGTGCATTTTTCTGCTATGAGAGGTGACCCCTGCTGTGCTGCTCTCCCTCAGGGACCTGCCTTCCCTGTCTGGTGGACGTGGTACCGGTGAAGAACGAGAGCGGCGTGGTCATCATGTTCATACTCAACTTCCAGGAGCTGCTGGGGCCCTCACTGAAGAAGGGAGGATTCAGACAGAGGATGACTCAGGGCTGGATCAGAGCAGGTCTGTGTGTGTGTGCATGCACGTGTGTGTGTGTGTGTGTGTGTGTGTGTGTGTGTGTGTGTGTGTGTGTGTGTGTGTGTGTATAACAGACTCATGTTGTGCCTCAGGCCAGTGTGTATACGTGTGTGATAGGCCGATGTTGTCCTACAGGTCAGAGTCGTAGACTGAGACTGAAGCTGCCTTCTCTGCGCTCTGTGGCCCTGCGACGACCTTCCCTCTCCAAGGAGCAGTTTGAGGGTGTGGTGGTGGACCTGCTGAAGGTGAGTCCTGTAGAGTGCTGACATTCAGCGACTGCCAGACTAATGGCAGGATGCAGACACACACGGTTACACGACTATAACCTCAGTTCAGCTGTGTTTTGTGGTAGTGCTGTGGTTTAGACAATGAGCTGATTTCAAAAGCAGCAAAAAAGAGCAGTATCAAAAAGAAGACTGTGCTGAGGCACAACATGATCAAAAATAAAAATTTCTAAATTCTTGCTTGTGGTAATTATTCACTTGTATACACAAGTTAATAATCAGTTGATTGATGCAACTGATCACTACGAATGCATCTGTATCAGTAGTGCACATGGTGAACTGAAAATGGATGAGCAGGCCAAACACTGGGAAGGAAGCTGTGTCCAGATTTGGTTACTCACTCAGTGCCTTTGTTGAGCAGTGATAACACTTCTCTGCCCCCTTCCAACACCAACACCCCACCCGCCCAAAATGTGGCAGCTATAAAAGTAAGAGTGTGATAAAACACAAGGAGCATGACAGCCCTGCACTTTGATACCACCCCAGCTGTTCTTCTCAGGCTCTTTGTTTCTCCCTGCCAATGCTGTCTGTGTCGCTGTGACCGTAATGTTTTGCGAAAATGGAACAAATCAATATGCTCTAGCATTCTTAATGCAAATAATGCATATTCATTGATCTATTAGTAGAGACCAGGTCATCTAAAGTCAATGTAAAAATTAACCCCTCGCAGGACATGAACAGAAATGACCAGAAACTTTTGAACAGAAATTTATGGAAGACAGCTGACGAGCACATAAGCTGATCAATAAAGAAATTATTGATTGAAATCCGTCATCCCACTATTTTCCATTGCTGTCTGCCCAAATTTGGGATCCAGTGCTTTGGTACAATTCCTGCCATGCAAATGGCCTAGAGAACGTGTAATCCAATTGTAATCATGTCAGTCCCCCTGGATACGCTCAGCAGCCGAGTTAATGACGTGCGTGGTCCATCCCAGCGCGGGAGTGTTTGCGTGCTGCACCGCCGTGCACAGTGCATGACCCATGCTGCCCCGTGCCCCTCTCCCTCCCCTCCCCGCGCGCCAGCCGAGCAGCGAGGAGGTGCCGCTGAAGGAGTTCCGCATCCCGTCCAAGGAGAGCTGCATGCAGTCCGAGACGGAGGCCCTGATCGAGCAGGACCGGGACCCCCAGCCGCCGGCGGGCCACTCCTCCCTCAAGCGGTCCCCCCACTTCCCCGAGCGCCTGGACCCCAAGGGGGCCTTCGCCGGGGGCAGCCTGCCCCGCAGCCGGTCCCGGGAGAGCGTGAGAAGCCTGCGCCGCGCCTCCTCGCTGGACGACATCGACAGCATGAGGGCGGACTGGGGCGGCGACCCCGGGGCCAACAGCTGTGAGTCCACCGGTCTCTCTGTGTGTCTGTAGGAGTGAATCATGTTGTGAGATCATTCATAGATTTTTTTAAAATTAAAATTTAAAACATTAACCAATTCATTTTTCAAATATGGTACTATCTGCGGTTCTTTTGCAATATTGCATTAGAAAGGCGTTCATTCAGCAGCTTGACGTCCTAATCAGAACAGGGCCCAAAGCCTGCATAAGGTCTGCATTTTCTCTCAAATGGAGCCTCTGACTCTGAGCACATGTGGGACGATGCCGGCTATTTCAGGAAAGCCATTACAATCAGGTGATTTTGTATTTGCTCCTTCCCTTTGCTGTGGCAACAGGAAGGCTGCATTAACAGAGGAGAAAAACAGGAAAATCAGTGAAATATCCCACTTGGTAACCATGGCGCTCTCATCTGTCTACCTGTGAAATGCATTTCACTCACAATGCACAGCATCCCCTGCTATGGTGTAATCAGGTGGCTAGATATTCTGTGAGATTTAGGCTGGAATTCAAACAAGGCGATCGTCTTGAACTGAATTAAAAAATGAAATAAACGAATTGTGTTAGTTTCCGTATTATGAGTGAGTCACTGTTGAGATAATACCTTAAACTGCTTTTTCCATATTCTTCAGTATAGGCTTTGTGAATGGGATATGCTATGCATGTTTGTAAACAAGGAGCAGCTTTGCACAGCAAGGAGTTCAGGGCACACAGTGGCGATCAGAGGTTTAATTAAGGATTGATAATTAAGGATCTATAGATACAAAAACCTTGCAAACCCAGCACCTGAAATGTTGCTAAATTGTGTTTGCTCCAAATTGGTTTCCTTTCCATGAGCAAAGAACTTATTATTGCGGCTTGAGTACATGGCTAAATATCTATAGGCCATGAATGATGACAGTCTAAGGCAGTCCTGATCAAACTCAGGTTTCTAAACTGCATCATATCAGTCTATTTAACCCCTTCAATCTGTAATCCTACATAACTGAAACAAGTGTTAAAATTGCTAATAAAGTGGTTGTCAGCGAATAAAACAGTGTGTCGGGCTCTTTGGTGATTTGTATCTTTCAATACCATAGCACACACATTACACAAATAAAGGAACCACATAGTACCATCTTTTCAATACCCATTAAAGGCCATTCCTGTTTGACCCCTGACCCTACTTGTTGGTTTTGGATACAGACGTTAAGCCGAGCCTGCTGAACTCCACCTCGGACTCGGACCTGATGAAGTACCGGGCCATCAGCAAAATCCCGCAGGTCACGCTCAACTTCGGCACCGACAAGCTTCGCCCACCGTCGCCCACCGAGATCGAGATCATCGCACCGAGCAAGCTGAAGGATCGCACGCAGAATGTCACGGAGAAGGTCACACAGGTAGGACAAATAGTGCACTCTAATGCCAGGACTCCAGAACGTCTTTCAGGTGTGACAGTTGTGGTCGAGTTGTGGTTGTTCATGGCTTTATAGGTGATGAAGAGAATGTCAGCTAGTGAATTCTGTCTCTGTTAAAGGAAAACTGAAATCCTTTCCAAGAGTTTTTGTCTGTTGTCAGTGTTACAGTTTGTCTCATCAGGTTATGAAGTAATGTTGTGTATCATCTGCAGTATTGTGTGTGTGAGCATGCCTGCGTGTGTGTATGTGTGTACGCGCGTGTGTGCATGTTTGTGTGCATGCGTGCGTGCATGCTCGCACGTGTGTGTGTGTGTGTGTTTGTGTGCATGCGTGCATACCGGCATGTGTGTGTATGTGTGTGTGTTTGTGTGTGTGTGCATGTTTGTGTGCGTGCGTGTGTGCGTGCCCGTGTGTGTGTGTGTGTTTGTGTGTCAGTGTGAAAGAGGAGTCCTGTATTGTGAAGGCAGAGCTTCATTAGTGTGAGAGAGCTGTCATCACAGGACAGGAGTCCATGGCAGCAAAGTTATACTAACATCACACCCTCTGTGCAACAGTGCTGTGATGTTGCTGTGGCATTTCTGTTCACACACAATCCGTAATGAAACAAAACAAATCATTCTGAAAGTAAATTTAGATCATACGCCAACATTGGGTATTACAGTGACCTATATTTTGACATTGTTTTAGCACAGATGATGTGCCTCTCCCATTAGCAGATAGCTAGCTGTATGTTATGAATGGATTTGCACCTGCTGTAGGCACTCTGGGAAACTGGCCTCTCTGTTGTTAATGATGCGTAGTGCAGTGCTGAAACAGTGTCTCATTGATGCCTGACTCTCACCACGTGCACACTGAAGGCAGTGTGGTCCTCCTGTCAGTGGAAAAATCTATAGGGGCCAACAGAGGTCTCCTGCCCCTGGTCTGTGTGCTGCAACAGAGCACCATGGACTCTCAGATATTATTATTATTATTATTATTAGTAGTAGTAGTAGAATAAAATAACAATAAGTAGAGTGGTTGAAAACAGCTTTTTACATATTGCGCTTTGGAAAAAAAAATCCATGACATTTGTATGGTTAATTGAAAACTCATGAAACATGGCAGGGTTGTACAGTAACATGGATTTGTAGCAAGTTTTGTAATTTATTGAAAATGTTCTCAATATTCACCAGCATGAGATGGAGCCATGCACTTTGATAAATGTGTTTTTCATACTGGTGGTGGTGGAGGAGTGTTTCACCTGTTCTTAAAAAAGATGTCTGAGATGACATCATACTGTAAAAGAAATATTTTGATTGTTTTAGTGGCTTTGGCAGCAGGTACTAGATTCTGTCAAATCCTGTTTTGGCCTGTGACTGTGAGTTTCTATGTGGAGCTAAACTATTACTTGGCAAAATGAAGTGGTCCCTTTAAGCATGCCTGTGTTTTCAGTAAAGGTCAGTTCAAAAAAGAAGAGGCCCTTGGCCCTCCTCTCTCTCTCATACTGCAGGACTCAAAGGGCCTGAATGAAGGTTCAGAAGTGTTCATTACCTGTTTCCACTGCAGTAACATATATACTGAAAATGAACAGAAATATTTGTGAGATAGGGTGTTACAAGCTCGCTGTGGTGTTTGGACCTCTGGGTTTTCCCTAGGAAGGCAAACATGGAGTGTTTTTCCCTCTGTTACTTGCTGTTGTGTGGGGTGGCCAGGAGTGTGCAGTAGATAGCAGTATCTCCCTCACTGCTGTCACTGGTAGGGGGCTTTCTCTGAGTGAAGCTCAGCCTTGGTTTAGTCAGTACAGATGGCCTGGAATGCACCAGGCTGTCCCGGTGGAAGTACCTTCATCCAAGTCTTTCGTTGTGACTCAGCCTATTGGGAACGTCAATGCAAAGTTCATCATCCATTAATCTGAAGATGATATTTATCATTATCAATGTTTAAAATGTTACTCATATTTCTATTGGTCCACATGAGTGGATTGATTTGTGGAAATAGATTGTGAATATCATGTCCTAGCTCTAAATTGTAACTGCGTTCCTGTATTACGTATTCTTCAAAGAGCCTCTGTCCAGTGTATGTGGATAGTTTATATCAGTGTTTCTCAATCCTAGTCCTGGAGGCCCACTGTCCTGCATATCTTCTATCTATCCTTGCTCCAAACACACCTGATTAGTGTGATTAGCATGCTCTTGATTAAATCAGCTATCAAAAGCGCTTCTGGTGAGTTCAGTCAGGTAGGTAGAGCAGGGAAAGATGGAAAACGTGCGGAGCAGTGGGCCCCCAGGAGCAGGATTAAGAATCAGTGGTTTAGATTGCCATATCAAGCCTAGTGACTGATCAATGATGTAATCACATTTCCAGCTCTGTAACTGCCCAGAGAGGTGACAGAATTGCCCCAGCAGCACCCTCTGCTGGTGATCAGGGTAGCCACGGTGTACTGTAGCGTGCAGCGCTTCCAGCGGGGCGGAGGGAGGGAGGTTACGAAACGCAGTGCCAGGGCGGAGCACCGGCGGGGGTATCGAGCGTCCTCTCCGGCGCCTGGCACTGTCCGGTGACCTTGGCAGCCGGGGCTAATGGAAGCAAAGGGCAAAAGTGGACGGAGTCCCTCGTGCTGTGTGCAGCTGGGCCGCACACCGCCGCTCACGCTTGCTAGCTAATGTCCTCTTCCTCCGCAGCGCTCCCACGCCTCTTTCTCCCCCGTATCTGCCTCTTCTCCAGGCCACCCCCCCTCCCACCGCAACACCCCCTCTCTGTGGCTCATAGCCTGCCATCCACAGGGGGGAAACCTCGCCTCCTGCTCTGGGGCCTGACAGGGTGAACTAGTAGCTCCTGTTTTTAATGCTTTTAAGGGTACACCATACTCCAGCCACATTTGAAGAACCCTTCTAACTATCGTTTTTTGTGTGAAAGTCCACAATGGAGGGAGAAAGGACATGCCTGGCTCTACCTCCTAACCTGCCCCTTCAGTCATTATGTACCTTATCACTATAAAGAACTGGGTTAGACCAGGATTAGGAGAGCATTCAGTAGTCCAGTTTGCTTACCTTACTCTGAATCTTTCTGATCTTAGAGTAGTAAACAATTTTCTGTTTTGTGCAAGGTCAGAATCCAAGCAGTGCAGCTTTTGAAAAACAGGAAAATCACTGAAATAGAGAATATTAGCATAAAGCATTAAGCAGCATATGCAGCCTTTATTTCTCATTACACTAAATCCTTGGTTATTCCCACTTCTGTAATTGGGTTTCGATTGGCGCTTCGCAAAAAGAAAAAAATAATCCCCGCTATTGATCTTCTGTCATTGATTAGTCTCCATAACATGTAGTACATTATGTGACAAGGCTGTGTAACAGTTCGTGGAAGAGTAACGAATATCAGCATGGACCCAAAGACAGGACACCTGAGATAATAAAGGTTTGCTTTGCATTGATTGAATAGCTAATAAAACCTCAGTGAGCTGCTGAGCTTGACTCTGTGTTTGGGTGCAGGGAGACCCGGGGGAATGGATGTATTTGCCCTGCTGCTTGTGTGGGACCCAGCAGAGCTTTGATAGGGTGCATTCCAGCAGGTATTGATCATTAAGAGCTGTGCATGTGCTCTGTATCAATACTCTCATAGCTCTGCTTCTGTTTGCCGCTTTCAAGACAGGGACATTACGGAACGTACATATAGTACATTGTGGTGTACTTTGTGTTTTGCATGAGTGACAAGCCTCTTTGTGTGCTCTCAGTCATTCTGCATTTGGATTAGCAATGTGTGTCAAATTTATTTGATGTTATTTGGTCAGTTATTATTATTTCATAAACAGGCTAACCTGAATGTGTGATTCTTGCATGTTGGGTAGGAAACTGCCTTCAAGTATATGTTTGTGGTAAAGAATGTTTGTTGTGCATGTGCATGGTTGTGTGGAATCTTGGATATGCATAAGTCTCATGGAGTTTTTTCCAACATGTTTATGTTAATGTAAGTGAGTTAATTTTAGGATGTGTATGTTTTGCATAAGTTGTATAAGTTAGCAGTTAGGTCCTTGATTTGGCGTTTGAGTTAGAGAGTGTGTGTGTATGCGCTAGAGCCAGCATGAGTGCTGTAGTAGCGCTGTTAGCATGGATGAGAGTGTGTGTTTAGGAAGGGCTGGGCGGAAGGGGGGAGAAAGAGGGCGGTGTTTGCCAGTGTGAACCCTCTCTTCTGTTAGTGCATTCCCGTTCTCTCCCAGAGACACACCTCAGCATGAGCTTCAAACAGAAACTTAAACCCGTGAGTATTCCGTGCTATAGCTCTCTCAGTGTCATTCTTTTCTTCTGTCTGCCTTTCTATCTCTCTCTCACACTGTTTCTCTCCGTCTCTTTCTCTGCGCCTCACCTGAGTGACTGTCACAGCCCTCATGTTTGTCATTGTTAAAAGTGGCCTGAGAGCTTGTGATGCTACAGGGGCAGGAAGGTGATTTGGTGCTGCATTTTGGATGTCAGTTGTTTTTGCGGTTGTCCTTCTGTCTTTCCCTCTGATCTCACTGATCAATCGGGTTGTTGCTGGTTGTCAGTTCTGAGAGGGCTCTGCCCAGGCTGTTTCTAAAGTTAGTTGAATGTCATGAAGAAGTTGCCCTTTTTTAATGCAATGCGGTCAATCCTGAAATGATCGCTATATGTTAATGTTCATGGTTTTAATGGTTGCTGTTATGGTTGTTTTCATACCACATAAATTTACTTTGAAAACTTGGCAGTATGTTTTGCCTATTTGAAATTAGCTAAGTGGGATACTGTTGTACTTTTCAAGTTAATATGAAATGGGAAAAATACAGTACAGTATTTTGTATCAACAGATAATTTGGTTCCCTGCTTACTACAAAAACAACAGAAACAATAGCATTTCTCTGAAAAAGTGAAGGTTTTGTTGCAGTTAACTTGAAACGATTTACAATATAACATGGATGATGAAGTTCAGTTTGTATAGAACATTGAGTGTAATTTTGTGTATTATAAATGTAATATTTGTTCAAATGTTGACAGTAGTCCTTCAAAGATATTTGGATGTTTAAATCCTCCATATTTAGGTGTGATGTTTTATATTTGAGCACAGTTTTTTGCAATTTAACTTCTTCAAAGGCCTTACGTATTTACCTGTAAACAATAAGATGATAGTTCAATGAAAATGTTGAACTACAGAACAGTTTTGTGGATTACATATATAACTTTATATAGAGAATTATTTGTGTGTATGCCTATATGCAGTGTTTACCTGTAAACAATAAGATGATAGTTCAATGAAAATATGTTTGCATGCATATGTATAAGTGTGTGTATATTAATTAATTAATATGTATCAATGCAAGTATGTATTTGTGTGTGTGCATGTCTGTATGATACTGAGTTTGTGTGCGTGTGTATGTATACTTTTGTGTGTGTGCTAATGAATTTTTGGGAATGTGTACCTTTGTATTTATTGATGTGCGTGTGTGTGTGAATGTGTGTGCGTAAATGAATGAGTTTGTGAGCATGTACAAGTATGTAATTGTATGTGTCTGTATTAATGAAGTTGTGAGCATATGCACATATATATTTATGTATGTGTTAATGAGGTTATGAGCATGTGCGTGTATGTATTTGTGTATCTCTGTGTGAATGAGTGGCTGCAGAGGGACTCCTGAATTTCTACTAGTGCACATGAACCCATTTCCCCACCTCCACAGGCTCTGTGTGTACTCTCAAAGCACAGTGTCCTGCAGGGGGCGCTAGCGGTCTCAGAGCTTGGGGTGATTTCAGTACTTGGAGTGCGATGGGGCACAGAGGCAGGCTGAAAAGCCCTTTAACAGATGTGTGGAGGATCCATCAGTGAGGACAGTGATAGCAAATGACAACATTTACAACACATGGCTACTTTTCCTTAGCTCTTAAATATCTGAAGCAGCCCTTGTGATCTCTTCTATATCAGCACTCCATTGCATTGGGATACAGTGGCCAGTGCACTGGAAGCTCATACAAGCATTGGTGTATGATAGCTTCAAAAAGGTTTAGAATTTCTCACTGACTTTTCTATGTCACTATTCTCTCTCTGGACAGTGAGTAGCCATCAATGAAGGCTGGTGTTGGTTTGAGAGTGTGATCATTGTAACAATTATCAAAACAAAAAGAAGTGGTAAAAGGAGGAACAGAGGAGGACCTCAGTGCCACTTTCATTTTCCTAGTTCTGGTTTCTCTTTGTGTCCAGCTAAATGTCTCACTCTTGCTCTATATGGTCACCATGAGAACAACAAAGATTGCCCTAGCAGGAAGAGCATTATTCTTAAAATCTGTTTTCAGGCAGTCTGTCCAAAGATTCTGTTTCTGTTTTGATTAAACACATGGACAAACTCCTCTGGAAGTTCTGCTTTTTATCCACATCAGATTTTTGACTTTTACTAGAATGCAGAGAACACCCTCCCCTCCAGCCACATCCCAATACCGGGAAAACAAAAGATCACTATGTCAATGACGGAATAATTCTTGTGCGCGTCCCTATTGGGGTGGAATTGATGGCACAAAGATCCAACAATCAAAAGTGGATAGGTCAGACTCATTCTGAGGTCTCATTCTAGTAATCCCCTTGTCCACATCTGAGTGTATTACTTCCACACAGACAGCCTCACCTTCAACTAGACTCTCTTTCCCTCTCCATCTCTCTCCCTCCCTCCTCTCACCCTCTGTCTCTCTCTCCATCACTCTCTGTACTAATGGAAATGGTTTAGAATTGGCCTTGTTCTTGTTTCTTTTTTTTTCCGATTTGTTGGTAAATCGGTGCCAATTAACCTATTTAACCATTGGCAGAGAGAAAGTCACATGGTGTGCCAGGTGAGTCACGGAGGGCCCTATAAAAGAGCCGCAGACTCGGGGGGGTAGACAGGGTGAGCGGTGAGGGAGCTAACTGGTTTCCAGTATAGGAGAACCGCCACCAGGAACTGTATCAACAGCACAGTGATCCACAGGGACCCCACAGCCATAGCTTTCTGCTGAAGTGTAGATCGTGGGGTGGATGGAGCAAAAGAGGAGGTTTTTGTTCCGGGAGGAGGAGTACAGTCTGCTTGGGGCCCTGAAGGACAGGCTGGGCTGCTGTAGCAGGGAGCAGGGCACTTTACAAAACCTGGACATGGAAGCTCTGATCATGATTCCGGTCAGTATGAGTTATCACTGAAGACATAGCACTGAACATCTCCTGTGCTCTGAGTTGTTTTTTTTTTGGGGACAGAGAAGCAGTGAGGTCTTTTTTTCTACCTGCTTAAGAAATATTGTTCACGTCAACAACACTGGCTTTGTTATACAACAGCTGAACATTTTGCACAGAGAGGTGATGGCTAAACAGTTCTGGTCAAAGCTTCTGCTATAATACTATATTCCAAATATGCAAGATGGTGATTTCAGTAAGATCCAGCAAGATTCTCTACATTAAATGAAAAATAACTAACTTTGGAGAAACATAACTTTTGACAACTTGAGTTTAATGACTCTTATGGCACTGCCAATGCTATATTCAAAACCAAGTTGTGACCCTTTTATTATACAAATGCAATGAAATTAGCTGTATTCACTCCATTCTCTCCCTGTGAGAGATTAATGTAATGCATTTAACGTGAACGGATATATGATAACGTTAATGTGTGACACTTGTGTCTCAGATGCTATTTAACAGGGAGCACAGGTATAAGTCATGGTCAGCCTGTTTCTAGTCCATGTGCCATTGTACACCTGTCTTTCACTTCATTTATCCATCTCTCATTTATCTGTCTGTCTCTGCCTCCCTCTTCCTCTTGCTGTTGTTCTTTCTTCATCGCACTGTCTCTAATTCTCACTCTTTCAGTTTCACTCTCATCCTGTCTGTCACTTTCTCTTTCTTTGTAGAAAGAATCTAAAATGGCATTTATGTGATAGAACATTTTATACCTAGATAGACCATGTTTGTGAGTCTTGTTATATTGGTATTGTCTATCATTATTGTTGTGCAGTGCTGTGGTATCTTTAGATGCATGGTGAATTCTCTTTTTCACACTCTGGCTCTGCCTCACACACACACACACACACACACACACACGCGCACACACACACACACGCTCTGCCCTACAAATTAACACTGATTGATCTGTGAAACAGTCAGGACAGCTAATGGAAAATTCTGGGCTTCGTAGCCTTTGTTGTTCCTGTTGGTGACGTGGCAGTGACGAAGGCTAACTGCAGCCAGGATAGTCTGGTAGAGGCTGTCCAGGGAAAATCAGAGGTTATCGAACAACAGGCTTTGAGTAAAGGAGACCTGAGGGAGTCTGTGCTCATTGTGGTACAGCTTGTGGACAGAGCCCCATTTTTAAGCACCTCCCTCCTTTGGTTTTTTTAATCCTCTGTCTATAAAACACCCAACCTGACATTCATTTGAATAGCAAGACTAGAGATGTTGGACTTCTGTTTGCTTAGATCTCTTGAAGAAATCCATTGCTCCTTCATCAACAGGTCTATTGAACATGAAATACAGTACACTCATTCACCTTAATTTGCAATCAAGGTGACTTTTGGTCTCTTGATTAAACTTAACTAAAATTGCCTCAGAATAAAATATGTAGTTGTAAAAATGCTTAATATCAAATAAAACTTTGCTATGTAATTTTCTGGTTAGGATGGTCTTCCAACCAAAGATTTTAGTTTTAATTTTTTCTCAACAAAGTCTACTCTAAAATATAAAGTTTGACCTCTTATTTTGAAATGACATGTCTGGTCTTTCAAGGTCTGATTAGAGAAAAACTTGCATAAGTAAATTTGTTTATTAATGTGTTAATTGAATATTGAATACCCTGTCACTCTGTTACCCTTGGAATGACATCCATAGATCTAAAGTGAGCAGGTTCTCCTTTTTTAAACACTGCAAGAACAAATGTCATTCCAGACATCAGTCTGTTCAATTGGGTGAATGAACTGGTAATTACTAGTGCATATGTAGCTTGTGTTGTATTACAATGTGGTCTTGCACACTGTCTCTCTGTATGTAGCTTGGTCTTCACAATGACCTTACCATGCACACATCATGTTAAATGTTAATTTTGTGCAACAGTTCATTTTAAAGGCTTTCCCTAATATGCATTGAAAACAGATATTTTGTTTCTCTTCTAAATGTACTAAATGAGGGAAGTGCAGGAGGAAATGTGATTTTTTATCATTCTTTTAACCTCCACCCTCTTGTCTTCAAACAGCATACTTACAGATTATTAATTCCTCATAATCTGTTGCTTTTTCTTTCTTGTGGAGCCCCAAAAACTGCATGATTTTGTATGAGGGAAGGAAATGCTCACTCTACCTTATCCTGAAAGCATACACATGTCTGTGCTGGCCCCAGCTATTTCTACTTCTGATATGGCAGTGTACAAATTGAAGTCCAGGCTTGGAGCTGATGATGTTGGCCTCGAGGTGTGGCTATGAAATTTCAGTAATTTGGTACTTAGGCACTTCCATTTCCTCCAAAGCATCATGGGAGCCTCCCTGCAGTGTCATCTGCTGGGTTAGTATTGTAATGACTGTTGGATAATATTTGGCTGTTCAAATTGCCTCACAACGGGATGGGGGCTTTTCACTGAAGCATGTATTCTTTGTTTAGCATATCTGAAAGCAGGGCTTTGCCCCACACGGTGACATTTCAGCAGACAATAAAGGCAGACTTAATGCTGCATAAACAACGCTGTGAAATTTAGGGTTAGGGTTAGGGTTAGGTAGCACTGTGACTGTCCTCTCGATATAAACTTATATCTGTATTTGCCTCAGATTCTACCTTTAGCAAAGTGACTTACTAACTTACATGTCTAATGATGTGGACAGGTATGAATGAGGTTTTGAGCACACCTGTCTGCACTGGTTATGATGCCCTGGTTTCTGCTGTCTTGCAAAGGCACACATCTCTCCTGCTTTCCTTCCCTTGCTGTTAGGCCTTGTGACACCATCTGGTCCCAGGCTTGCTTTCCTTGTGGGTGGGGATTTCTTGAAGGATGAGGCCAGAACCACACAGACAGGGGGAAAACCTTGCTGCGGGTGGGACTGATGGCTTTCTGCTTCTGTCTGCCTCGCTGTGATACCCCCTCAGGTGCTGTCCCTGGGGGCGGACGTGCTGCCCGAGTACAAGCTCCAAGCGCCGCGCATCCACAAGTGGACCATCCTGCACTACAGCCCCTTCAAGGCGGTGTGGGACTGGATCATCCTGCTGCTGGTCATCTACACGGCCGTCTTCACGCCCTACTCGGCCGCCTTCCTCCTCAACGAGCAGGAGGACCAGCGGCGGCGCACCTGCGGCTACACCTGCAACCCGCTCAACGTGGTGGACCTGGTGGTGGACGTCATGTTCATCGTCGACATCCTCATCAACTTCCGCACCACCTACGTCAACCACAACGACGAGGTGGTCAGCCACCCGGGCCGCATCGCCCAGCACTACTTCAAGGGCTGGTTCCTCATCGACATCGTGGCCGCCATCCCCTTCGACCTGCTCATCTTCCGCTCCGGCTCCGACGAGGTAGGAGAGCGGCGGGGAAGGGGCGAATGAGCAGTCTGTCCCCTTCTGTTCTTTTTGTGCTGGAAGTTGCTCTGGGTAAGAGCGTCTGCTAAATGAATGTAATGTAATGGCTTTAAAATGAGTGTTGCATTTGGTAAAACATGATCACAGTTAATTAGGTAATTCGTTATGGAGGGAAGGTAGGAGTGTTGAGGTGGAGTGGACTTTCTGAAAGTTTCTGAAAGGCCTGAGGTGAGATTGGGGAAGTAGGACATTAGCCACTGTACAGCTAATCAGCACATATTATGAAGAACTGAAGAACCAAAACTGCCAAGAAGAACAAAAATCACTTTCATTTACATGGCAGCTTCCATCTGAGGTGACCTTTCTAGCCAGAATGCTCAACACAGATCAGTTGTTGTTGAGGGTCAATGATCGTTTCTGGTCCTTATGGGTATCCTTATGGGTATTTTAGGTAGGTAAGAATTACTATCCACTTACTATATACTTTAACCTGGTCACTTACAACAGCAAGGCCATACTTCAGTTTAATGATAATCTTACAGAATTTCCAGCAACACGGTGTCCTCATCATTGCAGAGGGCATTGTTCTTGACATGGTCCAGCAGGAAGACTATCATAACCATTTTGGTGTTGACCCACTTACAGCAGCAACACAGTTTTTCTTAGGTCTCCCATTTGTGTACTAACCAACTCTAGGCCCTCTCTCCGGCCATATATGAAGAGAAAGATTGTGGCTTCTGGCTAAGGATGTGGCCTCCTTATATGTTGATTGAGTTCACTTTGGCACCCAATTAATAGATTTCTTGTGCAGTTAGCACCAAACAAAGACCAATCCTCTGGCAATTAAATGAATGACCTTGCCCTAGGGCTAAGGCAGACACCACTGAACCATAGTCATTCATGAGCATTGCCGGTGTTGCTGTGGCGATTACAAGGGAACAAGGGGACCAAAATGTCTTTTTACTCGGGAGTGAGCGGCACAGGAAACAGGAACATTTCTGAAGTAATCATTGACTCGGCAGGGTGTTTATGGGCTGTGCTCTGACAGGGTTTTGCGTGGGGTGCAGACTGGCACTGCCGCCTGAAGCCTGCGGAGCCCCTGCTGGCTGCAGTTAAACTGCTCCAAAGCTCCCCGTCCCCCTGAGATGATAGCATGCACTGATGCCACATCATTACAGCAGTAATAAGAACAGCGTTAGGAACATTGCCTCACAGAAAATATCCTGTTTTAAGTTTCTCTGAGCTGTTAAAATGGATGAGTTTTCTCCCATTTGGTTCAGGCAATAAAAACGCTTGTTGTAAACAAAGGCAGCGCACTACGGCTCTGGTCTGAAACTAGTCATGTCATTTGCTGACAGTCCAAGTTGACAGTTTGGCTTTGTTCTGCCATGGATTGGGGTGTGAAGGTTGAACGGGATCCCCTCGTCGCTCTGCTATCGGCACTCTGGGACTTGATCGGGTGCCAAGTTATCCAGATAGTGTCAGGATTTTTCACCTGTCCTCCGACACCGTTTGCTTCCTGGTGCACTGTGGGACTTGTGTATAAAAATAGTCGTAGTAGGGGTGTGTATGTGTTGGAGGATGACATTCACATCCCCATATTCCTGAGTGGGTTCACTGTCATTACGATAGCAATGAGCTTAAATGCAAATTGTTTACAGGACTACCATATTACGCTATCATTTAGCAGACACTTTTATCAAAAGCAACTTACATATGTTACGGTTTTTACATTATTCATTTTTACAGCTCAGTATTCACTGAGGCAATTCTAAGTTAAGTACCTTGCCCAAAGGTACAGCTGCAGTGTACCAATGGGGAATCAAACCAGCAACCTTTCGGTTACAAGTTCTGCTCCTTACCATTAATGTACGCTGCCACCCCACTATGGCAGTAGTCCATAGTGGGGTGGCATCCGTACTATAAGTTGGATGGAACAATGCAAAAGTATAAATAACAAACAACCAGAAATGGCTTCTGCGTTTTAAATACATATACTTCCACTTTTCCTGTTTATTGGTTTTGACGCCTCTTGCCCTAACCTTACCTCCCCCACCCAGCCACAGACAACCACTCTGATAGGCCTGCTGAAGACCGCCCGGCTGCTGCGATTGGTGCGCGTGGCGCGGAAGCTGGACCGCTACTCGGAGTACGGCGCGGCGGTGCTCTTCCTGCTCATGTGCACCTTCGCCCTCATCGCCCACTGGCTGGCCTGCATCTGGTACGCCATCGGCAACGTGGAGCGCTCCGGCTCCTCCGGCGTGGGCGGCATGAAGATCGGCTGGCTGGACAACCTTGCCGACCAGATCGGCAAGAGCTACAACGACAGCGACTTGGCCTCCGGCCCCTCCATCAAGGACAAGTACGTTACGGCGCTCTACTTCACCTTCAGCAGCCTGACCAGCGTGGGCTTCGGAAACGTCTCGCCCAACACCAACCCCGAGAAGATCTTCTCCATCTGCGTCATGCTTATTGGCTGTAAGCCTCTCTCCCGCAGACTCCACTACTTGCTGCCCCCTTCCGTCATATAACTCACCTCCTTTTCTCAAAACCATCAGTTAAAGCCTCCTGCCACCAGTACTGTTTCTTAAGTAAATGACCTAACACCCTTGTTCGTCTGACCATACCTGCACATCAACTTAATGCTTGCTTCGCTCCAATGCTTATGTGTACATGTGTGTGTGTCAGTCAGTTGTTGTGTGTTGTGTGTGAGTGTGTTCGGTAATTATAATAATAGGGCCCATGTGTCAGTGTATGTATAATTGATTGGATCACCTCTGAGTCTACTTTCTGTCTCTCTCTCTCAGCTCTGATGTATGCCAGCATCTTTGGGAACGTGTCGGCCATCATCCAGCGTCTGTACTCGGGCACGGCGCGCTACCACACCCAGATGCTGCGGGTCAAGGAGTTCATCCGCTTCCACCAGATTCCCGGGGGCCTGCGGCAGCGGCTGGAGGAGTACTTCCAGCACGCCTGGTCCTACACCAACGGCATCGACATGAACGCGGTGAGCGCGGCTCTGTGCCTCACGCTGGTGTAGGGACACGGGTGCCAACACACATCCACATGCAAGTTATACAGAAACTGCATTTGAAAGAACAAAAATGCTGATGAAGGGTTTGTTTTCTTTCATCCATTAATTTAATGGAAATGAGAACTAACACTCTTACTTGCAAGACTCACACTAGCTGTGGGTTTGGCCATCTCATTTTGACTGTATTTTTGTGTGTTTAACCACCTCATTGACGTTATTGGCTATGGAAAGGGTAAAAGTCTTGCCAGAGATGTGTTTCTATGTTCAACAATGTCATCTGGATATTCATTTTAGCCTTTTAAAAGTGATATTTAAGTACATTTGCTATATGCCAAGATCCAGAGTTACAGATAGAC
Source organism: Megalops atlanticus (assembly GCA_019176425.1). Lineage (NCBI taxonomy): Eukaryota > Metazoa > Chordata > Actinopteri > Elopiformes > Megalopidae > Megalops > Megalops atlanticus. The sequence goes on from CM032893.1 coordinate 16,658,059, forward strand.
ATATACAGACAATTCTTCATTCAGGGGCGAAAGTGAGGAGGGACAGTCAGTCCTCTGAAAAATTTTGGGAAATGCAGAGCAGAGATCCATCCCAGCTGTCTGACTCCTGACTCCCAAACTTCTGCTGCAAGTCAGCTGAGCTCCCGCTCCGCTGGACACGGAGCTGCCAGTGTTGTGACCCGGGGGCCACGAGGCATCGACTGACCCACTCTGGTCTCTCTAAACATTAACCCCACCAACCCTGCTTCCTACCGTCTGAACTCTGACTCTGATTCTCCCACAGCAGCTGCACCTCTGTGTTTATATGGTGCGGTTAATCTGTAGGGCATTGCTACATCAAGTGTAGCAACACAGACAAGTTCATAGTGTTCACTGGACGAATCTAGCCTCAGATTTTGACCATGTGTTTAACACGCATGCACACACACACACGCACACACACACACACACACACACACACACACACACACACACACACACACATACGTGCACAGACATATTTTATGATGCCAACATACATACCTTGGACTGCTTAAGTATGGATTTAAATTGAACTATACAGCAGAAAATAAGGATGATTTTCTTTGTGCATTCCTTATGAAAAACATGTATTAAATGTATAGTGAGCCAGTGATGACGTGTACAGTAAAATTGTGTCCAACCAAAAAAACATAAACCTTTCATCATCTACACATCCATACGTTGAAGAAAAGGTCACCCCTGTTCCACCCGTGCAAGGGAGCAAGGTCCTGGCCTCCTGCAGTCCGGCTGCATCGCAGGCCCATCACCCGCGCAGCACTAATGGAATAGGACGTATCAGAGTGCAGACGCCACCTGTCAATTCCATGTGAGCGGAGTCCATCACAACCCGAAGCAGTGCTGGCCGCTTGGCTCTCTCCACACGTCTGCATCGTCGGGCTCTGGGCCATGGCTGCGGATTGATCGGCCTGGGGGGCAGAGCCGGCGAATGGCAGCTAAGCACGGAACCCCGTGGAACACATGGACTCCTGGCTGCTGCTGCCGCTGCTCACAGACGTACAGCATCACTCCCAACGACTGCTCAAGAGACAACGCCGCCATTCTTTTCCGTGGGGCGTGGTAATAGTCCAAGTCCACGGGTTTGAAAATCGTGGTCCCTGAGGAATTCACACTGCAGTCTGATGCATGACCATACAAGCTTAACCCTTACTCTGATTCTCTACTGCTGTGTACATGGTTACATTCATGGTTACATTCTGGTGTTCACACACAAATGTAGTTTGAATATGTTTTTTTCAGTTGCTGCTGATGTAGTTGTAGTAGAATTTGTAGATGTAGGTGTAGTAGAATTTGTTTATTACATGTTTGTTGTCTGATTTGTTGATTTCATGTTTGATCTCAACACTTTTATGATCTGTTTTCGTCCCTCCTCTCTTTCTGCAGGTGCTGAAGGGCTTCCCGGAGTGCCTGCAGGCGGATATTTGCCTGCACCTGAACCGCAGCCTGCTCCAGAACTGCAAGGCCTTCCGGGGGGCCAGCAAGGGCTGCCTGCGGGCCCTCGCCATGCGCTTCAAGACCACCCACGCCCCGCCGGGCGACACCCTGGTGCACTACGGTGACGTGCTCACCGCCCTCTACTTCATCTCCCGCGGCTCCATCGAGATCCTGCGCGATGACGTGGTGGTGGCCATACTAGGTGAGCTGTCCTCCCCTTCCCCCGGCGACGGCGAACGCTGTCTGCGGACCTTCGAAAACAAGCGTTCATCCGCTGTCATTACACAATTCCATTGATTATCGATGGATCAGGTTCAGATATGCCTGCTGGTTGCTCTAGGATCTGTTTTGTGTTTTGTACTATTGCATTGGGTCAGAGCTGAAGTCAGCATTAGTAATCATAGTGTTAAAAACAGTATCCTACCATTAATTAATGTAAAGGGACATAAAGAGAATTTGTCTTCAAATTATGAGACACCTTTGTGCTATCCATCTGTGCAAATGAAGTTCTGCAGAAAAGTCCTTTAGCTCCCTCTGGTGGCTATGATTCTGGATTAACTAGAACCATTGTGTATTTGTATGTTTGCCTCATACACTTCTGTACTGACATTGTCTCAAGTTCTCTTCTTGTGTGTACCTTTCTCTTCCTCTCTGCCCCCTCCTTTTTGTCTACCTCTCTGCAGGTAAAAATGACATCTTTGGTGAGCCCATCAGTCTTTATGCAAGACCTGGCAAGTCCAATTCAGATGTGCGGGCGCTGACCTACTGCGACCTGCACAAGATCCTGAGGGACGACCTGCTGGAGGTGCTGGACATGTACCCTGACTTCTCTGACAACTTCTGGAGCAACCTGGAGATCACCTTCAACCTGCGAGATGTGAGTGTCATTGCCGTGGGGGACGCTGCAGAGGCGCAAATGTTCACACCGGGGCACTCCAGCTTACCACCTACAGTACCAGTCAAAGGTGTGGACACACTATTTTTACCATCTTCCACATTTTAGAATAACAGTAAAGATATTAAAACTATGAAACAGCACAAATGGAATTATGCAGTGACCAAAAAAGTGTTATAAACAAATTAAAAATATCTTCAAAATTCTTCAAAAGATTCTTCAAAACAGCCTGAAAATATTTTTGTGGAAAAAATATTACACATAGGCATCAACTTCATGATTTTGTATTTGTCTAAAAAAATTCAAGCATTTAAGCATAAATCTTTAGATCAAAATGTCGTTGAATTCATGTTTCCCGTTATCTTAATCAGATGTGTCCAAACTTTTGACTGGTACTGTATGCTGACGTATTCCACAAATCCTCACACATCAGCATGCTCCAGATGGTACTCTCTATTGGTGTATGCTAGCAGGCCAGTTTGTCTGCATAGCCCCTGGCTGCTAAGTTACTGAAGCTCCTGTGCATCAGGCAGATCGAATTATCCAGCCGATCCCCAGCGAAGACTCGGACTGCGGCTACCGCCGGCCGCGACGCCGGAGAAACTCCCTACACTGCCGCAATAGGCCGGGTGAGTGTGTGTGTGTGGGCTTGGATCTCCTTCTGCCCGCTCCGCTCCACAAGCAGGCATACTGTGTTCCCTTACTCTGTCATAAATCTTTTAATGGCAGAAGTATGTTTACTCAAATCTTAAAACTCTGAAATTAATGTTTAACCATGTTCCTCCACAGCTGGAATGCATACTGAATACAAAATGTGCCTATTCATAAGAGAGTACTGTTGGAGACCGCTCCAACTCTAAATTCCAGTCTCATCTTGTGGGCAGACTGTTAGCCAACAACCAACAAAATCAGCCAACCAGCATCATGTGGAATCACGTAAATTTACCTCGTGATTACACTTGGATAGCCTCCAGTAAATATGTCTGCTTGTAAAATGTCTGCCTATACAAATGATGGCGGTTTTTGTGGATTGTTGGTTATTTAAGATGTCTTCCCTCTCCCCGCGCTCTCTTTGAAGACGGGATGGATCGGGAGGACTCGTACCCTGACCAGCCGTGCCCCACCCTGGGTAACCACGGGGGGGCAGTGCCGCACTCCCACTGGGACGAGCTGTGCAGCAGCCCCAGCCCGTGCTCCCAGTCCAGCGAGGATGAGATGAAGCCTGTGGGCCACGGCAAGGCTGAGCTGTATCCTCCTGGGGGCGACACCCACGACTACCCCCCTGCCGTGGTCAGCCTGCTACCCCCCAGCGGTGCCCCAGCAGGTATGGGGGAACCCCTGGACCGAGGCCACCCTTACGCAGGTACAGAGAGACTGAAATGCTCTGTGTGCGGTAGCTCCCTCAAGCCACAGGCATTCACACACACCCCCACCTCCCTCCCCCCGTCCCTCCTCTCCCACTGCAGCGGCCCCTCTCAGCATGCCTGGTCTGTATGGGTACTGGCCCGACCGTCAATCCAGCCAGTTCTCGGAGAGCCAGCGGCGCTCGTCCTCGGTGCGGGCCACCTACCACCCGCCCCCCTGCGCAGAAGACCGCCCCAGTGAGCTGGAGTCCCGCCTGGAACTGCTGCAGTCCCAGCTCAACAGGTGAGCTTCAGGGAGGAATGAGGAGAGAGAGGACCATGCAGGAAATGTGAGAGAGGAAGAACATGAGGGCATTTCACATCAACAAGAGATAGTGAGCAGAAGGACAGCAGTGTAGAGTAGTGGTAAGGAGCAGGACTTGTAACCGAAAGGTTACCATTTCAGTTCCCTGCCGGGGCACTGCTGTTTTACTCTTGGGCAAGGTACCTAACCCTGAATTACCTCAGTAAACATCCAGCTGTATAAATGGGTAACATGTAAACAATTGTAACCTATGTAAGTTGCGCTGGATAAGAGCATCTGCTAAATGCCAATAATGTGATGTGGGTGAGGCAGCTAAAAGACATAACAGACAGTTCCGAAAAAAGGGGGGAAGAAAGGTATAGGAGGAGAGGAGAGAGGGAAGGAGAGCACCGAGGAAGAGATTGGGGAGAGAGAAGGGCTAATGAAGAGAGCAAAAGCACAGTTAAGTCCTCTGCTGAGTTGGCTGCAGTAATCAGCTCACCCCACTCCCTGCTCCCTTGTCCCTCCACCCAGATTGGAGACGCGAATGACAGCCGACATCAACGTGATTCTGCAGCTGCTCCAGAGGCAGATGGCCCCGGTGCCCCCCGCCTACAGCGCCGTGTCTCCCAGCAGCCACCCGCCGCACCCCTCCGCCCTGTACGGCACAGGGGCGCAGGTGATCCACGGCGTGGGCCCCATCCCCCCTGTGCAGATCGACAGCCTGGCCTCGCCCCTGCAGGTACACACCCGTGCATTCGGGATGCCGGTAGATTCGCACACACACTTTTACACAAACTCGGCAGCAGAGGTGATGAATTTGCAGAAGGGTTATCACTTCATCTTCTAGTCTGAGAGCCATCAGACAGGAAAGGGAACACCATTCCCGCATGAAGAATAGCAAAGACACAGCAGACAGTGACCTCTACTCAGAGACTATAGCGATGTTACAGTGCAGTGTAGCATAGTGGTAAAGAGCAGAACTTGTAACTGAAAGGATTCTGGTTCAATTCCATCACTGGGGCACTGCTGTTGTACCCATAGGCAAGGTACTTAACCCAGAATTGCCTCAGTAAATATCCTGCTGTATAAATGGGTAAAATGTAAAAATTGTAACCTATGTAAGTCGCTCTGGAAAAGAGCATCTGCTAAGTGCCAGTAATGTAATCTAATGCACAGTGCAGGTTCTCTTCTGACAGCCAACCTCTTCCTTTTCACCTCATTAGAGTCCAGACTCGGACAAGTTCAACCACAAGTCACGGGACTCCCTGTCTAGCGGCATCCACCTGACTGTGGCATCGGATGAGACCATGTCCATGTCCCCCGAGACGGAGCCGGCCGCTCCCCCCAGCCTCGGCCTGGCGCAGCCCCTCGCCTCCATCGCGCCCCCTGGACTCTGCAGCAGCCTGCGCTTCCCCTCCCTCCCCGAAAACCTGGAGACTTCCTCGGGCCTGGCCGAGATCCAGAGGCACGTGTCGGACCCCGTCCTGCCCGGCAGCTAGGCCCCTCCCCCATCCCAGCTCAGCCTGCCCTGTACCCGCTCTCACGCCCCCTGCTCCCCCCTACAGGAGGCCAGCTGTGCTGCAGGGGCAGCAAGGTGGGACGGCGATGTAGGACACTGCCTGCCCTCCTGTCCCCCTGTCAGCTGCGGGAGAACATGGGCCACCTCCGCAGTGTGAGGTATCCTCTCTCACACGCTGGCGTCTGCAGCACTGTATTGAAGCTGAAGCTGGGGTGTGCACCCAGCCCGACTCTACTGCCTGTCCTAACATCTCAATACAGTGGTGCAATGGAGGCTGGGCTCCTCTCCCTCTTCAGCAGCCAAGAGCCAGTCTAATAAGAAGCACAACCCCCCCCCCAAATGGCCACCACTGAGAGTGGTCTCACTCAAAACACTCCCATGTACCTGATGTTTTCTCTATGTCTGAATCTCATTCCAAAGGAACGTGCGCAAGGAGGCACACAGGTTTTACAGGTTTTGAATGCAAGCATCTCTGTTGGGCTTGTGCAAATATAGACCACAGACAGACTCCCCCCTCTGAACGTCCCCAACTGTCTGGCATGCTCCTGTGAGCACCAACAGACAATCAGAGCGGTGATAGGGGGTTGGTGCAATCACAAGCCATGTCGCCATGTTTCTCAGGAACAGCCAATCTGGATCACAAGATTATGTCTCCTGTCGAGTGCACACGGTCTGGTTTTCACTAACAGAACCACCCATGCGGACAGGAGATCTGTCCAGTTACTATCACAAACTTGCCCTCCCCTGTCATCATAAAGCCCCCTGTGCTATATCACAGTGATGTGATACTATAAAACTGCACAGATCCTTCTTTCTTCTCCAGTCCTATTAGGTACTAGGCATGCGTGTGTGTATATAGTGTATGTATAAATTGTATATACTGTATTCTGCACTGCACTGACTGCACTGCACTGACTGTAAGTCCTTTTAAAAAGTGGGTAACTAAAGCAGCTATTTCCAAAGCGTGTTCTCTTATGTTAAATTAAAGTGAAAACTGGAAACTGGGACTCTGTGGATCACAGCTGCCTTCGATTAGTCCTGAAGAACTCAATTGGACGGACGTGTCAGCGTTCATTTACGTTTAGTCATTAAGCAGACGCTCTTATCCAGTGTACTTCCAACGTGAATGAGGTGTGATTTTTACTCACACAGGTATGCTGCCTTACTGACCAAACTGAAGCATTTAGTGCAGTGGGCAACTACTGTTATGTTTTGCCCAAAAACATGGTTTTGTACACTAGTCCGTCACCTGAACCAATCCTTTCACATGAGCCTGTTACTGCTGCATTGTCCTGGGCCACATGGAAGCAACCAACCCACACAATGCCAGTGTGTAACACACTGTCTCTGGCTGTTGTTGGGAGGGTGCATTTTGTATGTAAGTGGTTCTGCTGCTTTGGCCAGGTCATTGTCTGTGCACATTCATGGCACAGAGACAATGCTATTATAATGGGGATAATTTTTCTTTGCCTTGTTTTGAGTCAGTTTGACTCACACGTCGCGATGCTGTTTATTTCCGAAATGCAAATCTCCAGCCCAAATCAGCACTGCTCAGCTGGTGCCTCCATAAGATTGCTGGATGAGGAAACCCTGATCTCTGAATGGGGGCATCTCGGAGGGATTGCCCAAAAGGTTTAGTGCTTACAAAAATGTACCTGAAAAATCATTCAGTGGGCCACAAGGCTGTAGTAATGGTAAGTAAAACAATTCAAGTTTATTCTTGTAAGAAAAACTTTAGTCACTGTTCTAAGTAAACAGCCACTACACATTATTTAAGCACACTGTTTGAGAGAGAAGGAAATGGCACAAATTTGACAGAGGCGTGGGTAAGAAGGGGTTGCTTGTGGCAGAAATTACATCACGTATGCGAGTGTGTGTGCTACACAACATACACATCTCAGCCTGGAGGCTGACAACACAGTCTCTCAGTGATTACAACTCTTAAGGGTTACTCGAGGGTCTCAAGCTCTGATGAATTCATCAATGAAGCCAGTAAAGTGGACCATCTATACCTACCCTTAAACACTTTCAAGTAATGCTGTGCTTAGAAATGACCTGGAGAAATTTAAGTTTAAGCATATAGTCTATACCGCAGTTTGAGAAAATGCTTAGTGTACAGGAGATGAGCACACAGCCATCATGCTCTGTAGACTCATCCCCTAACTGTGTTAAATTTACTGTTGCTGTATTTATCCTATTGGTGAAGATTACTCAATGTTTGTCTCTTGTTGCAGTTGAAATTGATCTGTGGAAATCTCTCATTCACAAGCTCCACCATTACTCAGCACCTCCAGTTACCCAAACCAGTTAATGACACAGCAGTAATAATGGCAAGGACAACAACCATGGCACACTGCACCTCAGGACATAAAGGATTATACAGAAAAAGCAAAAAGATCTAAAAATTGAAAGCATTAATGTTGCTCTACCAAGATCCCAGGAAACCAAAAATATAAATTCATGTTTCTCCCAGTACAAACATGCTGAAAGGGGCTTTAACCTTCAAATACAAATTGTGACTGATGGGAAATAAGAAAGGCAATGAACCAGGGAATTTCCTGCTGAGCTTCAGCGAGAGGTCATGTGGCCCCTTCCAGTCAGCTTAAGTCCGTTTCAGAACAGTGCTGGAGGTCTCTTAAACTCCCATCGACACAAACAGGTTTGTTGCACACAATGTCTGCTGTTCGCTCTCTGCACACACTGATGGTCAAGTCTGCCTCTGAGACCGGCACAACCCTGTATTCCAGTCTGCACCCATGCCGGAGGGAAACTGGGAGGGGGCTTTGGTTTTCTGCACTCCCACTGCATCCGGAGCACTGTCGTCATGGAGAGCGCTCCCGGGGTCCAAGTCCCGACTTTCTGGCAACTTTGGCATAGCACAGCCCACACATGCACCGAGGAGAGAGCCACAGACAAGCTCACTGAAAGAACTACACGTTATAAAGCAGGGCCAAGAACACTGTCCGGTCACAGGAAGAGATTAGTGAGCCCGCCCACACTGCAACCAGCCCTTCCCTGCTTTCCCTCATGTTTTATATTTGCGTATTAGACTACCTCCTTTATAATTTATATTAAAAACGTTAAAAACATTTTGTAAGAAATGTGTCTCCCATGTAGGCCCTGGTATCCACCCCACTTGACTGGTAGCAGGTATCTAAAAAAGGGGTCTCTACTCATCCTTCAGCGTTCAAGTTTCCACTGCGTTTTATACTTCAGTAACATTTAATGCGAGTTAACATAAATTTGTGTACTGAGGGCCCATAAAGTAGAGACCAATTTCTTCCAATCAAGACAATCATACAGACAATCCAATCATTTTGTATTTGTACGTACTTATGGTTGACCAGTTCCCTTTAAGCACACCTTTAACCTGAAAATCAGCTTGGCAATCTGCACATCAAACCAGGAGAAACACATTTGGTTCACTGGAATTAATTGCCCTAACTGCACTGTTTTTACCACTGTGCCCAAAATGGATGGCTCAGGTATACTCTAATTTCCCCATGCAAACTCTACCAATGATTAAAAAAACTGTCATAATGCTATGGTAATGAGCTGTGCATGGGAACACCCCTTACCTAATGACCTCAAGATGCTATGAAAGCTTTTATGATTAAGCCTCAACAAATGCTGCAATGCAGATAAAATTAATAAAAACCAATGTGCCCTTTGCCTTGCTTAATATTCCTTACACACTGAAATGTGTAAAGGGGTAATATTTCATCTAGTGTCTTGCTGTTTTTTTATTCCAAAATTGTACAGTAGATCAGTTTTATCACAGTGCAGTTCATATTGACTGAATCCAGATTTGCTCCCACAGACTAAAACGAGGCTTCAGTGAGGTCATTAGCAGTCGGTCATTTCCAGACACACCTCAAGCCACCCAAAATGGACCGCGTTTCTCTTAAACCAACAACATTACTCTACCCTGGGGAATCACGAAGGTTTTATTAGCAATACACCAAATATAAAATGATGCAATGACTAAATGTTTTCATATTTCACATTTTTTTCACATTTTGTGTGCGAGACAAGTTGGCTTCTGTATGTAACACACTGGAACTGGCCTGAATTCAAAATGTTACCAATCTACAACACCTGAGACTGCGTTTTTGTCGTCTGACCATTTAAGACTGCAGTCAATGGGGTGGATGTAGCCAACATGTATACAACATTTTTCATACAGTAACTAAGAAATTACATTTATATCTATGGGATCTCCATTTCTCATCATAAATCTCATACAGCATTTTTCTCAGTTTTGAACACTATTATGTGGTCATATATTATTGGTATGTGGGTCTACCCATAGCTCACATTTTTATTTAGTAGTCTTCTGGTGGCAATATGCAGTCTTGCTTATTGATGAAGCATCCTTTAGATAGTCACAAGGTCTTTCTGACTGCAAAGTGCTGCTGAATAAGACCAGAGATTAGACAGTCATGATCAAGAGGACAATTTTCTTGGTAAGACTGCAAAAACAGCGCTGGATCTCCAAAATCAGTCACATCCACATCCTTCATGGGGTTGCTTCGTGCCGCTTACCAAGCAGAATGAGATATAAGGAAAATACCAATGTTCAGGACGACAAACCCTTTCTACAAGCCCTATGTCAAGAACAGGTGAGAGTAGACCAGCTCACCCAGTATGACAGGGACACAGAGTCCCAATGCCACTCCCTCACCACAGTGGCACGAGAAGTTCATTATCTGTTCGACTCCTTTTCTGCCAGCACGTTCTTCAGTTCACCAGTTCCTGGCCCTGCCGTCTTCTACCTTTCCCATCCCCGGCTGCCCCGCGCCCTGCCCCGCAGTGGGGATTACACCCGCAGGATCTCCAGGCAGTTGTTGTAGCAGATGGCGATCCAGTCGGGCTGCGTGGAGGCCCACTGCACGTTGTTGATCTCCCCCTCAGCGGTGTAGGCCAGGATGGGGTCCTCGATGGCTCTGGGCATCTGCTGAATGTCCCAGATTAGGGCTTGGTGGTCGTCCGCTTGAGGGGGGGGGGGGACAGACAGGCATCAGAACACATAGTACCTCAGAGCAGTACCCACAAGTGCATCCAGAGGTGTAGTGGCCTTTGCCACACAAGTGAAGTGAGGCCGTTTGCTTCACTCACTGGTGTTTGTCTATATCAAACATTACAATATATCAGCTTGATAACAGTGCAAAATCGTTTCCCTGTGTCTCAAAGCACTCAACCTCACAACTGTCCCAATAACAAATGCTACTGTGACAGTTACAGTAATAGCAGGGTGAGGCTGATAGCAGGTCAGCCAGCTGAGCCTTACCTGCAGTGCAGATGTGGCAGGATGAGTGGGGCGCCCAGGCGATGCCGTTGACACAGGCCCGGTGGTTGTTGAGCCTGGCAACTGGGGTGCACGGCACTCGGACGTCCAAGATCACCACCTGACCCACAAACACAACAGATGTACATTCACTGACAGTGCATGAGTCCCAGATGTACATTAAATACAGGAAACATTAGATACAGGGAGAAACATAAAAACAATAAATGAGGAACACAGTAAAACAGTGCCTGACCTCCATGCCATCCATTGCCATAGTGGCCAGGTAATTAGGATCCTGCTTGTTCCAGCAGAGGCGCAGCAGGGGGTGGTGCTGGGGGTCCTCGTAGATGATGGTGCTGTGCTCCAGGTGCCTCAGGTCAAACATGCGCACAGAACCGTCCGCTCCCACAGAGGCGAACATGTCCCGGCCACCCCCCGCCCGGCTGAATGCAATGTCATAGACCTGCACGGAAACAGAGCCACAGTTACATCTGACATATGAACACCTGCAGACAGCCGTTCATCACATACAAGTGCAGAGGCGCATCCATGCTGGACTCTATGATTTTTTAAGAAAAACGTAAAATAACAGCTTGGTCTGTGCTTTTCAGCAGTTCACCTGCCCTGCCCCATCTCCCCCTAATGTTGTTCAATAGACTCCCCCTCACCTCCTTGTCGTGGGCGATGAGCTGGGTCTTCACGTGGCCCGACACTAGATTGACCCGGCCCAACACCTGACCCGTCTCCAGCCCCCATATGGTACAGGTGGTGTCAATGCTGGAGGTGCCTGCCGAGAAGATGGCAGTTCAGCACCACACACCAAAACCCCCTCTTCAGGTCAACCTGCACAACCTTTCCTACACTGAAGAAACAGGTCTGGCCAAGAAAAACAGGTGTGCCTCTCACCCAGTAGGTTGGGGTCCACCTCGTTCCAGTCGAAGGAGGTGAGTGGCGCACAGAAGTCAGAGTTCTTGTTGTTGTTGAGAAGGCACTCAAGCCGCGTCTCAGTGTCGCTGACCTGGGAGAGAGACAGACATGCTGTAACAGCCTGCAGCTGAGAGGAGTGTGGGAAATCTCAGCACTCAGCGGGAGTCAAGACACACAGTGCAGCACACTGGTGTACAGGTGAATGGCTGAAGCAAGTGCCTACCCTCCAGATGCGCAGGTAGTCTCCACTGGTTGCGAGCAGGTCAGGGTACACTCCCTTGGTATCAGGGACCCACATAATCTTGGTGGTGGGGTAAGGGTGGTCAAAGGTATTCCGGCAAATAAATTCCGAACTCTCCTCTTCCAGACCCACAAGCTGCACCTGAAACCAAAGACAGCTAACAGTCGATCTAACAGTTTGACAGCAAGATAATTCAGCGTCTCCCTTGAATGTATTTTCTTGTAGGAGTCGAAACTAGCTGGCTACCAGTGAGGTCACCGTTGGAGTTGAAGTTTTGTTTGGACTGCATCACTGACCCGTAGTGGCTAGCCTGCCTAGTTGTTTTAGTCGTGACTACTTACCCTACCTATCTGTACTTACTCTAGCTGTATTGGTGTCGTTCTGTCCCATGGCAAGCTGGTTTGCTATTTTAGCTAAAAGATAGCTAGCCATCTTCCAAGTCAGATGAACACACATAGTTAGCTATCCAACCAACTTAGCACCTGGACTAGATGGCTAGCTATCTGAAAAGGCCGTACGTATAGCTATAGCTAACATTAGAAAAGTAGCCAGTCTAGGAGGCCATGTTAACATGAACGATCTACTCACCTTGTTGTTGTACTCCTCGACAAAACTGCCAAGAGCAAGACGAAAACGCTTGTCTGGGCGGACACTCCAGTTCATTGCATATACCGTCCATGGCGCCTCGTATTTGTAGATCTCTTTCCTTTTGCCGTGGAGCGACATGACTAACAACAAATCTCTAAAATCGAAATCCTCAGGAAAAGTGTATTCTCAAATTTTAGTTGGATGGAACTCCGTAGCGTTGTTGGCTTGCTATTTCAAGAATCAGACTCCTGCGTATCTACAAAGAATAAAAACAAATCGTTTCAAACAAAGCCGCTGTATCCAAGCGTCTATGAGCAGCTAGCTAACGTTGGCTAGCGTAGCCGAATCCCCTATCCCCGATCTGAATGGATACACTGTCTGCCCTGCCGCGTGTAGACAAAGAAACACAGACCGCCTGGCCAGCTAGCCAGAAATAGCTTGCTATGTGGTCCCGACCCTCGCAGTCGGGTGCAACTCAGGCAGTGGCCCGGTCTGAACCGAGACCTCGGCTCTCCAGCTCAGCAATAGGTGCCTCTATTCGTCCCCCATCACCATACACGGTTTCGTGTCTCTTCTTCCGTGGCAGAATCTGGGGCGGTGTGTGAGCTTTTTTTAAAATGATCCACTCAACGTAATAACTGAGAAGCAAATATCCGATTGTGAAACCCTTGATCCTTTGTAAGTGTGGCAAACGAGTAACGTTAACGAAAAGCACGCATTTTGCCCAGTTACTAGAAATGACGAAAACAATCCACGACCAACCAAGGGGCGCCCACCAGCAGACAAGCACGGCCAACACGCAGTAAGTCGACATCAGTGAGATAGGGAGGCAGACGGCACGACCGAAGCGATTTGTCATTGGTGAGACAGAGTGCCATTCAAATTACGGTGAGTTCGGTTGTTTGTGATGGGCAAAACTGGCCTCGCCAATGGGCGCGCTGTCACAAAACTTCTGAGAGCATGATCGTGATTGAAGTTGCATTCCTTCCGTCTTCGTTTCAATTTAGGCCAGTGATTGGCATGTTTTACACAAAGTTTAGAGGTGTGTTTATCTGAAGGATTGTAACTAATCAAAAACTTACTTTAATTCAGGGATGACCACAAAACTGTGAAAATGTGCTAATTAAAGCAAGGCACCCAAAAGTCAAAAGTGGGTATAGGTGTCATACTGAATAGAGCATTTCGTCTTGTAACTGAGATTTGAGGCTTTCCAGTGAAAACGAGTAACTGTCAATGTATGCTCTCCAGCATCTCTGTTTGTATACCTGCCTCACCAGATTTTTTTTTGTTTCAGTCTTTCATATAACTGGCAACTTTCGACGGAATAGCAGCCAACAACCTTCAGGACAGTAGCCACGTGAATCACTTTGAATACCTATACGTATACTGTTCACATTTAAATCCAATTTGTTTTGTTATTGCACACAAGTAAGAGTTTTGAGTAAAAACACACCATGTCCAAATCGCTGAATCCAAATCCATATCCACGTTTAAATCCACTCCTCCAGAGGCACAATTGTTCCTCGTGCTGGAACTGAAAGTGTGGTTAGTTCTTGGAGAATATCAAATGGCGTTTCTTCAAATAATCATCACACATGTACGACAGCATGTGTTTAGCATATCCTATTTTATGACAAAACGTGGTGGGGATTAACCTTATTAATATAATATAATACGATACTTGTATAGTAAAATGTATTATGTAAATATATTTTAAAATTTGAATAATGCCTCACAGCATTAATATTTGGCAGAAACTATTTACAGAACGTTTAGATTTCAGTTAATGTTCGTGTGATCAGAAATCCCCTCACAGCGAGAGCCCTCTCGATAAATCTCATTGATAACTTTAGCTTACTACATATACATAGCCCAACCTACAACACAGATAAACTACGTCTCTGGCCGACTACGTAACACGCTCCATACGTGCGTACGACGTGTAGTAATTTTGCGGTGGAGTCATCAGCACTCTTGTAAACCAGCAACGGGTTGTGACTTACTGGGTGCGGTGTCCTTAGCAGCGTGAGTGGTGCCTTAGACCGCTGAACCTCGCCAAACACTCAGGAAGACCACAAGAAAGTGGACAAGAGGTAAGCAATGGTCTAGTATGAATTTGGCCACGTTTTACATTGGAGAAGTGTCAAGTCGTGGAACATGCTAACTTTGGTAGTATTTGGGATGGGCAATCAAGATAACGTTAGCTATCTAGGTAGACTCAAAAAACGCAACCACGTCCTTGCCTCTCAGTGTTTGACAGGGAGATGGTTGGACATCTACACCTGTCGTTGTCTTTTTTGGGATTGCTGCTTACAAAGGTCGCCCACCTACCGATTTTGTCTCATGTCTCATGTTCGCTTGCTTACATTAGCTTATCCTTATGTTGTTTAGTGAGTTAGTTTGACAGCTGACTAGTCACTATGGATCTTGCTAGCTATTTCAGTGACGTGTAGGGATTTGTCTTTTATATTGTTAGCTCACTACCCCTTTTTCTTCCTGCTCGCAAACTATTATCCTCTTTCAGATATCTAAACAGCTAGCTACCGGGCTAGCAAAATCTAGCTCATCAGTTAGGTACCTCGCTTGCTAAAAGCAGCTGCGGCGCTTGGAATGCCTTCATGAGCAGTTGTTCACTTAGTGGCTATAACTGCATAACAGCCAGCTTGTACGCAAGAGGCAGAAAAATAAACATTTAGAGAGTATTGTTTTTAATATCAACTGGCTACATGAGGACATCATTCTACGACACATTGTCCTTGCTTCTGGAGTCTTATGCCTCCATGCCGCATTTTTTGTTGGTTAGCTAATATGAAAGAAGAATCTCTTGGCTAACTGTTATTTAGCTGGCTATGTATAATTTCATTGTATGTGCCTAGCACACCCGTTCAAACATACAGTACACTGATGTAAAATTGATCACGAACAACATTTATAAGGAAGTTTCGTTTTCCTCCTGGTGTATCATAAATGTAACTGTAAGAATGCTTGGTTGTTGCAAGACGATCTCCTTCTTGGAGCACGTCTTTGCTTTTAAAGTTTGTATTGTATTGGTAGTAATATAGGGCGACGAACTGGGTCGAGGCTAAGGATTTGGAGGCAAAGCCAATAAACTACCTGCTATTGACTAACGTTACTGGCCCCGAGGGCTGCTGAGGATTTGCATGGGTCAGAATGCTTAACCCTCATCCTTAATCCTAAGGATCGTCAGACGTCTGGTGCCTTAACAGGCCCATTACAGTCAGACAGAGTTCAGCACTATACACATACGGTGCCATTTCCTTTGAAGAACAGTGGGCATGTTTAAAGCTGTCTAGTGTGTGGTTGTACTGGTGAGGTATAGATGTCTTTGTCTGTAGCAGGTATTGACTTGACCTTTTGCTGATGCACATTCAGAATTGGAATTGGATATATAATATATCCCTATATATATATATATATATATATATATATGTATGTTAGGGATGCAACGGTACACGGTATATCGTCGAACCGTTCAGTACGCCCCCTACGGTTCAATACGCACACGTGAACCGCGGTAATACCATATGCCTGTCATTTTCCTACAATTTCCAAAACTTGCCTATTGCGCTGCAGACTGCACGCACGTTGTACATTCAGATCCACAGAACATCTCTGGAGGCAGTCAGAATTTCCCTGGAGCCTATCAGCCCTCTGTATGCAAATACTAGCTGGAGAAGAGAGTGGAAACTAAAAACAAATATTCTCGCGTGGTCACACCGGTGTGATTTGCTGTTTAGCGTGTATACTAAAACCGGTGCGATTTAGGGATGAACCGGTTTCACGGTAAACAACGGTAAAATTCCCGACGGTTAGTATTACCGTTTCATATTTTAATGATCCACTGTCAGGTGTACATAGAATATAAAAACATTTTAATTTCATCATGTATATAATGAAGGCTTTGACTACTATAGGGTTTGCTTGGCCCCACAAAATGACACAATATATGAAGGAATCAGTATGCATGGAACAGTTTCAGAATGTAAACCGTTTTTATTGTGCAAACTGCAATGTAGTAAAAACAGAACTTAAAAAATAGATATGCCAACAACTTTAACATTGCTTCCTTTTTAAAACAAAATAGGATGGCAATTTGAATAATTAAGTGGCAAGTAATCCCAAAGCTTTCTCTTAAATGTTTCACATTATAGCTTTCTTGTCTTACAAAATTCAGATTACAGAACAACGCTAAATTTAGTTAAATTGATTTAAATGACTGAGAATAAACTTTTAGGTTAGGTTGAGTGCAATGAACAATAACATTTAGAACACAGACCTCACAAAAGCTGTGATGTGTCATGAGCATTTAACGTAATTTAAATCGATAAATCCTTGTTAATTAAACAATCATGTTTTAGCTTTTGCAAGGACACAAACACAAATTTCATGAATGCATGTTGCACAGCAGTTTTCACTGACACACGTTCTTATGTATCCTTTACACTGACAAAGTCACGTCACGATTAGTTCAAACAGAGCTTTGTTGCGTAAGCTTACCAACAACACGCTCATCTAACCTAAGTAAAATATTGCATTGTCACCACTGTTTTTTTAAATTAACGCTAAATAAAACTAGACAAGTTTTCAATGTTAGCTGTGTGCCGTTATCAAGGCAAGCAAGCTAGCTCACTAGCTAGCTAGCTGGCTACTTAGCGGGTTAAAGGGAACTTCAACTTCAGGACTGCTGATGAACCGGTATACCGCCCAGCACTAATATTATATATATATATAATATAATTTTATAAATGTGAGGTATTTGTCAAGTTTTATTTGGGTAATGGGTGTAACGTTCACTTTTGGTTAAGCCTGATGTGACTGGTACAAGCTACTTAAAAGAGAGTGTAGAGAAAGCCAGATATTGTTTTAATGATTTGTTCAATTGTTTCAACCCAGTTCCTCTGACCTCCTTTTATCCAGACTCCTGGGTTCCACCCTCTTCCTCTTGCAGTGCTGCTCACCGTCTCTGTGCTTTGTGTTCCCTCTCTCTCCCAGATTAGGCCATGAGAACTGCTGTCCTGCTCCCTGCCCTGCTGCTTCTCCTGGCCGTGTCCGTCTCCGGGGGGCGCTACGACGACTTTGACGATGGCGAGGATCTGGCAGAGTTTGACGACAATGACTTTGCGGAGTTTGAGGACATGAGCGAAGACGCGGCGGGCGAGGAGGACACAGGACCTCCTTCGCAGGCGGATCCTGAGGCCGCTGTCCAGAATGACGAGGAAGAGGCCACCGTGGAGGTGGAGGAGGCGCCGGAAGACTTTGAGGATGTGGAAACACCGGTGAGTGTCTGGGGTTCGAGCTGGCAAGGCTGAGGTGAAGCCTTTGAGGTGCAGTCTGACAGTTGGACTCATTTTGGAGGCCGAAATAAATTAGCCCTTGACATGATGTACTGCATCCTTCATTAGCTGAAGTGATATACTGTAATGGACAAAAGCATGCACCAGCACAATGGCTTAAGTGCTACTTTGTTTTATTTCTTTTGGCTAGCATTCGTATTGCTATATAACATGCTGCTCCATGTCACAGTTTGTGGTTGGATAGAGTGTGATGTACCTGTTGAATCTGCCCCCCTGCGTTTCGCAGGATGAAGACATGTACAGTAAGTATGATGCGGAGGAGTTTGAAGGCTTTGAGAAGACCAACCCCTCCTTCAAGGATCCCATCAACATCCTGACGGTAAGAGGCTCCAATGTCCTGAAGCCACAAATCTTGTGTGGATGTTGAATTAATAGAAGAGAATCCCCTTTAATCAAATGAGGTGACATAAGTATTGATAGAAGTATTTGAACCACTCAAGTGCCATGCTCATGAATTGAATCTTCTTTTTCCTTTTGAGATATTCCTAGCTGGTTCAAAGTCTGGCTGGTGCTCCTCCGGGAGCAGTTTCCCTGCTGCATGCTCGCTCACGATAATTATCTTTGCAATGCAAAGTTGTCAGCACGTCTTACAATGAGTATGAAGATTTGCGGCTGTGGCATGTGGATGCATTTCTCTTCATGACCGTTTGTTTTCCTCTGATATCCCTCTGTTCAGTTCAGAAATGTTGATTTGGCTGTTTATCTTCCAGCTGGATCTTTAAAACAATCTGTTTCATGCTCTAAGCTTTTGGATACAAAGCCTCGTCAGGGGCGAAGAGTACACATACTTGATGAAATGACTGTATGAGTATGACGTGTCATGTGAGGTTGTGTCTTGAAGCTGCTACGTGCTGTAACCGCCCTCTCCCACCACAGGTGCCCTCCCACCTGCAGAACAGCTGGGAGAGTTACTACATGGAGATCCTAATGGTGACAGGGCTGCTGGCCTACATCATGAACTACATGATCGGCAAGAACAAGAACAATCGCCTGGCTCAGGCCTGGTTCAACTCGCACCGGGAGCTCCTGGAGAGCAACTTTGCCCTTGTTGGTGAGAATATTGAAACTACTACTGTTGGTTCTTTCTGAAACACAATGTTGAGTAAAAAATTCCCTCAGTGTTTCTACCTTTACTAGTAGGAATCCAAATGGAAATACTCAAGATATGGCATGAGAAAGATGGGCAGTTTTTTTTTCCACATGTGTTCTTTTTGAGGTGACAGTGTGTGTCCCTGCTGTGTCAGTGACTGAGTATCTCCACAGGGGACGATGGCACCAGTAAAGAAGCGGTGAGCACCGGGAAGCTGAACCAGGAGAACGAGCACGTCTACAACCTGTGGTGCTCCGGCCGCGTGTGCTGCGAGGGCATGCTCATTCAGCTCAAGGTACTGCCGGCTCTCACACATGACCGCTCTCCTCTCCTCATCAGCTCCGTCTGCTTCCTGTTCCCCCTTTCTCTCTCTCCTCTCCCTCTGTCCTACCCCCCCTGCACTGGAAAACACACACATAATACTAAAACCTGTTATTCACCCGAGGCAATGTGTTTCCTGCAGTGTTAACCCTGTCCAGAAAGACAGGAACACAAACTGGTGAGGGTATTGTGTAAAAAAAAAAAAAAAAAAAAACAAGTTGGCCTTTGTTACTGATTTGCTGTTTTACAGTTTCTGAAGAGGCAGGACCTGCTCAATGTACTGGCGAGGATGATGAGGCCTATCTGTGATCAAGTGGTAAGGGCCTGTCCACATATGCATCCCTCTGAGACCTCTTTTGATTCATGTTTTGATTGGAGGTTCGCATATGTGCATAATCGCTAGCCACCTCCTCTCTCATCTAGCATGCCTGCCCTGGGTTTCACTTAGAATACTGTGGGGAAATGTGCAGTAGGCAGAGAAGTAGCTTGATGTTGATTTCAACAGAAATTGGACAAATTACTATGGCATTCCATCTACAATAAGTAACAGAGATGAATAAGATGAGAAGTGCACATGTTGCTGGATGTGAATTATCTGCTTGGGTTCTTTGGAAGTATTTTAATTAGAATTCTTTTATTATTTATGACCAGTTGCTATTTATTAATTGTGTGCTGTTCATATACTGTGTACACAATGTCACATGCTTTTATGCTGAGGTACGGTATGATTATGCTATAGTGAGAGCCAAAGACAAATTTCTGTTTTATGTACCATTAATAGACAATGAAGGCTTTTTGATTTGAAACTCTTGACAACGTACCAACATAACCCAAATTTGGTGCACTTATTCGTCATGGTCTGCTGATTTTCAGAAAATAGCTTTTCTTGTTCCAGGACAAAGGCCATGATTATCAAATGCATTTTGCACGTAATTTGACAATTTCACAGCATTCATGCAGCCAGTGCACATTCGGCACAGTTATCATTGATGTCATTGGCGCTTTTGAGTGTTTTGAGGCAGGATGAGATGGAGCAGTTCACAGCTTCATGGTGGTGGCCTTTGCACTCATTTATCTCCTTCCTATCTCCTCTCTGCCATAGCAAGTGAAGGTGACCCTCAACGAGGAGGACATGGACACGTTTGTGTTTGCAGTCGGAACCAGGAAGGCCGTGGCAAGGCTGCAGAAGGACATGCAGGACTTGGTGAGATAGACCAGTTTGTTTGTTTAACTGGGTGGACTTTCCTAAGGCCTATTTGGCCACTCACAATGATGGCCCCTGTGTTGTTGTTGAGACTGATACACTATTTTAACCTGTGTTTTCTGTTTTTCTCACAGATACATAAGGTAGTTCAAAGAGCATCATGATAAATCGAGATTCATTTTTTTTTTCCAAGTTTAGTTCACTTATAATTCCACACGTTATAATGCACAGATTCCTGCAGAGCGAATGGCTAATACTTAATGCAGAATTGAACCTAATATTGTGTGCTAAATTGTAACTTGCACAACATTAAGATGTGACTTGAATTTGGGTGCATGGGGACATGAGAGAGAAGGGGTAAATGAATCGACTTGCTCTGCAATATGAACACTCATACCTTTATGTGTTTGTGTGTTTCTGTGCCTCTGTAGAGTGAGTTTTGCAGTGATAAGCCTAAGTCTGGGGCCAAGTATGGGCTGCCTGAGTCCCTGGCCATCCTGTCAGAGATGGGAGAAGTGACAGATGGTATGATGGACAGCAAGGTGTGTATGGGGGTTGTCAGAAAGTGCTGAGCTATGTGCAGTTAATTCAATTTAATACAATTGTAAAAAAGACTTAAAACATTTGAGTCACAAGAGGACTCTGAGAGAACTTTCTTTGTGTTAAGATAAGCTTAGTTTGTGGTTGTGGATATTTTATGGGAAGTCTTATTAAACTGATCCTGGGAAGCAGATTTCTAACACATGTGACACACATGAGGACATGCTGTTGTGGAGGTTCTGACAGCTCAGGCTTTGTCAAGTTTGTATTTATTATTGGCCAAAGTCTTCCTGTGCTGCTCCCATGTTAGTGTGTGTTCAGGTAAGAGCACTCCAGAGTTTTTCCCTTGTGGGGGTATCTATTTTGAAGCTTTTAAGGGAGACCCTTCAGGCAATCTATACACTTTACTCTCATTTCTACAGCAGTGCATTTTCAATACTTAATACCTCAGGTCTTCATTTTCTAGTTGGCTATTACTGTTTCCTTATGGTTATGAATACAAGGTTAAGAGAATGCCTCTGGACTTCAGACATTCTGATCACGGTCCTGACAATCTCTTTCACTCCCTCCCTTTCAGATGGTTCATTACCTCACCAATCATGCGGACAAGATCGAGTCCATCCATTTCTCGGACCAATTCTCTGGTCCAAAACTTATGCAAGAGTACGTGAGTCTCACCTTTATGCACTTAGTATTCCCTTCCCAATTGGTGTGTTTTAATTTTACGGTCATTTCTAAGTGCCCCTTTGTCTGTATTACAGGGAAGGGCAGCCGTTAAAATTGCCTGAGACCAAGAAGACACTTTTGTTTACATTTAATGGTAAGAGGCCACTCCTTATTCTGGTTATATCATCCAAGAGAGCCACTGCTGAATGTCCATACTACAACAAAGACCAAATACCCAAATGGCTGCTGGTGTTAAAGCAAAGACAGGATCACCTCACAGTTTAATGTGGGTCCAAAGCTGTCTCTGTGGTAATGCTAATGTCATTTGACATTGTGAAAGCTCACACTCCTTACTTATGTGTGTTTTCAGTGCCTGGGATGGGCAACACATCTCCCAAAGACATGGACACCCTGCTGCCCCTCATGAACATGGTAATCTATTGCATCGACAAGATGAAGAAGTTTCGGCTCAATAGGGAGGTGAGCAGATCCATAAGGTGCTGATTTCTGACTATATTTACCAAATGTAGTTTATTGAAGAGATTGATGTACAAATACACTGTGTACCATAGTGCAAATACCCAGGAATTTGTTCTTATGCTTCCCAGCATGTACTCTGATTGTCTTCCTACAATGGAAGGCTCGTTCTCTTGTCACCTCAACAATGACAAACTCAACTGTGTACTATGTGTTTATGTATGGAACTCTTTAACACTGGTCCAGTAGGGGTGTGAATTCCTGATCCATTGGACTCAAGTGTTTGTAAATCAGATTAGTGGGAAAAACATGATGCCAGCCAGTCATGTAATCAGTATTTCTAATGCTACCTGACTGTGCTGTGTTTCAAGGGGAAGCAGAAAGCTGACCGGAACCGGGCGCGTGTGGAGGAGAACTTCCTGAAGCAGACGCATGCCCAGCGGCAGGAGGCTGCGCAGACCCGCCGTGAGGAAAAGAAACGCGCCGAGAAGGAGAGGATCATGAACGAGGAGGACCCAGAGAGACAGCGCCGCTTGGAGGTGAGGCTCTGCATAGCCAAACACCAGCAGGGCCTTCAGCATAGCCGCACTCAAAGTTTGTTCAGAGACACATCTGGAAGTTTATGTGTACACTTGTCACACATTCTCTCTCTCTCTCTCTCTCTCTCTCTCTCTCTCTCTCTCTCTCTCTCAGGAGGCTGCCCAGCGTCGAGAGCAAAAGAAGATCGAGAAGAAGCAGATGAAGATGAAGCAGATCAAAGTCAAAGCCATGTGAAGACGGTCAGATTGACTAATAAGTCAGACAGGCGACCAAGCGCTCAGCTCAGACAAGCCTCTGCAACTCTACCTTCTCATATACACCTGCCTCTCGCCACACTTACTCCCTCCCTCACGTTTGACCCCACACGCCTCTTTGCCCCTCCCACCCCCTCACCCTGGGCGGAGAAGAGCCGCAGATTGACTGCAACAATAGCAGTCGCTCCATAACAACAAAGCGTCTTGTTCAACCAGCCAAATCCCGGAGGAAGAGGACCAGTATAGAAGACAATGGAGAGGGCGATAGTAGAGGGCAGAGCATCTTCCATATCAGAAATCTCTGACGACGAGTTTTGCATAGGGGCACATAGTGGCGTGTTTGTTTTTAAAACTTTTTTTGCATTATTTCTCCTTTTAGTTTCTAATGGCTGAGCATTAGAGGGCACGGGGATAGCAGCTTATTTAAACCAATCAGGGAATGCTTGCTTATTTTGTAATCAAGGGGGGCTTCAAAGTTGCACTAATGTTTGTCTGTAATGAAATGCTCAGTTTTATAAGATTAGTGTTGTTGGAATATTTGTAAATGGTTTTCTTTTAAATGATCCTGCAAAAGGCAGGAATGTAAAACGCTAAACCCGGGCTGTGTAACACTTTGTTTTTTTAAGTTTTTGGAGATTTGATGTTGATAGATGTGACATCCATCATGCCAATATCTTTCCTTTAAGATGTCATGCAAAAAGCCTTTTGAGTGTCCTGGTTTTTAATGAATAGTTCCTTTCAAATATTTGAAATTATAATACGGGTATGCATACCTTCCGATGAAAAATAATGGCAAATGGCCAAATGGCAGCTCTGAATGACTTGGATGTCTGTTCTCGCTTAAGAAGCATGGAACCAATGTAATGAAGCTCAATAAAATATTAAATCACTGAATGAAATTTGTGCTTGATACTATTTTTCAAGCTTGATTCCAAAACATATTTATAAATTCTGGATCTATGCATAAATACATCTGCAAATGTATTTTTATCAACCCTTTGTTTTTTGTTGCTCTTAGTAAAGTTGCTCATTGCAAATGGACTGTGATAAGCAGAAGTCCCCCTGGAATCTAATTGCATGTCCCAGAAAGAATAAGTCATTGATAGAACATCACAAGTAAAACTGTATTCAACCCGTCCAGTTGTAACATTCTGAAAAATCTAAATAGTTAGATTAAAATATGGATTATTTAAATTATCATATACATTTTTTGTTGTTGTTAATTCTTAACAGCCTGTTCCAAATTCTTCCTGGTCCAATGATTTGCCCAGGGGCAGAAGGGTCAGCAATTTTTCACTTTCCTCAAGTCTGATGAGTTTAATTAATCATGGGGGGCAGAGGCCAGCTCACCTGGTTTCATCGCTGCAAATTTCTAGTTGCAAGTTTAGGCATACAGTAGGCATTTTAAACTTGCCTCAGAGCAGTGGAGTTGTGGTCCCTGCTGTGACTAGTGGCCCCATTCTAGCTCTATGTAGTTGCTGTCCACCACACCTCAAATCAGAGACCTGTCGTGTGCTTGCAGCTCACGTCTAGAGAGAAATTCTGCTCCCAACAACTGTGTGTTGTGATCCATCTGAATATCAGCAGGGTGTCCAAGCCAGCTTGTGTATCACCCTTAGAGAAATACCACACATTTTATATTTTAGTGATCATGGTTTGCACAGTAGTGTACAGAACAGGTGCTGGTCAAAACTCATGTGAATACACCCAAGTGTTCATTGACTTGCAACTAAGTATTACTCTTGAGTAGATTGTTCGAGTTGAAATAAATGTTGTATAATAGGCTGTATACAGAACTGCTGTGGGAGCACAGGCGATGAGTGGAATTTATTAAGGTGATCACATTATCCTTCTTTGAAAAGAAACGGTTGAATAGTACCTATTTTCATTTTTTATTTTAATGCCAGAAACATGGAAAATGTAGCAATGGAAGACAATGACAACCGAATGAATTCATATTACATGCTGCTGCTATATGCTAAAGGTGCTACAACATAAGACAGCAGAATAGAGGGCACAAGCTGAGGGCAAATGGAACTGCCTCAGGTTTCAGTGTGATCTAGCTTGCTGTGATCTATGACGACAGGATCTTAAAGGATCTGTTCTAATTTCTCTTTACCCTATCCTTTTTTTCTTTGTTCCTTCTCTAACCTTCTCTTCATCATTTCTTTCTCTTTTGCCTCTTCAGCCTTCTTTTTCATCTCTGCCTTCTCGGATTTAATTCTTTTTTTCTCTCTTTTTTTAAATTCCTCCTCTCGTTTTTTCTCCTGGTCCCTTTCTTTCTTTCTCCTCTCCTTCTCTAACAATTTCTTCTCCTTTTCTTTCCTTTGTTTTTCCTCCTCTCTCATTTTCATCTCCTCCCTCTCCCTCCTTCTCCTCTCTTTCTCCTGAATTGCCCTCTCCTTTTCTCTCATTTTCTTTTCTGCCTCTCTCTTCTCCTGCCCTTCTTTTTCTTTCATTTTCCTCTCATTTTCTTGAATGGCCTTCTCTGTTTCTCTCCTTTTCCATTCCTCTAGGCGTTTTTGCTCTTCCTCTTTTATTTTCTTCTTCCTCTCTTCTTCCTGAATTCTCTTCTCCTCCCTCTCCCTCTTTTTCTGTTCCTCATATTGTTTTTTCTCCTCTTCCTTTTCTTTCTCCATCCTCTCATTCTCCTGGATTTTCCTAATCCTTTCTTGCATTCTCTCCTCCTCCTCTCGCTTTTTCCTCTCCTCCTTTTCTGTCTCCATCCACAGCTTCTCCTGAATTTTCCTCTCTTTTTCTCTCCTTTTCAGTTCCTCCAGGAGCATCTTCTCCTCCTCCTTTTCTTTTTTTCTCATCTCCCTTTCCTGAATTCTCAAATCTCTTTTTATCTTTTGCTCTTCCTTCACTCGCCTTTTCTCCACTTCCTTTTGTCTCTCTCTGTTCCGCTTCTCCTGGAGAATAATGTCGTCCATTTTCTTCTTTAGCCGTTCCTCCACTAGCTTTCTTTCAATTTCCTTCTCTTTCCTCTTCTCCTCCTGGATTTTCTTCTCCTCTCTTTCTCTCTTTTGCTGTTCGGCCAGTCGCCTTTGGCGTTCCCTCTCTCTGTTTTTCTGCTCCTCCTTTTCTTTTTCTCTTCTCCTCTTCTCCTGAATTTTCTTCCTTAGTATTTCTAGCTTTCTCTGTTCCTCCATTTGTTTTCTTTCCTGTTTTTCTTTCCTCATCTTCTCCTGAATTTTAATCAGCCTATCTATCATTCTCTTCTCCTCCAGTAGTCGTTGCTCTTCCTCTCTTTGTCTTCTTTCCTGCTCCTGAATTTTCTTCAGCTCTCTTTCTTTCTTCTTCAGTTTTTCCAATTGCCTCCTCTCCTCCTCCTTTTCTCTTCTCTCTTTCACCAGGATTCTGTTCAGCCTGTCTAGCATTTTCTGCTTCTCCAGTCGTCTTTGCTCTTCCTCCCTTTCTTTTTGTTCCTTCTCCTGAATTTTCTTCATCTCTCGTTCTCTCTTTCTCTGTTCCTCCATTTGTTTTTTCTCCTCCTCCTTTTCTCTCCTCTCCTGCTCCTGAATTCTGTTGTACCTCTCTATCATCTTCTGCTCCTCCAAGTGCCTTTTCTCTTCCTCTTCTTTTCTTTTCTTCTCCTGAATTTTCTTCATCTCTCGTTCTCTCTTTTTCTGTTCCTCCATTCGTTTTTTCTCCTCCTCCTTTTCTCTCCTCTCCTGCTCCTGAATTCTGTTGTACCTCTCTATCATCCTCTGCTCCTCCAAGTGTCTTTTCTCCTCCTCTTCCTGTCTCTCTTTCTCTAGAAGTTTCCTCTTCTCCTTTTCCCTCCTCTTCTGTTCCTCAGCTCGCATTTTCTCATCCTCCTTTTGGTTCTTCCCCCTCTCCCGTTTTCTGGTCTCCCTTCCTATCATTGTCTGCTGCTCCCATTGACTCTGCAGTCCCTGCTTTCCTTCTCTCTCGTATTCCTGCCTTTTCATCTCACTTTCTATCTTTTTCTGCTTCTCCAATTGTGTAATATCCACCTTTGCTTTCCTCTCATCCTGTATTTCATGTTCTGTTTTTTGACGCAATGTCAAGTCTTCACAAGAAGGGGCAGGATGTACCTTCCCAGAATGAGTTTGGGTCTGAAATAAGCATTATGGGAGATTCAAATGATGACGTTCATTTGACATTCATAACTGCAATCACATACTCAGCCATTGAAGATGTCTATATTTTTCATAGTGCACAGTAGTAGTTGTTCCAGTGAGAATACAGGTGTTCATGAACAATGTCTGTCCAAAAACCCCAATTTGTGCTTTTGTGCTTTCTTACCACGTCTCCACAAGTCATCAGCTCCTTTGCTCTACCAAGTCCCTTTTCCTGTAGGATGGCCTTAATGCATTGGTGAAGCTGTGCTTGCCCTGTATGTCCTTCATTCTCTGCCTAAAAAGCCAAACAAAAAAGGGCACATACAAAGGGAACAAAACAAGAAGTTGGAAAAACAGTATAATTTTGTACGTGATATCTTTGTTTCTTACAGCAGGGCATTATCTAAAATGAAAGGCCATCACAGGCCAGCACACCAGAGAATACCTGGTTCCACTAAAAACCAGACTCACTAATTAAACTTCACTTGAACTGTGTATCTTGAGTGTGCCTACGATATTTAAAAAGGTGCCAGGGGAACCCTTGGAGTTCACTTTGCAGATAAATTTTAGTCAGATATGCTGAATGCCAACCTTCAGTGGAAATGTATGAAAATTTTTTTCACTACTTTTTCTCATAGTGAGTATGTTCACATGCAAACGGTAATGTGATTTTTGTCAACACAGAAATTAATACAATAGTTTAACCTGTTTGCATGTCTGCAGAAAGAAGCATTTTAAATGTTCCCATTACATGTAAATAATAGACAATTTGAATAAACAGTGGAAAGAGGAGGGGCCAGACTCTTTTGCCCCAGAGTAACCTTTCAAACTGGCTTCCTGCTGTTCTGTGTCCTGTCACTTTCATTCAGATGAAGTAGCTACAGTCGTAAGAACCATGCATGTTTAAGTACACATTCATCTTTGCTACGGGCCTATTATTTCTATAACAGCAGTGTTCTCCTAGCCAACATTTTGGGAAGTACTTGATTCAGAGGGCTTTATCAGCTTGCTAGCATCAGCATCATCAGTAATGCCGTTAACAAAGAAAAGTCATTTCTCTTCTTCTCTCAGACAAAGGCAGTTTTAATACAAACTGAGAAGTGTGATATTTACCCCAATTAAGAGCATAATGACATTAAAATAATCCAAGTAAGGTGTTTACATGACTTCGGCTTAACTTGGAGTATTGTCTTAAAAGCAATAAAATCACATTATTAACATGCATGTAAATGTGGCTGTTGTCTTGTTTGCATACACTCCAAGCAGAAGCCATATCCCTCACATTTGTGACAGCAGATTTCTTGCAAATTTTGTTTCACTGCCCACTGACATCTATGAATTAAATGCTACATGTACACATTTTTCAAAAGTGTACAATGTTAACCCTGTGGTGTATTTACCAGGATATCCCCCAAGCAACCCAAACAGCAAATCAGATTATAATGTATGACCAGAGTCTGGAGTCTGCTGTTAACAACCCTGTAATAGTCTGATTACCAATTCTGGATACTTGTAAAATACTCATGCATACGGGGACAATTTTTTATCTGTAAAACTCTAAATGAGCCCCAACCACTGTAAGCTGCCAACTGCCAAGGGTCAAATAACTCCAGCTCCAGGGCACATAAGAAGATGAGGAAGTGAAGTCCACTAACCTACATGTATTTTACGAAATAGTTTCTGCACACAGTTGAGATAAGATATGAAAGCCATTCACAAGTCCTTATTGAAAAGAATCCTTTTATGTTCTTTCTTTAATGAGGAAAACAGTGTCACAAATTTATTATTCTGTTCTCAGGGAACTGAATTATTATCAGCAAGTGTGGAGATCCCGGACTGGGAAGAGAGACAGAGAAATATGTAATCCGACATACAAAAGGGCGATGGGCACAGCCCTGCTCATGTATCTTCACGTCATCCTTGTTCGCAGGATCCCATATTGTAATTGTAAACGTAATTAACGGTGAATCTAACCCCATTTAATCCCATCTAATCCCAGTTATGTGGAAGTTTCACTTCACAGTATGCGTTGGTATTGTGTTAGACCCTTCTATCGGGTATACTGTTTTACATTTGTGTGCTGGGCCAGGTGTGCACTTATGTAACCTTAAATATACTTGCGCTTCTTGCACTGCATAAGAGCTAAGTGACAAAATGTAATGGAATGTCTGTTGCGAGTTCAATATATTTGATCATTCCTGAAACTGGCAATTTTTCAAATTGAGGAAATTTGTACTGTTTCATAAATTCAAAGTAGAATTTGTAGATGTTATAGGAAGCATTTTGATTGATAATAGATTTCTAGGAATAATTAGAGTATGTTCTTCAATCGAATAGTTCCAATGACATTTTATTCATTATTTAGTATTATTTAGTAATGACAACTAAGCACGTTTCAGATTCTTACTTACCATGTTGATTAACTAACTTCCACCACCACTTAAATTAACATGAAAATATCAGTTGTTAGTAACATCGGCATTCTTCACCTTGGCTCCTTCATTTTCAGAATGAGTAGACCGTAGAAGATGGGATTTTTTAATGAGGTGCCACCTTGTGACATCACAAAGGTTGGGAGAACCTCAGGACTCGGTTCTGGCCAAAATTTGTTCTGGCCGAAATTAAATACACATGCTTTGAAAAACGATAACATCATGAATTGCAACTAGGGTTTAAAATGAAGGTCAAATATACGATTAAATTAGCACATTTATTTATATTTAATTATTTCAAAATATATTCATTTACTTCCAGATGTGTTCATTTTAGCCAGAAGTCAGTACCACACGACATGAGACGGTTGCAATAAACACAAATATGTTCGAAACACAGGTTTACATGATTAAAATGTCCGTATTTATTTATTTCAGGATGTTATTCTAATATATATTTAATTTAATATGGATACTCAAAGACATATTATTTCGAAAGGCAGTTATTTTACTCGTCTGTTCGTTTAATTTTTGGCCGATAGCTCCATTTATCGAAAGTGGGCCAATATGAAATGATATATTTAATAATTAACCTATGGCTACATAAGCATGAAACTGAAAGACATTGCTAAAATAAAATAAAGATCTAACAGTAGAAATGTGCCCAACAATGTTGTGTCTCCATATTATGCCCTATTGTTTGCATGCGATAATCGAATCATCGATGTTCACATTGAGCCCATTCTAACGACAAAAAGAACAGTTCATCGGCAAAGCCCTGCTGTGACGTGTGGCTCTAGAAGACGACATGCTGTAGTAAACTGCCATGACATTGTCTTCCGACAGGTGGCGTACGTTGACGGTTGTGTAAGCCAATTTGTCTAAGAGTTCGTTGATTTGTCGAATCGTGTATTTTCAGCCTCCGTTCATGAATGGCACTAAACGTATGACCAGTGATTTCACAACCACATACAAAGGAAGCGCTTGGTTTCAGCTCAAAGAATGTATCATTTAGTAGTTACTGATACAAAAAGAAAGAATAATTATTATTTCAAAGTACAGGGAAAGCGCAATGACCATAGCAATAGTGACTGTTTACATTTTAAAGCCGAACAACTTTTAATGCGTCGAACACTCGAACAGAGCAGTGTGGGTATCGTGCTCTCCGTTGGAAGACAGTGCTTGTACGGTACATGCAACCAATTAGATAAATACTCAGTCGTGTCCACAAACTCTATTGCAAAGTTAAATCACCGCAATGAATGTGATGGTTGTGGGAAAACGGAGTCCCCCAATGATCAGGACTTCTACTGTTCCTTATTTAGGCTTACATGAATGATGTCTGTAAGGATATTATTAGCAAATTAGTTCAGAATACCAATGGCACTAACGTTGGGGGTTGAAGCAAACAGTTTATAAATTATTAAAATAATTCAAGACTATCATGTTCAAAGGTTGTCAAAATTGGACACTTTGGAAGCCTTTACAATCACACACAAAGATCGCTTCATCATTCAGTTCAATCATATCATATCAGTTCAATATCAGAACATTGCAACACCAGAAATGTACCATTATGTTTAAGTCCTCAGGTCAGCTGTTTACACTTACTGTGTGTCCTGTTAGGACAAACACACATTCAAACAAATAGGTTTTAACTTCTGCCTTTGTTGTTAACACAACATCAGGTATTATATACGCATTTTAAGAATTTAAATGCAGTTTCTTCATTAGATTTATTGAGTAATTACATATTTTCTTCTTGATCATTTAGCTGAAGTCATTCAAAATCTGTGTATCTGCACCAGTTGTAAACCAGTAATTGCATGGAAGGTTATTACAACTGTCAACTTTTATACCTCAGGATGAGGATAGTTTAGCCCATCCCTGCACTAATGTGTACATGAAAATCACACATTGTTATACAGATGAAAGTATTCACTGTATAGATTTAAACATTTCGTGAGGCACCAGAACAAAAAATGGCAGCTCTCTGTCGCAAGACATTGATGCCTGCAATAAGCGTGATGGGGATGAGGGTGCAGAGGGTGAGGCTGACCAAGCTGTAGCTACAGATAAAACGGGCAGTGATCCTGTCGTTTGACTCCAAGAAGAGGATGTGCCTGGCTATGGTGCAGGCCACAAACTCCAGGGCCAACAGGGATATCATGATGGCCACCCGGGTGACACCTTCCTGGCTGGCTCCACCCATCTCTGACTCCTTCGCTCGCATCCTTCTGAGATGCCTGCCGAGATGGGCCACAAGCACCCCGCTGCTGCAGACCATCAGAGTAAGGACGATGATGTGCATCAGAAATGTAATGATGGATCTGGCTGGAAGAAGTCCATCGGGGAGCTCTTTGTCCAAGCAGCTGTTGTTGAAGGGTGCATGCGTCTTATTGGAGGGGACCTCCCGGAACACATCAATAATGGCGATGGCCAATGACAGTGCAGTGCCTGCCAGCATAATGGCCACTGCCACCAATGAGAAGTGATGTTTGAGCCAGAGGAAGGGGCGGCCCCGGCCAGGAAAGATTCTTAGGAAGTAGAATACACAGATCAGGGCAATGCCCCACATCTGCAGCCCTGCACACAGCTCCCACAGGAAAATCAGGATGAATGTTTTGCCATGGTTGTGGCACACATTCAGGTTAGTCAGAACGAACACTGTGGAGATGAATACTCCGAGCACTAGGTTGTTCACTGAATTGCAAGTCATTAAAACATCGGCAGGCTGCAGGGTTCCAGTAAGTCGAATTTGAATGATGCTATGTGCCACGATGAACAAGTTAGCAAAAAGGCCAGGAAACCACAGAAGAACGGCTATTACATTTTGGATGATAACTTCCATGGTTCTCCACTCTGGCTGATAAAGACAAAGGGACTTGAGGGTCAGTAGGCTTAGATAGCTTTCATGAAGCACCTTCTCACTTCACCTGTTAGAGGGAAAGAAAAAACTTTCAGTTCAGAGAATGAAGGATATAAACCCTAGTGTTTAAAGACTGACCAGTAGTGCATAGATAACAGCTTCAAGATATCCCTGGTTCCCAGTTTCTATATTCCAAATACTCATATTGTATTCCACTGATAGTAGCCTGATTTTGCATAATTTATTTATTTTATAATATATTTGGCCAGATTCTAAACAAAATGATTAAATAACCATTGATCTTAGCCTTTCAACAGCTTCTGGAACCATCACCAAAGAAAATGTCTATTTCTAAATTACTAAGGTCCCACACATTTCAGTGTAGAGAGGTATCAGGAACCATTACTGGTTATGAAGAGGCACTTGTGAAGTATTCAGGAGCTGGTCGGTGCATCAGTCATGCATAGTAGTGTAAGGATAGGTGGCTTCATCCAGAACAGCCTTGTTTCCACTAACTTGCTCCTGAAAGGTAAAAGAAAAGCAACCTGTGACATATGGTAACACTTTGAACTTCAGACCAGTGTCTTTGCTCACCCTTGAATGCTCTCTCCTCACCACACTTCTGACAAGTTAGTTTCCCCGGACTGAACAGCATGGGGATCACACAGAAGCATACAGTAGGGAAGGTCATCATAGCTGGGACAACATGAGCAGATATTTGAAGGTGGATTTCCAACAGACATTAAAATAATCCTAAAATATATCAGACTACTACTAAGTGATACAAAAACCTGTTATTATTTTGCCCATTGCTACTGCTGAAACACTTCACGGAGAGAGGGCACCTCATCCCCCACTGATATGCAAGCATCTGAGTGGTGGAGGGAAGCCATTTGCTGTGTGTGTCTTTTAGTAGAGGAGGAGATGAAAGAGCTTACACAGTGAAGCTGTGAATTTACTGGCAACCCTAAGTATGTTTTCAGCCCAACTGCAGATGTAAGAATTTCTGTTTGTGAGGTATTTCTGAGTTCCACTTAAGTGTGGTTTACTGATGAGAAGAAACAATGATTGCAATGTACAAGTATGGCAAAAGGCAGTGCAAAAACCCAGACACAGAGTTTGTGTGTGTCCCTATACTTTACAAGACTGGTTGCCCTCCAATAACATGCAACAAAGAGCGCCACTTTCCAATCACTCAAAGATTGCAAGCATGGAACTCTAAATATTATTTCTTAAACTATTGGATTCTTCTGTCTGTCAATCAGATCAGTATAAGGATACAAATAATGTGGGCAACAGGGCCATACAGAAGCTGTTCAAGCAATTCATTTCAGTTTGTAACTTCTGATTTCACTAAATATTACAATTATCACTCCTTTGCTACTCTGTTAATTTATTATCAATTCATTTATTATAAATGTAATGGTAATTTTTGCATTGTAAGTCTCACCACTAGTTCCTGGGCTGATTAAAAGAACAGAATATTGCATAGAACACTCGACACAGAATAGTACATGCATGGTAGATGCAAAATGGATACTATTCATTATTACATGTGAACACAGCTTTGATAAAATACATAAAAATAGGCAGGGCAAATAACAGGACCTACCTTTCAGGAAGCTTGGCATATACACTGAGAATGTCCCATGGGAACTGACAGGTATGGGTGTAAAAGGATATTCATGAATCACAGATCAAGCGAATGGTAGAATGATGGGGAAGTGTCATGCAGTGCAGGTGTGTGACACTTTGGATTGAGTTGCTTTGCATGACTCTGGAGTAAAGCAGGTGATAAAGTGAAGGTGGGATCTTAACAGCATCTGGCAGAAGGGGACTTGTAAAAAAGATCAAAAAGTCTATTAGCTGCTGTATAGTAAGCTGTAGTAAGCTGCCAATCATGTATTGTGAAGCTGGGGTCTAGAAAATTTACATAGGTGAAATTTTTCAAAAAATATATAATATGTATGCTATTTTATACTATGTTATAATATCTATATAACATAGAAAAGACAAAACAACACAAAAATGTTACTGAGTTCCTAAGTATCAAAAGTATCAAAAAGTATTAAATCTCCCATTAGTCCCTTAATGACCAACAACACCCTGTCCAGTTTGGTGCATGATAGAATTCATCCATTCATTCATTAACTCTCAACAGCATCTGGCTGAAGGGGACCTGTAAAGAAGATGAAAAAGGAAGTCTGTTGGCTGCAGTGTGGTAAGCTCTTAAATATAGCATTGGTAGCTTTGCAGTATCATAATTAAGCCCATGCAAGAAGTAACAAGAAAGAATTCTTACCAGCTGTCAGCAATGAACTGAATTAGAGAAAGCCACAGATTTTCTTGGTCCCAACCGTTCCTGACCCTGCTGACAAGTCCACACAAATAACCACCCTTTGTTATTACAGGCAGTCCTATTAAACTGACACTAAAACAACAACATTCAAAATAGGCAACCATGGTGACCAGGTGAACCTTTGTGAAGAACATCTGCATGGTCACATCTACAAGCAGAAAAGAAAGCTTTGTTTTGTTTACCTCAGATTGGAATAGTCGTGGAAATTACCATAGCGATTTATGGAAAATATTACGACTCTCATAAACAATAAACAAACTGTTCAAAATCCACGTTAAGCATTAAAATCATTACATTTAAGATACATACAATAAATATGAGCTCCATCATATGTAAATCTTTTTATTATCTGCTTTAAAATATACAATGTAATAATGAATAAATACATAAATAAAATGGAAATAAATTATTGTCTTAGAAATCTGATATCTGCTGTTACATTCATTATGTCATTTTCCCTCAAATGCATCATACTGGGAATCCAGGTTTTGATAAAATTGAAAATGAACTAAGCTCTAAAAATGTTTTAGTACAATTTAAAACTCAATAAAATCTGTTCATTTTAAGTATAATTGATAAAGACTATCAGTGAAAAATTTACTTCTCCAAAAACAGTATTGCTTCACATTCAGCAATTCAGAGAAACCCTTTTGGCTGTCTGAATAGTTTTGTCCAATCCAATGGTTCTCTGGGATGCTTCATACCACTTAAATGGAGAAAAACTGCCCAGTGGCTTCAGGGTATTGTTGTACCTCTCAAATGACAATCATTAGTCTACAAATTAATAATATGAACAGTACACACACTACTGTCAAGGTATTCATCATGGTCCTGTTCTGAGAGGCATTTCAGTGTGATGTACATCAGAGAGATCAGATTCATTACAGTGCAGGTGCTCTGTAGGTGCTCTGCAGGTGAGTCTGTTCATTTCCATAAAGCACTGCCCCGCCTGACCACAACTGCATTAAACTAGTATGTGTATGATTACAGAATGCTATTTCTATTAAAGAATCTCTAGAAACTAGAAATGCAAAAGCCAATTCAAAATGCCAATGTGTTTTGTAACACTAAATGAACATTGTCCGTGGATGAGCAAATGAGGCTTGAGTAAAATTAAGAACAAAATAGGAACGAGGTAGGAACAGAAGATCCTGTTTTCAATAGCATGAGGACGACATGCAAATTCGTGAAGCCTTCCATATTTTTTGCCCTGGTAGTGGTCTAGTATGCCTCAGGGACATTTTCTCACTGTTTGACCCTGTATTTTGTCTTAAATCGGCCTCTTAATAGATGTATAGCTCATTTTTCCTTGAAAAAGGTTTTATGTTTAACAGTGAGTCTCCAGGACACAGGTAAGAGGGTATTTAATTTTATCAGGTCAGGTATGCATTGTGTATGCATCAGGTATGTCTCATGTGACCAAATATGTAATGTGTGCATAATAAAGAGAATAGTTAGGGACTGGGTAACCAAACTGTCACATGCCATAGGCATGATCTAGTTCGGGAGTGATCAGATAGGAGATCAGGTTCTTAGTTTACTGGTTTGTGGACTGGCCAGAGGTAACTTTAGTAATAGTCCTTTTTGAGGCTCTCCCCAGGCCGCCAAACAGAAAATAATAAACTAAAATAGCAAATGAAAAGTAAACAGCAAACCAAAACTTTTCCTCTTGCAGGACCCTGATGGCCTTCTAAGGCTTTTTTGCTTGTCTTTTCTTGCTCTCATTGAAGTCCTCTCCCTGCTCCCCCATGGCCATTCACTGCAGATGCAAAAGGTCTTTCACAGCCATTGCCCCTGACAGCAGTGTTTACGTTCATGTTGCCCAGGGGCACTGGCACCTTTTATTTCTGAGAAGGTGTGGTTGTTTTCTCTTCACACTTCCCTCATAGGCAGACACATGCCATAGAAACCCAGAGCTAAAAAAATTCAACAATGGATTTATGTGGATAAACCACATTTGTAGCAATATAAATAAAATTTATGGAAGCTAGCATTTGATTGGCTCATAGTGTCACGTGACTCTTGTTTTCTTGAACATATGCACATATCCACAAACATACTCTAAACTGCTGGAGAGGGCTGCATGATGTAGATGGCCAGATGAGGGTGCGTCGCTGCTCAGGACCCTATAAATGCTTATTTTTGGCCCATAAAAAGTATGGTTTTGGTTGATCCGTTTTTAAAAATTATTTTAAATTGCTTGTAATACTTTACAGGCTTAAGAACCCGGGTCCTGGATAGAGGGAACCCACATCACCCAGAACTCTTCAGGGGCACCACCTGGATGAACCACCACCACCTCATCAAGGATAATATTGTTACCCTTCACTCTGCTGCATTATACTGCTGGGTACCTGTGTATTTGATGTACATTTTCCCTTGTGTCCTTATCACCACTGTGTCTAAAGGGGAACTGTAAGCAAATACATTTTATTCACTGCTGTTTGTTCCTTTCTGTAAGAAAGAAACTCCCAACATTTCTGCCAGTTAACTAAATGTAAAAGTAAATGTTTGTGACTCGGTCAGAAAATTGTACTGGTTGTTTTCCATTTCTGCAGCGTTTGAACCAGTTTGAAGTGCATAATGTAGATTGTTTACTGTGGGAATTAATCAAATAAACGTGATTTCAAATATACCCTCCCGATGTGTGTGTGTGTGTGTCACGTTGCATTAACCTGGATAACACAACAGTAAAAATGGTAAATATTGTGCAAGAGGAGAGCATTCGTGTAGATCGAATAGTGATTGCCTGAGAATAACAGAGTGATTTAATTCGTGAAATCGTAAAAAATAAAAATATTAAAAACATCTTCGCGATCGTAGAACATTTGCAATAAATAACTGACACGACACAGTGAGGCAATAACACTGACCAATTCTAAAAAATAAAAACTGCAAATACAACGAGACACGATCACTTTTCGTCATACCTGAAATGTCATGTGTTGTCTTATGCTGGCAACTGCTGGTAAATTAGGGTAAGAACAAATGCAGCTCGCGTTGGTTCCTTGTTAGGGATAAACGTTTATTTCCAAATGTTTATTTGGCACCGATCGCGGATGCGCGACTGACATGAAGTCCTGAACAGATTGTGATTATCGGCTGAAACATTCGAAGTGATAACGCACTGGAAACCACTGAATATAAACCTCTGTATTATTGTGGTCCAAGTATCGGTAATATTATTTTGTGACTTTCGAGTTCATAAACGCAGTTACTCATTATCACCCCTGGGGAGCAGTGTAAAGCAAATATTGAGTTGTGTGCACAGTAAGTCCTACACATTTGCCTTTTCTCAGGCCCAATACGCCTTCCATGCCCGTTTGCTCCTTATATGTGTGCATACCCTCGCAACGGTTTCCAAACCGTTTGCTCATAGAAAGCACGTTATTGAGGGGCTGTTAATACGACTAACTTAATAACTTACTAACTTCATACAAGTATTGTATACGGCTGATGCACACACGTGGACGGTTGCTTGGAACTGACATGAAATGAACGCTGCACTCTTAATTATTTTGTCATTTGAGAATATTAGTAATATTATAAAAACTATGAAATAACACAAATGCAATTATGCAGTGACCAAAAAAGTGTTAAACAATTCCAAGCCATCTTATATGTCAGAGTCTTCAAAGTAGCCAAAAAATATTTTTTAATTAATTAAATTTAAATTAAAATTTTAATTAAATTTTTTTTGAAAGAAATTCATATGTAGGCATAAACTTTTCTATTTATACTTGTCTAAGAAACAAATTTCAAGCATTTAATTATGTCTTTAGAACAAATCATCTATGAATGCAGGTTTCCCATTATGTTTATCAGGTGTGTCCAAGCTTCTGACTGGTACTGTAGCTGTGTTACACTGTCGTGGAGGCTGTCTTGCGACCTGAAGGTGGTCAGGATGCTGCGGGAGCGTGCTTTGGAGAACAGCGCCTCCCAGCTGTACCACGGTGAGGCCTGGATGCAGCGGTCCATGCGGTACCTCGCCGAGCTGAAGTGTCTGCATCCAGGACCCCCCTGGTGTCTGGCTCTACAGAAAGCCCGGGCAGCTGACGAAGGGAGGCATCATACTGCTGGTCTACCGTGGAGCGCGGGGCTCCTCTTCCCTGCAGTCCTTCCACCTCTACCTCAGCCACTTCATCCCAGGCAGCACCCTGCTGAGTTTGACGTGAGTGTGTGTGTGTGTGTCTGGTTTTTGTAGGTTGTCACCCCCTGTAATCCTTTCCGCCCCTGCTTGTCTTTCAGGCACCAGCTCTGCACTTGCAGGCGTTTCTGCTGGAGGGCGTGGTGAGGTGGAATGGTGGACCGCGCTGCAACAGCAGTGGAGGGGGAGGGCCAGGCCACCTGCAGCACTCCCTCAGCCAGCTGAGCTGGGAGCTCCTGGGGCTCAGCCTGGTTGAGGACCTCACCAAGCCCGGGCAGTACACAGGTGCGCTCGGCGTTTGTCACGCAGCTACATGTGGGCGGAGGATCACCGCGTCAGTCCGAGATTGCTAACGTTTCTTTGGTGTCCTCCTTCTCAGGTGAGCTCATCGGGGTGTAGTACCTGTACTCGCAGATGGCCCGAGTGCCTCAGGAGGTCCTCAGGATGTCCACGATGCTCCGGATGGGACTGCAGACGGGGACCTTGGAGAAGAAGGCGGAGGAGGAGCCTGAGGAGGACCCTACCATCATGGACCTCCTCATGGAGTCACCCCCGCCCTCATCCATCGCAGCTGTTCCGTCTGCTACCCAGTCGGGTCTGGCAGACGCCTCACAATCCGGGCCAGGCATCGAGCAAGCGCCCACCCCTGAGGGCCAGGCCTCTATCCTCGGGGGAGATCTAGGGGTAAGTACACATCAAAATGCAGTTTCGAGTTTAAAGTGAGGAAGGAATCACCTTTTATCAGTGGCTAAGTATTTCTGTGTCTTTCTGCTTTTTTTAGGAGCAATATGGCCCAGGTGGTGCTCCTGGGCATGAGCATGTCCTCCGTCTGGCCAGCAAACTTGTGGAGCTTCAGCACCACACCTATGTGACAGAGTGGAAGGTGGATGATGGATGAGCTCATTCAACTTTGGGACAAACTCCCAGAAAGAGACAAGCAGTGGCTCATCTACCCTGCCTGTTACAAGGGCAGGCTGCCTCAGGGACAGCCTCAGTCAGAGGCTTCAGGCGCATCTAGCACCGAGAGCCCTAAGCGGTAAGCCATGAAAGATAAAGCTAATCAGGCATAACAATTTTATCCGCTAATTATAACAGCACTCAGGCCCTCTTCATTTAAATTTGTTTTTCTTGCTCTTCATCTGTAGCTGTCTGCTTGGATGGAGCTCTGGTCAAGCCCAATGGCCCCACATTAGCCGGCTTGTGGAGGCCATGTGCCTAGAGCTCTGCTGCATCCACCCGTCCACAAAGATGTCTGCAGGTGTACGGACGTCCAGGTGGGCGGCCATTGTAAGGGACTACTCCCATATAAGAGATCTCGTGGTGCAGAAGACCCCTTGTCTCAATCTCAGTCCCAACTCCCAGAGGCCCTGGAACACCAGACACGCCAGAATGTGTCTAGTTAGGAGGCTGAGAGTAAGACGTCCACTGCCTCGCCCGTCCTGCTAGCCCAGATCCCTGGGAGTGGCACCCCGACCCGGCCGGTCCCAGGGGTCATCACAGGAGCCACGGTCTGTGCACCTGCTCCTCCTCCTCCTCCTGCCACCCACCCACCTGCTCCTCCTCCTCCTCCTCCACCCTCTGTGCCCAGGACCATGGCGTGGTGGAGGAGGAAGAAGGCCGAGGAGAAAGACAGAGAGGGCGGCACCCAGAAGCAGAGGAAGACCACAGAGGAGTACATCTGCAAAGACTGTGGTCAACCTGAGCGCAAGGAATTTGGCCACAGCTGCTTCTGAGGTGTCCGCTTCCGTGCCAATACAGCCGGCAAGACTGTGGAAGAGTGGCTTGCAGAGATGTGGTCGGCCTAAGGCTCTGGACAGGACAGTTTGTCCTCTGGACATTGTATATAGTCTGGACATTGTATATAGTCCTTGCCTTATGTTAATATTCCTTCTCCCTGTAAATAACCTCTTTTCTCTGTAAATGTGCCTATAAATAAACCTTCCCCCAAAATATATACCTTACCTGCATTATTATATGTATAACACATTTGTATTCATCCCATTTTAGACATATCCTTAGAGTAATGTCATGTTAAGGGTTAATTCATAAATGCAGTTTGGGTTCTTATTTAAACGCATCTTGTAACATCTGCTGAAATCATCTCTGTATGTCTGCATAGCCTCACATGCCTCAGTCTGATGCTCAGCAAGCCAATCTACACCTTGTCTTTTACTGCTGGTGGACACATAAGGAAAGTCGAGATTCCTATAATGGAGTCATACCAAGGGAAGTGGTAATTGAATGCTGAATGTACAAATCACTCAAAGCACTGAAATTCCAAATACTGCCTGTATATACTGTATCTTTAGCGTTTTATTAGGGATGTAGATTAAATGGTGTCTCCAGTGGAATTGCAGGTGGAGGTTGCAGGGTCTCTTTAGATAATGAGGTCATAAAGGCCACAGTGGGGGGCCTGAGGGCAACAAATGGCCCTCAGCTTACGGCCTATCTGTGAACAGGTCAAAGAAAGGTCACCAGGTACAAAAGACTAGTGAAATGTCCATGGTTACTGGATCCACTCCCAAGGGTATCTGGTGTCTGGTTCTGTTCGTAGCTCCCCTCAGAATGCTAAAGTAAAGAAAGATTAAATGATCAACAGGATTTTAAAATACAGGTTACAAAGTTCAAAGTTCATCATGACACCTGTTAATTACAAAGATGTTACAAACAAAATACCTCACCTGTTTTACAGGGCAGGTTGGCCCCTCCATCCTGACGCACCGCCTGTGTGCCTCCAACTCCCATCTAGACCAGGGGCCCATTGGCTACCAGGCTGGGGATGCCTGCTTTGCCCACCGTAGTCACAGAGAGACTTCGGTGCCCTCAGTGCACCGAGATGAATCTGACACTGTTTTATGGAAATGAACAGATCCTCACGGTGCACCTTCATCTCTGATACTGTAGGAAATCTGATCTCGCCGGTGTACATCACACCAAAAGTTCCCTCAGAACAGGCCCATGATGAATGGCTTGGCAGAGGTATGTGTCCATTAAAAAATATTAAAAACAGTTATTGTTCAGCCATTGGCCAGTTATCATTTTGTGGTATGCAACAGCACAGGTCTAGGGCTAGATAAGGTCCCCTTACTTCCCTTAGCTGAATGTGAAGCAGTACCATTTTTGGAAAAGCAGCAGCAGTAACCTTACAGTGGTATTTAAGATGAACTGCTGTTTATAAACTGCATTCGATTTTGTAGTACAATATTTGCAGTGCTTGGGTCATATTCTTTTGGCAAATGGACACAGTGAGGCAGAAAACTAGTTCTCATTTCAATACTACTGTGAGAACATACTGAACAAAACAGATGGCTGTGCTACCAATAAATTCAGCAACACCATTGTTATTATTTATCATAGTGTTATATGGTATAATGCAAGCACTTTATTATTTTTTATGAACTTCTCTTATGAGCAATGCTGTGCTGAATGTAGAAG
The DNA here is from genome assembly GCA_019176425.1 of Megalops atlanticus. Lineage (NCBI taxonomy): Eukaryota > Metazoa > Chordata > Actinopteri > Elopiformes > Megalopidae > Megalops > Megalops atlanticus. The sequence continues at coordinate 16,700,439 of CM032893.1, forward strand.
TTAGCTTGAGAAAGTATAAAATTTATGTATAGTTCTCACTAGAGCCTCAGATTATCCCAGAGAAAGCCATTAAATTAGAAAAGAAACAAACTAGGTAAATGTAGATGTCAGAATTTTAAACTAATGGTTTATTCCAATTATTGATTTATTTATCCAATTTATTTATTATTCATTCATTTATATGGTATGTTTAGTGCATGTAATATAAAGATTCACATATGCTGGAACTCATATTTACTGAATATATCTTAAATTGAATTATTTTAATGCTTAATGTGAATTTTGAAGTTCATTTATTGTTAATAGTTTATGAGGGAATTAATATTTTCCATAAATCAGTGTGATAATTTCCATAAATATTCCAATTTGAGCTAAAAAAAAAAAAAAAAAAATTCTTTTCTGCTTGTAAACGTGACCATGCAGATGTTCTTCGGAAAGGTTCACCTGGTCAATATGGTCACCCAGTTTGAATGTTGTTGTTTTGGTGTCAGTTTAATAGGGCCACACTGCAATAACAAAGGGTGGCTATTTGTGTAGACTTGTCAGCAGGGCCAGGAATGGCTGGGACAAGGAAAATCTGTGGCTCTCTCTAATTCAGTTCATTACTGACAGCTGCCAAGAATCCTTAATGTCACTTTTGTATGGGATTAATTAGCTACCACAATGTTACATTTAACAGCTTATCACACTGCGGCCAACAGACTTTTTCATCTTCTTCACAGGTCCCCTTCTCCAGATGCTGTTGACAGTGAAAGCTGGATGAATTCTACAGTGTACCAAACTGGAGAAAGTGTTGCTTTTAAAGTTTATCTTTGTTGGTCATTAAGGGACTGAGGGGAGATTTGATACTTTTTCCTCTCAGTAACTTATGTTTTTTATGTTTTCTTGTTATTTCTATGTTGTATAGATACTGTAACATAATATATTTTTCAATCATGTCACCTATGTCAATTTTTCCAGACCCCAACTTCACAATACATGATTAGCAAAGATGGCTCAGAGGAGTTAAAATGTATGCAAATGAGTTGGGACCTATTTAAAACACTGCACCTGCACTTTGCATGTGACAAGAGATCCTCTGGCCTCTTTTGCAAAGAATCCCATTTCATTGATCACCTGGACATCGTTCAATTTTTCCACTGTCTCATATTTACAGAGAGGTATCACACACCTGCACTTTGGTAAAGATGTTGTCAGATGAGTTTCATATGCAAAGAAATCCAAAGCAAAATATATGCTTACCTACTGAAGCCACAGTTGATGAATGCATTAATACCTGTCTCACCAATATCATCTAATTAATGAAGACTCCATTAATATATTAACCTACTCTGAAGGAAATCCTCGCAAAGAAATAATAATAACATCGCACTTTCAGAAACCATTGATGAATGACTGTAATGAGAGGCCCTTTTGAAGGTGAAGCACAACATGGCTGTAGTTGCCCTTGCCAAGCTATGTATAAGAATAAGAGGAGAGAACCACATTGCAACAGCAGTTTAAAGTATTTTACAGTTGTAAGAGCTTTTATATTACTGCAGGAGAAAATCAACTGCTGTTCATATCATTTTCAAAAATTCTTTCAGAGGTAGTCTACTAAGATTGGGATTGATTTAAATTGAAGGGTTGATAACGTAATCAAAGTAACAAGAAAGTGAACCTCCTTTCTTATGTGTGTATGCATGGACACAGGCAGTCTCACGCACAAACACCCTCACATGGATGGTACTTCTCCCACACTCCTATGCCTGTTGAGACCCATGAGTGATCCATCTGAATTATATGACCCTCCCTCAATCATTCCCCTATTCTTTGGTCCATGACTCATGAATATCCAGTGCCTTTGACACATTGCTGTAAGTTAGCCATAGACCATTCCTCAGTGCATGTGCCCAGCTTCCTGAAAGGTAGGTGGTGTTACTTGCCCAATCTTTTCCTAGTCTGTTGCATTTTACTGAAGGGATGATAAATGGTCAGACAGATCACAACACCTTGTTCTTGGAAGTTCATGATTTTGAAATGTATGTTATAAATGGACACAAGGAATATAAATAATTATTAGAGGGAATGATGAATAATTATTATTTTGTCATTTTGATTGGCCAAGGAGCTGCAAATGTAAACATAGCTGAGAAACTCAAAAATGTGTCATTTGATTTCAAATAGACAAGAACAATGGACGAATTCACAGAGTAAAAAAGAAATCCTTTTTGAAATACATGGTAAAATCATAAGTGCAGGCAACATTTTCTGTGCAGGCAGACTAGATTGTTTGTGGATGCGCTTATATTGATCTTATTTACAGACAACAAGGTCTGATTGCTAAAGAATTCACACCCTGCTGGCTGTAAGTTAGAACTCCATTCATAAAAATACAGCACATTAGAGCATCAGGAAAGTGACACTCTTTGATGCGAATTATTGGAGGGCAATCAGGACTGGTCTGGTAAAGTATAAGGACACACACTGCTTCTGGGTTTTTGAACTGCCTTTTGACACACACTGTGCTTGTACATTGCAGTCATTATTTACTCTCTTCAATAAACCACACTTAATTGGAACTCAGAAATATCTCTCAAACAGGGATTCTTACATCTTCAGTCAGGCTGAAAACACACTTAGAGCTGCCAGTACATTCTTTTTTTCTGTCTGTGGGGTCTGTGCCTCTACATTTAATGTACTTTTTAAAGTTAAATGACTACCACTAATTATGCTCAGCAACAGCAGCCTCAGCACATCTATTTGTTATACTTTGGAAACTAGGAAAATAGTAGATTTTCTCATGTAAAATGTAAAACACTTGGTATTGAAGTTGCTGAAGTTTTGCTCTGAGAGGATAAGAGATTGTTGCTGCCACCATTAAGTGGTGTTTGGCTGGCTAAGGACATTGTTCCCTCAGGATGAAGAGAACGGTCACAGCTCCTAGTATAGTACTGGGAAAATTTTTTTTGAAATTGTCTCTACTTTTGGTCATCTAATCATTCCCAGTTTCACTATGTAAGCCCTTTCATCTCCTCGGTTACTACAAGACACGCACAGCTAATGGCTTCCCTTCATCACTCAGATGCTTGCATATCAGTGGGTGATGAGGTTCCCTCTCTCTGTGAAGTGTTTCAGCAGTAGCAATGGGCAAAATAAAAATGCATTTTTATATGATTTAAAGTATTTTGATGCACTCTAATCATTTGAATGTCTCAGAAAAAGCCCATCACTTTCAAATATGAGTTCAATATGAACTCCAATCCACAATTTTTCACCTTGAAAGGGAAACATCATGCTGTTTATCACTGATTTATCATATATATATATATATATATATATATATATATATATATATATATATATATATATATATATATATATATATATATATATATATATATAAAGTTAGCACTCAGAATATTTCTGATTATCTAACATGCACTACACCCTTAATTAAGTTTATTTAAACAAACAAACAAACAAAAACCCCATAAAACAGCACCAGGCGTGTTGAAATGTGTTGCAGCCAAATGCAACTGATCAAATGCAACTGATTTAATGAAGCCAAGTGTAAAATCCAAATGCCACTTAAACAGATTGAGATATTACTGGGATGTCCTCATAAAGGGTGCACAGTAACTGGATTAGGTCAATCAACTGGTCACATTATAGAGAGGGAGATTATGGAGGGACTTGAGTGACAAGGGCTTGGATGTGGAAATGGGGTCCTTCACAGAATCCATTGTGGCAAGCCTGCTTTCAGAGGGACAAGGATGATGGAAAAGGATGATGGTAAACTGTGATGTGACTAAATAATTTCTGTTCTTTATCCCAGATGCAGTTTCCATTCCATTGAAAAATCAAAGATGAATTCCTGGTGCCCTAATTCCACCGGTCCCCTCAACATCACTGACACGGCCTTTTGGAGCATCAATGACAATGACGTCTGCAAAGACAGCCAAGTGGGTCCGACGGTCTGGATCGTCTTGGAGGCTGTTTGCTTCCTCCACAGCTTTCCCTCCTGCATAGCGCTGGTGTGGGAGCTGCTTCAGAGATACAGAACGGGCTCCTCCAGCTCCACCACTGACATCTTCATTTTAAACTTCGCTGCCCTGGGAACAATGTACAGCTGCTCCCTGGTCCTGGATGTGCTTAACATGTTGATATTTAGGATGGCTTTGCTTAAAAATACAGCTATGTTCTCCTACAGCTTCAGTATGACAGGGGTGCCGTTGTTCATTACTGGCATATGCCTGGACTACTACCTGGCTGTTGTGTATCCTATCGTCTACATGGCCACCAAGAGCCTGCGCTCAAGAGTGATTCTCTGTGCTATCATATGGGTTTACGTAACAATCTCTGGACTCCTAATATCATGTGGTGTTATGCCATTTAACAGCCCGACCTGCCTCTTTTCATACTACATCACCCTCACAGTCTCTGGGTTCTGCAACTTCTCCATACTAAGGAGTCTCAGGAAACCCGGCCCTGGGGGCCAAGACCTTCACCACATGAAGAAGAGGGCCTTCAAGACTGTCCTGACCATCCAGGTCATTTTGGTGGTGTGTTACCTGCCCCCTGTGCTGGTGTTCACCTTCGATGGATACATGTGCAAGACGTCAGTAGAATACCATTGCGTCATCGCCCCAGCCATCATGACCTTCCCTACCATCTGCTGCTGTGTGATCCCCGTGCTCTTCCTCCTCAGTCTGGGGAAGCTAACCTGCTGTCAGAAGTGAGGTGAGGAGGACGGCATTCTGCGGTGAGCAAGGACACTGGTCCAAAGTCACATGATGGTATGATTTGACCAAAAGCGTACATGCTTTGCCTCATGTCACAGACCGCTTTTCATTAAAATCAGAGGGAACAAAGCTTTGAGGGAAACAAGGCTGTTCCAGTGAAGCCACCTACCCCTGCGTGACAGATGCAGAAAGATGGTCCCTCAACCTGCATCCATGCAGCTACTGCTGAATATCATGGGTGACTGATACATCAATGCCTGTTCATGCTTATGCATATGGCAATGGCTCTCCATACCTCTGTAAACCACAACGGGCCTCATTCATCAAAATGTTCGCAGAAATGGTCTTGTTCTTGGGAAAAATTCACTTTGGTTTCATGAAACGTGCATAAAAACACTCAATATTGTTCTTACCCTTATTCAGATGATGATGAATCCCAACTGTTCTTAGGTTAGACGCTTGTGCACATTATCTCTAATTAGCATTAGTAAATGTTAATCTAACTTTGTTTCTTTTGGAGGGAGTTTTAGTCTCAGATAATAATGTTGTGAAGGTTTTCTTTTGTTTCTTAGATTATTTCCCTGACCTGAGGTACACATTTTGTTTGGCGACATTTCCAGAAGCTATCAAAAGACTTTCCCCTAATACAAGTTGTAATCTGTTTCCTCTTGTTATGATATCCTTTAATATAATGAAACTAAATAAAGCCCATTAAAGATAACATAAACAGGCTAATACTTTTTTATATTATTGTAAAGGTGTTTAGCCCCGGGTGAGAATCTGAGGTGTGAAGAATGAATGAAATCGGCTTCAGTGATGTAGAAAAGCTGATTTGATTGTTGAATAAATGTTTTCTTTCTGAATGAAGATAATTTAAATTGTTATTTATTATTCTTTCCTCCTCTTTTCATCATGACTTTGGAATCACCAATGGTTTAATCTCTCCATACCCATCATCCTCTACACTTACTCTACTGAAACCCGGTCATCCGTCCCATAATCACCCATCACAACTGCACGCACTTAAAACCTTTTTTCAAACTACAGGTCCCATGGTGCACGACAGGAGAAAGAACACTGATTGGAAGACTGGCACACCTGTCGTTGACATCATCTTATTAATGCATAGGTTCCTGATGAGTCCCTAGAGGGTCCTAATGGGGGGTGCGATAACAGAAATTTGGCTGATATAACCCTTTGGTGGAATGAAGCTAATTATGCTCCATTGGTGTGTATTCCTGTTCACTACTAGTCTACTGAGGACACAGCACAGACTTGACCTTAGGATGCCTTGGGCTGCAAGGCTCAGCCTGCCCTTGGAATGAGTGCCTTTACGCATTAAAGGGTCATTTAAATTAATTTGATAGTTATATAATTTCTTAGGCTAAATATAGCTAGCCAACATGCATTTTTGAAGAAGACAAAGCGCAAAGTCAATACACCTAACTAATAATGAGTTATTACAACCCAGCAGGTTTACATGTTATATACAAATAGTGTCAAAAAAATTATGACATAGGTTTAAACCTAAACTGATAACTTTTTTACATCTAATCAGTGGATTAACAAATAGGCTGTCACATCTCTTTATCCAAACTGAAAGCTAGCTTACCACAGACATAGTGCCTCTTGATCTCAACTTGAAATGGAATAATCATTTTAACTAGTACTTCAGTGTCATAAAAATATTAAAGGCCCTTTATTCTTTCCTAGATTTTGTGTGTTATGCATTCTGCACAAGAATACATGTCAGGTCACTATCTGTTTACTTGAGAAGTTAGGTAAACAGACCACAGTCTTTTATGTTTTCAGCTGGCTGACCCCTTTGAGTGTACTGGTCCATATTTAATATTTACCATGCTTAAAATTGCCAAAATAACTTAAAAGTTTCACATTGTGCCCTAACAAAATGTGTGCTGGGAATGCAGTAAGAAAACTGAGGCACACAAAGCACCTCTTCAAAGATCCAGTCCATGACCTTTTGTGTCGGGGATGAAGCTAAGGAAGAAAATTAAATTGATGTTATTCCTTTGAGAGAGACCTTGCCAGATTTTTCTTTTTATTTGTGTTGTTACTAAATAAAATCAAATACACGAGCTGTACAAAATGAAACAAAATAGCATACATTATAAAACAGATCAATTTGGAACATTTCATTTTATGAGTACAACACAACATGAAATCATTAAGAGTAGAATTTGATATAAACTATTTATATTTACATATATACAGTCAATCCTCCGAAGGATAATGGGAGGACCAGCCTCTTGGCTGGATTTGGGCACTGGAAACCCCTCCCTTTGTTTTCTGTACTTTGTACCATAGTTGGAATACACTTGAAAACAGCTAGCAGGAACATGTCAAAATGTTTTCCACCATCGTCCTTCAAAACAAAACAAAAACACTCAAAGTCTCAGGACACCCTCCCTCCTCTCTGATGGAGGAGGATTAGGTGAGTCCACGCTGACATTTCATGCCCTTTCTGTCTGACTTTACTGAGACTTCCATGACATTTCCCTGAAGCATCTCAGAAGAGCAAAGACTGACAGAGTTCAGCGTGATGTGATGAATATGATGATATGATGATATGAAGACTTAAACGTGGTGGTTAGCGTCAGAGACTAATGACACATGTTTCCTCTGCAACGTTACAGTAGGCTGCATCAGGCTTTTTAGGTATCCATCTTAGATATCCACATATTCATCACACAAAGGGAAAAACAAAAGATGAGATTACAAAAGGAGTCAAATAAATGTGTCTTCACCCCAATGGACCTTTTCTTAGGTATGTGAGGTTGTGAGCACCGAGACTATTAAATTATATTTTTCAGACAAGACTGGTGAGCTTGGGAAAGCAAATGACTTGTGGAAAAATATCAAGCCTTGGGGAAAAATATCAAGTTATGGAAATGGATAAAATGTAAAAATTGTAAGCTATGTCAGTTTCTCTGGATAAAAATGTTTGCTTGGCAAATGTAACATAACCTGTGATTAGGATCTATCACAAGAAAATTAAATGGTACAAAAGCTGCATGGTAAGTGAATCTAATCCCTGATGTGTTTTCTTTTTCCCAGTATAATCTGCTTTGTAAATTGTGGCTGGGTGTCAACAGTAGGTGGGATGGCTGTGTTTGTGTGTGTGTGTGTGTGTGTCTGCATGGATGGGGTGGTTCATTTCTCCACAGGTTTCCATTGTCAAACAGGACAGCTGACATTGGCAATCAGCTGCACTGTTACCTTAGAGAGGTAGAGAGTGGAGTCAGTGTTCCTCCAGCCCAGGGGATGAGACTGTGACAGCAGCACTGTGAGGAGGCGCTGTGAGTTCACCTTCAGTCTCTGAGTCACAGCATCAGACCTGCCCGCTGCTGCTGTACGTCACGGATGGCAGTTCCACTGATTCGACTCTCACGTCTGCACTAGCACAGGCATCTTGACAAAGGCGGTAATTATGTCAACGTGAAGCAGTCCTTCTTTAATTTACTCCCACTGGGAAGCAATTATATTAACAGCATTGCCAACAATGCCAGATATCACCCCTGGTCCCCCACCCCTCACCCCCACAATAAGCATACATGTGTTTTGACACTAAAGCCATTGTAGTGCAGTTAAAACAGCAGGACAACTTCATGGTTGCAATAATTTTAGAAGGGGAAAAAAAAACATTATCCCTTTTCCATTGCTCTTTCCGCTGCTAAAGTGCATTACTCAGCTACTTAAAAAATCAATTGAGACCAACAGCAACATTTAGCGAAGACAGGCCATCCTGTTTATATATATGTACTGCACTTTGTCACTGCTGTAGTCTCCTTTACTGGCTCAGATTAATCACAGCTTCAACAAGCTCTTCTGCAGGGTTCCTTAACTACAAAGATTTTCCAATTCACGTGAGAAGTGCCATTAGAGCAGTGCCTGGACCCTGGCCCAGTACTGGGTAATCAGGCTTTCTACTCCGCTGTGCAGACAGGAGGACATAAACATCATTTACTATCTTTAATTCACCCCTAACACCCAGAGCAATGAGACTGTGCCCGCCACACCGCACCCCCTCCAGCTGCATGGGAAAGGCTTACTCCACCAAAAAAGCCACCAAAAAACCCAAATGAGATCGCCAACAACTAATGTGCTTTAAAGCCTAGGGAAACAACAGATTCCTTTTTGGTATTTTCGTGCTTTTATGAGTTTACAAATGCCCTATGAACTTGAATTCTGACAGAACTTCTGATTGTGAAAAGCCACCGTTTGGTGTTTCCACACAAGAAACACTGCTTTTTTACTTCTCTTACCACAACCCACACCATTGACATGCCACAATCCCTAAACTTTAACTCACACAATTACTAATATTCACAGACAGATTTGAACACCTTTTTCCTCAATATTCTCATGTGATGAAGACAAAATTCTACCCTTCTATCTGGCATTTAAGATGTCGTTATTATTACAGCACAGATTAAGACGATAGATGGTATAAGGTAGATGGCATAGTCATGAATTTGCTTTTACACTTTGTGATTGACAGTATAGACATTTTGGCACCGTATATCCAATCAGAGCTCTTGTTGTCAAAGGGAATTTTGCTGTTTCACTATTCCCATATATCTGTTATTACAAACGACCATTCAGTGTCTAAATTTGGAAAACATTCCCACAGTTCTTAAACAGTATATGTATGGAGATGCATTGTGCACTCCACCTCTCTGCATTTCCTAGAGCTGGGGCTAACTCACATCACACGCATATACATCTATACAACTGTCCCGGTGCTGTTCATTGCATGCTTCACCTTGTGCGGAGGTGCAGAACACTGTGTTGTGGTGACAATGTCCGGCAGATGCTCCTACAGACTTTTCCACCAAAGCATCAAATGAAAATGACAGTATCTGCCTGGGCTTATGTGGGCAGCAGTGTGGCATGTTCTCCAGTGCTACGCTGCCAGTGTAGAGCCACAATGTTGACACCACTGAGATCCAGCTTCATGCGTCGTTCACATGGCTCCAAAAACATGGCCTTCTTTTAAACGCTGTCCTGTGCTAATGGATACATGTCCCTCAGAACTGTTCTCATATACCAGAAGAGCCCACTCTATCCTTTTACAAAGTCGTACAGTATATATATATACTGTATATATATATATATATATATATATATATATATATATATATATATCTGCTGAACAATCCACCAAATCCATTGCACATTTCTGTCATCCTGTCTAGCTTGTATGATTACTTGGGAAATCTAGAGGGCCAAGTTATATCCACTCCAAAGTTTACCATGACTCTTTGGGAAACTAATGGTTAAACTATCTGGCATAAGTCAAATTCTTAACATCAGGTTACATTTTACAAGCCATCCAGACCTAAAAAAGGCTACTGATTCCCTGCATGGAGACCAGATGCCACAACAGCCATGAATCCTCACACACTTCAGTCTTTAGTAGTGAAGTCATGCCTAGTGAAATGACTTGAAGGAACAGAAACAATAGTTTAAAAAAATAACCAAATAGATGAATGGACAAGGTAATCCAGGATTTAGAACATTTTGGCCACATCATCCTGCCCCTGAACTACTATACCCTCTATCTACAGATGAATTTATTTCTAGTTTTCCGTTTATTTTTGTGGTTTCTGTGTTTTTATGCCATGTTTTCCACATGCTGTTGAGTTCTTCAGATTCTATGATTCTACCATGTCATACATAAGTGAGAAATAAGGATCGAAAGGACAATCAAATGGCCATGCAAGCGTTTGTCTTTTTTCTTTCTATTTACAAGGGTTTTAATTTCATTTCATATTTTCAGAAAATCAGACAATAACAACAAGAACAAAACTCAGCCCCTGTGATAAATTAATAATGCACCATTTTAAACATTATTTTTTTCCCCAACCAAATAATGATTAAATAAGCATGAATAAATTATGAACTTGCAGCGTACAGTATATACCCACAAACAAATGAGGACAAAAAAAAGGAGATAATTAACACTCCTTCAAGTACATTCCTTTACAAAAGCATACACCCCCCTTGGAGTCAGACACTGAGGTAAGAGTTTAAAGCCCAGACATCTGCGTGGGCATGAGGATGAGGGAACGAGACTGAGCCGGTCCATACCTGCAGCGGACTTCTCTGGCTCCACTGGGCAGAAAAAGGCAACCCCTTCCTCCCTCTGACATAAGCAAGAAGGCAGCGGGTGATACTCTGACAGTGGGGCCTAAGAAAACACCACACACAGGAGCCCCCATGGCAATGGCTGGCTTATCTGAGCTTAAGCAGGCTGGATTTTAAACACGGGGGCAATGTCAGCGCAGGTGCTGGCCTGCTAGAGTCTGCTGGAATGATGGATGACAGTCAGCACATGAAGCAGAGGACAGGGAAATGGCGGACCTCTGACACTTTACCGTTAGAGTTGAACCAGTGGGGCCACATCTGATCTCCATCGCTCTCTTTTGTCCCAGTCCCACTCAGGCAAGATTTCAACATATATATCTATTCCTCTGATGACTAGCACATCCCAATCTGGTTACAAGTCCAAAATCAAACATGTCTTGCAATCTAAAGTATTAGATACTGAAGGGCATCATAAATCATATGAAAAAAAACATTTTGAGGGCAATTCCCCATTTGGACTGAAAAATACCTTTAAAAATGACAATATTTGTCAGTATCCTCTTTGTTAAAATGCAGAGAGGTTGTGTTCCCGTAGTTTAGACCCTTGAGTGAAACTCAGCATGAGAGGGCTGCTTTCCACAGTGAAAGGGATGTCAGATTAAACGTGGGGTCTAGAGCGAACATCGTGAGGGGGGGGGAGAAAAAGAACAGGGGCGCGTCCTCAGGGAGGAGGGGGGATCTGCACACCCAGCAGCTCGTAGGCGAAGATGTTCCAGAAGATGGCGAAGAGGAGGAAGGTGACGAAGGCGAAGATGATGACCCACCAGGAGCACTGGCCCTGCAGGCTCTCCTCGTAGCTGCGCAGAATCAGCAGGCCCATGCTGATGCCCACCACCGCCCCGGAGAGGTGGGCCATGAAGCTGGGCTGGGGGCCGGAGGAGGGCAGGGGCGGGGAGAAGCGCAGCCACACGGCGCGGCCCACTTCCGAACTCACTGCGCGGGGGGGGACAGAAAACAACGGGTGTCACCGGCAGGGGCACCACTGCTGTGTAACGGCAGTGTAACATAGTGGTAGGGGGCAGGGCTTGTAACCAAAAGGTTGCCGGTTCCATTCCCCACTGGGGCACTGCTGCTGTACCCTTGGGCAAGGTACTTAAACCAGAATTGCCTCAGTAAATATCCAGCTGTATAAATGGATAAAATTGTAACCTATGTAAACTGATCTGGATAACAGCGCCTGCTAAATGACAATAATGTAACATAACAAAGAGCATGGGGTGTACATAGTGTCCAGGAAAATCCAGTTCCTGCTCATCAAAGTGTCACAAGGGCCTTTCAGAGGACATGACTTTTTGTATAATGTTTCACTGTAACATCCCATGATTAGAAAAATGAACAACTTCCTTTAGAAAATGCATTAAATAGGGCTAGGGATAACGGCATTTTCCCTTGTGGATTACTTTAAGCAAGACCTGTAGTCTCTAGCACAGCTTGTCCCATTGATTTCAACAATCACTAAACACATGATGTTGTATAACAGCAAAGACATTGAACTTGTCCCTCAGTGTTAAGAACAAAGTATCATAGTGGGAAGATTGAATACTCCCCCTGAAATTATGAACACAGGGCACTGCAGGCAGATGTTGAGGGTAAATGGTGTTTGCCACCAACAGTATTAACTTCCAGTATTTGCTGATATCAAGCACATAATATCCTTCATATCTCCTGAAAAACTGGGAATGAGATACTTACTGCACACGAGTGCCAGGATCATTCGGAGAAGCTTGTATGGACATCGCATCCCAGCCCAGTTCTGTAACACAGACAGACAGTCCTTGTCAGGACAAAGTAATAGTCTATGTACTGGACAGAGGGTTGACATCTGGTCTTACAGTGAAACTGCCATATTTTGAACCTAAAGAGTGCTGCTATCACAGCTTGTGCCATGCACACTGACTACTCCCATCACATTGACCTGCGTAAGCATTACTTGTTACTTTTAACATCATCCTTATAATTATTGTTAATAGGATTTAATGAAGTATGAGAAAAAGTGATATGTCACATTACTAGCTGGCAGGCATATGCAGGCGTATGGTGGGGTGAGGCTAAGGGGTTGTGAGTCATAAAGTCAAAAGTCCTAAAATCCTAAAGTGCCCTTTCCAGCCATATCGGCCATTGCTAAGCTATGCCCTTTTTTTAATTTGAGCCCCTTCCCTCTAAAAAGTCTGTGCATGGCCCTGCTGGTGTCTTCTATTATGATATAGCTGCGAGCCTTGCAACTGCTTCAGTGCTGCTTACAGGCTGCTGGGTAATCCTTCTGTACAGGAACATGATGTAACTGAGTGGTACAATGCCAGAGGGCTCTTTCGCTCTGAAGAAGACCAGAGTCACGAGCGCTGGCAGAGTCCATCTCCCCCACCTGTGGAGTGCACAGAGACAGCTCAGCAACTCTGTGCACTCCACAGAATGGGACCTGCTGAAGAACAGCCCAAAGACGACAGGAGAGGGAACGACACACGCTGTCATGGCCTCCTTCCCCCCGCTCACACGCTCGCGTCTGCCTCTAACAGATGATGAGATGGTTCAATGGTGCACGAAAGCCGGCAAATCATGGCAGAATTCAACAGAAAACAAAGTGCAATGTCCCTGCCGTGGAAAGTGTGCAGTCTAAAAATAACGCTTATGACCTCCCTGCATTTGCAGCCACTTTAAGTCACAGAAATTGTGACATGAGCGTCACGCGCCACTAAAGGTTTTAGATAAAAAAAGGAATGTCCTGTTTTCTATCTCCATGTGGAGGAAGAGGAAGAGGCACAGAATGTGTAATGATACCTACAAATAATTGATGAGGTTGTGGTCTGGTGAAGAGTGAGAAAGAAGCGTTGGTCATGGTGGTGCAACGAAGGGTGGGGGAATAACAGAAACAGAAACATCAAATGAGATATGCAATAAACGTGGCTGTGCTTTTTTCTGTCTATACCACTGCAAAGCCACACCCTCTTATTTCAGCAGAAAGTGCTTTTTAGGTATAATCTCTGTACCAAAGAATGCTGTAAAAATCACAGAGGACATAAATTCATATTTGCTGTACCACTGTCTGAAAAGGGCAGGTTAAAATGCTGTATATGGCTGTGCAAACAATTAAAATCCTAATTCTTCCATGTTTTCTTACTTATACCACTGAACTCCCATCTGGGTGGAAGATGTATGTGCAAACTCCAGAACTGTGGCACTAAGCCCCTTGTTTTCCAACCCATGGTTCACAGTAAAGCCAATGAACTCCAGCACAACCTTCATCAGATGTAATGTATTTACTCCAGCTGCATTGCTCAATCATCCAGGAGACATATCCATAGGGGAATGAACTGATTACTGGTCACAGTTTCTATACTCTGAGAGCCTTTGTACTATATTTGGTGTTTTTATTTATTTTATTTATTCAGACCATCATTTACTTAGCCAGGTGGTCCCACTGAGATTAGAAAATGTATGAGACACCTGGCCATCTATTTCTATGGATAAGAGAGCCACACATACTATGTCTCATGCGCACGCTCTTGGGATCCAACGCACACACATGACAGACACAAAGACACACAAAGGCATATAGGAAATGGATAAACCCTCTGGTAACAACCTTTGGGCTCTTTTTGCACTGCACCCTGCCAGGTGATCTGTTTCAGCATCCCCTCAGCTTATAAATCTCACAGGGAACTTTCAGAGACTTCGGAACTAAGCCCTTTTCACACATTTTCACGAGACGTTTTCCTGACATATTTTGCAAAAAGCCTACTTTAACACCAGCTGTTTGTATACTGATGAGACTTGAAAAGCTGAAAAAGACCTTGAGCATTACTACTGCCATAGCATATTGCGGTGAGTGAAACAAAGCACCTTAGCTGAACGTGGCACTGAGCATTATTCAGATATATAGCGTTCATGCCTCCTCACTAGCATCGCATTATGCCTAATACAAGCCTGAGCCAACTGCAAATGACGCCATTACCATTGCAATGAGAGCAATCAATCAGGGGCCTCACACGGTCTTAACGTCAGCGGCGAATGTTGTTCTCTTTAGTTACTAAGCAAAGATCATCATAATACTTTTTTTCCCTTCCCCTGATGTCGGAATTAACAAATGCAATCAGACAGGTCCATTTGGATGAGGAGCAGCAGCAGCCTGGCACAGGATGAGCGTCTCGCTGTGGGAGCTCTCCCCTGGAAAGGCCTGACATTTCCCCCTCCATTAATACTGATAACTGCGATAACAATAGCAGCCATAATGGCGGCCGTTACCATGACGACGTTGGCCAGATGCGCGGAGCACAGAGCGTAGACTCCGCCGGAGCCTCCCACCACCGGAGCCCTCATGTCTGTGATAGACACCGTCAGTGAGCCTGTGTGGGGAGGGAGACAGGGAGAGAGAGAGAGAGAGAGAGAGAGGGAGAGAGGGAGAGAGAGAGAGAGAGGGAGAGGAAGAGAGGGAGAGGGAGAGAGGGAGAGAGGGGTCAGATTCCACACCTTCCTCTGTTGAATGGCATAAAACTTTTTTCCAGGATGTCAATACATACACAGATACAAGAAAATTATCTGAACAGTAATGCAGCAATTTTGTCTGATGAGTCACAGCAGTCCCTGGGTGGGACACAGTGTTCTAATACCCCTTAAGCAATGCATTTAGCCTCAATGCTCTGACAAATATTCATCTGCATAACTGGGCAAATTGGAAAATGTAACTTGTGCTAGTTATCTTGGAAAATTATGTCTGCTGAGCAGATACATAACGCAATACTGCCTATCAGAACAGGTTCCTTAATTACCTATAACTTCACAGGCTGCTTCTTAGCTTACGCTAATGAGGCCCACAGGTGATAAGACAACCAAGCTTGTCTCACCCCTTTAAAACAAGACTGTTTGTGATTATCCTTATTTGGATAATCATCGTCTGGCAATAACTGGGTTTTGGCCTTTACTGATTCTGTAACCACTGGAGTAAAATGTAGCAAAAGGTGGTTTCACTGTCCACTTCTGCATCATTTTTTTCTGAGCAGTGACAGTGTTACAGCATTAGAAAGTATTGCACAGTACTGCTTAGGCAATACAGTCTTTATGGGATTTGCTTTTTCGGTGGTCTCAGTTACGGTGGCAGACTTGCACAGATTCAAGGCTCTTTCCTTTCTTGCAGTCACGATTACAAATGGGCACTGTCTGAGCACTCTTTCCAGAAAAAGTATTTCATTTATTATAGTCAGTGTCACGACTGTCCTGTGGTATCAAGGTGACAGGATTAATCGGAGAATTTGTCCTGTTCCTATAAGTTATGTGAATGTAGGCTTTCATGTAAAATATCTCCTAAACTTGTGCAGAGTGTTAGGATAGATGTTTTGCCAAAAAGCTATAACTTTCTTTTCTAAGTGTTTATCTATTACATTTTAACTGTACAGTGTACTGAAATAAATCTTTAAAAACACCCCGCTTTGTGAGGAGAGATGGTGGCAGACCAAGAGCAGATTTCAGAGGTTTCCAAGTGACACAGCTCAAACAGGGACCGTGGTCTGAACGCTGCCCAGAGCTCTTCCTGTTTGCTGCGTGTTGTCTGCATGCTGTGAGGGACAGAACACGAAGTCTCTAAGCCTCCAAAGCACAGAACCCCGCAAGAGAGCAAGCACCTCCGAAGCCTTCAGAGGACCTGAATCTGAACAACACTCATCATTTTACCCTCACTCCCCAGTTTACATTGATGAGGTTAAGTGCTGTCACAAAGCAGCATCAGATATCTCCCATTTGGTTGCAGGACTGTTCATATTTTTTTGGAGTGGCTATTTGCAGCACATTCTCAGGCCTGCCTCATGGTGCTGTTCTGTGGCCTGAAATGGAAGGGCAAAGCACGGGCCTCACAGCAGGCGAGACCCTATGACAAATGAGCTATTACCTTTGGTTCAGTTCAGCATTTCAAGTCCCACAACACTGATCCTCAATTTCCCACTGAAAAAGTGACCTGTCTTATCTAGGCTGATCCTCTCTAACACCCCCCCGTCCCTGAACCCAGGTTTACCAGCTAGCAGGGAAAATGTGTTTGAGAAGCAAATCAGATCCACAGGGTCCTTAATCACCTTCGCACCCCAGCAATGCAATATTTACAAGCCCCCTCTTCCCCCCCAGGAGCCTATGCTGATCGCATTAACTTTTAAGTCATTTGTTGACTTGGGGACTTGAAAGCGTGTCTGTGCATTTTCTCTCGGCATGAAATATGGAACAGCCTCCAGAAGATGTCATTGATGTCCCTGCAAATTCTACTTCTGAAGAAACATGTTGTTGGGGGGAGAAAAAAAGATTCGGTCACTCACAGTGCACCACCATGCATGCACTGGCCTAATAAGACATGGCCCAAATGGACATGCATACCCCTGAAAGTTCCTCTGCTAGGCACCTCATACACATACAAAGAAGCAGAGTGGCAGATAATGAACAGCACCTTTGAACTGAAGTTGCACATTCTCGTTTAATCAAACAATAAAATGTATGAGCATCTCCTGAAGTTCTCAGACAGAGAGATTTTCTAACAAACACTTGGCCAAAATAAAGATGGAAGGATACAGGAATACAGCCCCCAATGACATGTGACACATTTGCAGTGTTTCCCATTTCATGGTCCTGCTGACTGTGCTTGACAGCAAACAGTAATGTAACTTTTACTAATATGTTGTTTTTTGGGAGAAACAATGTTTTGTGCTAGTGACAGACAGACAGTTTAAATGAGTTAGACTGAATATGAGTGGAGTGGAAGGGCAAGGTGCTGACCATTCCTTGTGAGGACAGGGTTACTGCTCTGCTCTCTTCTAGATGAGAGATTTCTCCAGAACAAAGCCCTCACATCCATCCTCGTCCTGTCACAGTATCCCAGCCTGCTCAGGCGGCAGTGGAAATGTGGAGAAACATTTGGCTGAGGAGGTGGGAATTTGCTCAGAATTTAAAACCGCTGGCCTCCAGGGACTGAAAGAAAGATCTCTTTTAATACGCATCTATATAAGCCCTCTTTTTATGAGAACCCCTTTTTCAAAGGCAGACTGAGCAAAGATCGCTTCTCTCCTTGCTAAATAATGTATAGAGGAAAGACCAAGGTAAAACTGCTATTTAATTTAATGTGCCCAGATACCTTGAGGTGCTTAGAGATGGGGGCATTATTGCACGGCATGTATCAGTTCTGT
Organism: Megalops atlanticus; assembly: GCA_019176425.1. Taxonomy (NCBI): domain Eukaryota; kingdom Metazoa; phylum Chordata; class Actinopteri; order Elopiformes; family Megalopidae; genus Megalops; species Megalops atlanticus. The sequence goes on from CM032893.1 coordinate 16,718,482, forward strand.
GCCATATATTTGCCTAATGAAGAAACACGCCCTGCCCAGCCCTCTGTTTCCACGGCAACGCTGACCTGGGAACTGCTGGGTTTAAGGTGATAGTGGGAAGGGGTGTGTGTGTGTGTGTGTTTGTTTGGGGTATTGGTATTGGGCTGAGACAAGAAAGAAGGAAAATTTTTATTTTGTCTTACAGTTGCCTTCAAGAAGGTCACATAACAACAACAGCATCAGATTGGAAATATGTACAGGAGTGAGAAAGTAATGGAAAAAGTCAGTTCATATTGCTAAATATTCTGCATGCGCTTATTTTTCTCTCAGTAAGTCTGATCCCAGGTCTACATGAAAAGGCTTTAATGGATGCTCTCTCTGTTCCCTGAACTGTCTGGTCTGATGGCCTCCAGCCCTGGAGGTGGTGTTCTCAGTATCTTGCCTCGGCTGCTAAGAACAGGTTCTAGTTGGCAGGCACTCTCCAGGGTCATCATGACCCAGTGGAGCCCATACAGCAGGAACTAATAGCAAAAATGAACTTATTGTGCCAACAATGCTAGAGGTTTAATATGAAGTTTAACAGCTCCCTTAATGAGCCTTGTGAAATAAAAAAGCAACATTAAAACGGCTGTGTTTACATGACAAATGGCTACTAATCTCCTAATCGGTAACAGTAATCTCTTAGCTTCCTGGTAACACTGACAAACAGATGCCCATAGAGTTCAACAGCTGCTGGAAACGTGTCAACACAACATCTTCCAAAGGCCGGCACCGCTGCCTGGCACATCTGACCACACAGTCGAAGCCTTGATGTTTTCAGGTGGTTTTCCAAGTCTGATTTAGCTCCCAATAGTGAAATGAACCATGCTGTAAGCTCGCACACGCGTTCAGTCCTTTGGTGCATGTGCCGCGGGACAGCGTCGTCTTTCTGCCATGCCACCGTGGCGTTTGTGCATTAACTTAAGCCCCTTGACATCACTCTCACAGACAGGAGCTGAGGCAGCAGCAAGCAGATGGAGTGCCATTGATCTTCTACGCCTACAGCCCGCGCAGTGGATTTGTTGGTCCCTCTGTCATTCCGCCTCGCGGGGGATCGAAGCTCGAACACAGTGCCTGCAGTGAGCTGCACAGAGAAACTGATGAGGTTTATACTCAGATGAGGGGCTCTGTCAGTTTTAACTAGCATTTACTGGCATTTAGCAGACACTCTTATCCAGAGTGGCTTACATAGTTTACTTTTTTTTTTTTACATGTTACCCATTCATACAGCCATTTACTGAGGCAGCTGGGTATTTTCCAAAGGCAACCTTAAACAGGGAATGGAACCGGCAACCTTTCAGTTTACGAGTCCTGCTCCTTTCCACTATGCTACAATACTGTACCACCCTACACTAAACGTAAGAAGGGAGATGATACCTCCACCCCAAGTGTGGGCAGCTCTTTTCTTGTGACCCAATCAGGCAGCGCTAAGCAGGCTTATAACCACTCCTGCTCCGATTGTTCAAAAGCACTTGGTGTCACCGAGCTTTTGAAAGGACAGTGCTTTTCTGGTATTGAGGCTGAAATTTCCTCTGTCAGAACTTGAATGCAGGAGTACCTGGTGGAAGAATAGGAGCAGTGAGATGGCAATATTTTAAGCACGGGTTATTGCACACTCAGCAGCTGAGTGGAGTTAGTTACAAATGTACCCTGAAGAGCTTTTTTTAGAATCCTCACAAATCCTCACTTCACCATACATTTAAATAATGCCTTATAATCTTAAAGCATGATGTGTACATCAAGGAGTCTGATATAATTTGGGAGAATTTATGAAACACACTTACGATTATGTGATTATGAAGAAACATTCAGAATGTGTGGATTATGGCATTAAAATGTATAACTTTTTGTTCTTTCAAATTTTAAACTGCAGTTCTTTCAAAGTTCTAAAACTGCAAATGCATGAAATCTAGTTTTTCTAGAATTAGCCATGAAGATGTCAGTAAAAACAGCATAAAGTTTAGTATTAATTGAACAACATTCAAATTACACCTGGGCTTCTATAAAACTCTCTGCAGTTACTAAGACTTTTTGTTTAAATGCACTATTATCATTGAACTTTCTGCATATGAAGTTTGTTTTTCGACTGGGACTATAGACCCCAGGACCTTATTCATCACAGAAAGCTGCTTTCATGACAGAGCTGTGGGATGTTGATGCGCTTTTAATCTGGGAGTGATCATAATGGACATCCTAGTCCTAGGGACACATAAATGAACGGCCAAAACACACAGAATTGCTAGGCATGCATTTTCCTGACTGGTTAACAAGTAAATTAATCAGATAGTACCCTATCACATGAAAAAGTAGGGGGGTGTGTGTCAGTTAATGAGGTGCTAAAGATATGATAAACTTGGAAATGATTATATGATTTTGCTAGAGTGTGTAATTGCCTTTGACACATCCTCCTGTTGATTTCTATAACTGAGATTGCCATGGAGATGAGATTCCCCCCCACCATTTCCCTCGATAATGTAGGAACACACACAACAGTACTTTATGAGGGATATTATGTCATGGTAGGCATTTCATACAAACAGGCCATAGCTTTCTGATGTCATAAGAGCCGCTCATGAGGACTCATTCAATGCCAAATTTCAAGAATGCAAAATCAATAGCTTCATTTGAACACAGTCAATTTTAATGCAAAGTACATTACAGATGTTGATCATGTAAAAGGAATTCGGTGAATTCATCAGACGTGAATTCTTTTCATAGAATGTAACACTTGGATATTTCCCCTGTGTAATGGTTGTAGCAATCCAAAAATAATAACAATAATATAACAGTACAATGTCACAACCATAACAAAGATATTCATCAGCCTGTCATAGCCTACAGTTAAATACCTAGACTAGATATTATGAACATTGATCAATATAACAAGTAAATCAGATATGACTAATGTGCTCATTTTTTCATTGTCTATTCATGGCTGAATGTGGTATTCATAGTGTTCAGCAAATTAGCACAAGAAAAGAATGTTATTACTTTTCATGAGGTTTTCATTAACCTTTACTGTAAATTACTGAGATATTAGAATATAATTATTGGCAACCTTTAACAGTACCTCTGCCATCTGACATGATCGACATAATTATGCACAATCTTTTTATAGAAGTATTTGATATAGCTCAACTGCATAAATTAGACACCTATCATTCTACTTACTATGAGTCATGGGTAATCAAATTCTGAATATATCCAGCAATGGGACTACAATGTCTTATAAGATGCCTAAAATGAAACATAGAGCTGTGCCTATTGAATGAACTTATGAAGCTTGAGATAAGTTATTCCTGAAGTAGTTGTTCTAGAGGTAACCTCAAGTCAAAAGTATCAGTCAAATGAATCACATTAGCTAAATTCCAACCACAAAGTTAACTTATCATTCCTGCAGGAGACTAGGTGTAGTGAACTGGCACCATCGTGTGCTATGTGGATAACTCAGCAGCAAAGATACGGGCAGTGGCCACGGCCAAGGTTTAAGATATCAACACACACACACACACACACACACACACGCACGCACGCACGCACGCACGCACGCACGCACGCACGCACGCACACACACACACATACACATACATATGCACATTTACGCATACCCACATTGCACTGAGAAAGGCCAAAAGAATATCTACATATTTCAAAAAATGCCTTGGGTTCAATTATCATTATTCATTTTTGTGATCACTGAAATGAAAAGTGTTTTGGAAGAAAAAAGTCAAATGTGTATTTAATAGTGTCAGAGGGAAAATCTAGACTGAATCCAGGCAAGAGTTTTCTTGCTTTAGCTTGCCGTTCATCCCAATTGGAAGGGTTTGTCATAATAGCTTTGGACACTTCTCAAAGGCTTTTGTACAACTTATGTGATCTTGGTATTGTAAGCCACAATGTGCACTGCAAGCCTGGAAAACATGGAGGTGTAACTCACAGTACAGCATACAGCACATACAGGGTTAAGAGTGGAATCATGATAAGTACCTTCCTAGAAACTAAACTGCCAAACATTACACCTGATAAAATTTCAGTGATAGTTGAATCAATATTTGAATAGTATGATTCTTCAGTTCTGATTCCAGTTTTCCATCCTTTGTTGTGCACCTTATGACATTACAAGCGGTGAATCAGCTGGAGCATGCTTGGTTTGTGTATTCTGACCTCAGAAAGATCTATTCAGGATATAGGAAAACTGCTGTTCTTGCACAGTTATGTGCTTCTGTCAGCAGTCTCCCATGCTATAAGTTGGTTCTCTTGGCAAAAACAAGGGGGAAAGTGCTTGATCTGACTTATTTTGAAGAGAGCATTATAGTACTTTGTCATCCCACTTTGAACTGGACGTTGCATGGTGGCTGAGAATAGGCCTCGGACTGACATAATTTTAAAAAGTTTATATATTTGTATTGGGGATCTGGCAGGATTCCAGGTGAACTGGCACTGACCCACGGTGCCGTTTGTTCCTAATTTTATGTAATGTATTTAAGCAAGAGTTGTCTCACTAAGCATTTTTTTCATGTCATTGACTCTCAAACACCAAAACGTGTGTAAGCAAACTAAAAATGGAACCCTCGTCTGAATTAGTCTCTCAAAGTTAAGGACACCTTGTCTGTCTCACTTATTTCACTCAATGCCATTAGCTGACATTGATTGAAAGGCTCACTGAGAGAAAAGGAAGCCAAAATGTCCAGGGACATCATTTGACAGCATTCTACTCTCTATCTACCTTTCACATGACACCTCCAAGGAAGCATAATTGGTACACATTATACAGGGAGAGACAGAAGTCACCTAGAGTTTATTCATCTTTGCCATAAAGTTCTTCAATGGCTCAGCAATTTGGATGAAAGGAACAGGGTAATCGTTTGCTAGTGTAATTGGCAGCTTGTCATTTTGATGTAATACAGTAATGTGTACCTCTGTCGACGAAGAGAGTCACATGGCCAAGAGAGCATCTGTCTTTCATCACTGACCTGCGGTGAAACTCTTGAAGCTGGAGAGGACCAATTTGTTCATTTGTTTCACGCTAGATCTCGGAGTTATTTCCCTCTGCATGGGGCTTGGAGTATGATTAATGCCCATGGTATTCTCAATTAAATCCCAGGGCAGGCTATTAAAATGTCTCAGGCCTCTCAGTGACTCTCAGTCAAAAAGCGTTGTGAGTCAGAATGACTTTACCCTCTTATACTCAGGTCAAACCGGTGAGGAGGACGGTGACCTTCACAGACTAGTCTTGAGGGAGAGGGACAGACAACCTCCTGACCCCATTACATGGCTTTATAGTCCATCCCAAAGGCCAAATGGCAAAGGTTCAAAGGTCACGGCCAGCACATCTCCCGCGTTCCCTGCTGTGCAGGTTATAAATTCAGAGCTAATTTCATCACTGCCCTTTCCGCATGCACTCTCAAACTCATCATGAGGTGTGAGAGGCTGTCAGGTGAGGAATGGCCCCCACAGTTGGGCTTATGTTTAAAATGGAAGAGCAGATCATTCCATTCCAGATTCCACTGTATCTGGGGAGATAAAGGGCAGCGAGGAAACATCTCCTTCCCTTTTTCCCAGAGCGATTTATTTCCTTCAGACACATCCCATCCTGCCCAATGCATTTTTATCCATTTTTTTGGAGATGACCCTGACAAGAAAGGTCTTTTGTTCATCACAGCAGACTCATAGATACATGCCATTAGGACAGAAGGGGAATAGAACAACGTATACACACAGAGACACACACAGACACACACAGACACACACACACACGCATGCACACACAATTTTTTTATGGTGACCTGTTTCAGAAACACACCACTTTAAACAGGTGCTAAGTTAAATGGAAGGAAAGGTAGAAAAAACTAAGAAAGAGTATTCTTGGAAATACACCCAAGGCCAATGAAATGATCACCTTTTTGGCAAAGTGTAATTACTTGCCCTATAGCTGTCCAACCTGTGTGCATATCTTGTCACAGAAAAGAGTCTAGGGTCTGTAGGAAGAGGGGGAGGGCAAATGGGTAGGTGGTGGAATGAGAAGGAGATACCCATTTTTCATGCGAGATCATGGAGCTTTTCATACAGGTTGATTTATAGTAGTTCATCAAAGTCTCCACTGGGGGAGCTGTTCAGGCATACATAGAAGGAGACAGGAGATTTATGAGCCTCACACACACCACTTTCCTGGTACATCTAATGTTATTACTGCATTATACTATCATTACCATAACCTGTAAACATCTCAATCCATCACAGGTGACTGCAGGGTCTGACAGTATGATGGTGGGAGTGTGAACAATGGGGTGTAACGCGTTGTTCTAGGGTGTACAGCATGATCCCCCAATTCTCTGCTTTCTCTCTCCAGCGCACCACAGCTCCCACTTACTTGTCCTTATAGGTACAGGTCTCTAGTGATGCTTTTCTCTGGGGAGTGTTTCTATTCACAGCAACAAGGCATTACACACCTAGACCAGTCCACTGGCCTCAACTGCAACCACACCAACAGAACCAGCTTAGCTTTATTCACAGGCATATTTGCAACACTATTCCAAGACATACTGTAAGTCACAGCAGGATTCGTGTGATAGAGGCCACACATATCACTAAGCAGCTTGAAGCTCATAATGAGAAAAAATCACTACAACAGGATGCGATATAAACAAGGGAATTGATATTGATGTTCATATTTGGACTCTGGCTTCTTTCCCGTTAATCATCACTGATCAGGTTAGTGACCACAGAACACAGCGGGGATGATCGTTTTACACGGACACCCAACTCTCGAGCCCTACCGGGCAAAACTCCTTGACCTTGCTCCTTTGCAGGGGCTTTCATTAAAAAACACAATGCTCCGATTGCCGGCGGAGAGGAAATATGATAATATTTACGTACCCCGGGTGCACTGCGGTCAGTGGAAAAATCAATATGCTCCTCAAGGCCCGACTCTCCGCGCTCTCAGCCACAGACCCCCACCACGGGGCCAGGAGCAAATGGAATTACATCTGAGGCCCGCCGGAATCACACCCACATAAACAATTCTGTTTTTTGCCTGAGTCTCAGTGTTTACCCAGGAGCGCATTATAAAAGAGCACTGACTTCATACCCACACACTACAGTCTGGATCGATGCCGGCCTGTCTGGAGAAGGATGCCGGCCGAATTTCGCTGGTAACGTGTGGAATTTAAATGTGGGTGCACTGCTTACGGAGAGTGAAGAATGCGTGTGGGTGAATCTCTGATTATGTGCAGGAAAAATTTGGAATTTTAAATGCACTTGATTGCTGGATGCTGTTGAGCATTTATCAGTTAACAACTATAAAATGTCCTCTGATAGCTACCTCCACTGAATGCCAAATGTGACAACAGATTATGTATTGTAACTTGACATTGTGTTTATTTAATCCTCTCTCTATTTATCTGAGACTGCCTCCCTATCCAAGGATGACTTTGCCAAAACATTTTTTAACAATAAAACTGGTATTCCCTGAGGGTCACTGAAAAAAACAGCAGTTTGACTCTTAACAGTACGCTGAATTTGTCATTTTAACCGACTTACTCTTACTTTCACCTTGACACACAAACACTTTGCTGCAGTCCCCGCAACATCACAGGTCTCAGCTCCAATTGCGATAACTTTACAACGTGCATACAGAGCCAGAGAAACCTTTCCCTTCATCTATAGATCACAAACCAGCTGGATATGTTGTATGAGGGCAAGATTAAACAAAATTGTAGTCAATTCACATAGTGCTGGACAGGGTTAGCAGCTGGCATACACCTGTTCTATGTGATTCCCCTCTGATCTCTGGCCTTTTAAGGAGACATGCAACAGCTTACCCAGGAAGGTGTTACAAAATGTACAGTACCAGTCAAAAGTTTGGACACACCTGATTAAGAAAATGGCTACTATGCATTCAAAGACATTTTGACCCAAAAACATATGCTTAAATTCTTGAAATTTATTTCTTGGACTAATATAAATAGTGAAGTTGATGCCTATGTATGAACTTCCTTCCAAAAAATATTTTTTGGCAACTTTTGAGAATCCAAAATTTTAGTCACTGTATAATTCCAGTTGTGTTATTTCATAGTTCTGATGCCTTTACTATTATTCTAAAAGGTGGAAAATAGTAAAAATAAAGAAAAACCCTTCTATGAGTAGGTGTATGTCTAAACCTTTGACTGGTACTGTACGCACACACACACTGTACTGTACTGTACTGTACTACGCAGAGGCAGTAAGAGCAGGGTCCCGATCCACAGAGAGGAGCTGTGGAGGCTCCTTCTCTCTGCACAGAGAGCTGGGGGAGGGAGTGCTTACCATCCATCTTGGCTGAATGGGGCTGTAATTGCACCCCTGCAGGCTCCCCCACTGCCAGCTGGAGATTTGCAGTCCTGTGTGAGTTTTAGAGATCCCCGCACCGGCGCTGGCTCAGGCATCGCCGGACACACCGCCCCCCTGCCTGCTCTGATTTAGGGACGCGGTCACCGGGAGGGGCAGCTCAATGCAACTGCGCGTCAGAAGGGAAGGGAAGGGACGGCAAAGGGACTCTGGGTGTGGAGACGTTACTCATCAAACCCCCACACTTGCTCATTACATTGTCACGCCACAAGCTGCACAGCCAGCCTCTGAATAGCCCTTTCAACCGCAGCGGTGTGGAGACTGCCACATTACCATAATTACACAGATTCCTTATGTGGTTTCAAGGTGACCGTGCATACACCGCTAGGTCTGATACCAATTCATACTGCCTTAAATCATGTACAAACACACACACAGACACACATATATACACATACACACATCACATACATTATGAGTGACAGATAATTTGGAGGTATTTCCATTTTAATTTCTGGAGAATGCAGAAAAATTCATCTCTAACTGGGTATGTCCTGCAGATCTTTAACAGAGCTGACAATCATAGGCAGTTCATGGAACACACCTAGGGCCATCCCCTGTCTTTTCAACTCTCTCCTTTTTCTTGCCCCTTAACAGCTGTTGGATTTATCACAGCTGCTGTGATTCAAAGGAATTCAGCCTCCCAGACCCTTGCATTAACTTGAGAATTCTCCTACATCAGTGCCTGATTTCTGTCTGCTTTCCAGAACCGACTGCTCTCTCTCCACCACCCTTTCTTCCTGCACCACCCTTTCCTCCCACCAGCACCACTGATTCTCACAGCACTTGCCCTGACTCCATCCCTCCAGCTGTGGCATAACGACACATGCTGCTATCTTTCCAGGGCCAACACACATCCCATTGCAGGCATCACCATGTCAGAAGCAAGGGGCAGACAAATGGGAGAAGAATGAGGGAAAGCTGACATACAGGCGAAATAATGAGGGAACTGTGCAACAAGTACAGAGGAACCACAGGAGAAGTACATCTGCAGGAATTACCGGGGAAACATGGTTAAAAAAAAAATGGGGATGAGGGAGCAAAGTTCAAGAAAACTGGTAGATTACTGGAAGTTGAGTGACTGTATGGTGAAAGAATGGGGGAAGAAGGGCAGAAGCCTAGGGGGGTTAGGGAAGTTTTGTGGGCATTCAGAGGTACTACTTAGATGGGGTGCTATAACTGAAGAAAGATAAATGATTGCTGAAAAGGATTTGAGTGCACTATTCATCAGCTTCATGCAGAAATGGGAAGAATATCTCAGGGGAAAAATATGAAAAAAAATCTTGTTCAAACACTTAAAAATGTGGTTTGTCTAAATCTGTAAAAGCCCCAGGTGAAACAAAAATAGGGAAAACATCCAGTAAGCTTTAAAAATACCCCTCACGCTACTGTACTGTGCCTGTGCTTCCTCATCTCCAGTCTCCAGAGACAAACACACTGACACTGTGCAGTTAAACAGTGCGATGGCAACAATACATTTCACATTGAGGAGACTTAAAAACACTCAAATGATTTTTCTCTCAAGCTATAATTTTCCTTTCTTCTTGATCTGCTTTGAGTTCATTTGACAGTTGCTGTTGGCAGTTTGTGTGGGTGTGTGCGTATGCGTGTGCACATGTGTTTGCATGCATTTATGCATGTCAGCCTTTGTTCATTGGTTTCTACTCTTCTTTCGCTCAACTTTGGACAAGTAACTGAGGACAAATGATTTTCTAGGGACAGCAGTGTGAAGAAAGCCAAATATGAAAAGCTACAAAAATCCCCTTAAAGCCCCTTAAAGCAGTAATAAGTATAGATCCTTTCATTGTTTTTATTTGGAGCATTCACAATAAGAAACCACTGAGTGATTCTGTAAACATTACAGTCACTCTGGCCATATAGATGGGTCTCTGGTGCTCCATTCTGGTGTCATTACATGCGGAGATGACAGCTTAAACTGTCCCTGCACTACTCAGAAGGATTCCATTTTAGAAAGAGTGATACTACTGAGATAATACGTTTCTCAGCTTGCAAGGGAAAAGCGGATAATAGGCTACCAAAATAACACAGTGGTGGACCTGAAAGACTTCAGAAGACAGGAAATAAATGACCTACATACCCTCAGAAGTGCTGTGGCCCTGGAAAATCAATGCAGTTCCTCTGAATCTGAAGATTAAACAATCTATATCTATGACTGGATATCATAAAATGTGGACCCAAGACACAAAACCACAGTATTAAAATACACAGGCTAAGTGCTGGACAACAGTCATTATTAAATGTGCATTTTACAAATAAAGGAAAATCATGTCTCATTAAATAATCTACTGATCTGTGGGCTACACACTTTGTCCTCTGCATATAATATTGCTCTTGCAAGCGGTAAAAGGGACACCCCCTATCATCTGAACATAAAGACAAATTGCACCATACACAAGTGTTGCATTTAATAATTGAAGCTCCACCCTGACACTAGGGTGCATTACAATGCATCTGGGACTTTTCAATTAAGAGCACAAGGCACTGGATGTGTACCTGATCAATACTTGCAAGGAAGACATTTTGTGTTGTCTCACTGCAATTGCCCCAGTAGATTTATGTAGATTTATGAAGCAGAACAACTGAGTAATCTGTAGGCAAGGGATGCATTCAAACCAAAATCAAAAGAGCAGAGAATGCTTACGAATTGGTGATAAAAACATATGGATCCAGAAAGGCTCATATTGAACAAATTGTAGTGATGGTACCTACACTGCCTACCAAACACACCAAGACTGCAGTATTCATTATAGTCTTACAATATATCACACCACATATTCTAAGCAGCGCTGAAACAAAGTACTCTAGATGCAACATTATGTGTCTGAAAATACGTGGAGTGTCAGTTAAAACAAATAACATACCTACTAGGGCCGAAGGCATAAGAGTTCTCTCAGGGGGTACCTGACTAAATCACGACTGAATCCCAACTGAAAGTTGAAAAGTGGATAGGATGAGAATAGCCCTTCTAGATTCCTGTCCTTCTCCCGACACCAACTGTCGGTGTTGCATTAGCAGTGCTGCCTGCTGCACAGAGCCATCAACCTCTCCGGCCAGAGCTGATAGCTGTGTGCCCGTTATACTTCACACCGTCCTTCCTAGAAGAAGCTGACAGGCAGACAGGGCTCACAGCCTCCGTGAGGTCTCCCTCTGACTGCCGCCTGTGACACCGTCAGCCGTGCGTCAGGGAAACCAAAGACGCGCAGAATGCAGCAGCGGGTGACTGATGGACCCATAACCTGTATAAATGTGAGGCAATAAGTGCACGGCTGACCGAGCAAACAAGAGAGAGTACGACTACAGCATCCTGAGATCCACTTCATGAGATGCACTCTCCAGTGCAGGGAAGAACCACCACAGCGAATCTGGTGCAGTAATCGTTGCCTGAGGCAAGGCTTACATTACCGCCATCAATCACACACACTAAGGGAGGAGAGGGAGAACCCTGCCACTCCTGTGCAGTACCAGTCAAAAGTTTGGACACACATTATTATTGGCATTTGGCATTTAGCGGATGCTCTTATCGAGACTGACTGACATCGGTTGCAGGTTTTTTCTTTTCTTTTTTCTTTTTTTAAAATATGTTATCCATATTTTAATTTTTTCGGAAAGAAATTCATATATCGGCATCAACTTCACCATTTATATTCACCATGTCTATGAAACAAATGTCATGCATTTAAGCATACGACTTTAGATCAAAATGTCTTTGAATGCATTTCCCATTATCTTATCAGGTGAGTCCAAACTTTTGACTGGTACTGAACAGTGGATGCCCATATTCAGGTATTGCAGGTACCATGAATCTCCTCAGGAGAGCAATGGGAGTGGCATGGAATGAAACAGATGAACACATGCTCAGATGTGCGTCTGAACAGTGCTCATGCTTCAGGATCATCCTCAGAGCAGGACAAAGTGGTCAGCATCCTGGAACAAAGGGATGAGGGCCCTCATTACACCTGCCACTCACGCTAATGTATCGGTCAGGCTCCAATACGTTCCCATTGGCTTGGACAAAATCACCAGGCAGGTAAAACTCAATCTCCAGGTCTCTTTAGTTTCAAGGTGCAACAAATCTCATCACTTAGACGGGGAAACATGTGTTTTCTATCTTTTTACACCCACATTGTCTTCTGTGCATTGCTTAGAACAGTCAGATAACATTTACAATGAAATCTAAGTTCAGTGACATTCGAACTCCTTGAACCTGTGGTTTGACTGAACTTGCAGCAAGGCCTGAGCCAGTCATATCTGGTCATGCACTCACTGACAGTTATTTTGCCCTCAGCCCCCTCATCATGGTTTCTGTGCATTTGTGACAAGTCTGACAAGAGCATCACATTTCCAAATGGCACTTCATATTAATGACAGTGAAGATGACCAGACCAAAGAGCTCTGACTAATTTAAATAAGCACCTTCCAAAAATACCATCTAATTTTCATCATATCAAGCCTCTCTGGTCTCTCGAACAGTCCCAGTTTCATCCAGTGCCAGCTAATGTTGATGACGAGAAAGAAGTTCCAGCATTTCAATTTCCACACTGCAGTCCTGATCTGAAATGGACAGGCCAAGTGTTCTCTCTTAGCATGACACTTAAAATTTACCAAAATGGTTGACCTTTTTGTGCAGAAGATTAAATATACATTATTTACAAATCAAGAACCAGGTCCATATTCAAGTTATAGAATATAGTGAATCAAATTTCTTTAAACATGGCCTTGGATTCCCATTAATTGGTGTTGTATTGAGGTAATCAGGCTCCTATATGCAACAATATATGGTGCTGCTACATATCATAACAACAGCTCATTTCCAAAACAAACTGAAATGAACCTTTTCCCTGTAGTTTTTAGGCAGGTAGAAGCCCCTTCCTGTTTACAGCACTGCAGCTGACTGTCTGCTGTGGTGATGTTTGTCAGGGGTGGGAGACATGGCAGTGTTGCATCCCTCAAATTCACCCTTACAGTCAAAGCTCAAAGCCCTTCTCCCTCGCGCCCACTGGGACCTCTCTTCACGGCAGAGGCCTATCCCCACAATGCTTTGCTGGTCACATACAACCACCTCCTTTCTTGCAATACCACTTCTTTCGCTCCTGTATGGAACACAGCCTCTCTCCTCTCCTCCAAATCAATGAAAACCAGTATCAGGATCAAACAAACTGGAGATTTCTATAGCAGACTTTTACTCTCAATAAATGAGTCCAATTCATTGTGAGCTCTTTAGTAGATTTCTACTCTCTCAATAAATGAGTCCAATTTATTATGAACACAGAATGTCAGTGAGTGCTTAGTTTTTTTGTGATTTCAAAGGTCGATTTTAAGCTTTCCCAGACAAATGTTATTAGATTTCTTATTATTAAGAATGCCTATTATCAAAGGCATAGAAATATTATTGACGGCAAGCAGAAAAGGACACAGTGTTGGATTAGAAAGTGAATGCATTTCTCAATCTGAATGTCATCTTCTCACATTAATCAGAAGTACAAATGAAAAGACACAAGAACAATTTCAGACTTGTCCTTTATGATCTTATCGAGTGATCCCTGCCTTGAAACAAGCAGCCAGATCAGAAAAACACGGCAGAGAAGGCTAAGCAGAAGGAATATCAAATCGCTGCACTGGGTATGTTGATGAAGAAGGCAGGAGGTAGCACATCTCATTTAATGTTTAATAAAAGCAGATACTCCAGTCAGGACATTTAATGGGCCATGTTTGCTGCCATGGTTTTGACAGGTTTTCTCAGTATCTGCTCCACTTGGGGACTAAGAGTTTGAGGAAAAAGCTCATGGACTACACTTCCCAGCAGTTTCTGGGAATGTACTGAGGGTTGCATTACATTACATTACTGTCATTTAGCAGACGCTTTTATCCAGAGTGACTTATATTGGTTACAGTTTTTTACAATGTTATCCATTTATACAGATGGATATTTACTGAGGCAATTGTGGGTTAAGTACCTTCCCTGAGGGTACAGCAGCAGTGCCCCAGCGGGGAATCGAACTGGCAACCTTTCGGTTACGAATTCCACACTATGCTACACTGCTGCACCATTCGAGCTGTGCTCTGCATTTTGTCTGTACTGAGGGCTGCGTCTGGACAATGGCTTTATTTGGATGCTAATTTGGATATAATTGTTGCTCACAGACATGCAGGGTCGGGAATGAGAGACAGTCAGGGGGCCTGCGCTTGTGACTCACCGGCCACCACCCCAGCCATGTACAGCAAGCTGATGCGTAGGATGCCGTGCACCATCTCCAGGGGGACCCCGATCATCAGCTGCAGCAGTGCGTTAAAGCCCAACTGCTCCAGCCTGTAGGGGGCCACAAAAACAAACAGCACAGGTCACTGACCCCGCCGTACTCCCATATCAGTCCCCCAGGTATATTGCAAGGATAACACTGACTCCCCCTTTAGCGTTTATAGCTCTGCTGAGCAAAGTACTGTCCAGGCTTATTTGCGTACCAATATCATCTGTACAGAACGGTTTTGTTGAGCTATGAGTCATCTTGTTTGCATTTACAAACAGCCTGATGAATTGCCCTGTCTGCTTTAACCTGAAGAATAGTCATCTGTGTGTGCGTTTCATATTTATTTGTCATTTGTGTTGATGTCTTAATTACTTGTTAGAAAAAAAGACGGATTTTTGCAGTACCATAATGTTTACGTGAAGTGTGTAAGACCTGTTCTGACATCATCACCATTTTGGGATTGCCGATGAGTCGCAGAGGGTGTGGTCTCTTACCCGACGTGCATGAACATGTAGCTGAAGAAGCGCCACACCTGCGCCCGGTGACCGGGGTGGTACACCAGCGGGCTCTTCATGAACTCCGGCTGGTAGGTCTGCAGCACCCACTTGTTCAGCATGATGCCATAGCAGAGGAACACGATGATCTGGGCGCAGAGACACCGAACAAACGCCGAGAGGGATGAGGGACGGGAAAACATTGCGATACAGACAGGACCGTAAATGCAGAACCAGTGGGGTTCCACTTTATCATATACCAACGAGAGCGTGCATCTGTCAGGCTGGAAATGATTTGAATGTTTCCAGACAAACACAGAGAATCGATTGAATTATGTATCTGTATCTATCATGAGAGAACCAAAATAGACTCTAAATAGAGTTCAGCTCCCCAGATGCACTGATGACAGACTTAGCAAACAAAGATCAGTAGAAAAAGCACAGAATGTGGTTCTGTGCATAAACATCCAGCTACAGTAAACACTTTGCTTGCGGTTCATTCTAAAGTACTTACTTTTTCCTGAAACCATGAATTTTATTTCAAGCCCCAAGAAATACACAAATATCTGATAAATGTATGTGCCTACTGATACTTTTCCAGAAAGCAGCACTTACTGCCCTGGTACTAAAGGCGTAGCCTTATATTATGTATATGAAGCTAGATACTATACAGTACTGTAAGGTGTACTAGTACAGTACCCTAATACTTTACCAAATGTGGCAGTAATATGGTAAGTTACAAGTGTTTTAGTCTCAACTTGGTAGCTCTCTGCCAGCTGTGGGTGGGTTATCCCCCCATTAACTTCACACTCATTCATTTTCACTCGCTAATTGTTGAAAGTGTCTCACTGGAATATCATAATTAGTGAAGCCCAAGGATCTGCTTTGCCAGAATTATTTATACTACAGTCTTCTTGACAAGCTCTTTGGGGTTATTTGTTTCGTGTTCTGCTTCTGAAACATTGACTTCTTATGAGTCTCCTGCCCCAGTGTCTGGTTGAAAGCATGATGGGGTGCACAGACAGTGACAAGACATCTGTGTGACTGCTGCTGTTGTTTTGGTCAATCTTAGGATGTAAATGGAAGAATATGAAGCAGACAATTCTCTGCAGCTAAAAGAGTTTAAACCCCCACATTGACTGATCTAGAATTATGTTCTCAGATGTTACAAACAATACCTCAGCAACATATTTTTTCAGCAATTATGCTGATTGTACAGTAGCTGCTGTTGACAGATTTATTTTTAATCAACATGGCCCTTCAGTGTGGTTTTGGGGCCCAGTAATTCCCCAGCATACCTCCTCTTCCCAGCAGGAAAGGATCCAGGTCCCTCACCTGCACGACAGTGATGACGGCCATGAAGACGGGTGGCGGGCAGAGGCGGTTCTGGTGGAAGTACCAGCGCCGGTCTGTCTCGCAGGGCAGGATTTCGTAGGCCACGTAGCGCACAAAGCGCTTGTAGACGCCCAGGCCTGCTTCATCCAGCAGGATGTCCCTCTGCAGTGTGCGCCGCCCGTTGGCAATGGCCCTCCTGAAACTGCTGGAGCGCTTACTGCTCATCTGAGAGAGAGAGAGAGAGAGAGAGAGAGAGAGAGAGAGAGAGAGAGAGAGAGAGAGAGAGAGAGAGGGAGAAAGAGAGAGAGAGAGAATCAGAGAGAGACAGACAGAGAGACAGAGACAGAGACAGAGAGAGAGAGTCAGAGAAAGAGCGAGACAGAGAGACAGAGAGAGAGAAAGAGAGAGAGAGAGAGAGAAAGTAATTTTTTTCTTAATTTGAATGGGAAGTTGAAGACTGTGTATCTTTCCTTGTTTGTGTGTATAGACTCCTATGCTATATATATATAAAAAATAAAGGTTGATGTTGGGGGTTCTCTGTCTGTTCCTCTGGAAACAAGGGGAAGACAGCATTTGCTGTAATTTAACAAACATATGGTCAGGTTCAACTGCAGCAGTTTGTTACAAAGGCATGCAAGCACCACTCAATCCTTCTGGTATTGCTACAAGAGAATTTTCATTAGCAACTGGGAGACATTGATGTGTGACTCAGACATCATCTCAATGTACATGCGCAGATTGTTACCATCTGTAATACTCAGTTGTCTCTCCATATCCAAAAAGAACTCAAAAATGTTGCTACAGGCATTGGACGCTCATGCATCTAGTCTAATCTCAACTCTATCCTGCAAGCTGTATGTGTTGCTGGTGACTGATCCCTGAACAGCTGTCCTCCTGTTGTTTTGATTCAGGCTTTTTATCCTCTCTTTTTTTTTTTTTTTTTTTTTTTTTTAGTCAGATATAGTGATGGGGACCCACAGAAAGGCAATCAGTAGAGATCAAGATGGTTTGGAGAATCCTTACTGGGAATATACAAAAATCCCAATGTCCATTCACCAAACCAACTCTTCATACAAGACTTGCCAATTAAATATTTGAGAAAAATAAAACCAAATATAACAATTGGGATTCTATTATTATATGGTCACAGTAGATGAAATTATATCACCAAACCTGAACTGGACTGACTATTTCATTTAAAAGAACACAATCAGCTACAGAGATAGGAATGGCTTTGATGCCCCTGCAGTTCAATTCAACAGCAGCATGGTGACAGCACAAGGATACATTAACCGTGATGAGGGTGTAATTACTGCAATGTAGTACACCACAGACAGCCTCAGACCACACTGGACTCCTGTAAATACAGGAATGAGCACAACACTAAGAGTCAAGCTAACCGGGCTTGTGTGAATCAATAATACTCCATTTGCTGCTGTGCTTCATCAAATTACATCCGTACCATGTGCATTAAGATGAAGATTATTTTAGTGATAAACACATATTGCTATCTGCATTACAGATATAAACACATATAGACTGGCAAATAAGAATAACATTATATAAACACAGTCCTTTAGGGGTTGAACAGTGTTGAACGCACCACTATGACATACACAAGAAGTTCAGTTAGCTTCTGCCAAGATTAGACTCAGCCTCTGTGCCAGGTTCCCTGATATCCAACCTGAATGTCTGCTTCAACCTTAGCATGATTGCATCCCACGAGTTCGCTACCTGAACAGTGGTAAACACCTGCAAAGAACAGTGCCCTAGTTTCACCATATCCCAAATACCCTGGACATCTGCAGACAGGCATCCCTGTATCATTCCCCTCCATCTGCCAAGCGCAACGCGAGACTTATGCCTTAGGACGTCTCGGGGATGCGCTTGATACTGGTAATCTGTGAACGGATATGCCAACACCAGACGATGCAGTTGGAAGCCAATAATTTTATCCTCAAATTCAGACCCAGATCCAATCTAACCATGTAACTTTGAGAAAGTGCTTTTAGGAGTTGTAATTTTTTTTTTTTTAACAATGCTAATACAACATCATGTGCTTGGCAGTCACTGAAATTCAAGAAAAATATCTGTGAAAAAAAAAAAAACCGAAACAAATTCAATGCTTACTCTTCCCGTCTTTTACATTTTATAGGTGAATCAGTTCAGGAGTCATCCAGCAGCCAATGAGGATTTTTCTGCTACTCCTGAAATTAAAAGCTATGTTAAAGTTCTAGCCTTCTTTACTCATTGCATGCGCCTCACTTGCTGCATTGCCTTCTCCATTAGAGCCAGTTGCTGCTTTCCTCCAGAACCTGTGCTAATGTCTTCTCTGTGTGCTACATCTCCCTTCCACTGCATCAGAGGTCCAGTCTCCAATGGTCAGGGTTTTCAACCAACCACTGTGTGCACCATCACTCAATTTTTCTCAATTTTCTCCACTGAATCTCCCACTGTTCCTGCATTGTTATGAGGGGATACTTTGTAGAATGTGACCACAGGACAATATCAGGACAATATCATCTATGACCCACATATGCTTCTCTAGATAAGATTAGCATATGAAATATGTATTGTAATTTCCAATCCTTACTTGGCTTCAATGTTTTTAAAAGACCTGATTGTAATGATTACCATGATGTGCTTTTAGCTTGGAGCAAAGATGTGAATGGCATTGAATTTGAGCCATTTGAAGTCTAGCTTCAATTTCCTGAACCTAACATTACAGCACTTGGGTCAGCCAGAAAGTACAACACCATTGGCTCAAAGACACATACGATGCGGATGGAATGTGCCTCAAGTTAACTGCAGCTGATGTGTGGTTCCCTCCCCTCTCCAGAACTGCAGATCTGGCAGAGACAGGAGCACCCTGTTCCTGAAGTGCATCAGGAAAGTCATTCAGTAACATTGCATCAACCGCATGCCTTGCCATGGAGGTTTGCCAGTTTGCAATCATTTCCAAACCGGTCCAGCAGCCCTGTCTTGCCTGTGCAATAGCTTTAACACACCATTAACTTGATCATTTTCCCTATTTTTCAGGTTAAGTGCTGCTTCCTTCATGGTTTTATAGTACTGTTTGCATTTTTTCTAACTGGGCCTGATGGATGAGAGATGGCCTTCAGGAACTACTGTCAGCAGTGACATCTCAGTGGAGGACAATACTCAAGATAGCATGCTGGTAACACTCTGCTGCTGATGCTTTTTATCCTATATGCTACCTGTTGCATGTCACTGTCACACTATCATACCTCGCCATTGACTATTTATCTGATAGGATGGGTGTAGCTTCCACTCCAATGAAAAAGCTGCCTATTTCCCTATTCAGTGCTGAGAATGCTCCACGGCCTGAACTGCATTTATTAATAAAGCACAGGAGCAGATGCCTGGAGACATTACGGCTGACTGTGGTGTGAAGCCGAACAATGAGTAAGTTGTGCCTGCTATGCAATGATAACCAGGGCCCAGCACGTGTCTCTGCGAGCCTCTGATGAGATGCATAGCTGCTCCTCTGCTGAGGACCTGCATATTTTAGCATGAAAATAAGGTCCAGGAAATGCAATTACTCATGCATTAGAAGGAAGGAAAAAAATTAAAGCAAACGAAACGTGGTCTCCTGGTGGCTTGCAAGCTCCAGGGAGAGAATTACCACAAAACAACAGGTGGATCTCTGTGCCGAGTCTTCTTCACCTTACATAAGCGATATAAAAAGCTTAACAGAACAGGAGGAGGAAAGAAACAACACTGAGAGGTGTGGCAATTGACAATTTGAGCAGTTTATACAAGTTTCATTTGCCATTACAGAGTTAACATCCAGATACCCTCAACACTCGTGCACAGTTGGTGATGGAGTTGTAATAACTGTCTGTTTTCCCAATGACCAGCTGCCTTGCAGCTGCTTGCTTTTTTGTGCTTGTATATTTAGCATTCTTAAGCACATGTCCTTGTCAGTGAAGTTTAAACCCTTTCTTGGTAAAGACAGCTAAGTAGGCATAAATGCTTTAGAGGCCAACAGTGAAATGCATCTCTCTCAGTGTAAAATAATTCAGTATTGCCGAGCACCACAAAACCTATATCAACTACATGGCTGCCCACATGACATTTTGATGATGACTTTCTGGGAGAAATGGCAACCTGAGCAAATGAGTGCCAAAGAGTACTCACAAACAAAGCAGATGTCAGAGAATACAGACAAGCACAAGTTCTTGAGTTATGGTGGAATTTATTGAGAAGGCCTGGCCATCAGCACTGAAAAAGAATCCAGGTGGCAAAGCCAATTTTCCTCACACGATGGTACTGGCAGTCCGCCACATCCTCATGATGTACTCTCTGCCAAGTAAGGGACCACTCCTTCCATTTACAATTAATGGGGGAGTGAGTTTGCACTGAATATCTGGCCTTTCCTTGACGCTGGAAACCAACCAAACAAACCAAACAAACAGACACACTTCAGGTTCAATCAGAGGCCATGTTCTTCCCCCAGCTGGTGCTGAGGTGGGGGGCTCAGGATGATTGACAGGCCTCTCTCAGGATTCCAATGAAAAGAGTGACAATCTGCAGACCCTGGCTCCATTTGATACCGGTGCACTGTTGGGCCCAAAACCCCACAGCGAGGGAAAGGGAGGCAGGCCTAAGTCTCAGCCCAATCAGTAGCACAGTCAGAGCAACAACACCCACTTTACACATGCCCATCCAATTTAGCACAGACGCAGAGATGACTACACCCTTACTGAGCACAGGGACCGGTTCTGCTAGTCCCCCCAGTCTGGCCAGTGCCCTGGTATTCATTTAGAGTTGTTACTAGTAGCAGAGGACCCTTTAATTTGTTTACACCCTCTTTAAAGGAAAGAAAAAAAGGACCATATGGCTGGGTTTGTGTAGATGGCACAGCCCTTAGCTGATGGTGAAGTGTGCTGGAATCATTCCTCACTGCTATAAATATAGAGTGACTTGGCACAGTCCCTGTGTAAAAGGTTCCCAGATAATCCTTTTTTTTCCCTTCAGTTGAGGCCAAGCCCGCAGCGTCGCCACCCAAGCTGTGGGAAGTGATGGGCATGGAGGAGGCAGTGAAAGCTCCTGTGCATCGCTGTGAACACTGCTTCACTACTCTGCTAGGGAGATTAGTGTGTATCTACCAGGACCTGTGTGCACAGCCTCCCTGAACCAGCCCAGTGACAAGAGGAGCTCAGCTGCACACACACATACAGAGAGAGAGAGACAGACAAAAGCACATACAAACACGGACACACACACGCACAGATAGAGAGACAGACAAACACACACATACACACACATGCACAGATAGAGAGACAGACAAACACACACACATACACACACACACGCACAGAGAGACAGACACAAACACACGCACGTTAAAAGGAGCAAATATAGATATGAACGCAACAACACATGCAGGTACACAAAGTCTCAAATACATGCTGACAAAAACTCACAACTTCCCGTAGGATTTGGAATTGACTGAAGCGTATGCTGATTTGTACTGTTGCTTGATTGCTAGTCTAAGCTGTGACATGGTCAAGTGAACTCTGGCGAGTCAACAGTCAATCCAAACAGATGCAACAGAGACAGCAGCTGGGGCCCTGGAGCGGACTCCAGATGCAGTATTAATGGGTTGATTTTGATCTGCCCTCACAGAAAGGTAGAGGGGCAAGACTCTGGGCCTCAAACTGTTGAGCCTAAAATACACAGCCATGGACAGAAGCTAAATGGAATCCCAGACATACTGTGCTCGGGATACACATGGCCTGTCTGTATCCCTGAATTCCCACGACAGCCACAACCTAAAGCCACACAGACCATTGCTATTGACGTTCCTCAGAGTCTCCACACTTCATCATTTGTGTTGACCGCAGGACACTGGAGGCTCAAACTGCCAAGTCAGTCTTTCAGGACCTCACTGGAGAGACACAGGGCCTTTGTCTGAGCTAATTCCAGCAGCATTGGCATAACAGAGTGGGTAATTTCCTGAGTAATTATGGTGTGGCTTAGGATGGTGGCAGAGAGCTGACTCTCGGTCTGTGTGGGACGTGCGGCCTGGCTGCCCTGCTGTTTATTGCTGGAGCAGCACCTAAGAAGAGATCACGATGTTGGCTTCTATAATCCATCACTTGCAGCAAATGATGGGAAAGATATTCCTTTTATGTCTCTTCTGACAACGGACTGCTCAGTGCTCCGTGCACCTATTTAGGTTTCAGGACGTTACCCTACTTGTGCTTGGGATAAGGACTGTTAACATCGCAGGTAATTATAAATGAAATACAGGAACGCATGCGCTTTTTCATCTATTTTTTGGCCCGATTAACACCTTGTCCGATGCCCGATGCTCACCTTCACCCTTAGCGGCTCACAGCACGGCTGCCCCTGAGAACGGGTCAGCGTCTACAGTTCAGAAAGGCAACGACACAGACGGAAAGGCTAAGCCTTAAACCAGACTGAGCCTTTTTCATTGCAGTCTTTGTTGACCATTGGCTCGAGTATTTAAAACCGTTCAGCCGCTTTGTTTTCGTTTCAGCAAAGCACATTCCAATCCCACTCAAGCTTTTAATTATTTACATCTCCATTAAGAAGGCATAATCCATTCAAGCAATTACACGCATATAAGAATCACATGCGTGTAGACAGCGCGTCTTTGCCTCTGCGTGAAGCTCCTGTTGCTCTTCACTGGGACAACCCTGGCTTGCAGTGGCAGATAGCCCGGCTACTGTTTGACAGCTGTCAAACACTGCCCTGATTTTACACTAATATTTTTGCATGGTATGTTTATTGTGCTGTCGCTGCTGTCGTTACACTGTGTTGTGCGCGCTTTACCAGCGATGTGGAGTTCACGCCGTGTGAATCTGTTTGGCATGTATTATTCACGCCCGAGGCAAGGCTCGTGGAGCTCTCTCGCTGCAGTCTGGCCGTAGTAACAAAGTGGAGTGTGTCAAAAGCACTTACAGAGCCCGTGGCCCAACAGCTCAGCTAAGCCTCACAGTGTACCAGTCTAACGGTGGGGGGACTGTGTCACCTTCTCTGACCCCCCCTCTAAGGCTCTTTCCCCCTCTCCCACCTCACCCCCCTCGAGCAGAGAAACAGGGATAGGTAAACAGCGGAGAAACCCAATATGGGAAAAGCAGGGGGCGGGTTCTGCCTGGCCCTGCAGTGAGAGGCCAGATTATGAGCGCAGCCAGAGCTGGATCCTCTCCTGCTGGTGGGACAGATTCCAGCGCTCACCTGGAGGCCGTCAGGAGCTAATGGAGTCCAGCTGAGGGATGCGGAGGGCACAGCTGGTCCGATAGCGGCGCTACGGCTTAATTCTATGGGTCTGAACGGCGACGGAAATGGCAACTCGACAGATGGGAGGCACACCTTGGGTGCTATTTACCTAAACATTTATATCACAGCATGGAAATGTGGCAGATCTGACGTCTCTGACACCTATGCAGTCTATGCCGTCATTTACTACTGTGTGTTCCACGTGTGTCTGCACGCACGCGTTCGCGCACGCACACACACACACAGACATGCACACACACACACACAGACACTCACACAGACAATCTCTCTTTTTTCTCTTTCTTTTTCTCCTGTAGGAGTGGTATCCCATCTGTGCCCCAGCCTGTATGAAAATCACTGCTTCTTTAAAAGCCAGAGCATGGTCATATAGATACTTCCAGTGATATAAGGGAACCAGTTTACTTCCATTTTCAAAAGGCGTGTTCTGTTTGTGGGGTGCTATCAGGGGTATTCCGCCATTATCATGATTGTATTTCATCTCAGTCATAGCGCTTTAGCTGCAAAGCGAGTATCAATCACGCACACAGATTGCGAGACAGCTGCCCCCTGCCATAAACGCAATGCCTCTCAGATGTAAATTACACTGCCTAACTGTGAATTCTGAGCAGTTTAATTTTAGCTAGCTGCTGAGATGTGTAGTCAGTTTGGAGTCAGGAGGAGGGGTGTGGGAGATTACAACTTTGGCATCATTTTCATTCCTTTCACAAAGCAAGAAAATCAACATTTGCTGGGGAAAGAAAAAAACACAAATGAAAGAAGGGCTCTAATCACAAAAAACACCCCCAAAACAGAATGAAGCAAAAAAAAATCAAGTAATGAATTATTTACAGCCCTCCATATAAACATCCCCATGGAGCAATCCCTTTAATGCCAAACACACTTCAGCAGGATTAACCTTGTACATTTGAGCTGCAGATACTCACTCCAAGGGCTAAAGAGTGGTAATGCATTTAAAGGACAGTTTACCCGCTCCTGAGGTTTGTGCAACACCAAACCAAATCCAGCCACATATTCCTAAGAGAAGCCTTCCTGGAAAACTCTCCTGATGTGAGGGCTGTATTTTAGATGCAATGAAAAGAGAGTCAGTGGGCAGGTCTGTGTTGCACACACCAGACTGCAGGAAGTGTGGCTGTTGCATCCCCCTTTTGACTGGCACAGCACAGAGGATGGTGCCTGTGTGACCGTCACGCCTAACCTGTCATCATGCACAACAAAACCATTGCATTCTCATAATGCACTGAGCTTCTCACCATGAGATTGTGGATTTGAATCCTGGCTGTGCACCACTGCTGTTACAAGCTTGAGCACGCCTCTTAGTCTGAACAGCTCCTGTCGATATTCAGTCTGATAAATAGATAACATGTAAAACGAAATCTGCCCTGGATAAGGATGTCTCCACAGGAAATTATTAAATAAAATGAACAATCTAAAAAAAAAAAAAACAGTCATCTCACATAAGCAGATCTCACTATTTCAATCCATTTGGGCACATCTGATGTGGAATGTGTGGCGGCTGTGTGTGGGTGTTACTCTTGCCTGGATCACATATTTGGAGAGTATGGGTTTATTCTAATGACTCCTTTCCCCTGGCACACAGATCAGTTTTGCAATTATAAACTGCTCTCACTCATTCCCCTCTTCAATCAGAATCCATTCTCTCACCCTTTCAGGCCGATGCACTGTACTGATAACAGCTCTTTGAGACCAAGGTCATGCCACCTTTCCTCTACTTTGATTCAGGCAGCTTGAACCAATCAGACCCTCAGATCTCCTGCTTCTGCTTCTTCACACAACTTTTCATTTGCTAAGCTCTGCGCTCTTGTTAGCCAGGGAGCCCTCGCTACCTCCCCAGTAATGGCAGTGAGGTTTCAGAGAACATGCGACTCCGCTAGCAGGTAAGGGGGAGTTAAAATAATAAAACAAACAATGAGACGTCCATGGGGTGGTGGTGCACCTCAGTGTTTAATAAAGAAATTAATACAGGTACAAAAAACGGCCCATTAGGTTCCGCCACGGTTAGTAGGCCTACTGTACATGCGGGGATTTAAAAGAACAAGCAACTTCCCCAAAAGAGAAGCAGTACAACCTCCCAACATTCCCCAACAAATGAATAAAAAACTCTTAAAGAGAAAGGACCAAATAAAGGGCAAACCGTTACGACTCCCATCCTCTTCTTCCCACCCCACCCACTGCCCCGCCTTGCCCAGCCCTCGAC
Source organism: Megalops atlanticus (assembly GCA_019176425.1). Classification (NCBI taxonomy): domain Eukaryota; kingdom Metazoa; phylum Chordata; class Actinopteri; order Elopiformes; family Megalopidae; genus Megalops; species Megalops atlanticus. The sequence continues at coordinate 16,744,488 of CM032893.1, forward strand.
CCCACCCTGGAAACTCACCAGCTCGATGAGCTCCTGGTAGCACACCTGCCCCTCCTCGTTGCTGTGCACCAGGGCGAACAGCATCTCCAGCTTGGAGGGGTCCAGCTGCAGCTCATGCTGCTCCACCAGGCTGGTGAAGTTCTCCACTGCAATGAAACCGGTGTTCTCTGGGTCCAGCTGCCAACAACAGCACAACAACACAAGAGCGTGACACAGAACATAGTGCACAATAAAGTCATGGAGAGGCAGAAATCAATCTGTTGAAGATGACAAATTAACTAGAGATTAACGCAAAAAGAAATTTTGAAAGCTGCAAAATTATATATGCATGGTACGTGCTGCATGTGTAGTTTATATGTATTTACTAAGCAAACTGAACACAGATGCAACTGGCATGTAAACAAAATACATACATACTAACATGCTAAATACCTTAAATACTCTGAGCGAACTGCCCTCCATTTTACATGCTTGCAGGACACATTTACAGTGGTAAACCCCCTTATCTCTAGTCTCCCAGATGGAAAATACCAAGTGGGCATAGTAGTATGTGGCCTGACAATGTGCTGAATTATCTGTTAAAAAGAGATATCCACCAAGTGCAGCCAAGAAATCAATTCGCACACCATGCCAGTTAAAAGAGATTTCCCGTTTTGAAAGTGATGCCAAGAACCCAAGCAGAAGTCTCCAGTAAATTGGATCAATGCTCAGTCTTTAAAAGCTGAAAACAGGCACCTCTACAGACCAGCTCCAGCATGCTCTTATAAGCAGCCGCTTTCACCATGCCTAAGAACCCACAGACCACGTCATTATTCATTGGACTTCTTGCATGCCGTCCCATCTATTTAATTGATGTAGGCGGAGGAGTATCATAAATGTGCCAGTGTTTAGCCATTTGAAATAGAGCCCTGCGAAGGCCGAGCCATAAAGCGCAGCATCAATGACATTGCCAGCACACTTGAGCCTCCCTTTCCTTTGAGCCATGCCCTGGGCATTTTACATGTATGGCAGAAAATGACAATAAGCTGTGCATTAGTATTCCCTTGGCTGCCTGCTGCCTCCTTTTCTTTTCTTTGCAATGAGCCTAATGTATTCCTTTGCAAATGCATCCCTCGCCCACTTGATAATGTCAGCCTCACATTCTTTACCAACAATAAGATCAAGTGATATCAGGTGACGGTTCAGAATGCTCACAGAAAGCACCATCAGAGTTATGAACCGGCAGCAGGCAGCAGGCGTTCCACTAGCAGGCCACCTATGGGTGCTCAGGGAATGTTTTCATCAACTGTGCTCAATCTCTTCAAATGGCTAATTACACTCCAGCAGGTGTTTGCAGCTTCTGAGGTTACCCAAGGACAGAGCAGCCGATGACAAAGGTACCGGCTTTCGATGTACGGATGCAAAAAACGTCTGCTAGAAGATAAGCCGGGGCCTGTACGAAGCAGAACAACAGGATATTCCTCCCGGCAAAGGAGCTTTTGGCTCTTGCACTGCCTCGGAGCCATTCTGCGTTCTGCGTCCTGAGTTTCTGCGGTGGCTTCCGCGTTGTAACTCCCTGGGTGTGTGTTTTTCAGAATGGGCTTAGATCAGTCTCAGATTCTGGCACTGCGGTATGCTCCTCCAGGCCTTCTCCTGCCTGCCTCCAGCCTTCCCTCACAGATCTGAACAACAGCCATTTCCCCTCCAGGCCCCAGCTATTGAGCTTTGGGGGAGTCAGGAGAACTTTTCTGGCTGGAGCTCAGCAGCCTGGCCTATGATGTACCCCCCCTCTGGCCTCCGAGGTAAATCCCACCTGTAAACCACACCCTTTAGTCGAGTGTTTGCCATTGTGTTGGTGTTTGTATGTGTGTGTGTGTGTGTGTGTGACAGAGAGAAACTGCAGGAGATCAGTCCCGGTGGTCTAGCTCAGCTCTGGTTACCGTTAAAGCCGTTCTGTGTTCTTTAGCCCCTGCCTGGATGCCGGAGACATTTAAGTCTGTTTAATTGAGTGCAAGCGGTGTCTTAATTCCAGTTAATCTACTTCTCCGTCTCCCCAGGTCTCCCATTATTTATTTATTTATTAATTCATTTATCCATGAGAGTGCAGTAACCGTAGTGATGCAGCCCTGACTTGGCTTTATTCCCTTTCTCCCACAGCACTTAAGTGAGAGTCTGGGTACATACTGGATGTGCAGCTGTTTGTATCTGTGTATAGGATAATGTCCGCTGACACCCTCATAGCAATCTTTAGCCCATGCAGTGTCTCAGGCTGGGTTTGTAGAGCCTGTTGGTAGAACGCATGCAGAGCCACTTGGTGACTGGTACTAGCTATAATGACAGCTGTCTTCTCCTTACTGGTCCCATTTTCTCCTGCAGGGTTGTCAGTGAAATAGAGCTCCAGGTCCTTCTTCCCAGGCCTAGCAATGCCATTAGACCTTGAGAACAGACCCTTCACTGGGCCCGCTGTGTAAGCCGTGATGACCCTCCACCCTCCCTCCTACCAGGAGTTCTGAGCTCCCTTATTAGCGACTCATTACTACACCTAGTGAGAGAAATTAATGTGTTACCTTTTCAAGGGGATAATGGGCCTAATCACAGTGAAGAACGTATTCCTAAAATAAACCCGATGAGGATGGTGATAAAGGCAGAACAGAATATTAAGCAATTATACAGATTAGACAACTGCAATTAGGCCCAGGACAAAATAAACCCTTTATCACTGGTCTTCATGCACAGTACGTTGATAAGAATTTAGTTACATCTGATATATGCATTAAATCAGTTGGAAATCATTTGCAGTTGGCTACATGCATGCTATAGTTGACCGTATGTTTATGATATATCATTTCTTTCCACTACTAACCCTGCTTTCCTTTTCCTATCATGTGTTGGTGCTTCAGTACTCGATGTAATTCATCTCATTTCCATTACTAGAAAATGTGGTCTGAGCCTGTTCTTTTAATTAATACATTTGCCAGTTTTAGCAACGATCCCTCTGCTGATTCAGCAATCCGCAGTTGATTCATTTTTTACTTGTGTAAAAATCGTGTGCAATGTGCTAGCATTCAGTTTGTGCATTTCTTGTGAACTAAAGGAATATTTAATTCCTTATAACAAAAAGATGACACTGACACAGATCTTGACTCCTTGTTTAAAGTGGTATTCTTGTTAATAAAGCAAAACAATTGAAAAGATGTTCAGGTCAATAATCAAACAGAGCCAGGTTCTCTGAATCCACTGCATGTTGCTTACTGGCCAAAACTGCATTAAACACAACTCCAAATAGACACCTAATTCTTTGCCAGCCAAGTGAGCATGATGACAGCGTATAGTCTGTCAAAACCCTGACTCTGAGGGCACCAGTGGAATGAGACTGTTTATCAATGAAAAGTATCCCTGTTAATCTGAATGTACGTTATGGATGTCAGAGGACCAAAATGCACGGTTAATGACACACTGTTGTACACAATGGTTACAAGCTGTGTAAAACAATACTCCTGCTGAAAAAAAACACACTTTCCGCAGACAAAATCAGCAGCGCTCCCACATGGCAAAGCTAGAGTGGCGGACTGTGGAAGATGGAGAGAGTCATCGCTGAAAAAAGAAAAAAAAACGAAGAAAAGATGAATAAAGGGAAAGCGTGACAAACCTCCAGGTTGCCATGAGACAGACTCCTCGTCACCGCCTTACAGGCACATGCACCACACGCTGCCGAGGCCCCTCTCTTCCTCTCAACCCCTCCGTTCCCGTACAAACGCGCCATGCAACCTCCGAGAAACGTACCCCAATCTTTCCCCATCTGCCTGAAAGCCCGCAGCCCCCGTGCTGTGTACAGGTCCCCAGAGAGGAGCTATTTTCAATGTATGAAAACACAGGGAGAGGTATTACCACGCTTTGATTGGTTTCCGCCTAATCCACTTATTGTGTTTTCATGCTGGTTTATTTATAAGTGACATATGTTGCCTTTCGTGGTGCCGCGGCGGACTGAGGTAACTTGAACTGTTTGCCAGCGGGGTGGGGGTGGGGTGGTGGGGGGATGAGCGGGGCCAGCGCGAATCTGTTTACAGATGCAGGCTCTCTAATTGAGGGAATGGGCGCCTGGATGTAAACAGACAGTCTACTCAAAGTGCATCAGTGTAGAGCTCCAGATTCAGTAGCTGTGTGGGGGCCTGGGGGCAACAGAGGGACAACAGATGTCCTGTGCCTGCTACCAAATGGAGACAGCGTGTTGTAAGCACAGGGTTTCGCGCTTTGTACTGGTGTTAAAACAGTGGTCACGTCTTTGGCCATTTATGTATAGAAACGGATAGCAATTTAAGCACTGCACTGAGGCAGATCCTCCCCTTGGAGACACTGATACAGAAAGACTAATGGGTAGCGAAGTACATCTTTACTACAGAACTGTTGCTATAAAGACAGCCGGCCTGTTAGAGACGTGATGAGTCTGAAGGGGATGCGGATGTCCTCCAGCTTGTATTTTGTCTAGCCAACTATTGAAACTTGCTGCGCTTCTTAATGTTGTTGACTCCTTATGTGGCTTTTTGCTTGTGTTGCACTCTGCCTCACTTGTAAGTCACTTCTGATAAAAGCATCCACCAAATGAATAAATGTAAATGTAATGTAAATGGAAGTGACACCTGCTTTTGAAATGAATTTTCCCTATGCCACCTTTCAGTAGACAAATTAGAACGTAACAGGCAAGACCTGAAAGGCATGTAACCGCTCCCTGTAACGGATTAACTCCCTGCATGTGTGAAGCATTTACTCTTTGTTCAAGGGCTTGACCCCCTGTGCAGGCAGAAGGGACCGTGAGTCTGGGTCACGCAGGGCAAGGGTGGCTGTGTCCCGGGGGTTAAGACGGAGAGACGCGACAGAGGAAGTGGGCGTCGCTGAGAGGGAGAGCCGCAATCGAACCGATCCGTCGCGGCCAGGGTACCGCATTGACAAGCTACATCAGTCGCCATGGCTACCGACTGCACTGCATGTCAAAGCTGTCACATTTCAATGCGAGGGAGCCGCGCGCACGGGCGGAGCGAGAATGGGAGAGAGCGGGGAAGGAGCGAGGAGAGGCTGCCAGTGCGGCAGCCAGAGCTGTGCACCTGCGGTCGTTCAAAGAGAAAATAAAACCCAGGGAAAGTGCTTGGCTGGCCATGCTACATATTTATGGATCGGCCTTGCAAAAATCAATCTTGCAAACTTTACATGTGCCTAATATAAGGTTGATATAAGCAGCTGAACACTTTTCCCAGGGATCTCGTCCTATTCTTGTTGACATTTGCTGGAAAACTGTGACTTATAAATTTTGCATAAGTTGAACTAAATACGTTTTTCACAGAACTGTAGTTACGGCATTACCTCCAGCATCTGTGTAAGAGTAAAGAATGGACAAGCATGGATATGTGGGTCTATGTATGTCCTGTGACTTATCCACCATCTCACCAAGAGAGTTTCCATGCACCCTTATGAGCTGCATGCAACTTTCCTCTTTCCACCATGCAAAGCACATGGGTCACACCATGGAAGAAATATGGTAACACCAAGAGGAAATTTCTGAGATGCTATGAAGCAGTGGTGGGTATTTGTAACCACAGTGTTCAGAGATCACCGCATTTGTGTTGCCTTTCCTTCACTTTTTCTGGGCCCTGGAACATGACAGCCGGGCTGTGAGGGGACAGGTGGATGTGCTAAAAAAAGGAGCAGGTGTGCACAAGAAGGTCACGATAGTGCGGAGAGGGCAGAATCAGAAAGTCTCTGGGGAACCAGAGATGCTGTGGACGCTGCACTGCATAGGTGGGGGGGCACAGCTCACAATTCCAATAGAGGATTTCTGGTTGGCTCCCGTTTTCAGCTGGCAGCTCAAAGGTAAAGTTACTGTGTTTTAAGCTCCGCTGCCCAAGGGAGACCACGGCTGTGCTGACAGTTGGAACATTTACTTAATTATCATTTTGGATTCGGAGCAAGGTAGCATCACAAGATGGAAACTGCCACAACGGCTTCCTGTGTACAGATGGTCTACCCACCCTCCCACCCACCTACCAAACACAGGACTTTATCCATTAACAGTAACTGCACATGCTAAGCCAAGTCATTACAGTGCAGTGCTGCATGAGCCACGATAACAGAGTGCTGTGTTCACGGTGCAAGATGTAGAAATGTGTGTGTAAATGTAAAGGCTCTAAGTGTGTGTGCAGCAATGTGCCAGAAATAGACTGTGCTCAGCACTGCGCCCTCCTGCAGACAAAGACTAATAAACTACCTCACTGAGCTAGCGCGCTCTCCCTGTCACGCACATAAACACACACACACACAACAATACGGCAGACCAGCAAATAGATCTCCATAATTTGGCAAGGTTTCTTTCTGTTGTCCACTATTATAAACTATTTCAAGGGGTAGTACAAGCCTCTCCAAGAATGAAAATATGTAAAGATACCTAAAAGAAATATGGAGGAGAGGCTGCACTCAAATAAAACAGGGATCAAACAACTTTCTCTGTCATTTTGCACTTTAATAGTTTTTTTGGGAGGTATTTGATACTCACTACGTCAGGGAATAAAAAATGCACACAGAGATGCAGAAACTGGGCTCCCAAACTTGTGAATTACAAGCCATCAACAAGATAGAACTGATATGCTGACAGCTTATCAGTTCTATTCATACTCTTCCACACATACACTATTACCATAAAAATGCACTGAATTTGAGTACTATTCTAATAATGCACTTTGTAAAAAAAGAACAAAACCATGAATGTTTTCACATTTGTCATCCATCACTTGTGACAGTTTGCTGGAAGATTCCTGCGCTGTACTTTCTGGGGTGTTCACCAGCGCGCCTGTGACTTCCAGTGCAGAGGCCAATGGCAGAAGCAGTGCCCTGCGTTCCAGCTGATCTCTCTGTGCAGCTGAGTGGCAGCTCTCCACATCACAGAGCCAATCTGAGCTCAGCTGCACAGCTCTCCAAACAGACATGCATTTTTAATAATGCGTTTTTCAAACGCAAACTGTCAGCAGAAATTAAGCTCGATGAAACTAAATGCAATAGAAAAAAAAAAACAAAGAAAAACCTATAGCAATGTTTCAGTTCAGTTGAAACTGTTATAAACTGTTTGATTGGTATTGCACCAAAGTGTTGGTGTGACACCATATTACCACTTGTATTTCCAGAAAGTCCCCATCCAGTTTTAACAAACTATCATGGGCGAACAAGTGGCAGCTTATAAGAACCAGCAGATATAAGACATGAAAATGGAAGTGTTACCAGCATGCCAAAGTTGAGACATTGAAACTGAGTTTGAAGAGCAGAAAGTGCAGAATGTGATTAGCCTGAAAAACATTTTTTATGCATAACAGTGTTAGGCAGCCTGAGACTTGAGACAGAGCAGTAAGCCCTGGTGTCCATGCACTGAAGGCCATCAGGAATTCAGGGAAGATGGGGAATTAGATAGCCATAGAGCTCTGACTGTCTCTTCATACTAGCAACATCACTCAGAAGAATCAAACACTACAATCCTGCTCCTGGTGTTCAACTTCACAGATCCCCCTGCCTCCAAAACCAGCCCCCCCCAACCACCCATTCCATGGGTACTTTCAGATTTTTGGTATGCCTGAGTAAAACTGGGGGGTATCCTTCAATCTCCCAACAATCTGCTCAGGGACTTCTATCATTGAAGCGATTTGCTGGGAACAAACTTTCAGAGAGTGCCTTAAATTCATCATGTGTGACGGCACCTTCAGAATCATACGAGACAGCACCGTGAGCCGAAACACTCTAGACCAACAGTGAGAGGGAGAAAGCATCTGCAGCACAGTTAATAAACATGGACACAGAGCATGAGTCTCACTGGGGTCAGGTGGTTGACGTCTCATGAGAGTACGAAAACTAAACAAAGAGAACTCCACAGGCAGTTGTCAACTGAGACTATGAACACACTCCTAGTTCATAAGGAGGACTTACGGATGACTGCTACATAAACTGGTAGTGACAAAGACTGCCACAGTTAGTTTTCTATAGACATATTGATAAAAATAGCCTCTCAGCGTTCAGGAAGTCTGTTATTTTCTGACCATCAAAATGACATTTTTCTGAAAGAATGGTTGTTTTTACAGACCAGCCAAATTGCTACATGGAACTGTGTATCACCATTCATCCCCATTCTATAAAAAGGATTTTTTACTACATTTACATTTAGCACAGCTATGTCAATGCAATGATGGCGACATGTAGCAGTGATTTATACTGTCCTCGCTCTTGTTCATGCTTTTCAAACTTTAGTGGCACAATCGACTTGCTATTACCCACCCATTCACACGAAACAATACTGTACAACTACAGCTACACGCAAGAGTTTCTCTATGACTGGCACCGACACTGCACACACACACAGGAGCAAATGCGCAAACAGACGCACGCGCTCCACCCTGTGTTGTTTTATGATCGATGTCTCACTAATGGACCATGCATGACTCATGGGTCCAGCACGGGTAGCAGGTAATCAATTCCTCTTTCTCAGTAGTCCGATGGTCCAATCTATTCATGAGTCAGTCAATCTGTCTGCTGGTGCAGGCTGCTCCACTGTCACAGTGAATGTTTACGACCAGGGAGGGCTGAAAATCATGACTGATGTGCATCAGCTTTCTCCATCTCTCTGTGCAGATTTACGCTGTTTTTTACGCTGTTACGTTGCAGCATTGTCAACATTTATTACACAGCATACATGGAGGACATCAAAATGGAAGCTGTATTTGAGACAGACAGCGCATAGGGTCAGAGCACCTCCTGACTTCTGTGATGTGTTGTGAGGCGGCTTGAGACATTGATATTGTGCATCCCGTGGACGGGAACCGAGTCTGCCACATGGCGATTACCCCAATTTCTCATACTGTAGGGGGCCATGCAGGGAAGCAGCGGGTACCATTTTTAAAGACTTTGGAATTACCCAGCATGGGAGGAACACACAAACCGCCACAGCTGGTCAGACTATCGAAACCGCAGGGGTTTCCAGTCGTTCAGGTAACACAGACCGAGATGTGAAGACAGATAAGAGCACTAAATAGACCAGTTCCCATGAAGTGAATGCTACTCTCATTTCATCAACTCAAGGATGGAGGAGCGAAATTCTCCAACAACACAGAATGGCAGCACAGCAGTTCCCTCGGGTCCTTGTGCAAATAAAGGTGTTTACTGCTCTCAGTTATCTATATGAGCCTGGAGTAAAAATCACACAAATAATCCTGTCTCGAGCAACTCTGCCGTTGCCCTGCAGGGGTGAAAGCAGAAGCAATGGAGATGGAAAATGTGACTGAAAGCACTAATTCATTCATTAAAGCGGAAAAAAATGACAGCAAGACCACCAGAGCTAGAAGTCACCTGGCAGCTACAGAGCCTAGAGATGGAGAATCCCTGGGCAAGAAGCCCTTTTTTCCAGATGACCAGCCAGCTAAACAACAGCATGTTAAGCGTTCCCCATCAACTGCCAGGAAGCCAGAAGTGTGCGAGCAGAGATAAGTGGATCCGAAGCAGCGTCAGTGTACGAGAGAAGCACTGTTAACTGCATCAGGGATTCTCAAAGTCCTCTCTCTCCAACTCAGAGCCAGAGGTTGTCAACCCCTCAGTCCCTCCTCTTTCCAAGCTCTCAGACCCCTCCACACACAGCCCCCCACCACCCAAGTGCACTCTAACACCCCAGATTGACTCCAGAAAGACAGAACAGAGCAGAGACAGTAACCATAGAAACACACAGCTGCGGCTTACCTGCTCCTGTATGAGCTGAAACAAGGAACTCCTATCCATATACTGGCCAGGAATTTGAGAGGGACCACTGAGGACGAGGGCAGAGGGAGAAGAGGGGAGAGGGGGCTTAGGTTGGGCAAGGGTCGGGGGGGGCCAAAAAAAAAAAAAAAAAAAGCGTCAGCTCCCTGAAGGCTATGTCCCAAAGAAGATAGAAACAGAAAAAAGATGATTCCTAGTTCGCAGGTCAGAGAGGCCCTCTCATTCCCTGGCTGGAGAAACAGCAGCACGAAGACGGGCAGTAACAGCACTGGCGGTGCAGGGAGAGAGCCTGTGCAGAGCCAGCTCCTGTAGCACTCGCACTCTCTCCTCTGCCCTCCACACACAGCGCGCTGCCTGAATACCAATGAAGCAGGGGAGGGAGGCGGCCAAGCTCGGCCAATGGGATCCGGAGGGGGGCGTGGTCCCCGCAGCTGCAGCTCTCTGCTCTGGGCAGGGATGGGCGGGGGAGGCGTCTTGAAGAAGCAGGGAGAAGGAGCCAGACTGCGGCTTCCGCGCTGGCCCCCCGTTTAAGAAAGGTACTAATCTCTCTGTCACAAATACACACACAGACACACACATGCACATGAACGCACACACACAAACACACACATGCATGCACTCTTTTTTGCCTGTCTGGCACTGCCTGTCTGCTGCTATCGATATTGAGACAACCCACACTGGATAGCCTAATGCTAAGAATAAGCTAAGGATGCTGATTATGACTTAACTATATATTACATTATCCTTTGTTAAAAAGCTCTGTGGTAATACCTTGTCTAAAACCATGGTTTTCTTTGGAGGCCCACATAAGACTGTAGCTTTTAAGACATTGGATTGAAGCAATAATGAATAGAATATTTAAAATAATGCTGAAAAAGGAGATTTGAATAGAAATATTGGTACAGGCAATAAGGCTCCTCCTTCACCAGCTGTGTTCCCTGCCAGAGTGACTGACCCCCTCCTCCTGGGCGCATTCCTGATGCCTCAGCTGAACACCTCTCCTGACACCTCTGGAATCGGTCTCCAGACTGCCTCCTGGCCTGTGTGGCACTTTGTCTGGTGACAATGTCACCTGCAGACACAGTAATGACTGGCGCTCTGCACTGCCTGTAATTACCTGTTCATAATGCCAGCTGAATTTTACTTTTCTGATTGTCATACTCTTTCTGGTTTTGTAACCCACCATGAGTAACTGGGTGTTTGTTCACGAGACTCTGGTGTCTTGTCATGGCAATTGGCATGTGTAGATTGAAATCACTTCCCCATCTTATCCAGCCATTTTTACCTGTCAAAATGGTATATGTGTACAAGTACAAACAAAGTGCAAAACACCCTGTGCAAATGCAACTAAATTATAATCACCACCCCACGTTACCCCTGACTACCACAACAACACTGCCACCTGTCACCGCGAAACCATGAATATTACAATGCGCAGAATACATAGACGAGCTCAAGTAACCCCCTGGGAGATGATCAGTTTACACTGCAGATAATGTACCCCTGATTGAAAATGTGCTCATATGATGAGGGAATATATGCCAATACATGGTAAAATACTGGATGCAAAACAAATGCTAAATAAAACCGCCAAAGGCGGGAGGGGCTGGCAGCTGTTTCTGAGGCCTCTTCATAAATGCACACCTGACTGCGAAGCACTCTGCTCCTCTCTTCTTCTTAAACCAGGCGAAAGCAGAATCCTGCAAACCCAGCAGCATGTGCTAGGGGCTGCTGAATCAGACCTGTATTGTTATGCTGTCAGATAGGCTTCCCATCTGGGGTAATTCTTAATCTAACACTATCTTCCAGTTGCTAAACAATGGTTAGTTTTACATTAATATGCATTTTATAATTCTCTTTCATAATTCGATCTGGTGTTCACTTCCTGCCCACTATGCTCATTTCTGTCAATCCCACAGAACAAATATTTAAATGAATTAACTTCTGAAATACTGCCTGTCTTGAATGAGCAAAGGATTCAACAGTACAACAAAGACTCCAGGGAGCCAGTAGGACAGTGACAGGAGTTGGCAGGGGTGTAATGAAGAGAAATTAAACCTTATTGGTGTTGTTAACAGGTGAAGCTGGGGACCTCTACACTGTCACAAGCACTACAGTAGCTCTCCTATGAGCTCTGAAGTGGAGTGCTTTCCTGTCAGACGCAGCACTTCAGCTATAGATCCAGGTGAAGGGAGACCCCTATACTGGGGTCAGATCTAGGGTCTCAGCTTGAGCCTGCAACTGGTTTGGTTTGAGGACAATGAGTTTGAGGACAATAAGTGATAAGGGATGTTTAACCAGCTCTCAATGTATGTAGCTCTATCTGTCTATCTATTCCCTTGTTCAAAATGTTGCAGCACCTATTCGTATTTGTTAATCTTAACTGCTTGCGTAACAGCATGGGAAACATAAACAAGGCTAAACCATGGATGGGGGCCCAGAGAAAAATAATGTGGGTGGATAACCGCAAGCACTGTAGTAAATCATGTCCAAAGGCTTAAGTAAAAAGTAACGCTACGTATATACAACAAAACAATGGAAACCCGAAACCTGACGCAATTAAAACCTCAATGTCAAATTCTCAATGAGATACACTCATGCACGTTTAGTAATACCACATGAGAATGTACTGGACAAGATTCAGGGAAGTTAGGCAGACACAAGAGACAGCCCCAAATCAATTGATGACCAAATCAAGAACTGGCAGGGAGCAGATGTGGTAGACCCCAAAAAACCCACTCATCACGCAAGTTCCCTTAAGGACTTAACTAGTAGCCAGTTCAAATACCACTGACCAACGTCAAAGCCTATGGTGCAGATAACCTATGCAATACTTACAGAAGCAGGCAGCCAAACCCAGGGAAACCCTTTCATGACCACCTTCATCACCTTGTCTTAAGGGGAACCTACCCCCTGTCTCCACATTCACCCACTCACAGGTAGCTATGATTCCGATAGTGTCTGTCAGGTAACTTAATGCTGGGCTTATGAAATGTCTTCAGCAGCATGTTAATCCTTAGATATGTTACAAATGTCTCTCAAAGGGTGTTGGATGTGCCAAATATGTATAAAGATCTCTTACAGTGCAGTAGTGTTTAAGAGTTTGAATAATGATGGCATCAGGGAAATATGCTTGCACCGCACCTGTTTACAGGAATTGATATTCAAATTATATGACAAGGCCAGCTCTGACCCCCGAGTGGTGCTCCACGGAGATTGGGTGAGATGTTGATGTAATGTAACAGCCTGGAATAATAGCTGGTATTGTATGCATGAAAGGCTGCCTGAATAAGCTACTGTAATTTGGAAATTGAATACACAGTTGTTCTCATACCTTGCCAAGCAGTCTGAGACCTTACAAAATAATTGAGTGGTGACTCATGCACGAAATAGCTACTTTCTTCTTATTTTTAAGGTCTAATGGGGAGCCGTGTTTTTTCCCTCTAAATTTCAATTTGATTTTGGTTGTTTTGGGTAATGCAGACATTTCAATTATCGGCAGCCGAGTCCAAAAGGACAAGGATAGGAAAGGCCTACTTGGAGAATGAATTGTTACTTTAGGTTTAAGATTTCAAACCTGGCACCTTGATTGATCACTTTGTCCCAGTTTTTTTTTTTTTAATTTGCAAGGAATATCAGCCAAATGGTCCTTCCTTGTCAACAAAATAACTGAGGAAAATTACACCTTTAAACAGAACTGCCATATAAATGACTTTCATCAATTAATGCACTGGAATTTCGCCATACAATTAGCTGCAGAATTTTACCCATGGATTTGGGAGAACAGAACTAGAACTCTAGCCAGGACTACAAAGACACTTTCTAAAAGTAGCTGATATATCACCAAACAGCATAGGGAAATGGGAGTGCCTTATTTGCATAAATGTAAGTAATTTACACCTAAATATTGAATGAGCAGCCAATTTGGGTCAAATAAATATTTTTAATCAAAGAGGCCTAATGTGAAAAATTGAACACACTTACATTTATGAACTTCAGACACCAATACTCACTTGAATTATATGACCATTTTCTGTTCAGCTTCTCTGTCTTCAGAAAAAGAAATGTCTTCTGCTCATAATGACTAAAACTCATATTTGCTATGATTCAAAGAGATACAAATAGTTGAACTGTGACGCAACTGAAGAATTCATTAAAAGCAAATTTTCATAGAAACAGGGATTTTAATGGTTGCAATATGTTTTTTAAATTTCATCAAACATAACATCAAAATCTTCAGTGAACAGCTCCTTCATATTTCTTGGAATGTGAATCACAAGGCGGTCCACTGGACTATCAGTTAATTTAACAGGTAAACTCCAGGGGGATTCAAAATCTGTATTGCTAAAGGACCTGATTCTGAGAAAAATGCATTTCTCATAATTGTGCTTCAAGCCATGGAAATATCTCGGTCTTCAGTAAGCACATGAAACACAGACTCTTAGGGGAAAATTGCCAACATATGCATACATGTAATCTTTTGTTTCAAGACCTTTACAATCCTGACCTTTTATATTGCTACTTCTTCTAATCTTCACAGCTTGCATTTCAATTGCAAATATAAAAAGATAAAGAGATAATGGCAGTCCCTGCCTGACACCTTTTGCTAATATAAATCTTTCCAACAAATGATCATTACTTGAAGGGTAACAATATAGGCCATTGAATCAAAGATTATCCAAATGAAAAAGCAGACACTTGTAGATGAAATTCAGTTTTATATTATCAAAAGCCTTTTCAAAGTCTGTGATGAACAGTAAGCCAGGGTTTTTTTTCTTTTTCACATTTTCTAAATTCAGTGGTTTCAAGTTTAGACATAAACTGACCTTCAAGAAACCCTGTTTGGTCATAGTCAATAACATTGGATATAACTTCCTTAACCTGAAGGGCAATACACTTCCAGAGTCTAAGCATAGCAACATAAAAGTGGTCTCCATTTTTTTAAGATTCACAAGGGATTTATTTTGGCCTTGTGAACCCTGTTTAAGCAACAATGAAATCAGACCTTGCTGGGTGCCAGACAGGGTGCCATGTTCCAATGAATAATTGAAACAGGCTTGTAAATGGGTTTTAACATGTGCATAAAATTCTCGTCAACTCCAGCCCGAAAGCCATCAAGCTTTGGGGACTTACCTGGCTTAAAAGACGAAATTGCCTGAAGGTGTTGTTCCACAGAAATTGAACCATCACAAGACGTTTTCAGCACAGGGGACAGTTCTCTGGGAGGAATAGGTCAAAATTTGAATCAGTAAGAGGGGCACAGTAACACTCAAATGAAAATCACTTGAGATTTATTTCTGAAGCCAAAATGTCCTCTGATAATACTTCTGCTCAATTTTTGGATGCAAGCTATTTTTTGTTTTGGGTGTATTTCCAATAAAATTTACTCTTCATATAAACTTTCAGATTGTTGAAATTTTGGATGCTATATGGCGACATCAAGTACATTATCAATATGAACTAAAATGATGAATCAATAGAAACTTTTGATTTATTGGATGGCAAAGAAAAAAATCAACAAAACAGTATGCTTTTTGTGTAAAATAATTTCTTAAAAACATATTTTGTTTGAATGACTTAAAAAAAACAATGGATAATTGTGGATCAAATATTTGGCAGGATCAATAAATAAGTAATGAATAAATAAAACTAATTAGTTCCTTTTTTCTGCCGTTACAAAATGCAATGCTATAATCTGATGATCTGTGTACAGCCAGCCTGTCGACTGCCTTATACAAGAACATAATCCATACAGCAGAAAATCAGTAAATATCTAGTGGCAGAAGACAGTAGAAATAAAGTAATTTATGGCAGCAGACACTCTTACACCTGGCATGTGCTCAACAGTCAGCTCATGCAATAATATTTAGAATAAGGAGTGAATGACCTAGTTCATTTAAGTCAAGTTCTAGGAGACATAGCTCAGACCCTGCCCTGGGATTAGACTGAGAGTTGCTCGAGGTAATGTACTCACATTTTACTGCAGAGAGCATGAGAGCACGAGCCATTAAGCACAAAATTGAGTTTACTGAGCGAGCCGTGCTGCCGTCTCTGAAAACGGGACACGATACCTATGCATTTCAGCAAAGCGTATCACAACCGCATTCCTCGGGTTCTGTCTCAAACGCGAATCTCCCTCATCCGTTTCTGTGCCTCTCGGACCAGATCGGCTCTGCACAGCGAGGGACTGACTATCTGCTTTCTAAGATGCTGAGCAACCCGAGGGCCTCGTTATGCTCTGTATGGAAATATGCCCAGACTGCGGCAATCCCTAGTTTACAGAGAGAGGGTGGAGAGGATGCAGTCAGTCTGTCTGCTACGGCGTTGGTCCTGAGTCATACATTTAAGCGCGCATATTCTTAATTCTTCCAGTCATCACATGCTCGCAACTCAGTGAACCGATCAAGAATATTCGCAAGAATAACATGTAAAATAACAGATGAATAATACATAATATGAATGAATAATAATTTATATTCATTACTCAAAGCTCAGGACAAAGTGCAGTAGAAATTAGTATGAGTGTCCCCTAAGTCTTTATGAAACAAGACAGTGCTCAGGAAGTAAATTTAAAAAGAGTATTTCAACCAGGGAAGAGAGTGACCGCGCATAGAGGGACAAGAAGGCACATGGCATTGACTCCCTATTAACTACACAATCTTTAGTTAATTCTGTGAAACCAGCTCTGAGGTTCCATCTGCAGAGAACTATCAGAATCAAAGGGAATAATAATGCTTTTGTTCCCCTAGAGAGGTCTCCAGGGTCAAAAAAAAAATTATATTATGTCTCCCTGCTTGCAAAGCCCTGAGTGCTATGCACTTTAATTGACAAGAGGAGACGTGAGAGCAAATTGCAACAATCCAGACACTCTGTTCACATTGATAAAGTCTAAGAGACAGCCGTCACAAAGCGTGGGTCTCCAGCTGACAGCCAGTCCGCTTCTTCAAAGAAACAATGCAAATAGCCTGCCCTTAGACAAAGAGAATGATGTAAGTATTAATTGAACCATTAACCAGTGAAATGAATGAATGGTCTCTGCTAACACAAATTCTCACAGCCCTCTTGGAGAGGACGTGTGTTAGTTTTCATGACGTGCACAGCTGTGAATCAGTTCTCCTTCACTACAGGGGAGAGAGACAGGGAGGTAGAGAGCAGTGGGAACAGAGATCACACAAAGAGTACTCTTGAGTGAACAACAGCGCGGCAATCGGTAATTACAAATCATAAAATTTACACTCAGGCGCTGGAAGGGGGTGGGGGGGGGTGTGTAGAATGCTAATTTCGTATGATTGATTGTCTAATGAGGTTAATAAGTGGTTGACAGAGGATATTAAGAACTCCAAGCCAGACAGGCAGTTACGAGGACCTGGGTGACACCGCGCATGATCGAGGTTGGTGCTGGCAAGCAAACCTGCAGGAGCGTGACCTGCTGGAGGCTGAGGGGATGAGAGGACGTTGGCGGCGTGGGGGTGAGGGAGATACCAGAGTCCAGGGAGAGACCTGTGTGCACGCTACCGTTTAGCAGAATTGATCTGATCAGTGTTGGCGCTGGAGACTGCGGGTCCACTGCCCAGATGGACTAGGCTGAGTCTTTGTGAAAACAGCCTGATTCTGGCATGCCGTCAGATATTCCTGAAATTCATCACAGTCATTTGCCCTGTGGAAGAAGGAACTGTGGCAGAATTCCACATGTGTATCTGCAATTATTGTGGGATAACTGAACTGTCATATTTTTGGCAGTCTGAACAATTGTACAAAAAATGGCACAGGAACTTTTGATCTGCACAGGCCACAGAGTACAGATGCAGTCTTAGTGTCATAATAAAGATCTTTACATCCTCCTTTATACTATTGATTTGTGAAGGATCTATGTATATTATTCCAATTTTGTAAAACATGAGTTTTACATTTCAAATGTAGGCTCAATTCAATCATGGAAATGACTAGAGAAGGAACCGGGTTGCAGACTACATATATCACTGCAGTTCATGTAAATGCACAACATGTAGCAATCAGCTATTGTAGTCAGTTGTTGGTTCAAATCCTGTGACCTAGAATAAGGTGCTGGAATTGAATTGCTTCAGTAAATATCCAGCTGTATAAAATGGGGAGTGTGTAAAATGTACATTTCTCTGGATAAGGTTATCTGATAAATAAACAACCATACTACATACCTTATAAAGAGCGACAAGTCCGGAGTCATGTTCAAGATACTGGAAGCACAGTGGAAGCCAGTGAAGTCATTCACTATACTTTCTCAGTGTATGGCCCTGGGTGTCTGCAGAGGAGGTTACATACACCAGAGGTAGAGGTCCTCTGCCCTGTGTTGAGAGAGACTGCAAGAGTGGAAAATGTCATCCCATCACTACCCTCAGGTCAGATGCCTCACGGCAAACCTCTCCCTAAAACTACTATTGCCTACTACTGTTTGCCACTGACATGTGACTGCAGGAGGAAACAGGGGAGCAAGCTGCCTCTAATGGTGTGAGTGTTGTAGTCAGGAAGTCTTTGTTGCTCCAGATTCAGTTTATTGCACGCTGTGGTGCTCTGCTCCTTTTTTATACTTCCCATGCCACTGCTGCCCTCTACAGGTGAAAACAGGTCCATCCACTACAGAGTCTCACAGAGCATTGAGTTAACAAACAGCAAACATGGATGGAGAAACTAAATAATGGGTTTGAGCACAGAGGAGCTATTCAGTTTGCAAATTTTTGCAGATATTACACAATAAAGCCAACAATTCTTACAGACAGCCATGAGCAACCTCAACCTGCTCCATGCGCTGACCTCCCAGTCAGATAGAGAAGAGGGAACATTTTCATTCCAGGGTGAAAAATAGACACACCCATCTTTGAACCAAGACAATGAAACAGAGAGGACAGCAACACCTTTCCAGGGAGCCAAATAGCCAAAGTTAGTCATATTATCTTGTCCATGCACACTCTGACTTGCTATGAAAAAACAAACAAACAAAAAACAATTTATATACACAATTGTGCCCCAAAACTGTACAATAGCCAATGAAACGACGGTAAAATCAGATCAAAGCAAATTCCGTTTTTGAATTTTCTAGATGTTGGCACAAATATAGAGACGGAAAATAAAATAGCACATACACCACACACAAGCTACAGAACTAATTTAGGTTAGATCAGATACTTCATGTTAACTCTTCTGGGTAATACAAAAAACCCTACCTCTGGTATATTAACTGTGTCATCTACTATCGTACAATGACAGGGACATGAAGGATGATGATATTAATATAAATGGATCAGCTTCTGATGACAGAGAGGCCACAGGTGCCGTAGAAAGAGTGTTCATTGTGTCAGCCACAAAGCCCTGTGGAAGGGGGAGAGAGGGGGCAGCAGCTGAAGCAGTTAAGTAGTTACCTGTCAATGTCCCCAAATACTGACTGTGTGCTAACTAAGCCTGGTCCAGCGGGGCCCATGGAACCATACAGAGAGCACTGAGGTAAAATGGAACAATGCAATTGTACTCAGCTGGGCCCCCAGAGTGGCACCCTCTGCCCATTATGGAGTGGGGAATTCTGGGAGAGTTATGCTTGGGTCAGCAGTGCACTTGTTCTCTATCACCTGCTCACATGAATGTGGTTCTGGAGCCCGCAGTCACCTGTGTGAAACACAACACACATACTTTACCAGTAGTACTTTTGTTTTTTTGATCAGGAGTGCTGTCAACCCCACTTTTCACAATAAACAAGCTGTGATACACAGGGCAAATCAGGTGACCCGAAAATAATGCAATTAGCCGTTTGTTGATAGCCAATTTAAAAGGGCAATGTGTGCTTCCACCTAAACAGTTAAAAAACAAACCTGTCAAGGTGACATAAAGGCATAGATAAGTGAAAGTCACACTTTGGGGATTTTTTACTTTTGCTCCCTCTCTCCTTGAATATAAAGATGAAAAGCAGAGGGACAGTGCTGCTGACCTGGATGTCCATCAGAGTCCTGGAAGCAGAAAGGGTCATCTAATGGCTCAGTGAGCACAGATTCAGACTCTCTCCCTCTCTCTGTCACACACACAAACACACACACACACGCACACACAGACACACACATGATACACTCCAGCTCCCTGTCCCCGCTGGTCTGAAAGGCTACCTCTCTAACATCTCCATTTGTCATTGTGAGGCAGTAAGTGGAGGGAATAAGAGACCATTCCACCGGCCACATTGCCAGCTCTGAGGTGTCTTGGTATCTGTATTTAACCCATTCCTGTAATTCTACTATAAGAAAATTCTAAAAACTAATACACCTCAGATTTAAATATGCATCTGGCAGAAACCTAAACATACTGCTCTGTGCTTAGAATATTATTTGGACCTAAACAAATGCACACTGCCATGTGCACTACATTGCAATGTCCTAGTGGAGGCACTAACAAATTGCACCGTGTTGTTTATATTTAGTAGAGTTGAAAACAGTGGTGGTTAACTATCAAAACCCAATCCACCCAAATCTGAGTCTGTGAAACAAAGATTGCTACACACACACACACACATAATTTAAACAAGCTGCTAAACTCAGGGTCCTCAGAAGATGCCCTCTAAGAACAAAATAACAACAACAAAGCAACAGCGTTCAGCATAAACTGAGACAGGGGATTGGCTCTGTGTCAGTATAGGCTGTTATCTTAATTTAAAAACCCTGACATCTTGACAGGAAAGCTGAAGTGCATTCCGCAGACACAGACCTCAAACTAGCATAAAATTAAACAGCTTGTGGACATTGCAGGGAGTGGAACCGCTGAGTGGTGGACACCATGGTACTGCATATCCCACCTCACACAATGCAAGGCTGACGGTGGTGACGGTGGTGTGCAGGGCAGTGACTTGCTCTTGTTTTCACATGTAGGTTTACTCACACCTTCACTGTTTGCGTAGGTGTATGGTCTCAGTATTATGCTATTGTGTGTCAACAGCTTTTTGAATACAGAATGGCTATTTTTAAGTCACTACCAATAAAAGTCAATGGTAAATGAGACACAGGTCAATTTTTTTCCAGTCACATAGTATGTACAGCGAAATAGCCAAGATGAACCATCATGTAATTTTTGTCAGTATGCTGACAGAGGCACAGAAGGAAGCAAAAGACATCTCTGACTACCTTCATTCAAGCCCAGAGTAGCAAGTACAGGCAAATAACCTAAACACATAAAGGTAGACAAACTGTGGTGCATGCACGTTTCATTGAATAAACCCTTTTACTGATGCTTGTGAAAATGTATAAACCAGACCTGCATATGTGTTGGCACCTCTCCTAGCAAACAGAATACAGTAATTAAATATTTCAGTCCGATAACAATCAGAAATGAGTAAAGGCCTCAAATACTCTAAACTTAAATACGATTAAATGCAGATTGGTTTTGATAATCACGTATTTATCAATTATACGTTAGTCAATTTTTAAGGTTATAGTTGATTTAAGAGTAAATATGAGCCACGTCACTCCAGGTCCATGGCGGAGCTGTGTTAGTTAGAAAACAACATCGGTACATTAAAAACAAAACTGACAATATACACATGCTGACTGCCATATTGTCGCTACAGTACCGATCAGGCTTCCGAGCGCATTAACCATTTTTACCGGCGGTTCAGTCGGTTTGTGCTGAATTTGCACGAATTATGTCAAATTAAACCCATTGCGCTGTGCTTCAAGCAGGTTTTATGGAATAAAAGTTTATCGGGTGATGAACTGTCTCAGGACGCTAATTCTGCCGTGAAGCCCAAAATGTCCACTTTCAGGTTAGGCGACTAGGTGGACCTATACACACCCGGACGTCGGTAATTATACGCTACTTTAAGGACGAAGAAACACAGCCTTAACAGTATGGGTTTACCGAACTCGTTAGAGCAGCTGCTGCTGGTGTTCTCAATCACGTCCGCGCAGAGGCTTAATAAAGTCTCTGACGCGCGGCGAAACGGGTGCGTCTACTGATTTGAACACTTTGAGCAGCCTGACCGCACGCTGAAAAGGGTTTCTGCGCAGCATAAGAGGACAAAAAGTGAAACTGGTGCACTGGGAATTACTTGGAGTTATAAGCGTTGTATCTCCCTGTGGGACTGAAGGTGACAACCAGCAATTTCATCATGACAGAGACAGCAGCAGCACCAGCTCAGAGGGCGAAAAGGGCTAAAGCCTCTAAAAAAGCGGCGTCGCATCCCAAATATTCAGAAATGATCAAATCGGCCATCGTTGCCGATAAAGGTCGTGGAGGTGCTTCTAGGCAATCAATCCAGAAGTACATTAAAAGCCACTACAAGGTAGGCGACAACGCTGACTCTCAGATAAAGCTGTCACTCAAGCGGCTAGTGGCAACCGGGGTCTTGCGTCATACCAAGGGCATGGGGGCCTCGGGTTCCTTTAAACTGGCTGCGGCCGACAACTTGAAGAAAGTGTCCAAATCTTCTGAGAAAGCTAAAAAGAAGCCAAGCAAAGCCGTGAAGCCCAAGAAAGTGGTGAAACCTAAAGTGGGCAAAGCTCCAAGAAAAGCTAAACCCAAAGCGGTGGCGAAAAAAGCGAAGAAGACTGTAGAAAAGAAGAAAGCAGCAACTAAGCCGAAGAAACCAGCAAAGACACCCAAGATCTCAAAACCGGCAAAGACAACTAAACCCAAAAAAGTTAAAACGGTGAAACCCAAAGCAAAGACAACTGTCAAGAAAGCTGGAAAGAAGAAGTAAATGGAAACAATGTACAAAGGACTCACAGAAGAACAACATTGTAGGCCTAAATAGATTTGGGTTTTTACGGGGAAATGGCAACCCCTACCTTTTTATATCAGGTGGATTGTTTTTAAACCGTTTTTAAAGACAGGTTTAAGTTCATTGAATCGTTCAAATGATTGTCTTAAGTACTCACTAGGTGCTCTTATCTGTGGATCTAACAAGAACTTGCCTCCACTGTTTTGTGGATAATTGTACCTTTTAAAAGCATCTGTTTATTACGCTAAAAGATAACTGTAATTAATGACTAGAATGTGTCTGTTTTTCCACGCACAGGAGTAATTAATTGTAAGAGCATTTGGATTTAATAACTAGTCATCTGAGTTCACATGTTTAAAATCAAAAACTTTTATTCCGATGCTGTTTGACATTTTTATTCCTGCTAATTGCATTCAGTTCTAGTCAATTAAAATACTTTAGAAAAGTCACCAAATCTTATTTTTAAACATTTAAAGTGTGTTCACAATAATTTCTCGTATTTTAAGAATTTCACTTGTGGACTACCTTTTATTGACACTAGACCAAGGTCAGACCAGATTTAATGTTTTCCACGGACAGTACTTCTCCGTCCAACAAGTTAGGGCATCAGAAATTCTGTAAACATACATGCCATAGTGCTACTCCCCGCGGAGGGTGCATCAGCCGACTGAATGTATATCCCGAGATAACACTAGGCCACGTGAAAAGTTAGATTTGAAGTTATAGATTTTACTATTTTAGTTATGGTTCATAAAAAGAAAAACAATGTATAGCTCGTTTGCACATTATCGGGGGGTTGATACAGAGCATGCCTCACTGTAACGATGAAGATGAACGCAGCGAAGCAACACAACGTCACTGGGCCGATTCGTTATATTATTTGCAGGCACAGCTTTATACTTAAACTATTTGCGCTGTATACAATTGTGAAAGAAAGACGCCTTTGATACAAAGCAAAACCTGTTGGGTTAACTAGCGTGTTGCAATATTGTTATGAATATACATGAATATGAAAAGCTGTTATAAATAACTGTTACAGAATGCTTCATTATAGTTAGCAGTTATTTAACCAGGAGAGTGAAATAAACAGAATGTTGACATCAAAAATTCACTAGTAAGCATAACAACTACAGCTCAGCAGATAAAGTGTAAGCACACAATCACTGGAGAGGGTTGAGACCATCAAATGGTTAAGAGTTCATATCACATCTGAATTTATATTTAGCCATCCAGGGAACGCAAAGGACTGTGTAACCAATCACCTGTAAGGGAGGTGATCAGGTGGCCACATAAAGAGAGCCAGTTTGGGAATTTGACCAGGACCCTGGTGTTAACACCCTTACTTTATCAGTAAGCGCCCTGGGATCTTTAATGACCACAGTGAGTCAGGGTGGTGTTTCTGATTTTCAACTTGGCCTACAGGGAAAACTGACTGGTTCTCCAGCACCATTTGTAAACATTTATGAAGATCAGACAAATGAAACACTTGACTTTTTGTATTTATTTTAATATAAACAGAGACTAACTGGACTAGTACCAGTTCACATAGCATATGAACATCCAGTATGCTCAGGTTTCACATTAGCCCCAGTGTTCATTCACTGAACATGCCTTGCTATCATTTGAAACTACTTCTGCTTATGCCTGACCGCCTTTGACTTACACAGATGTTGCTGTAATGATATGCTAGAATGACAAGATTTTATGGGGAGAATTTATGCTTCAATGTTTTTAATCCACAACTGATTATAACAAGGCACCACAACAATTTACCAAGTGAATGTCTTTCCATGTAGGGGTTACAACCCAAAAATATCCCAAAACACTTAAGGCATAAGTGGGACAGGAGGGGAATACTAATATAATTGGTCTCTAGCATACATTTTAATTGGGCTGATCTTTACAATTAATTTTAACTGGGCAGGTATAGTCTACTGTATGATTATAGGATGTATTTTTATGTTGCTTGCTTGCCTTAGGATAATGGCATATCCAAAAGTTGAAGACCAGGATGTAAATGATCCAAATTAATATTATTAGTGCAAGTGCTTTTCCCAGAACTCACCCTCACAGCCCTGTACATTTTGCTTTTCTTCATCAGACCATTGAATAACCATAGTATACATGTTTTTGACAAAAAACCCTGCTTAGAGGTTTTTTATCAGTCAAGTTCTCTCCTGTAATGTCACATCCAACTCACCTTTGTGGAGCAGATTCTTCGTCGCATCAAATGTGGCTTGGAATACCTACAGAAGTGGTCCATGGGTCCTGTTATCCAGTCTTCTCTGTGTGACAGAAAATACTCACCTACAGGGATCATGTATATTCAGGCATGTGGGTTTCAGGCTTTCCTGGCTCTGCAGACTTTAAAAACACTGCAAGCATGCAGTCTCCAAGTGGAAAAGGTGAGTCCTACTTCATGCTTATTGTTCAGCTGTAAAATAAGGTGACCACACACACACACACACACACACACACACACACAAAAAGAAAGAAATGGGAAGCTAGCTATTTTTAAACCTCCATTCACAATGTATAAACACACACACATTTGAAAGTCATCAATCAGTGCTGCAGACATCAAATACTTGAATACTATTTCCAATTAAAACAACTTCCTGGCAACAGTATATAAAATGCTGTATGATATATATGTTACTGCAACATTACAGATGATAAAAATGTCTCCCTTCCTTCTGTAAATAATTGCTAAAGCTACTGTACAGACTGTGGTAGAATATGTCTGGTTTCCTACAGACAAATGCATGAATGATAACTAGAAATATGCAAACATGCCAGTTTATTTTTAAAAGCCTAACTGGACAAAGTCTAATTTTACCACAGATGTATTTTTCAAACAAACCCACAAACTGTATTTAGAACTGAAGCCAAAATTGAACTGAACCCTCTGTGCATGTCTGCACATACCCATTCTGAAAGTGAGGGCCTCGTCCTTGAAATGAATCTAATTGAAATGAAAACAACAAAAAAAAACCATATAGGAAAAAATGTAATGGTACAGCCACTGACAAAATATTCAGGTAAAAAAAACAGACACCTCCAACAAAGCAGTGTTACTTCTGGCAGTCTGTGGCCATCTTGAAGTAAATGCTCTCATATAATAATGAATTCTTTGTCATTCTGCAGTTTGGCAAATGAATCTAAAGCAATTCCCACAGATTACGATGCAGATCAAAAACAGAAACCAATCTCACTGAGAGACAGACAGTAGACAGACTGGATACACCACTGTGTCATACACAAACCCTGATATCTCCATTCATGACATTAACAAGAAAAATAGATTTTATTTTACCATTTGCATACCTTACAAAGAAACTGACATACATGAAAGTAAGGAGTGCTTTTTTCCAGCAGGCTACGGCATTACAATCCATAGTTGGTTAACAGTACTTCAGCTAAAAAGCCTGTCTGTTAAGCTGTATGGCTGGACTAAGCTGCCATTCGGTCACAGCCTGTGGGTTGATACAGTTCTTAGAAATGCACTGAAGATGCTAGCATTGTAAGGCCACACTTTTAAATACAGTGGTTCTCAGAGCAAGGAGTATTGTCTGAGCAAAGGATGTGCAGATTCAGCATATCAGTATTCTGATCGGTGCATGTCTTTCGTTAAACGGACATCTTTGACACTCACAGGCAGGCCCACAGAGATATGGTAGAACATCACTGATCCTCCACTATGTAATACTGTTTCACCCTGATACTAATGGAGAGAGGGTTTCTGGGATTGTCTGACTGCTCATTGGGCACGACATTAAAAATTACATTAAACAGCAGGATCACCCTGCAGACACACCGAAACAATCTCTTCAAAGCACATTAAAATGTCAGCCCTTAGTAAGATTACTGGGAATAATCTGTTCCACAACAAACAGCTCTACAAAAAGCCTCTAAAAATGTGCTTTACTTTTATTCCCATTAAAAATGAGGTTGTAGAGTAGAAGTTCATCTACATCATGAATTACTGCATGTTGTTACAATGCAATGTTTGAATGTTCCAGTGGGAGGCTATTCTTTTTGGCAGATCAGCTATCAATCTGTTCCTGTGTGGGGCAACATGAATACTTCACAACAAGAGTTGAGCGCTTGGTACTTGACTTGCGGAGCCTTCTTGTTGAAATATCTGTTTTGAGCCATGTGGAATTCACAGATCTGGCAGCTCATTCTCTCCTCTCAATCTGCCCGTGTCCTCCAAGGGGTATCAGCTGGTCAGTTTCTTCTGGCTGGGCCCAATAAGCATCTTCCATAGCAATTGTGGGGCTAATCTTCATTGAAACCCAGACATGGAAATGATTTCAAAGTCACCATGACGTTGCTTCAGTGACCATATAATGGACATGTTCCCTTTGAGTTTTTCAATTTCCTAACTGACTACTTATTCATTAAAATATATCTGATGTTTGGAAAAGCCATCAAGTCTACTGCTTCTACAAAGAAAAGTCTTTTTTTACCTTATGGGAAGAAGGCAACTGATATCCATGTGAATAAATGGGTAAAGTTAAGTGGCAAAAAAGGCTTTGTTTTTTCTCATCTCAAGCATTGAAGCCAATGTTAGCACATACCAAAGTGCTGTTCACAGTGAGATATTTTTTTTCCACTGTGTGTGCTTTAAAAGATGACTGTTTCTTCTGCCCTTCAGCTGTGATGCTATTCTCCGTCCATCTGCCTCACGAACAATGCGAGGTGTGGAAGGATTTCCAAGCTCACAGCAGCAGACAGTCTGCGGTGAAACTGAGGGGGAGGCAGGGGATGGAGCTTTTGGGGACTATTTCTGTCTGATGAAGGCTCTGTACAGTGTGAAGCCCAGGACCGACACAACAGCTGCCCCCAGTGCCACTCGCAGCCAGAAAGAGCTGGCACTCATGTCCGAACCGTTGAGATGCCTACCGAAAGAGAGAGAAACGTAACAACAGAGGTCACCAGATGTGAATGAAATTATCTGGAAGCACTTTCAACGCACACGGTTGAAACCGGAGGTCAGTCATAATTACAGCTGTGAATTAGCAAGAACCACTACTGCGCTGATAATAAGCTGAAACATAATTACAGGTACTTATACTGATTAGCATTTAAAATAATAAACAGGAAGTAAAGAAGTGATACTGTAGCCACTATAGTCATAATTGTAAGCAGTGTAAATGGCAATTTAAGAACATCATCAATGACACAACTATGGATGACCTTAGATCTTTTAAATTGGTAAACACAGAGAGAGTGCCTACGGGAACATGGCTGCCCAGGCCAGCTTGGAGTAGATGGCGGTACTGGGTGCGTCCTGGCTGTTGCAGGAGAAAGGAAGGGGGGGCGGTAGGCGGTGCTTGTAGCAGAACTCTGCTGGGGAAATGCCGTGTTGCTGTTTCTGTTCAGGTAGGTCTGCCTTAGAGGCCACCACCACACAGGGAATGCTGCTGTCCATGTAGTGTTGCTGAAGGGCCACAGAGAGAAAGCAGGGAAAACTGATAAAACAGAAAACTGCCACGCCGTGGTGGCCATTTGGCTCAAAACATCTTAGGCTTCAGTACATCTCTTTCTTATTTAAGCATGTTGATATTTACAGATTGTATTGAGTCAATCTGACACATGGAGTCACCCTACAGCAATTTTAAATAAGAAATAAGTTAATGTTAAGTGGGGTGTTTGTAATGGCAATATAATACATACGACACACACAATACTATGCTAACTCACGCAACAGGCATGACGAAGGAAACAAAAACTCATTCAGACTCATAGCACATGTAACATCCTGTCATACCACACCACACTGCATTAATGTATGACTCCTGAAATTGCTTATCAATGGATGTCTGTTTGGTTCAGCCTGCAGACTTGCCATCACTCAAAGTAAATTCCTTCAGAAGTGAAGGCATTCAGCACATCCATGGCTGAGCTGACATTTCACCAGCGGTTGCGTTTTTACAGATCAAATTTTCATGCTCACATCCATGTAAGCTGGGGTGTGATGCAGCTTCTCTGTGCATTGCAGAAGCTGCCCATCCCAGCGCCTCACCTTGTAGATGCTGGCGCAGTAGTTGAAGGACTGGGGGTCGCTGACGTCGTACATGAGGCAGGCCACATCGCAGGCTGCGTCCGAGGCCTTGAGGAACTCCATCTCCACGTCCACCTCGTATAGCTGCGCACACACAGGGAGAGCGGGGTGAGGAGGAGCCCTGCACTCACCTCACACACGGGGGCAGGGCTGCTGGGGAGAGGGGGCCGGGGTGTGTACTTACAATGAGGTACTTCTCCTGGTTGTTGACTGTGACTGTGTTTATGGTGTAGAAGGAAAAGGCACCAGAGGTACTCTTCTGCTTCTGGGGCACACAAGGAGCAAAAGGAGACAGAGCTGATGGACTGCAGATTCTCAGTTTCACCATTGTATGATCTATCAAGGGGAAAGCTTTGACAATACTTAATTGTTAAAACATTCCCCATCATTCTGATTTCCAGTGGATTGGAGATTGACAGTTTTGTGGCACATCAACAATGACATAGTGCAAACAATGTTTGCAGACTCGAGGCTTAGTCCTTGTGCACTGCACACTGCCCAAGTAAAGGCTGGCTCACCGATAGGCTGCGGCCAAGGAAACCCTGCAAGAAGGCGGTCTTTCCTGTGCCACGAGGTCCAATCACCTTACAGAGGAAGACCGAGCGCTGGGTCTGCCCCTTCTCCAGGTCTATGCTTTTCTCTCTCGTCACTGCAACAAATGAAAGCACTCACTCTACACAATGCCAAACCAGTACAAACCATTGGTGGGAATCCTCAATATTGCTTGCAGTGTGAATGCTCCTTTTTGCCTTTGCACTGCAATGTCTCCTTCTCTGGACATGGAGTGTGGCTGGCATTGACAAACAATGGACAAACAATGTTGTGGCAGTACAGAGCAGGGGACACACCTGTTATTGCTGCAGTCTGCGACTCCTGCTGAGAGACGATGGGGTAGCCCAAGTACCCCAGATACTCCAGGCAGCGATGGACATCCAGGTAAGCAGTCAACCTGAGGTGGGACAGTCACAGGCCCAACAAATGAAAGACTAACACCGTCTGAACAAAACTGTACCAATAAGGCCCCGGTGAGGAGCAGACAAAAGTAGGAGATGTTTGTGTTTGTGAACTGGGCAGCACAGGACATGGAAGGGAGACCAGTCCCTGGGGAGATTCTCATACTCACGTCCATTGACACAGGTACCCGTGCAGAGAGATGAAACCGTCCTTGTTGGTTGGAACTGCCATGTACACGTCCTCGCCCCAGGGCATGTAGGGAAACACACTGAAAAGTTTTTTCAGCTCTGCAGGAGACAGTGCCGAGTCCTTGTCCTGAGAAGAGAGAGAGGACAACATCCTGCAATAAGCAATATTGTGTGTGGCTACTGAACTCAAAAATAATAAAAATAATGACTGCAAGCACTCAATCGGCTGTGACTGGATACAGAAATCCCTTCCACCACCTATCCACGGGCTGGCCTGTGGTTTCTGCCACTCACCTCATCATACTTCTCAAACAGTTTCTGCAGGAACTGATAGCCAAGATGATTGAGCTCTGTGCTGCAGCCCACTGGAACCCGCAGCCTGACACACAGATGAACATAAATCCCTCATCAGCACTGGACGCTCTCACATCTTATCAACAACAGGCTCCTTCAGTAAACATAAACAGCCTTTACAGACCCAAAGTTTCACCTAACATTCAAAGGTCAACACGGTAGTGAAAGCAAGCACAGCACTGAGAGGACAGAGCAGAGGCAGCAGACGTACTGGGGGTAGAGGTAGTCGTCTGTCAGCTCCAGCGAGTCGTCATAGCCAAACCTCCGCAGAATGGTCCACGTCGTCTCATGACGGCCCCTCTGAATGAACAGGGTGTTGAGGAAGAGGAAGCCTGCAGATCGGGGGACAGCTGTCACTTAGAAGATTCTCCCCAACAGCTGTCTTGGTATTGCAGAAATACGTCATCCCATCACTTAGGAGAGCGTGACCACACATTAGGGAATAGCAGCATGCTTCCTGAGGTTCTTGCATCAGTTTCATTCTTATGCGCATAAGCTGTAAAACATGGCTCAGTGACCCATTATGGCTGATCCATCACAGAAACATTGGCTCCAGTACAGTTCAATGATCGTCATGTTTCTTAGTGCAGAATGAGTGTCTCCATGCCTTCTGCTTCTTGGCCTCACCATTCAGTGTCAGCCCGTTGTCCTGCACGCCATCACTGGTGTTCTTCCACACCACCGTCTTCACATCCTCCAGAGCCTGGGGCGCCAGCGGGTTCCCAAAACACGATTTCTGAGGAACAGAGGACAGCCCACAATGCATGAGTGACCTGGCTCTCCGGTTCCAGTACAGGCTATATTTAGTCATTTCAGGAGCATCTCCTTACATCTGTGAATGAAAATGCATGTGATGCAACAGATAATTTGTTCATTCAGCCCTGCGTCCTTGTTCCTGACCTGAAAGCTGTTGAGCTCATTGTCGCTGAGAATCCTGTCATTGTCTTGGTCTGAGATGGTGAAGATGCGGCTAAGGGCTCGGATACACATGGGCCTCAGCTGAAGAAGCAAAAACAAACAGCCATGCTGATACCGATAATGGTGACATCACTGCATAAACAGTGGGATCCACCAGCGTGGAGCATTTGGTGCAGCTCTGACACTGTGTGTCCACCCAGTGCGGACTAAGCATTCCTTCTTCCTCTCCAAATAAAGAAAGAGTTTTAGTCTCACTGAAAGGGCCCACTGCCTGTTGGGAATACGCTGCACTTGCCAGCTCACCTGTTTGTCTTCTGGGTCATAGAGAGGAGCAGTCGGGTGCAGCACAGCTTTCTGAGCATAGTAGAACAGCTCTGAGATGTTCTTCAAGTTCTTGGCGGAACACTTAAGAGGAAAGGGAACATTTATTTAAATCACTGCAACGCAATGTTTAGCAGTTCAAAAAATTCCTTTTAGCTGACATTCTTAAATTCCTTCGCAGAAGCCGTACCCAGGGTGAGCCTAAGGTTTGCGTTTTTTTTCAACCATATTGTCCATTTACACAGCTTGACGTCTGCCAGTGCACAAGTACTCTGCTCTGGGGTACAATGCAAGGGCCACCACCGCAGCATTCAGTTACAGTCAAGTAAAACTCACTCACAGGACAGCCCACAACAGAAAAACCTAAAAGCAGTAAAGCAGCAGGCAGTGGGTGCTCATCTCAAGTAAGGTGGAGCACTGCAGCGCATTATCAGAGAGGTGGATGGATCACCGGCCTCACCTCCACACACGTCTCAATCTCGGAGAACTGGTTCATGATGGGCAGGATGGACTCCATGGAGCTCCCGGAGCGCAGGTCTGACTTGTTCCCCACCAGGATGATCGGCAGCCTGCAGCACCAGCACACAGAGATGCCCCTCTAGCTCCTCTACGCTCTGACAGCCCTGGCTATATGGCTTTCATCTGCACCAAGGGTTTCTTATCCTTTCAGTGCGCAATAACAAACCCTTTGATGTTGTTCGGAGCTTTGTCAATGCCTCCTTTCATGAGATTTATAGACCAGTAATAACACCAATTGCTTCTCTCAGAAAAGGCATGTAATGTCCATTCTTCACTACATACAGAACTGTGTGTCCTGATAAAACACTGTAAACTAAGGCTGTTTTTGGGGCCTGACCATAACCTAAGGTGAAGAGAACCATGTTAATGAGATCTAAGCAGTACCCCAAATAAACAGCAACTCAAAAACTGTTTCCCATGTTTGAACATTGCAATTTTTCATGTTGTGTTCAAAGTGCAAAAACAGAATACAACACACAGAAAACCCTAAAATATGAACTCCCATTTTAAAGAGATTTTGTAACCATTTGACAAAGTACAGACTGTATAATAAAACAACCTGTGAGTGATGTTGTATTGAGTAGTCTCTCTTTCTTTTTCCAGTTGTAATTTCATTTACACTTGACTATTTTGTATGTTCCCACTTGATTTGAATTGATACAAAATTCTACTTATCTGTGCTTGCATTTTATATTTATTTGTCTATATACAAATATAAAACACATCCTACTCATCACTGTGAACTTGTTGTATTAGAGGGAGTAGAGACAGGCCAACCCATTACGCATGAACAAGTAAAACAGCTATGTGTCCATACTTGTTTGCCTTCTCCACTCCTCCATTCACTAAGGGGATCCATTTTGTTCGGATCTGGGAAAAAAAAAAAAGGTCATTACTATAAAATATGTATTAAATGTGAGTTTAAGACAATAGCAAGACGATGTAACAAAGAGAATCTGAATGAATATATATGACACTATAAGGAAGCATTGTGGTGTAGTGGTAAGGAACAGGGCTTGTAACCCTGTTACCAGTCTGATTCCCAGATGGGCACTATCCTTGGGCAAGGTACTTACAGTAACTTGAACTTCCTCTGTAAATCTCAAGCTTTATAAATGAATACTGTAAAATGGTAAGCTACACAAATCGTTTTGGATAAGCGTGTCTGCTAAGTAAATGTAATTTAGTGTAATTTAACATATTTCTTTCACTCAAATCACACAATGTGAACAGCACACTACCATTTACTGTGTCGTGTGCAAGCGATAGGAAAAGTGACAGGAAATGGCCTTGAAACAGACATAAAGGCATTGAGCTGAAATAAATTCTACTGAAAATCTATAATGTGTTCATTTGTTAGATGAATAAAAGAAATGCCCTACTATCGTGTAACAGCTTCATATATTCAAGGACTTTCTATTTTCAATATTTCTGAGCAGAGATTTCATTACAGCAGTCTAAGGTTTTTTGATAGATGTCATTTCTCAGATTGGGTCAGCGTCAGTGCTTTGGAGTTGATAGGTAATCTTGATTATAAATATCAACCATGTGAAAATGCCCTTTGCACCCCAAAAACCCAGTGCCTTGAATGGCTAAGCCCCATCTTTCCTGCATGAGTCTGCTGCCACCTTCTGGCCCTGACTGTGTCTGCAGTGACTTACCTTTTCAATGGTGTCCTCCTGTGTGACGTCATACACCACACACACCACGTTGGCCTGCAGGAGAAGGAAATGTCAAGCCTGGTCAGAACTATTCTGGAATGTCTGTCAACAGAAAACATTTACTGCTTCATCCTTCAGTACAGGGGCAGGCTCCGAGATGAAAAAGCTCGTTCAATGTTGGATTCACTTCTCATTTACCACAGTGTGAAGACAATGCAGCTCTTATCCTCTGCTCTAATTTGCATCTCAATAACATTGATTTTGTATAAAACACTACAGGACTACAATACATCGTTTCTTCAAATGGTAAAATGTTTTACTCATACCTTTAGGAGTAAAGATATTTCGTAAATGATACTGAATATAGCAACCGCTACCACCCTACCATGTCTGTCACAAGAATTAAAAAGCATCCATCTGAGCCTGAACATAAATAATGTAACCAATAATGCATTTTAATGGTTCCAAGCACAATACCACAAAATGTGAAATCAGTTACTTAGATAACTGAAATAGCATTTAATAGTATGTCCACAAGAGGGACACAGAGGCACAGATTTGTACTAAAATAGCCTTGAAATTTCCCAGATGTCAAGCAAGTAATAGTCAGGTTTAAAAATCAAACGGCATGTACCCTAAGTCCAACTAGATAAAAAGGTATTTAAAGCAGTAACTATGAATATTCTAATTAAATGCAATGAAGAATGCAACTGAAGAAATTCCAATTTAGGAATAAAAACAAAAGAAAACAAGCCAATCCACTTGGCTAGTATCCAGAGTACTTCTAGACAAGACTTCTTGAATTTGCTGGTGTGAAACAATCTTGCAGAGCCACCTGACTCCAGGTACTGCACCATATTTTCCAGCTTTTTCAGGCTATTCATCCTTTGTTTCCATTTTCTGTAACCCTAACAAGGTAACTATTGACTAACTGCACATTCCGAACAGCAATCTTTGTGGCAGGGAGATACAGAGGGTCTTACAGAACTCACAGCTGACAGGAACCAAATTAGATTCACTCTGTGCTGTCAGTCATATCGCGTTTCAATAATGAATCATCTTTATGAAATTCAAAATCGATTAAAGTAACAATTCTCAATGAAAAAGTGACACCACTATTCACTTGTTTAAACACTGTGAAAGAAGAAAGGAGAATCACAGCTATACCTGATTTACTATTAGCGTGACCTCAAGTGTCTCTGCCACTGCATGTGACATTTTTTAAAGCTTTCTTGTCCAACAAAATGTCGCAGCATTTCAAAACGCAGGGGGGCAAGGCAGAATGATTCACACCTACTGCAAAATCTGTTTCTAGCAGATTCCTTCCCCCAGGTTAAACATAACTGCAATAACTTTGTAAAAGTCCTGTCCTCTGATTGAAACTAACATCTGTCCAGTCCATCCCATGACTTCCTGGTGCCTTGACAGACTGTGTCCCTGTATGGGCACTCGGGTATGATGGGGGGTTCACACAGTGGCAGTGGGGAACATGTGCCCTGACGGCACGGCAGCAGCTGGCCCTCCAAGCGGAGCCCTGACTTAATCCTCTCTGAGAGGACTTCAAAAAAACATGCCAAGCCGCTCTAAATCTATCTCCATAAACGTTTCAGCCGCAGGAGCACCGAGAGCGACAGACTTTCACTGAGAGTGCACGCCCATCAATATGGTTTTTTACGCAAACGTAAAAGCTACTCACGTCAACCAATTCAGGACTTGACAATATTCATGCCTTATGCCTTGGAGCCAAGAATATTTTTTTACCTGAGTACACAGTGAGTACCACTTCAACAGAAATGGGTAAGATTGATTCTTGCCCAAGTAGCTGTCTGAGGGGACACAGCCAGTGGGAACACATGCAATGAAGGAACTGGAACTCTTACACACTGAGCCTTTTTAGGCACAGGCTAGCATCAACTGTAGGCTACCAACACGTATGTATATTGTAGCCAGCACTATTCAAGTTAGCTAATACTACAATGAGCAATGTTTGGTTGACTGCAAAAAATCTTTCCTGTGCAGTGCTGACACTTCTTAGTTTAATGTTAAGCCTTATATATTGCCTAGAAGCCAAAAACAATATCAAAAATATTTCTGCACTGCCTGAAATATTAAGGTGCTTGCACACTAAATGTGCTGCAGCCAATCATTTCTGAAGACTGGCAACAAAGATGCTGTTAACCCCAGTGGCAGCCAGAAGCCCTACAACACATTAGGTCTCTCTGCCATCACCAGTTACTCTAGTTAACAAATTTTAGCTTTTCTGGTTCTCCATTCCATTTGGCGGTATATTGTGTTTATCATTAAAAAATCATTAACTTTTCATTTAAATTATTTCAAATTTTTGCTTATGCCACAGCACACTAACTACTAAGCTCTTAGTATTTCAGCTGGGCTAGAAGAGTGTTAAATTTAATAACCTTTAATAACTAGTGCCAAAGCTATCTAATTTATATTCCTACATATGCTAAGCAGTGAACTTCCCCATACCATGCAGTACACTTTCTATCCTAGCAGCTGGTAAAGCAAGAACTCTCAGTTCAACTTACTTTGACGATCTCCTCTCGCAACACCTCATCTGTCTGCTGACTCTCTGTAAAACAAGAACCCATCCCATTATGAGAGGAACAAAAAAAAAAACAACCAAAAAAACCTAGAGAAAGCAGCTGGATATCCCCACGCTTTTAAAAATCTGACTTGCAACTGACTTTTTGGGGGCTTTGTTTGACAAAATGGACTCTTTCCCCAATTTTCAAAACCTTTTTCAAGACATTTATTTGTATTTCAATACACAAAGAAATGTACATGTTCTATTGTAATTGAAAATTAATGACACATTTCTCAGTGAAAAGCTCTGGGTGCCCTTTAAATATGAGTTACACATTACCAGAGAACACACATTACCATTTCAAGGGTTATTGCTCAGAGCTAGCTCTCCAGGGCACCACTTCACTGTCCCATCAGCTACTAAGATGCATGCATTAATAGTGCAGAGTGGCACTGGGGCAGTTAGGCCACCATGTACCTGAGTAGTCGACGATGTGCGTGGGCACCTTCTCGGGCGTGACGTCAGCAGGGATGGTGATCTCTTCGGCGCGAAGGGGCACCTGAGGGCACCACAGGCAATATCAGTCTCATGTGGTACAGCAAAAACCATGAACTGGGTATAGCCAAGCAAGTGTAAGTGTTTCAAACACATGTAATCGATTCCGTGTGGATAAAATTCATATCTGGTACCAAATCACTTAGTTTAAAAGTAGCTCAAACAATGCATCTTCCTCACAAATAAGTCACTGAACACTACACGGATAACAATGAACCTCTCTAGCATTTTTGAACTGATATAGTACTGATAACCTACATGAATGCTGGAGGAGTTCTGAAGGCAGGATTACACGCCAGGGTTTTTGACTTGGATCAGTGGCAGTGTAGCATAGTGGTAAGGAGCTGGGCTCATAACTGGAAGGTTGCTGGTTCAATTCCCTGCTGGAACACTGCTGCTGTACCCTTGGGCAAGGTACTTAACCCAGCACTGCCTCAGTAAATATCCAACTGTATAAATGGATAACACGTAAAAATTGTAACCTATTTAAGTTGCTCTGGATAAAAGTGTCTGCTAAATGCCAATAATGTTAGGTAATGGATGTCATTAATGATTCATCCAGATGAAAATAAATAATCCCAGTCATATTCAGTTCTCATATGCATCAGGAAAATACAGCTGTCATTTTAAAAAGAATAAAAATAAAAGATGTTACTCCCCAAGAAAGCAATCCCAGAATGGCTTAGGGTACTGTGGCAGCATAGTGGTGTTTTGTGAACTGTGTGGGGGAGGGCTGGTGAGTTGGGGCAACATAGGTACTGACCTCTTCAGGGAACTCCTCCCCTACCAGAGACATGATGAGTGATGTTTTCCCCACCTTGGCTACAGGCAAAGGCAGAATGACAGGCCGGTGAGAAAACCAGGAGGACAGGTACAACATACAGCTGGCAGTGAAAGCAGCTTCCTTTGCTAACACCTAGTTCTTCATTGAGGACAGTTGATCTCTGGTGCTTCCCTACTATAACACCTACATATCAGTACTGAATGACGAATGATGTGCATAGCTGTTGCAGACCGCAGTCTACACACCTTCGTGACAATTCATCTTTTTATTTTTTTTTTCTGAGGAGTGCTAGTTAAGGGTTAAGGACCTAGCTGGGAATCCTGGCAAAGGTAAGTAGGCTGATAAGGCACAGCCTTATTCAAGATGATAGGTGAGCCCTGGGCTGGACAGGGCACACCCACACCACAGCAGTTAATAGCACATATTGCCTTGTTGACGGTGACTACGTGCCGTTGCAACACACTCCAGGTGTGCTGCCATTCTCTGGGTCACCATTAGCAGGTACTTTACCAAGCCTTCTGCTCCACTGGTCTGGTATTACCAAAATATACATATTTCTACTCACTGTAAGAATGCACAAACAGCAAGGACAACAAATACAATGAGTAAATATAGCTGCAAGCAGCGATGAACGGGCCCAAGCACTGAGTGTGTAGCCTCGCGTGGGTTATGGCATCATCAGATACTTTGTTATTGTTCCTAATGACTGTTTGTGACTAGTAAATGGTTGGAGAGGATACACACTCCAGACACAAATATATTCTTATGTTATACTTTCACTTGGTGAAAGCGATTCATTCATGTTGTGTAAATTGAATCAATTTACCACTACAGCGCACAAAACAACACAAAGACAGTTTGACCTCAGTATATTAAAGTAAATCTAACGAGGACAAATCATGGTCATTTGCGTATCTCTTAGAGGAATACTAAAATATTTGGTATATAAGCCTTATGTCCGATTGCCAGTTGGTGGCAATAAGACAATAAATCACAATTGGCATGTGAATCTGATTTTGCCCCAAAACTGAACATACATGTGAAGTCTGGGCCAAATCAAACAATGTACAGCGGAGTTATGCCACATTTTGTGTTTGAGCGCAGTAACATGTTAATTGATCGCCTCGCCACGGCAACGCCGATCAAGATATCAATAATCCCTTCGTAATTTAGCATCATGAACGTCTTGGCATCATGCTGACTAAAAAAAGCTAACAAAATAGCTTGCTTATTCACAATCAGATATCAATTACTTACACACTTCTATACAATGTAATATATCTTATGTCTGCTCATGTTACACACACACACACACACCACCACCACCAACAACAAACTACTTACACTATTGTTTTATACTCAGTGTTACTTATTTGCACATCCTACAATTTGTTCTAATACAGCCAGAGTATGCTGTTCTAACACTACAGGGGTTTGCTTTTCCTTCATTGCAACAGTGTGGTTACTGTAGTTCATTAAAGAAACAAATACATTCAGTAATCAAAATTTTAACTAGGTATCCTACTTACCTACATATTTTGAGTAGCTACATAATGTCTTGAGCACCATTATATCATTTTGAATATTAACATCACACTCTGTTGCTCATGATGGTTTTACTTTCCCCCAAAAGCTTTGGCTACAGCTTAGGCTACATGCAGTAAACAGACTCGTCATCCTACTTACAATTGTCGTGTACTGGAATAGAAGCTAATTTAGCAGTCCACATCACAATAGCCTGAAGTCATGGCTTTAAATCAGCTAACATAAGCCAGCAAATACAGTGTTACAGCCTCAGCCGTTTCAATGCGCTGTCAGATAAAGGAGCATACAGCACACCGTGGGCTAGCATATCATGCTAATCGTTCCTTTGAATATATTAGCTTTAATGATCGTCCAGTCTGAATTTGATAGTAACTAAACACCCATACATATTGTGTTCGTTTGAGACAGCGGTGTTTCGTATTGAATTATGTTGTGATTAAATCGACGAGTGTTGTTGATCATGACATCAGGCTACACGGTCATAGCAACAGCTAAAAGGACTCGGGTTTATCAACAGAATTATTCTTACATGAACCAAGCAATCTGCCAAAAGTAGTACCACGAACAGGTGGGCTTTTTTAGAATAACTGTGACATTTTCTCTGTACGCAGGCGTATGCATAGACTTAAATGTATAGTGAAATGCATTTGCGGAGCTAATTCCACGACTTGAAGCGGAATTTCCCTGCGCCATGTGCAATATTTCCACAGTTCGTCAACCTTCCTCCCAATAACGAAATTAACACAACACCACAATTAACCGAGGTAACTATACACGATGTTTGCTTCTCATAAAAGTAAGGATGCGAAATGCCTTCCGACATGGGTGAGTTCGCAACACCGCGACTCCAAGCTGAGCTTGCCTGCGACTGCCAAAATGTTCCAACCGGGACAGTTCGTCCGCAGTTATCCCTGACTTAAGCACCAAATTAACACAATACCACAATTAAAGGAGTTTGTTTTTTTGCTAAACATGCAAAATGTCTCCAAAATCGCTGAATTGGCAACACTGCTAACGTGCTCAAAACACTTTAACAAACATGGCCGCTGTTCGACTATCTGAAGGGCTACATTCATGACGTTGCACCTAAATACAACCCCACGCTACTTACTCATTTGATTGGTTAAGCATCCTGTCATTCATCAGACTGGTGAAACTGGTCAAAAACTGCTCAGAGGTGCCCAAATTCAACCTTTACCCATGGCTACGCTGTTCAACGTATCAAAAAAATACCTTTGCAGAATAAAATCAAGACATCTGTGACCACATGTACACCAAATCTGAATTGAATCCGATGAACCGTCTAGGAGCACTAGAGCTGAGATGGCTGAAAAAGCCACTCTTTCTGTTGCCAGATGGTGGCGCTATACCAGGGTGTGACTCTGGGCATGTGGATATCATCATAACCATCATAACCAAAAACCTGTGAAGTTTGAGCCGTATCAAGCAATGTATGGAGAACTTATGACAAATTCCCTTTTTGTGCGGCGAGACATATGAATTCATTGTTTCGCCATTTCAACACCATGCAAGATATCAAAAATCCCTTCGCAATTTAGCATCAGGAATGTCTTGGCATCATACTGACTACATTTGGTATGAATTGGATCAATCCTCTAGGAGGAGTATTCGAAAGTTCGGCGCCTGTGAAAACGCACAAAATCCAAAGTGACCAACTTCCTGTTGGGCAGAGTTAAGGGGTGTGATTGCGAAATTTGTTCATCTTAGGTAGACCAATATGCCTACCAAGTTTGGTGCATGTGCGTAAATTGGACGCCCGCAGTGAACACATTTGACAAAGGGGGCGCTATGGAGCCCCCGTGCCACACCCAGGTCCAAGCTTTTGATAATCCCCGATGACCGCAACTTTTGATGTGTGTGCCAAATTTCATGAGTTTTCGTTCATGGCAAGCACCTCAAAAAGGCCGCCAAAGTGGAAAAATAATAATAATAATAATAATAATAATAATAAATATAGCTGCAAGCAGCGATGAACGGGCCCAAGCACTGAGTGTGTAGCCTCGCGTGGGTTATGGCATCATCAGATACTTTGTTATTGTTCCTCATGACTGTTTGTGACTAGTAAATGGTTGGAGAGGATACACACTCCAGACACAAATATATTCTTATGTTATACTTTCACTTGGTGAAAGCAATTCATTCATGTTGTGTAAATTGAATCAATTTACCACTACAGCGCACAAAACAACACAAAGACAGTTTGACCTCAGTATATTAAAGTAAATCTAACGAGGACAAATCATGGTCATTTGCGTATCTCTTAGAGGAATACTAAAATATTTGGTATATAAGCCTTATGTCCGATTGCCAGTTGGTGGCAATAAGACAATAAATCACAATTGGCATGTGAATCTGATTTGGCCCAAAATTGAACATACATGTGAAGTCTGGGCCAAATCAAACAATGTACAGAGGAGTTATGCCACATTTTGTGTTTGAGCGCAGTAACATGTTAATTGATCGCCTCGCCACGGCAACGCCGATCAAGATATCAATAATCCCTTCGTAATTTAGCATCATGAACGTCTTGGCATCATGCTGACTAAAAATAGCTAACAAAATAGCTTGCTTATTCACAATCAGATATCAATTACTTACACACTTCTATACAATGTAATATGTCTTATGTCTGCTCATGTTACACACACACACACCACCACCACCAACAACAAACTACTTACACTATTGTTTTATACTCAGTGTTACTTATTTGCACATCCTACAATTTGTTCTAGTACAGCCAGAGTATGCTGTTCTAACACTACAGGGGTTTGGTTTTCCTTCATTGCAACAGTGTGGTTACTGTAGTTCATTAAAGAAACAAATACATTCAGTAATCAAAATTTTAACTAGTTATCCTACTTACCTACATATTTTGAGTAGCTACATAATGTCTTGAGCACCATTATATCATTTTGAATATTAACATCACACTCTGTTGCTCATGATGCTTTTGCTTTCCCCAAAAGCTTAGGCTACAGCTTAGGCTACATGCAGTAAACAGACTCGTCATACTACTATTATTTACAATTGTCGTGTCCTGGAATAGAAGCTCATTTAGCAGTCCACATCACAATAGCCTGAAGTCATGGCTTTAAATTAGCTAACATAAGCCAGCAAATACAGTACAATACAGCTAATGTTACAGCCTCAGCCGTTTCAGTGCGCTGTCAGATACTGGAGCATAAAGCACACCGTTGGCTAGCATAAGATGCTAATCGTTCCTTTGAATATATTAGCTTCAATGATCGTCCAGTCTGAATTTGATAGTAACTAAACACCCATACATATTGTGTTCGTTTGAGACAGCGGTGTTTCGTATTGAATTATGTTGTGATTAAATCGACGAGTGTTGTTGATCATGACATCAGGCTACACGGTCATAGCAACAGCTAAAAGGATTCGGGTTTATCAACAGAATTATTCTTACGTGAACCAAGCAATCTGCCAAAAGTAGTACCACGAACAGGTGGGCTTTTTGTGATTAACTGTGACATTTTCTCTGTACGCAGGCGTATGCATAGACTTAAATGTATAGTGAAATGCATTTGCGGAGCTAATTCCACGACTTGAAGCGGAATTTCCCTGCGCCGTGTGCAATATTTCCACAGTTCGTCAACCTTCCTCCCAATAACGAAATTAACACAACACCACAATTAACCGAGGTAACTATACACGATGTTTGCTTCTGATAAAAGTAAGGATGCGAAATGCCTTCCGACATGGGTGAGTTCGCAACAGCGCGACTCAAGCTGAGCTTGCCTGCGACTCGTCAAAATGTTCCAACCGGGACAGTTCGTCCGCAGTTATCCCTGACTTAAGCACCAAATTAACACAATACCACAATTAAAGGAGTTTGTTTTTTTACTAAACATGCAAAATGTCTCCAAAATCGCTGAATTGGCAACACTGCTAACGTGCTCAAAACACTTTAACAAACATGGCCGCTGTTCGACTATCTGAAGGGCTACATTCATGACGTTGCACCTCAATACAACCCCCACGCTACAACTCATTTGATTGGTTAAGCATCCTGTCATTCATCAGACTGGTGAAACTGGTCAAAAACTGCTCAGAGGTGCCCAAATTCAACCTTTACCCATGGCTACGCT
This sequence comes from Megalops atlanticus, assembly GCA_019176425.1. Taxonomy (NCBI): domain Eukaryota; kingdom Metazoa; phylum Chordata; class Actinopteri; order Elopiformes; family Megalopidae; genus Megalops; species Megalops atlanticus. The sequence continues at coordinate 16,787,509 of CM032893.1, forward strand.
GTTCAACGTATCAAAAATACCTTTGCAGAATAAAATCAAGACATCTGTGACCACATGTACACCAAATCTGAATTGAATCCGATGAACCGTCTAGGAGCACTAGAGCTGAGATGGCTGAAAAAGCCACTCTTTCTGTTGCCAGATGGTGGCGCTATACCAGGGTGTGACTCTGGGCATGTGGATATCATCATAACCATCATAACCAAAAACCTGTGAAGTTTGAGCCGTATCAAGCAATGTATGGAGAACTTATGACAAATTCCCTTTTTGTGTGGCGAGACATGTGAATTCATTGTTTCGCCATTTCAACACCATGCAAGATATCAAAAATCCCTTCGCAATTTAGCATCAGGGATGTCTTGGCATCATACTGACTAAATGTGGTATGAATCGGATCAATCCTCTAGGAGGAGTATTCGAAAGTTCGGCGCCTGTGAAAACGCACAAAATCCAAAGTGACCAACTTCCTGTTGGGCAGAGTTAAGGGTGTGATTGCGAAATTTGTTCATCTTAGGTAGACCAATATGCGTACCAAGTTTGGTGCATGTGCGTAAAATTGGACGCCCACAGTGAACACATTTGACAAAGGGGGCGCTATGGAGCCCCCGTGCCACACCCAGGTCCAAGCTTTTGATAATCCCCGATGACCGCAACTTTTGATGTGTGTGCCAAATTTCATGAGTTTTCGTTCATGGCAAGCACCTCAAAAAGGCCGCCAAAGTGGAAAAATAATAATAATAATAATAATAATAATAATAATAATAATAATAATAATAACGCCAACGGATACAATAGGGCCCTTCGCACACTCAGTGCTTGGGCCCTAAATATAACTATCTAGCCGGTGAGCGGGCTCTGTTTTAAAACTGTGCCAGAGTCGAAAGATTACGCTTATCTTCTCATTTTTCAAGCAAGCTAAAACGGTTTGGTCCCAGCCTTGTGTCAGATTCCGGCCGCTGACACTTGCTAGCAACATAGCAAACTAACTCAACTCTTTCCTTACTTCTTTGGGCGATCGTCAAGCTACATTTAAGTTATGCTATTAGAGAGATCGCAGTCGCATATTTTAGTCTTTAATACGAAAATGTGACGTAGTTTCCCGGCATAATTAGGCACTGGAAATTCTTGATAGTTCAGAAATTACGTTAGGTAGCTAGCTAGCTAGCTAGCAACATTTTCAAACTGTCAAACTGAACTTAGTGCACTAGCTAACGTCAGAACACAAACGCACTGTCCACATATACTGACAGTTCAGACCAAAACAAGATCTAAAGATGTTCTAATGTTTCATTAATAGATTTAATCCTGATTTAATTTAACAACTTAAAAATATTTTCGCGACAGCTGGCTGGCATTTTTCTCGCGGTTGCGAATGGCTAACTGTTACCTGCCTAGCTGTAAAGTTTTCAGAAGGAGACAACTAGCTAGCTATTTTGGCTAGCTTAGCTTATGTTACACACTCACGTTCTCCCAACAGCAGTATCCTGACATGTCGTTTCATGTTTCCTCTCACTTTCTTCCAAGCGTCTGTGTTTACTGCACACCAAGGCAATGTATCTTACAAACTGGCTATCTGTAATTGTTTAATTCAACCACCAGTTCACGTTTCTGCCTGAAGTCTCTTCCATTCCGACTCCCTCCAAGGAGAAACGCGCTCAACTTGCTTCCGGTTTCCCGGGGCTGTGCCCTATCGGCATCTGCCGTCAGCGGAGATGTACTACATAACTGGCAACAGTCGGTAGCTATTAACGGTAGAATGGATAACGCCACAGTCAAAATTATATTAGCAATATATATTTTTTTAAAATATTTTTTTTGGCCAACCCATGCTAAAGAGCTAGAAGTAGATTTCGGATGTTAGACAAAGTTGGTGTACGCTGTGTGCAAACTAAAAATCTTTCCAGTAACACACCCCTATTGCGTATTATTTCATATCAAAACTGTAAAATCCTCAGTCTGCATGCATTATATGTAATTTACTCAGCATCTATCTATTTTGAGTATATTTAGCTAACATGTAAATGGTTGATAACTGTACTGACACCCATTTTTGTCACTACAGCCATAGGTAAAAACTTTCACTACTTTGAAAAAGATAACCTTTAGAGGCATGTCGCTTTTCAGTGTGTAAGATCATTTTTTTGTATATTATTTCAGCAAGGATTACTCAGTGGAAAACACGAAATTATAAATACCACATTTTCACGATTCATTCCCAACTTTAATCAGATAAAAGATACTGAAGTTTGATGCTTAGAAAAGTTTTAACATATCCCCCTGTATAGCAGAGTACCCTCCAACCTTCCAATTAAAGTATTTTTTAACATGAAAAAATGAATTTTTATCATGGACTCACCTAGATATCATAGATGAGATCCTGAAAACAAAATATGTTTAATAATAAAATAAGGGCCTGTATGAGTGAGATTTTCACACAAAGCTTGCAAAGCACAATACAAATGAATGTTAAGTCAAACACTCAAAATATCTTTTTAATATGTCTTTGACATTTAGCAAATGTAGGCTACTTGTTATTACAACCACTCAATGATAATATCCCATAGTGCAAAAGTATCAGTCATGTTGCATTTTAACTTTCTCATGCATAGAGAAACTAAAACTGGGTAAGCGATATCCAGCAGTGTGTGAAGCGTTGTCCAGCTGGGCATGTGGTTAAGTTCAATTGGGTATGTAGCGCTATCCAACTGAGTAGGCTGCTGTCCAGCTGGGAGCATTTCACTTTCACAGTTTGTTACATTGTGCTATCAAATTCACTATGCTTCTAGGGTTTGCATCATTCAAGGAACTATTCAAATTATCATGCTGACTGTCTGAGCCAGTCAAAAAGAAGAAGAGATCATTACAAAACAGAATTCAAAATTCTGATTTTTGGTCTCATTGTCCTATTATAAAAACCCCTTCCCCTTTCCCTAGGGCATGTGTGTGTTGTTGTGAGCAGGTGGTACCTCCCTCAGCAGGACCTTTTGGAGTGGGACATGATTGACCTGCACTGTGACTGCAGATGAGGACATATCCTCAACAGTCCACCTCAGGACATCAGAACAGGAAGACAGGATGATGCACATGGATCACAGAAATAAAGTTCTTATGGGAACAGACAGAGGAGGGAGAAGACTCCCCATTTGGATCAGGTGCATTGGAAAAGCCCTTGAAAGAAAAGCTCAGATATGTTGACCAATGGGGCTTTTTTTCTAGTGGGACAATGGCTTTCTTAATCATCTGTCAGTATTAGCAGGATTATCAGCAATATTGGTTAATTGACAAATCAGGTTTAAAGCAATGAGAAGACCTTGTGTACGTGATTAAGAGGCACTTATAACTACTGAATACACAGATTCTTCCAGAATTCCATGGGTGCCATTGTCATTGAAATTCATAAGAAAAATCAGTCATAAATACTCTGCACAAATATGTGTAATCAGACACTGGTCCCCTGATAAAAGAACAAGTAATTGAATAAATGAATTTGGCTCCAGCTCGGGTTTCACTTTGGTATCAAGAAAGGATTTGTCAGCTTTTCAGCACTTAACTGGTTTTATGTGGTGCCACAGTCATCTTATGAAGGCTCTTACATGATAATAGTCTTGATGAATCTTAGTAGATGTCATACCTGAGACAAAGCCATGTCTATTGATAAAAGTGAGTGACAGTTCTTTTTTTTCCAGACAGTCACCTTAGACAAGCTCCGTCTTCATTCCGTCCTCTGAGAAGTGAGAATGGGCAGAATTCCTTTTGCCACATGGTACACAGGGGTGAAAAGAGGGAATGCGGGACTCAATTCAAATGTGTGTGTGTTTTAGTCTGCCTGTAGTTTTGGAACTACTCCCATTTAAATCAATGGACTGGAGGGAATACAGAAGGTAAGTGGTAATCCAGGAGCTAACGATGACCTTTCATCCAACAGATGCCCTTTCACTGACTTGTCCATCAATATGTAAAATGTGCATTAAAAACAAAACACCCCATGTTGTATGTAATTATTATTAAACCACATCTATCATGTAAAACTAGAGATTTTGACAAATTTTGAAGATTCAGTTCAAGAGCACCAAGAACAATAACTCCGATTGTACCTATAACCTTTTGGTTATAAGCCCAGTTTCTTGTCCATTGTCATTCAGTGCATGATGGTGCTTGTCTGCAATTATACTATCTTTGCCTCCTTAGAGAACCACTTGACCTGTGATTCCCATCAATAGCAGTAAAGATCTTGTGTAGGCATTAAACTCACACAAGCCATGATTTTGGAAAGGTCACTATAAGGAGACAAAGAAAGACTTGAATGAATTTCTCACTTGTGGTTCTGCTCATGAATAAATCAAAATTAAAGTTGTGAACTTGCAATGTAGCCATTATATCTTGCAGTAAAAAAGTTTAGGTGTATTAGGTCTACATACGTTTTTAGCAACAAAATACAATCTAATATGACAGTACATTTAATGTGTGTGGTGTTTGGGTATGGTTAAAGTTCCTTTGTCTTTTTTTAGAACAATATTACACACTGTAGGGAACACGTGCCATGACAATTGCTTAAAAGATTTAACACCCCTGAGAGCTGATGCACTGAGGGAGAGTCACACCAGGTACATTTTCCAGAAAAAGATTAGAATGATGAAGAAAGCTGGCATTTCACATGTATTCAAGGGTGGTCCCTTCCATGTTCTGGTTGTGTGTCTTGTCAGAAAGGTTAAAACAGAAGTGTCAAAGTAGCCCATGAGAGCAGAGCCAGGGGCGTGACAGCCACATGGAATGCAAATGAGTGCGCTGCCCTTCTCTACCCTGACATCTGAGCTCCTGAGAGCACAGTGAGCATCTGTGTCACCCCCCCACCCCCCGGGGCCACACCTGTCCCCAGGCGTCCCCTCCCCAGGTCACCCCCCTCTTGTACAGTCAGATCCTCTAGCTGGTGCTGCTGTGGATCAGTAACCTGCACCCCCAGCACAGCATCGCTTCCGTGCCCCAGCGACCGCACCGCTACACACCTGGGGATATACTTATATAGAGCAGGTCCCAGTGGACAGGCCACTTTCCTCATGTGCCATTACCATGCACGTTTTCCAGAGCTCTCAGCATAGTGAAATAACTTGAGCGAATGGTCTCATGGTAGTCTATAGGCTAAGGGTCGTCTATAAAGAGATTACATGACTCTTTCCTCTTTTGGACAGAAGCATTTTTTGCCCGGGAACAGTGCTGTACAACCCCAGTGCACAATTCTACAGCATGGTCAATTGATATTTCTGCATTGTTATATGGAATGTTCTTACTATGGCCTGTACCCTGACGCAACGATGCTCCTCTGCAATCAATCTGAGAGGCACTATAGACTGACTGATCTCAGGTCATGAGAAAGACTGAGGGAGCTTGGGAAGCAGGCACACTCTCCAGCCCCAGTTAGCATATGGGTGGGATTCAATCTCAGAATCGGATGACTATTTTATAATACATTTCATATATCTTGATAAATTTTTAAAAGCATACTTGATATGTATTGGATTTCACCGTATCTCAGGCGGTGGTGTCTATGACCCCTTGTAGCCAGGTTTCCTCAGGCTCCTCACACTAGTGCCTTCCCGGATGCCGACACCCTCCCTGTCTACGAACACCAGGCTTAGCTAGCCCCTTGTGCTCTGAGTAACCTGGAAACCAACACCACAGCTTCTTTGCTATAGGTTTGCCCATGATGTGTGTGCATACAGTACGCGCATGCATGTGTACTTAAAAATGTCTGTCAGTGAACTACAAATAGTGGAGGCATATATATAATTAAACAGGTCCATAATTAACCTGAACATGTTTTCAACTGTTACACATGATTAAGAATAATTCCAGTTCGTATAAGGGTCATCCATTACTAGCGGAAACCTTTTCAGTTGATTGCATCCTGAGTGGTAGCTTTTGATTTCTGCACTTCACATGTAGTAATTTTGATATTTATTTCACTGGCACCCACTAGTACTTCAGGTATCTGAGAAGCTGGCTTATCTTTTCAAGCTGGCTTAGAAAAATACTACCCCAGATTAAAAAAAAACTTCAAATTGACGCCTTAGCCAGTGCGCTGAAAAAAAACCTGGGATGATTGACTTTTTAGACACAGCAGGCCCTGTGATGAATACTAATAAGGAGTGCTGCCACCTTCACCTGAATCCACAGGCGCCATGGAGCCCGCAAAGGGCTGCCTTCAGGGCATGTGTGTCGGAGCGGGACACAGTGCTGCTCATGCTGTTTACAGCGACCCCAGACCCTGCACATAACAGAGACAAATGAGTATCATCAGCCTCTAATGTAGAAACCTCTTCAAAGTCAATTTTAGGCCCTTCGTGCTCTACATCCACATATAACCCCAAATTTTTGTGAGGAAGCATTTTTGGCTTCTCCTCATAAAACTTTAGGGTGTGTGTGACATTCGGAATGGCAGCTTAATCAGTGTCCAGGAGAATACGGCAGTTTGTTATTCACTAGTAAACAGCCCTCTGCCTCACAAGCTGGACCGCCACATTACAGCAGAGAGGTGAATGTATCGGCATACACCGAAGGAGCACATTCAATTCTGTTTCAAAGCAATAATTCATTATTGCTGCTGACAGCATTCGCTCTTTGCAGCCTGATCACTTATAACATAAAACAGTATGAAAGTAAACAAACAAACAGTCCCTGTGAATCAAGAGCAAACACACAGAACACAAAATATTAATGTTCCTGGGCAAATTTCTTTAATGTACAGGATGATCTGATCTCACATTCTCAAGCAACATGCTGCATACATGCATTTTATATCAGCTATTCATTTTGGTTCTTGTAAGAGCAATAATGTCATATTCAATATAATAGATTTGCATGTCCCCTGACCCCAGCTTGTTTGTGATGGTGACTGTGAAGGACTTATTAATATTGAACTATACCCTCAAGGCACATCAAGACTGTCAGTGCAAGACACAGGCACTCCTGTGCACTGGAATGAATACACATTTCTTTTTTACTTTTGTAATGTTTCCAGGTGAAACAGTACAGTCCTTTTTAAATCACCCACCACCTGTGGAAATCTACAGATGTCGTACATTTTTGTCTGTGCTTTTAGCTACCCCAGCTGCAGCCGAACCTTTAGGGATACCAGCAGATTGCTCGGATTAAGAAAATTGCCAACAAAGAAGTAAATTATCATTAACACAACCTTTTTAATAAACACTAATTGTATATTACCTTTTTTTTCTCCACAGTGGTATAAAAACAGCAGTACGTCACTGGGGGCATGAACTCATTTTACCGGTAGGGTATCTTCATTTCACGGGAGTATCAGCAGGAGCCATGGCTAGGGACCATTCAAAGCCTGGCGCAGTGAAAGTGAAGGTCAGCACAGCTGGACTACAGCAACACACTTAAAAGATCCATTTTCCCATTTAGCCCTTGGACAGTAAGTCCCACTCATATGCAAGGACAAAATGGAGCATGGTGGTACTGCCCCTTTGTGAGCTGCTTCATTTGAATGCAATTTGAAAGCAAGATTTTTTTTTTTCTTTTCAGTCAAATCACTTTCTGGAAGTGTCTCCACTTATCCTTACAAAAAATGCCTGACTTCAGAATCTAGGCAGCAATGATATTGCAAAATTGTCATCCTTTGTAATTTCGTAATTTCGTTGTCCTGAACAATGACAATAAAGCTCTCTTCCTTTTGTTTTTTTTGTGCGAACAGAACATTGCTCAGCTCAGCTACTGGTGTGGGGTAGTATTTACAATTGTAATTGAACCAAAAGCACAATTTAAAGTAGCTATAATGGTCTTGACCATATATCTCTTTGCCAGCACACTGTGAGCACTTTGCTTTTTTAAATGATCATGGTGATTCATTCTTGTTATCTGATGCCTGTCTGCATTGCTCCTGTATTGTAAGTACTGCTAGGAAAGAGCAGAAGCGAGTTTGTGTAGAAATTGACATCGTAGGGATTGTTTTAACTGACAGTGTGAAGTTAAGATTGGACTGAAATTCTTCATTTGTTTGCGCTGCTGGAACTGAACATGATAAAATACCCAAAGCCATTGACTGGAAACTTGGTGTTTCTAGAATTAAGTCAGAAGTGAGTCAGCTCAGCAAGTACAGCAGCTCTTCTTTTGCACCATTAATTTGTCATCTTGATAAATTCAAATCAATTTTCCTTCTCATACATTAAATCCTTTGTTACTGTATAATGCATACAGCATATGATGCAAACCTACAGTCACCCTTTGTAAGTATCTCTGAGACTGTTAACGTTAACTGTTAGATGTACAACAACTTCTACAAACAAGTTCCATCAAAATGAGCTAAGACTGGCTCCTGATTGGCCGAGTTGGCAAGGTCTTAATTGCCAGCTGAGCCCTACAGCCTAGGTTTCAATATGTTGTGTCACCTGCCAACAATGAGCAGGAGCCCATAGTGGCAGAGCAAACTGGGTTTGGGGTAGGTAGGCCAGCCAGGATTTCCTCATCTTCATGCTATCAGACAGCCTGCAATTTGTTAGCTTCAGGGGAGTAGCGCTTCTCCTCCAGTGAGCACCCACTTGTCTTTAAGTGTGTTGTCTGACTTGTGGTGTGGACAAAAAAACCATGACTGCATTTATCAGAGGATTGCATTCATTTCACTTTAGTACTCCTGAGTGCAGAGCTTGTTGCAGAGAGATAGTTCTTGTGTATAATTGGCGATTTGATACAGGGTTGCATAAAGGTGAAAAAGCATCCAAAAATTAGTTAAGGCTAACACAGTTCTTTGGAATTTTATTAACAAAAATGAGCAGAAATTAATGAGAGTGGTGAAATTTACATCATTATACAGATTATCAGGTAATATATGTATGACGAGCATATGAGCAGTCAAAGAGCACGGGGGGTTGAGGCTACAGCGAGGGAAGCACTACAGGAATGGTTTTATCTGACAGACATGGCAGTTGAACAGGATATCTCTGGAGGTTGTCTGATGTATGCACATGAGGCCCAAATTCTGCCTGTGGACCCCTTGTATCTTCAAGCATTAGCAATCGAACAGGGTTTGGGTTTTCTGAGTCCTCTCCAGAGCCTCCATCTTCCCTCATGCCTTCATCGCCAGATGCGAAGATTTGGTTCAGCAAGATGCCTCACAACCATTGTGCTGTGCATGCGGTGGGTTGGACCCACCGCAATGAAGCGCACTTGAGGTGTTATCACATATCCAGGTAGACAGTTTCCACTCCTGCACTTGCACTTGCACTCCTGGAATCACTCTTTGATATTGCCATCTACCATCTCTCCCCTTGTGCCAAACAATTCAACAGGCAATGTTGCTTCACACCCACACCCACAAATAAACCAGTGTGATATGGGTGAAATTATATGCACCCAACTGTGGCAGATGGTCTAGCCAGTCACACCTCTTTTCCTGTGGGAGGGTCCAGAGCAGACCAAAGAGTATTATATTGAATTGCTCTTATTCTCCACTGCCTTGTGGGTGGCATGGCATTGGTGCAATGTTTCTGAATTCCACAAAACTTGCAGAATTGTTACATGAGATTGCTTTCAACTTTTCTGCCTTCATCAAAGGGTATGGGGCTGGGAAACAGCCACTCAAAGAAAGAATTGCTTTTGTCTGGACTTTGCACCTGTGCTATTCATCCTGCTCATCCTTATTGGGAAAAGTCTGAGTATATTGGGATGACAAGGGCTGCTTGCCATCCAAACCACACGGCTATCAAACAACTGCCTTATATGAGCTTGTGAAGCGTCATAGTAGGAAGTAGTATTGCCAATGATGCAAAGGCAAGGTTCTCAGGATGAGCAGCTGCTTCCCACACCATAGCATCTGCTGGAATTCATACTGAAAATTCTCCATGAGCATTTTACTGAACCCAACCTTAGCTTTGAGTGGTGATGCCTGCTCTTTGACAGTTCTGGATAAGAGTCTCCTAAATGACACTGTGCTAATGCATTCATCAAGGCTTAACTGTTTCTTTGCCATGGGTCTGGCACATATCATTTCCTTTTCCTTCTTAAAGACAGACTCAAGCAAAAATCATACATTTTAATGTGATATGCTATTTGGGTTGCATAGCAACATCCGGATAAGTGCACCACATGGTTATTTCCCTTATTTCTTATGAAATGCGGATGTATCACATGCTAAGGTTTTTCTGGCTCAGAAGTGATCAGATAGAAACCTGTGAGACAGCTCTTCTAAATCAAAAGAAACAGAATCTCATTCTGTTCTTATGATTCTTCCTGAAGGGTTTCCTGCACAGAACAACAAAGTGGCTACTTGTCCGCCTGTCTGTTTGTCTGCCACTCACTCGCTCCCTCTCTTTGTGCTGCCCGTCACTTTCCTGTGAATGAAATGAAATATAATTACATTTTATCAATTGTCATATAATGACTGATTACATTCAGCATCTCATTCATACAATTCCTTAATTAGCCTGTAATGATTAACAGAATAATTAGCTTTAGAAGGGGGGAATTGACTACACAATACAGTTTGCTTGAACATGTATTTGAAGATCCAGACAAACTAGACAAAACATTTTACAGAGCTTTACAGTACAACAACGTACACATATAACATTTACATTCTATTTGTAACCAATGTATAGAAAGCCATTATATACAGCACATACAAAAATAAAGATTCTCATTTCAGAAAACATTCAATACAAGCAGAACACTGGGAATGGACAAACAAATCCAATGCAACAACACAGTTGTCTTTAAATAAACTACATAAATATACAACAGTTTGAACACTGTATAATTAAAAGTGTAACACAATTAAATAAATGAAATAAAAACGTACAAGCATGGTGTTAGACACCACAATTTCAGGCAATAATAATACGAGTAACAACAACAATGGTGATTGGGTCACAAATGTATATATTACTGTTCAACAAAACATTAGGGATCAAGAGAAAGACCTTGTCATTTTTGTAATGTAACACAATTGACGATGTTAATTACCAGCCAGAGATTTAAATATGTATGCATTAATATATCTAGGGTAGACTGCACTGTTAAGTTGACTTTAAGATTTCTGAGAACAGGACCACCCTGTTGCCTGGGCCATGCACTTCCACTTTACATCAGCTATACAGAATTATAGCTAACTAGTTGCCTGTAGTAACATTAGTTATCTTCCCTCTCATCAGCAGTTATGTACGCTTAGTTCTGTAAAGTGATATGCAGTGTCAGGGCTAAGGCAGGATGGTAACAAGATAGGGAGAGGCCTAACTGTCTGGTAGAAAAAGATTACAATGAGACATTGGGAAAGTTGAGCTGGTATTTAGCAGAGCAAAACAACTTAGCTCCGGGGGGAGGGAGGGAGGGAGAGAGGGAGAAAGACAGTGAGCCCAGTCTTCCTAGTGCCCCTGACATCGAATTCACTGAGACTTGTGCAAAAAGTTTTCCCCCGCCACCATCACGCTTTAACTGTATTGTATGCTTTCAATTTTACAACATCAAGCATAAATGAACAAGAGGAACTGTTCAAATGTATTCATGACAAGTGCGAACTAGAAACTGTTCTGAATGCCAAAGTGCCACCTCAACCAACATCACATACTCTACACAGTACCTTGACTCCATTACTAAGTATAAACTAAAAACAGACTGAAAAAAATTTGTGAATGAATATTAACAACAAATATGGGATAAGGCTGAGGAAGTGACTGAGGTCGGTAGGTGATTTACACAAATCAAACTAGCTAATACTTGGTGCTATTATTACCCTGCTCCATCATGTCCCTGGACATGTTGTGATAGTTTTTTCTTAGACTCTCACTTCTTTCTTTGACTATGTGACGCTTCTCATTAAATGTCAGGTTTGCATTCATGGGGCATGTTGGAAATAATGATCAGTAAAGTAGTTCAGAACTATCCATGTCCCCAGTAGGCAGTTAATTCATCTTTAATGAATTCTTCATGGATTTGAATTCAACTGCTGTGCCAGTTTGATTACATCCTTTCTTCTGTATCCATACCATTTTATCTTACTCTTTTTACTATATCTAAAAACTCACAGTTTGACTATGACAGATGAGCAATTTTTTCAACAAGTTTGTTTTATGGAGTTTCTTAAATTATAAAGTGATTGATCCAAAATGTATGTGAGCTGTGCACTTACTGAACTTAATGAAACATATTGAGCAAATGCTTTGGTTCATTTATTTGAAATGTCATGCTGGATTTACTTCAAAGACAAGATCAAAGTACTGGATTTAACAAATTACTTATTGGACTTATTGGACTTATTCTGGACCTTAGTTTAAATGTTAACACACTCATCCTTCCATTAGCCACTACTTTATTTCCTCTGCATTTATTTTTAACTATTGCTACAGGATTCCATCATAATCTGTGAAGTGTTTCCCTATTTATGAATATGTGGTCAATAACTATATCTGAACTCACTGATGTGGAGGTTTTTGGGAAAACATGCAAGGAAAAACACAAGCAAAAAACCCCAGTTGGATTACACTGGTACTTGGAAATCTTCAGTTCTGTGCCTCCAGGGTTGCCAAAATATTTACAATACCTGAGATGACATTTTACTGTAACTGGGACTCTTGCTCTGACTGCTGCAGTTGTGTGAAACTCCTCTCAAGATTGATCTATCCTGCAGCATTCAGCCAAAATGCCTAAAACAAGAGCCTCAGATCACTTTTATTCAAGGCATCCTAAACATAAGGGGTTAATTATACTCTAACAAGGGAGTGAGTTTTACAACTATACAAGCTGCAGTTCTCAGTATCATTAAACACAACATGAAACAATAAGCAACCATAACTAACAGCTAAAACTATACTCAGCTGAAGGAATGATCACATTAAGCTTCTCATGATACAACTGACAACACAACTGACACTGTATGGGTGGAATGTTCATGTCTCAGCAAATTTCCAAAGTCAGAAAACAAGTAAGGTTTAAGATACAGAGGTAAAGAGCTCCTCTTTGAGAAAATGATTTTCTTTTTTCTTCCAGTCAGAGCAGCGCGTGTGCCAGGCTCCTCTGTTGTCTCTCACTGTCTGCAGCAGGCCACGCCCACCTCCATCCTCCAGCCGCGCAGTTTCTTCTGAAGCTCCGTCTTCACCTGCGGCACAGGACACCTTACCTAACTCACTTGGCACGACCACTCCCGCTACCAGATGGTCACTAATCAGCCCTTCAGTCTTTAAATGGGTAATTACAGAAGTGATGCTTTCTTTTTCTCACTATCATCACTGGAATTAAATATTCTAAAATTCATAACAATTACACTAAACTAACACTGAGGCTTTACTGATGAAACTAAAACTAATGTTTTTAACTCCATACTCAAAGGAACAAGTGAAAAAAATGGAAGAGATGATATATTATAACCAACTGTCAATTCTGGAAGGCTGGGATAGAGGATGCAAGTTTAGTACTATGTATGAGAAACCTTAATGAAACAGAAGCTACACACAGTGCAGTGCAAGAACAACAGAAGTGCAGTGCTGAGCAGGCAAATGGTTAACACACCTCTTTATTGGAGTAACAGTACAGTACAGCAACCAGGAAACCCTGCACGTAAGGAAAGAGAAGTTTAGACGTTTGAGAGGACTGGATGTGGGGGCAGTGCTGTGGATGGAGGTGTCCCCAGAGGAGCTCACCTGAAAGGAGCTGAGGAAGAGGGTGAAGAAGACCTTGATGTAGCGCAGGACGCCAGTGGTCTGTTCATCAGTGGCAAAGATAAAGACAACCTCGTGGATCCCAAAGAGGGGGATAAGAGTCAGGGTCGCTTTGGCCAGCCTAATAAACAGGAATGGGCAGTTCAATTGTTTCTGCTTCTCTCTCTCTCTCTGTGTATCTTCCCTGTTCCTCTCACTCTTTCTCCTTTTTCTTTCTCCCCCCTCTCTTTCCCTCTCCTCCACTCATTCATTTTCCTTCTCTGCTTTCTTTTCTACCTCCCTCCCTCCCTCCCTCCCTCTTTCTCTCTCACCGGAGTTTGTAGTCAGGATACCCGTTCTGACTGTTGGCTCGTAGTTTGGAGAGGATCACCTTCAAGATCCTCACAAAGATCACCAAGTTGATCTGCAGAAGAGGGGTGTCCGTGCAATGAGAAACCTCTCTCTTCAAGGATAATAACTGAAGTATGCAAAATTCCTGGTTTATTTAACCCATTCAACAACATAACATGAGTTGAATGTCATGTCAAAGCATTACAATATTTTCTAAAACATTCACATAATTGCTCCTCAAGTCTAATGGAAAAGGTTCCTCTTGAAGACGTTGCAATAAATTTTGCATTACCAAGTACGAGAGTCACACTCACCAATGAGGCAAACAGAATAGGAAATCTGATTATCCACCAGTAATTCATGTTCTCATTGACTGCCCAGCACCTGGAAAAACATGCAAAACTAAATCAATGACACACAGTTACAGCTCTACAGACACTTTAAATTACCAACCTAATTCCATGACTGGGGTAAAAGCTTGTGGGTCTTCACATTTTTGTTCAAGAATATATAAAAAGGAGCCACATCCTAAGGCATCAATGTCTATTATTAAATATCTAGTTAAACACAAAGTCATGCTCAAGTGGGATGCACAGCCCCTTAGTTACATCAGCAATGACATTTGAAACACGCAGACATCTGAAATTACATCTGAAATTAACATCTGTAGGAGTAAGTAAGAATGAAATTGAGGATGTGTGCCATTAATAGAATGTTTTTAATACACATTTTATTAGTTATCCTCATCTATATCCAGGGTACAGACAGAACTGCATACTGGCATTCAAACTAGCACTTTGTCCTTAAATTTGAGTAACAGATTTAAGAAAGTATGTGTTTTAGCTATTATGAATCATAAATTTGGTGGTCACTCAGAATAAACCACAAAACATGGTGCACTAATTGAGAATTCAAAGATAATGCAATACTTACTGAAATTCATCACTCTATTTGTCACTATATTTACACCTAAAGATCAGTCCTTAAATCACTACAGCATATCCTGCCCCAAAGATTCATCTTTCAGGGAGAGAAATTGTAAGGTCTCATTTTAGAGCAAATACAGAATACATGTTTATGCCTTTATCTTGTGTTGAGACTCACACTGCAATATTCCAAAATAACACCCAAAGACAATGTCTATCACACCAATATCCATCAAACACTTACTCTTTGTTTTCCTTAAGTAGTTTGGCAAGCGTCCATGGAATAACAAATATGATGGGAGTTCCTGCATATAAACACATAAAAATACCACTTAGTTAACAGACAAGACAAACCTCGAAATTCTTAAGAATTCAATCAATAAGGTAGAATATCTACCCCAGCCGAGGCAAATATAGGCAGTGCATTTGTTATTCTCTAAGAACACAGAGGCAATGAGCACTGTGTACAGGTAGATGGCCTCTCCGAAGAACCAGTAGTGATTGGCCAGAATACAATACTGCATCACCACCTGGGCAATCCGGCATCCAATGGCAGCCTATGGATGCAAAGACAAACAAAACACAGGTTTGTTTTTTGGTCCTCAGACAACATTATATGCACATTCAGCAGTTTCTGAAATGAGTGACAAATGTGTGAAAAAGAAAAATGTAGGATTCTTACAGGGGTAAAGAGCCATCGGATTGATGGATTGAACCTGGAACACTTATGCTGTAAACAGGTAACTGTACAGGGTAACTGCCAGTGAACACACCTGGTGGCTGAGCATCTCCCCCAGGTCAGCCTGTCCCATGATCTCTCTGCCCCAGTGGCGTTCCAGCAGAGCATCCTTCACTATGACTGACAGTGCTCGCAGGATGAATGACACAAAGAGGTTAGCATGGATGTAGTTCCGGGTGCAGTGCAGTTTCCTGTAGGGAAACAGATTACAGGAGACGGGAGGGTAAGTTTGGATTTAGTTTACCCAGAATGGACCAATTCTATGAATGGAGCACTAGCTTGGTCTGCCTAGTCCAATAAGCAATAATGCTTAGATAGCTAGCCAGGTGAACCATGGTCATTTACACTGCCTGCCAGAAGGTTACACAGATTCTGGAATTCCTATTTTTGTTGCTGACATCACTGTATTCCTCATTACTTCAGTCATCACTGTTATTGAAGCTTAATAGATAATGTAAAACACAACATCCAACTCAGTACATTGCAGCCCTTTTCTTTTTATATAAACTTTGTATACAAGCACTGTGTACAGGTATATGCAATTTTTAATTTTGGAGTGCCTGATGATTTTTCCACATTTCCTCCTTACTTGGTGTCCCAGAGTGATTTTAAACTTCACTAGAACAGCACATCATCACTAGACAAAACAAAGACTGAAAAAGGAATTGGGCGGGGGTGGCAGTTCTGACAGGTCTCCAAGTGTACTGCTGTATTTCTGGGGTTTTCATCTGTCTTTCATGTCACAAGGCTTTTGTGTTCTCTGTGTGCCCCTTGAGACTGAAGTGTTATCCTGTTCAGATCCTGAAAGGCCACTCGTGTCAGTTTTTTCTGTTTGGTTCCTAGAGGGCCACTCACATCAATTGGTTTGCTCCATTCCTTTATTGTTATTCTTTCAAGGCAGCATCACAGTAGCTAATGAGAACAACTTATCTTTGCATCAGCACATACTCCAGGCTGATTATGTAGAGTGATCAGAAAATCTGATAGCTGTGGAGCACCACTGATAGTATTGTTACAGAATTTATTTTCTGTTTTTTTTTTCATAAAGAAAGTACACGCAATTCATTTTTTCCCATTTCATTGCATTACTGCAAAAATAGGCAGGAGTTTGAGTGAAAAATGATGTTATTGTAACTTCTTTGCTCTTAGTTTTCTTCAGTTAAACTTCTCGAACTGAAGCTCCTCAGCTATGGTGAGTGTAATTCAACAGCTACAAACTAATCACTATTTGGGTAAATTGCTTTACAGTTGAACCTGTTGCGATTTTTCCTTTTTCCTTTATAGCAATCTTTGTGCTATAAAGTATTTTTATCAAGTGGATAAAGCCAAAACCATTTTCTATAGTTGCAGATAGGAAAGTCCAGATTACTCTGTTGAATTCTTTTTCAGCATCTGGAGATACAATGACCATGTCTGAATTGTTTCCTTTTGAGAAAGGAACTATAGGAGGAAGGTCTAGAAAGTCTACAATAAAGAGCATATGTTTGAGCTCTTATTCCACTGGGGAGTTTGCACACAGACAGGTTTATTTTGCGCAACTTGAAATTTATCAATAAATCTCACAGAAAAGACAACAATGGACCAGCACTTAAAAAAAAAAACAAAACACAAAACCAAAGTCTGAGATTGATACAGCCGAGGGGAACCATCTGTCAGCAAATGCAGGGGCCTAGACAGCCTAGAACTGTGGCTGGATGTCATTCATGGTTTGACAGATATGTTCGGAAGAACAAATATTCCCCTTCAAAAAGTGGATAAATTGTATGAATTTTTGAACAAGCATGAATTTGGCAAAGCAATTCCATCAGTCAACCAACTTTCTCAGAATTATCTTCTTCAGACAGCCAACTTGCATAAAAACAAATCAGAAGAACTGATCATAATATTTGACAGCATATTTACAGTCACAGACAAAGCAACAAATGGGAAAGATCATTATGTTCTGCAAGACAAATCCATCACCCACAATCTGAAAGGCATCCCTGCTGACACAGTGTACCTCACCTCTGTGAATTACTCCTAAATTACAGATGGCATCAAAAAAAGCTTACAGGATTTTGAGTTTGATTTTAATAATGTGGCTACATTTGTGTCAGACAATGACCTATATTTTAAAGGAATATAATGACATCCTCTGAGGCTTGTTGCCAAACTCAGTGCACTTAAAGTGAAATGCACAGCACACAACATCTAAGGAACACAATTATAGTGAGGGGTTCCTCCCTACCAATAAAACTACCCTAAGAACCATGTAAAATTAGAAGGGGCACTTCATGCTGCTGCAGAGTACCATTGAAGGTACAGTGGCTTTTATCTCTGATTTGTGGACATGGATATGAGTGTAAAACCATGGTGTTGACATAGCTCTAGACTTTATTGAAGAACAAGGGGCTGGAGAAAAAGGTTGCATTATTTGTGGTATATGACAAAAGTCTACTTGACATAATACAGTGGTTTGAAAGTTGTGACATGAGATTCCACAAAATATATGATGAAGTTGGACAGCTGACAAATAAATATTGAACAATGGCCCAGCAACTGCACAGCACAGACAAAACAATCAACACCAATGGGTTAAAACATTTCACAAAGTTACCATATTACAACCCCAATCAACTCAAAGAGTGAAACGCTTTTCAGTCAACAAGCTCACAAATTAATTAAGATTGTCAGGATTTCTGACCACTCAAAAAGTCTGCAGGCTAAATTTGGAAACTCTCCCGATGGATTCTATTCCAGGTTTTTACAAGGACTGCATATATTTGAACTGGGAAAATACAAACTGTACACACAAGCAAATGGAATTGCAGTGGAAGTCTGGAATGAGCCTGAGTCAATGGATCCAAGTCTAACACAAAGGGCAAAACGATACTTGTTCGTTGTTATCAAATCTGTCAATGCTGAAAGATGTGTCCCTTCTTATGGACAGGTTTTCACTCCACATTATCATTCGATGACAGAGGAGACCATAAAACACCTACCATGATCAAATTTAATACATCTTAGAGCCCTGAATTTTCACTGTCAAACAGACTCTTCCAGTTTATTTGTTTACTGCACATATCCCTGCTGTTTTTTTTTCTTTTTTATTATTTTCATAGACCAGGTAAAATATGACTTCCCCCCACTGCTCTTCAAACAATGAAGAACTTCACACATCCCTGCAGTATTTCACACATGCACACATTATGTGCAGCTCTAAATAGTCACACTGAACTGAAAACACGTGACAGTGGTTAATTGGTGGTAACTCACCTTAGCTGATTGGGGAGGTGCAATCGGATAACTGCATAACAAATGACTTGAAAAACTGTCTTGGTATCAGAGGACTGAACTACATGCAAGAAAACAAGTCAAGAGAAACTGAGGGCTCTAAATATGGTATATATAAATGAAACCAAAATCCCCAATGTATATATATACAAGATGGCCAAAGTGGACTAAGCTAATCTTTCCAGATAGGCTGATACCTCCATATAGGTCACCTCACACTGGGAATAATGAGATACTGGGTGAGGTAACAGAAGAGCCCAGCAGAGGGTTAACACCCTGTCCTCTATAAGCCTCCTTATAAGAAGTAAAATAAGAGAACAGCAAAGCGAAATATGAGGGTTACCTGATTCCCAATAGAATGACCAGAGCGGAAACCAAGGTGAAGAGAGACAGCGAGTACCCCACTGTGTAGAGCATTCTGAAGCTCACCATCATCTGCTTGAACCACAGCTGCAGACAGAGAACCAGGCAGAGATGGCACAACCCCACAACAACAAGCATTGGTTAAAGTAAGTATTGTAGTGGTTTAGCTGGTGGGCTGAAATCTGATGACTGGGACTTTATATAATCCTGAACATTCTGTAAGTTTGGTACAGTATTGTTTGTACTGGTAAATAGCATCTGCTGCTAACATTAAATAGAAATGCATTGTGTTTCTCAACCTAAAAATCTTCCTGTGAAATACCACAGCATGTGGTTCAAACGGAAGGCAAATTACATCAAACTACTACACTAAGTCAGAATAGGAGCCAAGTCACACTGAGGACAATAACCACAACAATAAACCACGAAGATAAAAATGTATCATCTGCTAGAAGTGAAAGCCTCGATCACGTTTTTCTCAACTCTCACGTTGAGAGTGATCCAAATTATTGATTTTTATTATGACTGTTATTGTTTATAGCTACTTTCTCAATTATCAATGTCATGTGGGCAGCTCCATTCATTTGAATTAAAGTCATTTATGTATTTTATATAGTTATGATCATATCATAAAATACCATTGCTTGACCAGAAACAGGTGGCCACACCAAAAGGAACTCACACTTGTACCCATAGGTAGAGCATTTCTCCCATGGGGCTCAATGGGAATATCTTAACTAACTGATCTTCAAATAAGTGACACATAACCAATCAGATGAAAGCAAGAGGAGTCAAATATTATGAAATATTGAAATATTATGGTGCACTTCATTTACAAGGAAAGAAAAATAGGCTGAATACAACAAATATGAAAATCTGTTGCTGGCTAGACACAAATTATATTAGCTAGATAGCACAGACATGGATATATTAAATCAGCACGTAATAAAATTAAACAGCTCTCCAGTAACTTGACATGTAAGCAGCTATGACTAGCTTCACAATCGCCAGCTTGATAACGTACAAGCTATTATCAGTCTTTTAGCGCATTAAAACAAGTGGCGACGAGGGTAGTAAAATTAGCTAACCACTTCCTCCAGTTACATCAACATTATATTGCATTGTATCAGCTGGAGAGAAACTGATTGACAGGTGTGGTCAGAAATAACACATATTGTGGCTGCTAATAGGAACTACATGTACATGTCATTATGGCTATCGTTTTGTATATGATCTGGCCATAAAGAGCAAGCCAGGAACAAACCCAGCCTCTATCAAGTCCCCACATGCCCCACTATCCTGTGAGCAGATTCACAGTTTGCACTTGCACAGTCTGTGTGTCAGTATGCTTTCACAGGCAGTCTAGAGGCTATTGTCACTGCAAGTGTGCCTTGGGAGACACTTACATGAAAAATAACTCTGAAGCCCTTAGGGAGCAACACAAATCAGTTCTTTTCATAGCATAGTACGGGAGTAATACCTGCTAAATGTTCCATCCACCAGTTAATTCTGAGGCCTAAGACTAAAGACACTGTTCAAAGCGAAAGCAGTTTTCAATAAGGAATTTGTGTTTCCAACATTCTACTTCAGCTCAACAAAAAATTATCAGCTGTGCAAGCGTTCTCCATTTAGTGCAGTACCTCCTGTGATGTCACTTCCTGCTCTTCCTCGCACTGTGACATGTCCCTCCAAGGCTGCCCGCTGTCTTCCTGGACCCACTGACCGTCTGGACCACACTTGCGACGCACCACGCCCAGACGCACTGATACGTGAGATACACATCCCATAAAGAGACATACAGCGCACAGTCAGGACAGAGCTCAACTGGCACGGTCCTGTGAACCTTCAAAAAATATGTCAAACAAGACTTTGATGTGTTAATAATTAACAAGTTACATTTCAATGTGTTTCTCCTGCTATTATGATAAGGTGGTTGGACACGTTTCATTTTAATCTTGACCAATGATTTCTGTCTCTGTTTAAACACAAGCAGAAGAGTGTTCCACCATACTTTTGTCCTTTCGTTTGCCTTAACAAGTAGGGGAAAAAAGGGGGCATTCTATTTGGCAGCTATGGCATTTATTTTCACCTAATTTAAGAAAGTATGCATTCTTATACAATATTTTCATGTATTTCAGTAGGATAACCGCATAATGATATGTATGAATTTGAAAAAAGCAATAGTTTAGCTACTCAAATTAAGAACAAAATGTCACACCAGACACACTGAATGGCCCCCGGGTCTGACTCACTAGAAAATTGCAAGGAAATTGTTCAGTCTGGCTGTGGATAAAAACAAATTAACATTACAACCTGAACCTGCAGGAAAGAGCATGATTGATTCCTCTGATTCCAACCAAACACGAAACTTCTACACAAAATCACCCTCTTGCAGGAAACACCAGATATAACAGTGTGGTGAATGGAGCTGTGGACTAATAAATGACAGTCACCTTTCTCAAACCAGGGGAGGTAGGAGGGGCAGGAGACATTGACCAGAGTCCCAGGCAAGCCATCTGGCCAGCAAGCATACCTGTCAAAGGTCCTGTTGCAGAAAACTCCTTCAAATAAAAAGAAGAAAAAAAAAAACATTTGGCACGTCAGTGGACTGTGAGCCAACCAATGCCCCGAATTAGATCAGATATTTAGGGAACAGCTGGCAATTTCAGTCCCAGCTGGGTGGACTGAAAATCCCTGACTGACTTGAAACCCCTAACAGCCTGACGCATCTAAAGTGTTTCTCACCTGAGGGATAAGGTTCACTTTCAATCAGCTTAGTGCAGTCCTCTTGATACTGCATCCACTTTCGGTAGGTCTCCTCTAGCACTTTGCCAAACACAGCTGGACACTGCAGGCAGCAGGAAGAATGTCACCTTATACAGCCTTTAAATCCCACACAGAGAGTGATGAGCCTGATGGTCATGGTCAAAGCACCCTTACACACTCACACAACACACACACACACACACACACACACACACACACACACACACCACACATCACACATCACACACAGGCACATGCATGCACATGCAAACACACATGCACGCACACACGCACACGCATGCAAGCACCTCCAACCAGGTCAATAAAAATTCCAATTGTCGGGCAGAGCATTCTGAACACTCAGGTATACAGAGCCATAATTGGACTTCGGTTCCTAATTTTGTCAGACAAATTTTTTCATCAGTTCTAGCCTTGGAGGGCTTGAAATAAAAATGAAAATGTGCTCCCCAGCTGGAGAAATATCACCTGAGCCTGTGATGTTGATTTCCTTGGCAAATGAGAAAAAGTTCATGTTGGTCATACTGTAAGTCAATGTACTTAAGGAGAAGATAAAAAATAGACAGCATCAAAGGAGCTGCTGCATCTAGGGATGCAGTAATAAATTTGCTTTTCTACTGCACTGCTTGTTCTGCCTTGTTTGGTTCAAGCACCACTTTTGGCAACATGTTTTGAATCATTCACGCTAATGGGAAACTGGGGGTTCAGTGAGTTTTCTGCATGACAGACTCATTTTCTTAGCTCAAAGGACTCTGGCAGGCTTGTGTCCTGATAGTGACAGTGTGTAACTAATGCTGGCAGGGTTAAAATCCTTTTCAATACACATACCTATCCACGTCATTGGTACAAGCTGCAAGACAGACATCTGCCTGCTCTTATACAGTCAGCAGTCCATTGAAATCTGCGGACGTGCCTTACGTATCTGTTCAAGTGCATGAACAACCGGCCAAGGACAGTTAAAAGATACTAATTTTTGTTTGTTTGTTATCGGATTCCAAATGTCAAGATGTCTACCAATTCTCATTACGGTCAGCTTCTGATGTGATTCTTGTCTCTCCACACTGGGACTCAGTTCCCCCCTGCTGACAGATAAATGGAACTGAAATTAAACCCCACGCCAAAGTAATCATACTGGGACCAGGCAGACAGTTGTCAAAACTGAACTGTTGCTGAGTGTACACACATCAGTGGATGTGTGCAGTGGAGCTCGGCACTGTGCATCTAGCCAAGATGGAAGCTTAATAGCAGTGCAGTGCAGAACACAGAGTTGATATCTACTGTCCCGTTGTCATCAGCTACAGGCAGTACAAACGTCAGCTCAAAAATCTCTGTGAAGAAAAAGTGGAGGAGTACATCTGGGTTCCTCCTGATTGTTCAGTGGTTGAAGACATGAAAAACACATGGATGTGGAATTCTCCAAAGGACTCCAACAAACTAAGTCAAATTTGAAAAATGGCTGACAGTTTTAAACCTCTGTAATATTGGGTGTGGTCACCCTAGACAGATAATTTCAATTCAGAATATCACAATTTAACAGAGGTAACTACATACTTAACAGAAAATACACCTGCTTTTATTGGTACTACATGATATTCATCGATCTTTCCCTTTCTCTAGACACATAAGTTATACACACAAGGTATTTTACACTATATTCCACAAAAAAGTCAAAAATCAAATATATACATGTTGAAATATGTTGTGGATAATTTTACATATATTCTGCAAAGGGAGAGCAGCCTATGTTTGATGACAGACACTCTGGTGAGTTTTAAAGTACTATATTCTACAGGCACTTCCCCTCTGCAAGTACAGGATGAGGTAAATATAGGTCTGCTCTGTTTTATGCTTTCAAGAGGTGATTTTCTTTCCCCACACACTAAGTTACATGTTCATTTTACTCAAATCTGTTGCAAACCATAGGCTTTTCTCCCTTACTTTTGATAATCTATACTTGACGAACATATGGACTTGATGAGCATATGGACATTTCACTTTGTGAAACACTGTATACCAAAAATACACCACTGTATGCTGTGCTCTTTTATATATTGGATTTCACATTCAAATATAATGTCACCACACTTTGATTAAAATGTTACTGCTGTCCCTCTGCCTCGGGGCCTCCGTCTCACCTGCAGCAGAAGCAGCCACGTCAGGACGTCCCACAGCGGCCGAACACAGCCCCTCCCCGTGTTCCTCATGTCTCCATCTGCTGGCCAGCCTCTGTGGGGACACAGCGCGGGGGTGTCAGTGTGTCCACTGCTCTCACACACTGAGACTCTGTGGCTCACCCCTGCATCACACCCTCCGTCTGCACAGCGCTGTATCATGCCGCGGTGTCATGATAACTGTGACCTGATGGGCCACGCATGAGCCCTCACACATCTCCATAGATGTGGAGTAACTAGTCAATGTTTCCAGCAGCAGCTCCCAGCTAGATGCCCTATCATGTGTTGATGCAGCCTGTAACAGACTTCAGTTTGGACTTAGTTGGTTGTGAACCAAAAAAAAAACATCCAAAAAATTGCTAATTCACAAAATCAAGTACAAATTAGATCTGTTATTCACAGTCTTACAATTGATCAGTCAAGGACAAAAGGAATTACTGCTCTACAGTGTTATGAATTTTCTGGGATAATTCTGGGAGTACATACTCTCAAGACTATATGTTTCATTATCTACACAATAACAGTGTAATGGTGAACTTCAGCTGTTAAGATAAATATCGAAATACAGGGTATTTAAGAATAGAGAATAATAGTTTCATGTGACAAGTTTCCAGAGTGACTTGCATAGGCTACAATTGTTACATGTTATTCAGTTATAATAGCTGGATATTTAGAGAGACAATTCTAGGTTAAGTACCTTTCCCAAGGGTACAGCAGTAGTGGTCCAGTGGGGAATTGAACTTGCAACCTTTTGGCTACGAGCCCTGTTCCTTATATGTATACATTTGACTTGCATGGTGGAGTTTTGTAGTGACATGGAGCTATGTTTGTAGCCTAAAGGCTTGCTAGTCTCCGGGTGGGATTGAATTGTCTCAGAAAGGAACTGTAAACTAAGCGAGTTGTTCTGGATAACAGCATCAACAAAGCAAATATAATATTCACCATTTTGCATTTGTGTCTGCAACTTTACAGTTCCCATGATAAGGAAAATAAATGACACAAAATGAGTTAATTTACAGTTTAAATGATAAAAATTGCATAATTTCTCTTTCCAAAATCCAAGATTATCATGTAAACATCCTTCAGACTAAACTGTAAAGGAGATGCATTTGCCTGGATATATTTTATTAAAACTGTTCAACTGATTTCAGAAAAGGACACAATTATTAATTAAATAATGTTTAAAATTAAATAATTAAAAATTACTTTTCATGCCCTTTTTGGTATTTCCTGTTTTCAGAGAACAACTATGGAAGGATGCCATTGTGCATTCTAACAAGGAAAAGTACAAGGACAAGCATGCTGAATATATATGTATTTTTTGTGTGATTTCTATTTTTAAGTTTAGTGCAGGTGTGACGGCATCACACTCCAATCAGCAAGGCAGTCTTTATGCCATGACTGTAGGGATCTTAGGACAGAATGGGCTTAAAAGAGGTAAATGAGTAAGCAGCACTTTCATGATTGTTCTTGTCCATAGTACATTAGTGTGGTATGTGCCCATCTGTGGGGAGGGGTAGACAGAGCTTGACCCCCTCGACACAGGCAAAAAGACTCAGAGACACGGAAACTCAGAAACTCAGAGAGACAGACAGGAGAAGTCAGTGCATCTGGACATGATGAAGGTAACTGGTTTTGTTAAGGTGCATTGGCAAAACATATTCGGTTCACAGTAAAGAAGAGGGAAAATCCTGAGAAAGCAAGAGAAAAGAAGGACAGCAAAAGCCACAAGGAAGCATCATGCTGAGTGTTATGGTCACAGGAAGCCTGAAATGGGAGTGTGTTTGTTTTTCTTTAGTTTTGTTATTTTGTCTTTGTTGTAGTTTAAAAAAGTGAGCCAAGATGACTTTTCTTTTTTTCTATTGTGCTCTATTGCTGTACAATAAAAGCTGGACTGCAGGCCGGAAAATCTTACTTCTGACCTCCCATCCAAAAACTGAGCCATTGCTGTGCGACAATCAATTCAGTGGCACATGTCTTCCACAACAGCCCTATAACAAGAATATCCAAGTAATATCTATTGTATGATAATATCACTTTTTTCTTTACAGTCATGAACATCAAAAGTTAAGAATTTCACTTTTCTTTGAAAATAATTCAATGTCACATCCTTA
The DNA here is from genome assembly GCA_019176425.1 of Megalops atlanticus. Taxonomy (NCBI): domain Eukaryota; kingdom Metazoa; phylum Chordata; class Actinopteri; order Elopiformes; family Megalopidae; genus Megalops; species Megalops atlanticus. Next base: position 16,813,867 of record CM032893.1, read on the forward strand.
TATTTATAGTTGCAAAAATGTTAATTATTCTCATTTCATACATTCTATAACCTTTTACATTTTTGCATTCTGTGCATTTTATTTTGATTTTAAATACCAACATTCAAAGCTCTATAATTGACACCCAAGGTTAATGAGCTCTTTCATGGATTGCGATGGCACTTTTTCAAAATGGAGAGTATCAGATGTAATGTCCTGATATGTCATTCTGCTACATCAGCTGATGGTAATCACCTAGGATTTAGCCTGCTTCCTGAAGCTATGAATAAGACTGGCTTAAGCCATTTTAAGACAGTCCACCAGAACTCATATATCCATACTTACACACAGCACTGCTCTGAGTGCTCAGACTACAAGTGGACCACATTCCTGTAATTTAAGATACAGTTTCCATTTGAAACATTCAACATCACCTTCTGAACCCTCAAATGTATCGTAGATACTTTTAATAACATTTTATAAAACTTTAAAACACTGTGAAGCATGTTTGATAAATTTGTGAGCAAATCATAGACCACTCATTTCTTTATGAATAATGGTATAGTGTTAATGCCATCCACCAAGTTAGATTGCAGGTTACAGAGCAAGAGGTGGGCCCTTTTTGGGATGTCCCACAGAAATAACCACAATGACCCTGTGGTCTACCTCATTACAAACTTTTACTTCTATACTATCCAACCTCACTTTAAAGCACAGACATAAGACACAGTGATGCAAATGGCAGAGATAGCAAATATACTTTTTATCTGTTGTGTAGCCATGTCTAATTCCTACGTTCTCTTGCAATTTCTGTCAGACTAGGCTTGACAAGGGAGGTCATGTTCCCAAAGTAGCAGCTCAATGCCACCCACCTGAGGCCTGTGTTTAAAAATCTGCCTTGATGCTACACCTTGGCTTCCCAACCTAAGCATAACTCACCTTCCCTTACATGTGTAATTTTATTATAGACCATTCTGTAGTTTTCCTGTACGGTATGTTGTAGTTTTACCATAGGATATGTGGCATTGAATGGTATGTTACACTGCACTTACATATCGAAGAATGTACATACTAGTTATTATATCACTTTGTAAAGGACTGAAACAGTGAAACTTGGGCAATTCTGTCCTGTATGTACTGTCTTTCATGCCTCTTTATTAGATGCACTTTACACTCATTCTTTGTAAGTCACTGTGGATAAGAGCATCTGCCAAATGACAAAATGTAAATGTAAAAAACCCTCTTCAGCCCTCCCCTCCAAGGCTGAGATATACTGAAATGTGACATGCCAACCCTGAAGCACTGCTCCCCAAGACATGTTCAAGATGGACCAAAGGCTTTACTGCCCGCCGCTTCCTAGTTTCCATGGCTCACTTGCTCCTTTCGCTATTTTTGGATCTATCCATTTTCTTGTTTGCCCTTGGCCACAGTTTGGAATTTATTTTGTTCTTCCCCTAATTCCCAGACAGCCACTGGGAAATAAACAGCTGAACTACATATCTGGCTGTGGGGTTGCCTCTTTAGGTCCAGCTGGCTCCTTTGTATCCACCCAATAGTGTCCCGTATGCATTGCTATATGTACATACTGTATATGCTATCTAAATGCTTACCAGCTTGCTAGATATCAATGAGCAAGTTCCCACCCTAATACATGACACATCACATTAACAAAATATTTACAACCATGATATATGGATTACCCAATGTAATGTAGCAGGGGAACTATGTTACTGGTAAACTAAACATAGTTGGTCATACACAGTTATGCTGCTGGTAAACTAGTAGACTGCTAAAACTGCCATACATAATTTGAGTTTCATATTTGCCAACAGGATATGAGTATCAGTATTATTCACCTATAATAATCTAATGACAGCTCCAGAAATAAAACCATTAGGTAGGAATGTATTATACCTGCTCCCTGGTTTATAGCGCTTTTTTTACTTACTGAAAATTTTTGAGTGCATTTTGGCTTAATTAAAAATCACACCACCATCCTTGAGAAAGTATAGGGGAGGTGGGTCGGATAAATAAGCGAAGAGTCAACCACAAGCAGCAGCTTGTTTTTTGTGAGATTGCCAGATACTCTTACAGCTAACAATGGGCACAGATGTTCTGGGAATACTAAGATCCCATACCACCAGTTCTTTTAAAGAAAGTAATCCTCAATGACTTTCAACAAATCCAAAAGTCTACAGGAATTCTCAACCTCATACTGTGCCACAATCAGTTGAACACCAGAAGCACTGTGAACTCTTGTGATTTCTTCACTATTGCTGTGGAATGTGGTTTTCCTAATGTCCTGATTTTTGTTTATATAATCTGACACTCCATCTAAGACAATTACCACAGCCTTTGAAGCTTGGCAATCAGACCAATCAATCTTATGGTAAACCCATAAATCTTTATCCTCACTATCCAGGGCTGAAATGTGGAGACCCATCTTTTGAGCTATTCCTTGTCAAACCTGTTTACCCACTTTTATCTTTTTTCCCATGTGCATCATTCAGTATGCAGCAAGTGGAAGTTCCAGTCAGAAGATGAAGAATGGCAGTCCTGATTTTCAGTGAGAAAATGCAGTGATCATTATTTTTGGCTTTAACTTTTGATGTACCAGAAGTGCTTACTTGTGAGACCAGTTCATGGTATTTTGTGGAACTTAGACAAGGGATGACTCTGGTTCCACAGTAATCCAATTCAGCTTTTGTCATTTATTTAACTCCGTTTTGCAGATTCGCTGTGACCTCAGGGTACAGTGATATGAAGCTGGTTGTGCGTGTTACAAGCCTCATTCTCACTTGATCCAGAGGGCAATGGCACCGTCAAATACAGCACTCTCCACCTGAAGAGTCCACTGAGTTCTCAGTTTCACTTTGTATTTGAAGGATGGTAGTAACCATTTTCAGTGAAGATGATGTATATATGTAATCCAATGAACTGGATGCAACAGGTTGCTCAGTATAATAACAGAGGAGTCAGCTTATCAACATGCTAAGGAACAGCATGGGTGTCCTGAATTGACCTTTTACTGACATTTCCAACAAATGCTATCAAGACAAAGAAAGATTTTAAATGAGTTTAATCTCATTTCCTTTAGTTTTTACTTAAAATCAAAGCAGCTGCAGGTACCACATTCACCTTATGCGCTAATAGCCATTTAATTGTTGTGGTTCTAATCATCTAGGCATTTTTATGCAAAAGGTTACAAACTGTAATGATCCACTAAAGAATTTCATTTCGTATCTCCTACTGCTCCTGACCAAGCTAACAATGTGACAGACAAACAATACATGTATTAATGATAATGCTAGCTGGACATTATCATGAAATGATTTTCAACAATAGTGACACTTTCCACTCTTTCATAGTAGCCGCTTCTTCATCTCCAACAGTAATATTAGCTGGCATGATGGTGAAAAACGTACTCCTCGGCCTGTGATGTAAGTGCCAGTATGCATTTCGTAATGGTACTTTTGAATGTATTCTCTACTCCAGGGGTATGGAAAGATGCTGGCAGAGTCTGGTAAGATCCTTATGATAACTCGTTTTCTGTTCACATTTACACTGGTTTGCTGGATTCTACCATATTGTTCCACATGAAATTTGTGAGTGATACCATCTGGGATATGCCCCCAGAGATGTTACCGACGGCCATCAACAACAGGTGACTACAGACTAAGTGCGGGACACACTGCAACATCTACAGGTCATGGTCTGCCACCAATGGTTTCTGACTAACTGCTGGGTGTGTGTGCATCCCGAGTTTTAAAGATGGACTCCTCAGCTTCCTGCCTCTTTGGTCCCCTCCTCATGAGTGCTAATATACTGCAGTGAGACATGTTTTCCTGGCTACAGAAATCAAAACAAAACCTCCAGATGACAGTATGGGCACAAATTCATACATCAGCATACACATGGGCACATACATACACATGCACACACCCACACAAACACACACCCAAATGCATACATGGACACTCACGCACAAATCCAGCAACAAAGTGAAAGCTTAAATGTCTGTTTCTATGGTTATGGGCAGTGAAAACATGTCTAGTGCAAAATGATATATTTAACTTAACCACTATGGGTTGTAACTTTGCACAACATCTCATCCTTTGTTCTTTCATTTCGCTTGCACGGTGTATCAAACTGGAATCAGCATGATGCCAACAATAACGCATGTGATGGAGTTTATCTCAGGAGTAAGGACCGTGCTGCACATGTGCATCAGACTGAGACGGTGCCGGTAAGAAAGTGGCCACTGCAGCAAGCCCCTAGTTTTCCCACCCTTCGGCTCTGCTTTAACAATGCTGATAATGACCTCTCACAGTATGCTGTGGAACCTCACTGGGTTCACAGTAATGCAGCAGGGAAGGCAGTAATTCAGAGAGTACAGACAATGCAAGAACAATGACGTAAGTTTCAGCATCCACTTGTAAAAACATTTAAACTCTGGTCAGTAATGATGGAGAGAGACAGCAGACAGTGAAACACTGTGTCTTCACTGTTTAGAAAGTTGTGGCAAACCTCTGTAATTGCCTCTTCATCCCGGGTGGGGATGCTGCACAACTGGAACAGCATTGGATCATTACGGACAGGCCCGAGAAGGACAATACACCTACCTACCTGTCTGTGATGCCCGATAAGCCCATACGACACACCATGCCTGCTAACTGCCTGGAAAAAAAGGTAATTAGAGGAATGTAGAGGAAATTTGTTGTATTTAGAGGAAACCAGATAAATGTTTAGTAATCTTCAATATTCAAACATGATTTCTCTGATGTTATTAAAGATTATTATTATCACAAAATGTCAGTGAGCTGCACATTGTTGTAGTACCTGACATGATTTAACAATGTAAAAAATTTCAAATTCCAAAAGTAGGCATTTAAGTTGGGAAATTTCTTTGGTGAATATGTAGCTAATTATTTTTATATAACAGTATTATTTTTATATAACAGTAATGTAACTGACTTTTTTCTAACATACTGATTGAAGACAAACAATAAAACCGCTGAGTAACTCCCCTAAGAATGAGTACTTTAGTATGATTCAAGATCATACTAAGCGCTGATCCTATGGACCATCATTTAGCAACATATGACCGCTGAGATGTATGCTCCTACAGATCACTATTAGACTGAATGCACATGATACTGTGACATAGGTATGTAGTTATTTACTCTGGTACAGTAATGTGTTTTTTATTGCTCTCTTGGCTCCTGTGACATACATTTCATGCATCTCATTCACTCTGCAGCAAAAGAACTGTAGTAATGCTGTGTGTGAGAGGAAGACTGCTCTATGAAGGCTTGCAGTTTTTCCTGGAGAGTATGTTTGCATTAACATCTAACCTATCATGTGATTTCATGATGTCATGATCTGACTATGATTTCAGGTAAAATCAACAATAAGGAGTTGAACTAAAGATTGAAAACAAGGGGCAACACCCCACCCCCACTGCCACTCCCCAATCCAAAAAAAAGTGAAAAAAAAAACCTACCAATTTAATGACAACTGAGAAATGAGTCAGACCCAGCCCCGCCTGCAGTGTGCAGCATCCAGCCCTGCAGTGAAGGCCTGGGTAGAGCAGGAGGGGGGAATGACACTGTGCCTCCTATGAGACCCCCAGACCTACAGAACGGCAACCCCCCCAGACAGGAGTGATTAGCAGGTTAGAGGCTGCAGGGACCAGAGGCTGTCAATCAGTGTCATTGCCTCTGCTCCCCCTGTTCCGCGCGGAGCAAGATGATAGCCTGGAGCAAACGAACCTTTACCAGACCATGCAGACAGGACCCTGGGGACACGGCTGACTCCCACTGCACCCAGACTATTTATACATAGGGATATCTGTGACTGCTACTGCTGCTACAGCTCGGTCCCTGACTTCCTCAAGTCTGCCTAAGGATGCACCAACTCCGAGCCACTTCTTGATTGAACACTGTGGACACTGTGTATGACCAACCCTGTGTTCTTTCAGAAAATCCCACTGTGTCCTTTCCGTGTGCATGTGTATATAATTTTAGAGTGCAATTTTTCTACCATCTGCAAGAGCACAGAAACCATAAATGTGCACCACGTCGTGATACTTCCTTTGTGAGAACCAAAAGGGCCTGGTTAGCTACCTGCTTTTAATCTTGACTTAATGGAGAATTTAAGCCCCTTTTGGAACATCCCCTGCTGACTACAAAGCCTCCAGGTTATAGCATTAAGGAGCGCCTCTAGAGAAAATCACAGCCAAAAGCATTTACTTCCACATTCGTAATGGAACTCAATGTCAGGAGAGGTACTGTACCAAAAATTAAGATCTATAAGGCCCATGTATACTACATCAGAATACTAATCCTCACTCAAGCTTTACCTTCATATCACTGTTGCATGCTCCAGACTATTTAGCAGTTTAGCATTCACAATGACACTGACCTCTCTTCCCTCTCAAAGTCACTTCACAGATGAAGCCATGTGATAACAGGATGCCAGGCAGAGAATGGGCCCTCTAGGCTTGTCCTGTCAGATATTGAGCCACTCACATCCCTCAGCTATTACAGCTATTACAGGGAACAGAGGATTACATATGGCATGCACTTTCACAGGGAAAGAGCTGGAAGCAAATGGGAGAGAGCAGGACTTCCTGAGAGAGTCAGACTCCTTCCCTACACCACTCTCACTCTTTGATGGGTGTGGTACTCAGACGTAGACCCAGTGGGCTACATAAATGTATAAACTGACAACTGTAAACTATTTCAGTTGCCCTGAATAATGTGATCTCTAAAATAATAGCAGCATCTCATTTGGGCTTTTTGTATTCGGATGGTGATAAAAATGAACATCCAAGAGCTTAAAATAAGCTACTTTTAAAAATTATAGTGAAAGACTTCAATCTCCAGCTGTATAGCAGTTGATATCATGTATCAATAATATTTCCATGCAATGTTATTTTGAGTGGGCAGGTGATGGACAGGAGCCTGCACTTTGCATGAAGTGGCACGGAAATGCCAGACTCTGTAATGAGGCCAGCCAGGAATACAGAGTCACAGACACACCAAGGTGTACGGGGTTGCTTGCACTAGTCAGACAATTTGAATAACAGACACTGGAATTATTAGAAGGCAATGACATACATCATACTTTTAACATGGCTGAAATCAGAAGCAATACAAGTTTAAAATCCTTGGCTTCCGCGGAAAAGGTTGGTTATGGTCTGGATACTCCTTTACTTAATTTGTCCATAAAACTAAGTTTGCTTCCTACAGCTTGAGAGTCTGTTTCAATTCTTCCTGTGTTTTAATTCTGTGAAGAAGTCAGACTTGGCTAACCATAATCTGACTGGTTTATATGTTTTTGGTATAGAAAGAGTTCTTCCCATTTGATAAAAATATTACTCCAAAAAGAATTTCCCTGGACATTTCAGCTTCTCCAGATGAAATCAATGAATCTATTCATCTGACTTTTTAATAATTTCTTAAGAGTTGTAATGCAGCCTAGAACAGCATTTACAGTTAGTTATCTGTTTTGACCGTTTGTCTGCCCATAGGCACCTAGGGGCCGGTAGCTGTATCAATGGGTACTCTGACTACTGTTTGTTGCACTTTGCAGTCTTTTTGTAATCACTAATATATCTGTAATATTTCTTGTGAATGATCTGATGATTACCTACTTAAGGATAACAAATTCGTAGATCTGGGTTGTAAATTGCCTCACAGGTATCTAATCCTTGATTACTAGACTGGTTGTGCCTATGGCACTGGCACTGACAAAACCTTTGAAAAAGATATGTTAATATGGACTAATACTAAGCGTGACACCTATAATAATTATTTTTTTGACTATGTGCCTGCCTCTATTTCAGATCCTGAGACTTTGGGTCCTCTGCCTTGCTGGTGATTCCTCTCTATGGCCACTAACCACTGATGTGAAACATTCTGTCAATAACTCGGCTATATTGTTTACTTGTTAAGGACTGCATTACAAATTGCTTCACCTGGGTTTTTTATATTTCCCTCATTAGCAAGTATACTTTCTTCTCAGGTGTGTGACATGAACAATGATACTTTATCAATGGCATCTATTATTTCATCAGCAGTTTGCTAAACCCTATATGTGCTGCGTTAGCAATGGCATTGACACAAACTTTGCAAGAAATGTGAATAAGGTCTAACAGTACTTGGAGTAACACCTATAAATACTATCATTTTTCTTGACTGTGACTGTGCCTCCATTTGAGCTCCTGTGGTTTGGGACACTTGGGCTTGTTGCTGTTCTTTTTCTATGGCCTCTTCATCCACTGATGCAGATAATATTGTGTCTAGCTGACCGTATGGTTTTTCTGTAGATTAGTTAATTTTGCCTTAACTAATTTTCCAAATTGTCTCGAGTGGTCTACCGTCCTTCATTAGTATATTAAGCCCTCATGGGCGTCAACGCAGCTTCTAGCTGAAACCTTTGCCATTTACACTTCACTCACCTGTGCACTTTTTGCACAACTGAAATAAAATCATTTTGACAGATCTTGGGAGTTTTGTTGCATTGTGTGGACAGCATTTTGTTTTCCGCTCTCCTGATCATTTGGCCAGATGTGCCTGCAGAATTTTGATGTGCATTTCTTCAACTCAGTGCAAACACTTGCGCCGCAAGTCAAGAGATCAGCAATTAGCGTCTGCTCTACTCCCGGAGATATAAAAAGTTGAGGAGAAAGTGCAGATGGAATAATGCAGAGTGGAACAGCATGAGGTTGTCATCTCATGCAATTTGGACTAATAGCATAGAACTCCTCAGACACAGCCCATTCTAATTAGAGGGAAAATTAAATGTAAGCTTTAGTTACATGTAACTATAAACCCTGTGTAAGGTGGAGTTCTTAAAGCTATATTAATGGGCCTGAAGACGTTGGATACTGCTAATAAATTATGTTCTTGAAATTAATCAAATATGATTTCTGATACAGCACAATGTTGGATAGAAATGTATGAGTTACCACATAGAACCCCTTCTGCAGGTCCCACAGGCATCTAGTATTTTTGAACAAGCATTATTGCTCAGGTGCACCTTAAAGAATTCATGACAGGAGATCCACAATTAAAAAAAAACATATACTGTACCTAAACAATGTGACTTTTCCCAAACCAGAGGCCTGCGAGAATACAACTCTGGGCATATTTTTATGTGAAAAATAGAGCTCACTACTCAACAAACCATTATTTACTTACCTATACTACAAGTTCACAAATATTTGCACATCTTAGCTGAGGCATAAACACAGCCTCAATGGCATGGCAATCTGAAATGGATTTGCAAACAGGCCGGATGGCTGGAGGGGCAGCTGAATAAATTTCATAAATTGGTGCCCAATTTAGGACATACCCAGTCTTACCTCCCCCCCGCCTTACCACACAATAAAGCCTGTCCTCACTTAGTCCCTGTATCCACCTCCAGAATATTACTCACTCCATTGTCAGAAAACACCAACTCACCTACACCACATTAAAAGTGGTAGCCTCTTTGACTTCATTTCCTCAGCTTCCATCTCAGGCTTACCACTCATTATTAGATCTATCAGCGTTATCAAAACTTTATGGGCCCCAGTTTTACGGCGCCAGCTGCAAATATTTTTTATTATCTTGAGATAAGGGCAGTTGACAAAATTGACAGCCCCGGAGAATGCAATTTTTGTTCAAATAGCACTCCTGCTTGCCCAGTGTAGGAGGATGATGGATTGTGGTCATACTATCTAGGGCATGGCTGTAAATATTCGGCCGCAGAGTTATTTTAGGAACAGTGAAGTAGGCAAACCATTGTTCATTACTTCTTTGTCTTTCATCAGCTGCCATCTTCTTCCTGGTCAGGTTCAGCTTGAGAGTTCTGATGGCAATTGCCCATCCGTCCCTAGAGTTTATGGTAATGCCTACTGTGGTTGCCACTTTCCACTGTTGAGAAAATAACTTTGTGTCATGTACACAACTACAATTGCACTTTTACTGTAAATGAAAATGGCCTGACTAGCCAGAACATATTTCTTCATTAAAAAGTTTTTCTTGGCCCACTTCCCTCTACTGCTTCTGTCTGTGCCAGGTTTCCAGTGTTGTCAAAATACCACAGTTAGACTGACCCAAAGTCTTTTCATGACTTACCACAAGTCAGTACAATAGCAAACCAAACAAAACCAAACCAAAAAAAAAAAACAGTGTGTTCTCAAATTTAAAAAAGCCAATAACATATCACCTCAATATAATAAAGCAATATAAACAGATTAGGAACCACCTATTCCAGATGCATGTCTTGATTCAAAATTGTCTTGATTCAAAATATTAAACAATCCAGTCCCTCCACCTTTCAGAAAGTTTGTACAATCATTTATGGGAAAATCAAAAAGATATAGAAGACCATATATGAGTCATGACAGTGAATCAACTGCATACAAAGGCTGCTAAAACTGAGCCCTCAGCTAGGGCACTATGATTTGTAACGCTAACAGAAACTGAAGTAATGTCTTTGTTGCAGCCTTTTTATTGTTTTAAGGAACAAAATAAAAACCATATCCTGAAACCATAAAAACATCTTTATTTAAAGATCTGGTTAAACACATACAATCATGTGCCTATTATGGTATTTTTAGTACTATCCATGTGGCAATTTAAGTGTCATGTGTGCTTATTTTAATTTTTTTTTTTTTTAAACATAATTCTGCCTAATGTTTCATTTTAGTGACTGGCAATAAGCTTCTATTAAAATTTTGTGTTTAAAGTTTTATGTCGTATTTAATATTTTGTGATTTTTATGACGCAATTGGACTTCCAATGAAGATGAATCACTTGCTAAATTGGATACAAGGCATAGGCATGATGTGTCATGAATATTTCTATTTGTACAGTCCCTGAATACCTTAAACGTCATATAAACTGATAATACTGTTCTGTACCCTGTCAATAGCATCAAACAGAACATTCCATGCTAATGTATATCGTCAGTGCTTCTCAACATCAATGTATTTTTGTTCATAAAGACAATACAACAAAGCTGGAAAAATGAACTATTATGGTGCCACAAAAAACAGGGAGCGGCAATTAACTGTAAATTAACACTGTAAACTCTGTCCCACACAGACACACCTCGTAGCCTAAATGGTTGCCTCAAGAAAGTGAGGGTTGAGATTGGGAATACCTGTGCCCATTTTAATGACCTTTTTCATTTCCAAGAAATCCACATCTGTTTAACTATTTTCTTCATTTAAAGTAAAAGATATTTTTTTCACAACCTAAGACAGTTACATTACACAAATTAGCTAAATGCACTGGGTACATTTTCTGAAATTAATACCTCTACGGTTACCTCCAAACATACAAAGACACTTGTTTGTAATTTTCAACAAGTCAGTCTCGCCATCTGCGAGTCAAGTCAAGTCAATGAAACAATCCCAATTTTGGGCAAGTAACTGATGTTTTGAGTTACTAATAACCGCGACTTACCTTGATTCTCAACAACTCGTTCAGCTGGTGGAGGGTTTTGATTTTCCTTTACCAGCGTTAAAATAAGCCCGGAGAAAAACGTCGTTTGGATTTAAAAAGCTATGTTAGTCTAAAATAGCCTGGTCTCATTTACCTATACATAGGACTACACGTTGAGTAATTGAAGCCAGACTTCTTATTCAGACTACACGTATGCGTCTAATCCGTGAAAACGGCAACAAGCGTCAATACTTTTCAATAAGCTTCCATATGGAGACGCGTTAAAACCAATTTAATATCATGCCTCAGAAAACAGAAGTATTTGTTTGAGACAAATCCCCTTCCGATTGCTTACTTACAAATGAAATTCCTCTACAACGAAAACCCCTGTCCACTCACTGTTGGTACTAGGTTTTGTGTGAAGGATGTCTTGCGCCGCTGCCTCTGTAGCGTGTCAGAAGCGAGAGACGGACCTTCCACCGCTACCCCACGTGAGCCTTCCACCCCAAAGGCAAAGTAACGGGAGCTACCTCAGTAGATTCAGTTTGCACCAGTTCGTCAAAAAGAAAGTGTAGAAAGTGAACATGTGATTGCATTGGAGTCGGTGTTTACCTTGAATAAGTCAATAATTGCTGTGCCAGGATTGAATCCAATAGGCTCTGACTGCAACAGGCAGCCGTCTGGACCCAGATAATTTATATGACTAGTTTTAAAAAATGTGTTTAATGTCAGAAATCCTAGATAATGCTCTGTTGTGAATCTAAGTAACGTTCAATTCCCCATCAGTCCATTTTAAACAGTAATACACTGGGTGCAAACACGTTGACGAGGAAATAAATGAGTATCTCTGGCAGTTTAAATCAAGATATTGTTGCAGTGCTGTTGCTGCATATTGCTTACAAACTAGCAATCAAACTGTACTGCATATCTGCTGCCAGTTCTTAGGTGTGATGTTTGCATGAAAGAATATGCATTGGACTGCAGTTAGTGCCCAGTCTTCTCTCATTGGGCTGGGATTATTTCACATTCCCTAGGCTAACATCAAGATCACTAACCATCTGTGCTACACAGAGAAGCAAGTGAAAACTGAAGAAACTGAAGATCAACTCTGTGCAGAAGATGGCTGCTGGGACCAAACATGAAAGTGGTGTATACAGGGTGGTTTTGTATACAGTAAATGCTAGCTAGCTAGCTGGTGGCAAGGTGGAATAAGGTGGTAGAGACCTACAGAGTCCTATAAACTAACATAAGATACAAACCATGGTGTTTGTTTTTTACTCAGTGCTATTTTTACTCACTATAGTTTTGCATGAGTTCACAAAAGAGTACAACAGAGTTGCCCTAAAACCATCCAGGTGGGCAAACACTATCTGCAATGACTGCAGCGTTATGTCTGTATAAAGGTAGCTTGGAGAGCAACTTTATCTTCTAAAAGAGGATTAACCTCAACAAAGAGCTCAGATTGTTGGGGGAAAGAACATGATGCAAAAAAAAAAAAAAAAACTTCTTGAAGACAAACATACAGTTATGCTGAAGGGTACAATGTGTTCCAGAGAGATAAAGTTTGATGAGTTTTCTCTGGAGCTGAGAATTGTAGGATTTGGTCCTGCAGGTGTAGCTTGTGGATCTCTCAGATTGTTAGCATTGTAATCTATGCCACCAAGCAGTACCTCAGTGGACTGGGTAGATTCAGATCTTACAACTAACACAGACTCCCCACATTCATGTTAACATGTAACGGTAGCAGTTGCATTTATTGTCATACTGTATATAGCGTGTAGGAAAGGGTGGAAAGGTTCACAGTCCTGTTTGCTCTGCCTTTGCATATGCAACAACATGATTGCTGTAACCTCAGCTACAGCAGTTAAGATATTGAGATTGTTATTTTTGTTTTGTGATTATCACAGACTTGTTGTTGTCGTGTGCATGGTGTGTTCAGGTTAGCACTTTCCCTGAAGTGCATTTTCAAATACATATTCCCTCTTTATAGAAAATTCAATGTTAATTCCAATATCTAGACACCTAGAAATGCAAGCGACAGAGAAAGCTCTGAGAAAAGGCAGGAAGTACTGGTGAGTACAGACCTAAAATCCTGTCCCAAATGCACACACGCGCACACACACACACACACACACACACACACACACACACACACACACACACACACACATTCAGCTCACATTGATACTGCAGTAAATCTGTCCCTTTGTGTTTCTTGCATATGAGTTGAGATGGTTCTTAATATTCAGCATTGTGAAGGACATGGAAGTTTGTTTTTCATACTTCAGAAAATATTGTCTGTTGATATTTAAGTTTGGCATGCAGCCTTTCATATTTCACTTCAATTGAGACCCAGTCTGCTCTTTCTACTTAGTATACTATCCTCTTAAGACATTCCACCAGAATCAATTCCCTGTGCTTCTCAGAAACAAATTTATTTCCACTGACTGTAGCAAATGTAGAATATCCAGGTGTTTTTTGCACAAGCAGAGGATGCATAGACTTGATATGAGATGAAATGAAATTTGAAATTCTGGCCAACTACTCATTCAGGCATCCTTCTCTTGTTCTCTTTTCCACCCCATAGCGTAGTGTTCCAGAGCAGTGATCACAACTGTTGTGGATATTTTGGATATTTCTTATAATATAAACTACACTTCCTAACACAGCAGGTATGTATACCACAGACTGAAACATGAACAAAACTGTGAATGTGTGTGTGTGTGTGTGTGTGTGTGTGTGTGTGTGTGTGTGTGTGTGTGTGTGTGTGTGCACACATGTGTGAGAATGTGTGTTCCACAAGCTAAATGTGGTGAAACTGAAGGACCCTAGCAATCCTTGCAGGTGGTTCCTTACTTTAGCTCTAAAACTGTCCAGCTGCTATTTCAGTTTCTGATTCAGCTTGTAGATAACAGTGCTTATCTTGAGTAGAAGGTGGTGCTTGAATAAATGTAAGGAATATTTTTGTCCCTGTCTGATAGTCTTGTGTTACTTTTGTATGAATTTTTTGCGGTTAGTAGCACTTACTTGTGACGCAATACATCACATTGAACTGCACTGTTCTTAATGCAGTAATCCTAGTGAAGGTACAAAAAAGAAAAACATGACATTTCTGATTGTGGTGCAATTATTCGCCACTGTTATATTACATTACATTCTTGGCATTTAGCAGATGCGCTTCTCCAGAGTGACTTACGTAGGTTAAAGTTTTTACATGTTATCCATTTATACAGCTGGATATTTGCTGAGGCAATTCTGGGTTAAGTACCTTGCCCAAGGGTACAACAACATTGCTCCAGCGGGGAATCAAATCGGCAACCTTTTGGTTACAAGTCCTGCTCCTTACTGCAATGCTATACTGCGGTTCAGAGGGCAGGAGGCCTGGGTCGGAGCAGAAAGGACTACTCCCGCTCATTGGCCATCAGGTGTTCCCGGCAGGCCTTCAGGAACTGTGAAAGCGGTTTCCTCACACGCAGGGAAACACACACAAGGCATAGCGATTGATAATCAGCCCAGGTGATGCAAGCGTACATATTCAGGCCTGCTGCACCTCTCTGAATGAGAGGTGCTCAGCGACGTGGGCGCAGTCACTGTGTGAGGGGGCTCCTGCTAACCCGCTTTTCCTCCAGCCGGTATGAGGCACATATCCTCCCATCCCCAGCAGGGCTGAGAAAGCTCAGTACTGGGGTGCACGCTGTTTGGTATATTCTTTTGATCAGTTTCTCCTGATTGCCTTTTGTTTTCAACCTCTGAGGGGAATAAAGTGGACATTGGCTTTCATTTTTTGTGTGTTTATCCCAGCACAGAGGTGGCACCTGTCCCTGTATGACAGGACATGCTATGCTTTTACAATTTGTACTCAAATGAGTTCAAGTGTTCACTGCTTTATATATTTGCATACAATGTCTTTTGAAAGTTATAACTAGAACCCTAGAACTAAAGTGTCTCATTAGTCCTGTAAAACAGTGGGTTTCCTGTCCTTAAACACATTGGAGCCACAGGACTCATCATTTGAAGTCTGTTATTTTTAGTCTTTAAAACTTTACATTTAAGCCTGAATAAACTGACTGTAGGGCCACTATATTATATGTTAATATTATCATTTGCTGAAACAATGGCAGAACTGCTTGGGAGTATTATTGGTGTATTTCTGTTTCAATTATTGTGTATCCAGTTTTTTTTTAACAGTAGTTATGTTGGTTATAAATACAGGTCATAAAATAAGACAGAGATAGAAATGCATGTAGCCTGAAGAATTTGAGGCACACTATTTGTCAAAACATCAGCAAACATTTGGATTCATTGTCATTGTCTGAGAATCTTGAGAAGTGTGAAGGGAGTGACTGCAGAATGAGTCAACCCATCAGTTCAGTGTAGTCATTTTATATATGACCACGTGATTATCAATCTGGGTTGAGCTCTGCAGTAGTATAATCTTTTTTTTTTTTGGAAGAAGAATATGGTTACTGGATGAAGGAAAGTTTGGAGTGAATAACCATACCGCAGGCCACCTGAACTTAAGCCTGCCTGAAATGTATTGATCCCAGGTATCGCTCACAGCAATATTACAAACTTTTTTGTTTGGGACATCTCTAACATGCACAGGAGCTACAGTATGGGCCCAATCTGAAGCCAAAGTGGGCACACTTGAGTACAGGTACAGAGAAAAATAGGGAGGGAGGGCTGGAAGCTGACCTTTCAGTTTAAGGAGCAGACAGCAGGGTTTGGTGGCACTTTTGAAGTCCTCCACAGTGGAGCATGCTTATTTAATACCATGTGATTCCAGGAGTGTCCATGGGAGGAGAAGAGTAAATCGCCTTTTGAAATCTGATCAAAATGTGCTGAGATTTACCCTGTTGGGACTATTAATATTTAATGTGAATTAAAACTGATGTCATACCATCTGTATCCTGAAAGTTACAGGAGTACAAAGGATTTAGGTGCTGCTATTTCAAAGCTTTTTCACACATTGTTATTGAATGTAGCAAGGCATTATCGCACAGGTGCAGCTGCTCCAGGTCAGTGGTGTGTTTAGGTGTGAGGTGTGTTGAGATGTTAGACATGATCCACTGTCATTCGAAGGATCTGAATCTGAAGATTGTTTAAGTACAGCTCAGCCAGCCTTGCAGTATTTTGTGGGTTCTGCCAAGCCAGCCAGGTGATTCCGTGATGACAAAAATGAATTTTGCCCGGACAGATCTGGCAGTGAATGAAATGAAATATACTTTATGTCAGTCATATTGGAGACTGGCTCAGGTCGCTCAGTTGAAAGTCGCATGATAACTAACAAGTCATGCTGTAGCATCCCAAATTGCACACTAGACTCATCTCTTTATACAGCCACCTTGGACTCAAACAAGAGCACTGAATCAACTTGAAATCCCCCCCCCCCCGCAATAATGGAGACTGGCTCAGGTCACTCAGTTGAAAGTCGCATGATAACTAACAAGTCATGCTGTAGTCCCATTCAAATAAAAAGCGCCGTTTTTAATTCATTCCTTCACTTTCATTTAAATAAACTAGATTCCTGTGAAAAAAGCAAGGGAAAGTACCACTGCATTGCTCAGTTCTCCCAGAAATTTAATTTGTTTGCAAATTACTGCTGCTTCTACAGATGATCTGAATGTGCTTTTTTATTTTTATCTAAAAGGGACAGTGAATTGGAAATAGTGAATCACCCTTTCCCTCAAAAAGTTCCTCAGATTTTTACTTTACACCAATATAATTGAAAATGGAAGAAATAGAACAGTCTTTGACCCTTTGCTTCAATCGTGATTGTGATATGATGTTACAGTTCAATGTTACATTCAATGTAATGTTCCATTCAAATTTAAACATGCAGCTATTGAGGTTTGTCAACTGACAATCTTAGGTTGTGAATACATTACATTATTGTCATTTAGCAGATGTTCTCATCAAGAGTGACACAGGTTACAATTTTACATGTTATCCATTTGTACAGCTGGATATTTACTGAGGCAATTGTGAGTTGTGAGTACCTTACCCAAGGGTACACCAGAAATTCCCCAATGAGGACCTGAACCAGCAACTTTTCAGTTGCAAGCCCTGCTCCTTACCACTATGCCACTATTAGATTATAACTTCTGAGCATCCCTTTCAAACAGTATCCCTGATGATATCTTGCTTCACAAAATGGTGTACAATTCAGGCACTGCTTCACTTTTATATACTTGTGATGTATAAATTCTACTGAAAAGCAAAATACATGGTATTGCAGCATAGATGTCACTTAAATATCTTTATTCAAATGTATTTTTATACAGATATAATTTTTATAACTTTTTATTGTATTTTTATATTTCCTTGTTGTTTTCCCCCTTTTTCATTCAACATGGCATCCCAAATTGCACACTAGACTCATCTCTTTATACAGCCACCTTGGACTCAAACAAGAGCACTGAATCAACTTGAAATCAATACCCCAACAGCACTCGGATGCAGCCAATGGCTGTTTTTCACACTGCCAGTCCCACAGTGCACCACAGCAGGGCAAGTGGCCAATGGAGAATGAGTGCATCCCCGCTGACATCACCGAGGGACTTTGGAGGTGCCTTGTGAAGCACTAGAGGGCGCTGCAGTGGAAGGATCAGGGAGCTGTGTCAAGACACCCAGTCCCCCGCAGGAACGCAGCCAATTTGTTCTGCTACTGTGGGTTGCCTGTCATTTTCAGCTGATGACATGGCTGGACTCGAACCTGGCTGAAGGGATCGGTTTGTGCTTGGAGCAGGTGCTTTAGCTGACTGAGCCACTCGAGACCCTACATACATAATTCCTTATGTAAGCTGTATGCTCTAATACATGCGAACATGCATGATTGTAAATATTAACAGTTGAAATATCATGCAGCAGCTCTAAGATGGTGGAGTGCAGGTCCATTACATCTGAAAAAGAGAACTCTCAGAGGCTCTAATAAATCCAAGCCTTGCTAAAAGCAGTTCAAATTCTCCAACCAATTGCAAATAATTTCTCAGAGTGGGAAATAGGGCCCTTTTCAGTGTCATTCTACCATGACACCCTGACCAAACACGATACACACTATATTGAAAGAAATGGACATCTTAAGATGGGTTTCTTAATTAAAGTTCAAATTTATTTCATGCTTTCTTACTGATGCATTTTAGTATTATGTTAGATGGAAGTTTAACATAAAAAAGAGTGTGACATTTAAAATTACAGTAATCATACAATAAAGTCACTACAATAATTTCTTTCCTGAAATGCGATTTCATTTTTTGCTGGCCATTAGTGGTCTGGTTAGCGGCAACACATTTCAGCACATCAAAGAAGATGATGGACAATTTTGAAATGTCAGCACACAGCGGGCATTACATATATATTACCCATCTTCTATCCACTCTACAGCTCACAGTTAGTACAGGTCTGCTTTGCGGCGTTGAAACCTACTTTCGTCACTAGCTGTATAAGTGCATTTTCTTGTATTTTTCCAGTATTCAGTCCTAATGCCTTATCCTCGCTAGCAACACTTTAATGTGTACTGTTGTCACTAAGGTCAGTACTGTCTGTGCTTGAGTGCCAGTTCATGTCTTTTTTTTTTCAAATTAATTTCCACATGTTTATTTGCCTGATTCCAGCAAAACACAGAATTTCATAGAATCTGGAGCTTGAAGTACCTCAGAAATACTTGGAAAGCCTACCATGCTCTCACTGTAGAGTACTTTAGCAGATCATTGTGTAATTTCGTTGTCCTGGAAAATGACAATAAAGCTCTCTTATCTCTTATCATAATGGACTACAGAAATGAAACTGGGAAGTCAGCTGAGGAAGAAGTGCTGGCTGAGCACAGAGCCACAAATGTGAAATGCACGAAACAGGAGGAAACTTTCTGCCTTATGTTGGTTCAAGACTCTCAGGAGGAATACACATCATTCAAGCTGACAGGTGACCAGCATCTCTTTCACATGGTTCTTACACTCAAGAAACCGAAGTGACACTTTTTCACAAGTGTGTTTTAAAATCCAGCAACCCAGAAAGAGACAGTTTTAGCACTCTCAGTAGATGGTCTTTTCATCGGGCTAAGGTGGTGCTCTGTTGTACTTTCAAAACATGGTTATTCATGCCGCCTCTCAACTCCAGCTTTGGAGTGATTTTTCAATGCTTTCTCCGCTTTATGCAACTATTTTTGGAATCACCACTTGCACATTATGCTCCTATCACCACAGCACCCTCTGTGCGAAATGAATTCAACCCTCTGATGCACTTGCGCAGTTTCCCAGCACACCACAGTGAGGCAGACACTGACTGAAGGGTAGGCGCATCTCCACTGATGTCATCTGAGCAGCTCTCAGGCACCTGATGACACACACTGTGCCTGAGAGGAGTGAGACGAGGAAACCCAGCTGAAATACCTGCTCCTACCCCAGCCAATTTAAGCCAATTTGTTCGGCTGCTGTGGGGCCCCCGGTCACTCTCGGCTGATAACACTGCCAGGATCATTGGACTCTGACTGGTTCTTAGGGTTGGGCCTGCAGTCAAAACTCCTTGCCAGCAGGACCACTGGGGAGCCGAAATGCTTCTGAATCTGATCCCCATCTAATTCTTTCATAAATATCTAAATTTCATTCCAAATGAATAAAAAATGAACAGCGCTTTAATATTCATGCAGTTTCACATTTTCATTTAATGTTTCACTAAATTGTCACTTAAAGGGGTTAATTTTACAGTCTGTCCACTCTCCCAGTATCAGGCCATCCAGATTCTATAGCAATAAGCAAATTTGCGCAGTGCCTGCTGTGAACTAGTGCCTGTGGATACGCAAAACAGTAAGCTCTTCAACCAAAATGAGCCAACCAAATATACCACCCATCCAGAAAGAGGCAGACAAAGCCTGGCAAGAACCCGAGTAATATTACACAGTGTTCAAGGTGCAAGTGTGAACAGAGTACCTGAGACTATGTGTCTAAGACGACCAACTGTGTTTTTGCATGTACAATGGTGGTCAGTAAAGGTCACCTGTTTTGTGTGGGACAATAAACAGGTAACATTTAAGGCAAAGGTGCTCATGTTTAACTGCATTGTGGAAATAATGTAGTTGGAGCTGACTGATAGAAGGAGCTGGTCAGGATTAGGCTTCACAGGGAAGGAGGAGGGGGATTAAGAGAGCTGTGTGCTAGAGACGCTGCAGGGTGCTGTTGGACAGTCGTATGTGAGCTGGGGCTTTGGCAGTTTTGCACCTGATGGAGTTCTGCTGTGAGCAGCAGGAGAGGAACAGGTTAGCAGTCAGAGGGAAACTGCTAAACATATCCCAGTTAAAGTGATGGGTCTGTCTCTTTATCCACATGTGATACCTGTCTGTGTGCATGCATGAGAGTGTGTGTGAAAGTGTAGGGACTGCTGCACAGTGAAAGGGGATGTGGTGACAACCTGAATGGAAGTAGGTGGTACTTTCAGCCTCCCCTGACATGCTCTCTTGTCATGCCCCAGATTCTGTGAGGCAGTGAGAGACAGACAGCCACACAGAAGCTGACATTAGCTGTAATCATTTATTCAATTAGCACAGATAACCTGTGTCATATGGTGATCCGTGCGGGCGCAGTACCCAGGAGTGATGACATTTCAACAGCAAACAGCTCCAAATGATATGCCTTCTGCCTTCAATGCCAAAGAGACTCACTCCTGAGTTCATTACATTATATTATTGTCATTTAGCAGATGATCTTATCTGACTTACATAGGTTAAAATTTCATCCATTTACTAAGACAATTGCGAGACAAGTACCTTAGCTCAAGGGTACAACAGTAGTACTCCATCAGTGAATCAGACCAGCAACCTTTTGGTCACCACTCCTTCTCCTTACCACTACACCAGACTGCTGCCTGTTGTTGCACTTCTCTCCTGTCCCATCACAGACCCAGCCTTGGTTCCCTGAAGGGGGGATCAGACTGTGCTCCAATGTCAAATCCTGAGCCAGAATCCCTGAGAACTCAAACTGAGAACTCATTGTCACTCAACTGAGTGACCATGCTGAGATTAGGCTACAAAACCTGTTTGATTGGTTCCCTGAGTGAAGTTATTCTAAGAATCTGGGCTGCCTTTAGGAACACCTCAGAGCCAGGCACAACAGAAATGAAGCAACCCAATGTCAGCAAATAGCATGGTTTGCTAAGAGTGTAATTGAGTCAAAGAGAAATTCTAGTCTGGGTGTTCAGATTAATATGGATTATTTGTGACAAACAGGAGTTAAAGATAAAGCAGTCACAGCTGGCTCAAGAAAAAATGTTTGCTTAGCCAAGGTTTAAACTTCACATTTAAACCACAAAGTCACTGCATTCTATTATAATTGGAACAAGTGATCTTAATGAACAAGATGAGGAACAGTCCTTCCAGGCCTCACAGAAATTTGTGTCCAGTGGTCTAAAACAGTCATTTTAACCCCAGCTAAGGTTTTTGCAATTTTCCCTATGAGCTGGTGTACCACTTAGTTATCTTTTTTAATACACTTTCAGAAAGATGAACAAACACAAAACATGAGCAATTAAAGACAATTGTTTTTCATTTTATAAGGCTGGCCCAAGACTCTGTCAGAGCTGTGTTTCCTCTTTGGCAGATGTTGTTACAGCAACGTCAATAACGGAAAGAAACATCATGTACAAAGCACAGTGTTTGGACTTTTCACTGATGGGCTCTTGAGCTTCAAAGGAATGATCAGTAGAGGTCCTGCTGAAGGTGCATGACATAATTAATAATTACAGTTCCATTTGTCTTGCTTCCTGGTAATATCGTGTTTCTATGGTTATGCAGCCAAAAAGAACAGGAAACAACTACTGACTAGGAGCAGACACCCGTATAGCCTCAGACACAAACACAGATCAACTGACTGGCTTTGAATTCTTCGTTGTGTCCCACACTGTGTGGAGTAAAAGCTCTCTTAATAATTTCCATGCACTTAGGAAAGAGTTTCAGGTGTATGACTCTGGGTTAGAACACAGCTGTATTTTGTCCCTGGAGTATAAATGAAGAAAGAAATCAATTAAATTCAGTAAGTCATTAGAAACTGTTCATATAAGCCCAACCAAGGCAGACTTCACCAGCTACTTCATCAGTTCTATATCAATCTGCATCACATATAAGACAACTAATTTGCTACTGTACATACAGCACCATAAAAAAGGATCATTTTAATATAGTGTGCAAAATGAAGTCAGGCATTATTGTAATACTGTTTTATCCAGTTGATATGTTTCCCCTGTATGTTGATATGATTCCCCTTGAGTAGTACTCTGACTGTTGTTAGTCACTCTTTTAAAAAAAAGTTCCTCATATATTCTTTCTTGATTTGTGCCCTGGTGAGAATCAGGAATGGGCTTATTGAAAAATTGCAGTCTGGGAGGTTACTCTCCATACTGATTACAATCAGTCATTTCTGTTGAGAAAATTAAAGAAAATTAAAATTTGTGTGAGGAAGAAATGATTGAGGCTATTTATGTTGGGAAGATATGCAGCGCATGACAAAGCAATGGTTTTATTTTTGGCTACACAAACACAGATAATTCAAAGGGTGCATTCATCATACACCGGGTGAGCCTGCAATGATGAAAATTATTGAGCGGCATTGTTCACCTGCAACACAGAAGTTCACTCAGGGTCAGTATCTATTGGCTCCCAGTGACAGCATCTCGGTCCGTCTTCCCATTGACTCCTCAAAATCATGCTGAGAATGTGTAACAGGAGGGAAAACCGTTCAGCAAAGCAG
The DNA here is from genome assembly GCA_019176425.1 of Megalops atlanticus. NCBI lineage: Eukaryota > Metazoa > Chordata > Actinopteri > Elopiformes > Megalopidae > Megalops > Megalops atlanticus. The sequence continues at coordinate 16,837,019 of CM032893.1, forward strand.
AGCCAAGATGTAATCTCTAGGCTGTTGAGCCAGTTTCTGGCTAGGAAGACAATGTTTCTTCCTCATTGGGTGAGGAATTGCAATGTAATGAAGTCTGATTTTATCTATAAATACGGGGGAAACTGAAATGTAAACATCCGCATAATGAGGTATGCAGTATTTTCCGTCAGTCAAGTCCGGGGGTAATGGGAGCTTTTCAAATTAAAATAATATGTATGTTTTTGGTAACCAGTTGTTTTGAAACCCCAGTATTTTGGCATTATCAAAATGAGCTTCTCATAAAATGTTTTGTATGGTTTTATTTAAAGGGGGTGTTCTTGCATCACTCCTCCTCCTCTGTATACAGAACAAATTATGGAATTATTATCATGCACAAGTTCATTAGAGCCCATTGTTTGGAGGAGGGCCTGTTTGTTATTTATTGCAAGGTTGGCTCAAAAGTGACGGGTCATGCAAATTCTGGAGGCAGTCTTGTGTTTTTATCTTGGTCATAGGTAAGGATCCTGTTTTTTATGTCTTTAACTTTTTAAAAGTCTTCTTTAACACACAGTCATGATTGTGTGAATTGAAGTGTCTGTTCTTTCCTTTGGAAGGGATGATACCAACTGAAAATAAATGTCATAACTTAAAGGAATCCACAAAGAAGCTTTGGATTTTATATCCGTTTTTTTTTTTCCTGAGTGTGAGCTCTCCTGCCTTAACCTGGATTTTCCCTCATCTCAACGCAGCATTAAAGTTCCCACACTCACTGATTTTAATAATGTATTTTCAGAAACACACTAATTTTTATCATAATTGGAGATGTTAATGTTCTCTCTGTCAATTAATATTTTAGTTCCTCGTGTGGTAGAAAGCATGGTTTCTCATGTGTTAATCTCATACAGCCAGAAATCAGGGTGTATGCCTTATCTGGTATACTTTATCCTTGCATTGCTACTCTTCCTCATAGGCTATGATATTATGGTACCTTATTATGAGGCAAATAATTGTCAGTATTATTGATCTTTTTTTTTTTTTGAAACCTAGTGGACTGAAAAAGACTGGCTGCATTTGATTTGCCTCATTAAAAACAAGCAAACCAATAAAATGATAGGTGTATTATGAACAAAATATATTTAACAACTGAAAGAGTAGGGGTAAATGTGATTCACTTGATAGAACAGCTATCAGTTATAGGTTAGCATTCCATCTCTATGTAGATGAGTACAGTTTTATCTTATCAACAGGGATTGTTCCTCCTTGCAGAGCATCCTCTATTGTAACATGCTATCCTCCTCTTTTCTGCAATGTAAATTCAACCATGAATGCAAAAATCACTTTCTGGAACATGGTCAACAGCCGCGACAACATATTCCATTATCCCCTGTACCTATGCTTTGTCATTTATGTATCCCTACTTGGTCTACATTTCAAAGAGATGGTGCTTCCCTTCCCCAAATTTCAGGTTCTTCAGTGCATGCCATTTGGTGCATTCAGAGGCACTGGTGCTAGGCTAGGGATGGAGCAGGGGGGAACCTAGGTGCTTTGGAGCAGAATGCCTGAAGGGTGCCCAGCTCTCCTCTGTTCAGGGAGGCAACTGCACCCCCAAGCCTGCGCCAGGAGTGTGACAGACAGATGCAGCCTCATGAGAAAGCAACACACTGACAGAGAAATACAATGAACTGATGGAGCAATACAAATGAGGCAGATAAAAAAAGACAGTGAAATAGAGGCTGGTCATCAAATCCCAATCTATTTTGTCTTTATGTCAACACAACAGCATAAAATTAATTTCACACATAATACTCATTTGACATAATATTCATTTCACACACCCAAGAATGAACTCAGCAAATTATTTTTGCTCCTTTGTTTGTTTTCAACAAATTTCCACCTTCCACATGAAAACATAATCATCAGCGTGTTGTTTCTCTGAAAACGTTATGCAAAAATATCAAGGATGATATTCTTAGCAGTGGGGTGGATGTTATGTCACGAATCTGTAAGATTCTGAATTTCTGTTTTATAACCTGGTCACTTAATGTACCTCTATGCAAAAAAGTAAATGAGAGTTAAATCTAGGGATCTTGGGGATTAAGACCTTCCCTGCACATGTCAGGTCACCACCTCAATTCTCTTCTAGATAGTCAGCATCTTATACCTGAGACTGAAATAAGTAGAACATTCATACATACATGTAATTGTGATGAAATTCTAAGTTGTTCAACATAGCAGACCTAGACTTTATGACCACCCTGCACAATTCTTCATAAAAAATAGAATAAAACATGTCGTTAGGATGCACAGTGTTTTGTGCAGAATGCGCAAAAACAGGCTATTGGTTTTGATTTATTCTGAGCCTTTCACCCCAATCCTCATTGTTGTCTGACAATCTCTGCCCACCCCACTTAACCCCACGTTCCTACTGCATCTATAGTATTCCTGCCTCCTGGTATTCTTTCACCTGAGGCAGCTGTGTGTTTCTCTGTGTACTGCTATACCCTCCGGCTCGGTAACGAGGCTCTTTTTGATTAGGTTCACCTCCTCTGGGTTCTGTGCACTGAGGGATATACAGCTGGGATCACCACTGACATTTTGTGGGATTGTGAAGTGGGCTCCTTAATGACTTGAACAGAATTTTCCTTTCATCTTCTGGCTGAGGCAAACGAAGGGATACAGTATCTTTGATCAAGGTTTAAAGGCAGAAATATAAGATTGTGATCACTTGCATGTTTGTTAAAAAGGATGCAAAGATGTAAAGGTAGCAGCAAAGGGATGCTGGTGACCAGCAGCAGAACGGCCGGTAGACATTTGAATGGCATTTCTTTTACAGACAGACAGCAAGGAAGACAAGCTCATTCACCTCACATGTAGGCCAGGAAACACATGAAATGAATCATCTGCATTGAATATTTCCTTGAAGTGCATCTGAGAGATAACTGTGGAAATAACTGCTGGAACTTGACAGAAGCAGTCATCAAGATGGTTTTTTTTTTTGGGAGTTTTTTGCAGTTCTGATTTGATACATAATAGGCAGTTTTAAATGACGTGAAACTGCAAGTTAGTCCCTACCAGCATGTTTCAGGTTTTTTTTGCCTCCTTATAGTAGGTGATGGACTAGAGCGTAAGTGAATAAAATAGAAATAGAGTCCCCAGTCCATTCTAATGCTCTCAGATAGTATTATCTGCACACATTCATAAAACAGACAATTTTAGTATCCCTGTGGATCTTCACCAGGACCTACCAAATTCCTGACAAAGATCCCCGGGAATCAAAATGTTTTCTGTTTTATAACTATATACACCTAAAACTGATCCAGAGCATTAGAATAGTGTGCAGACTGTATTTCTACTTAATTCACTTTTTTCCCACAACAGATGTCTCGTCCAGAAAGAGACAACAATTTAAATGATTTAAATGATGAAATTAAAGCTGTAAGCTCCATTTTATCCTATGTAAAATGTCTCATTATTTTTTTCATGATTGATTAACAATTTTCCAGAGCCAATGTTTCAAGGAAAACAAGGATGCTTTTTAAAGAAATCCTTGCAACAAAATTGCCATTCCATTTGCTTGCAGACTCAATTTAGATGCAATCTAATAAATCAATGTCAAGGGTAGCACAGTACTTAGGCAAGAAATGCATAAAAACTGGCATGAGACCAATGCACTGTTGGATTAATAGTAGTAGTAATTATGACTCTCATTATACAGTCATTTTCTATGCACCCAAATCACTTTACAATATAGCATTACACATGAAAGGCAGTGAGCTAAGCAGAATATAACACCATCCAAATGGCCCACAACACAAGCCAGTTCAAATTAATATCAAATATAAATAAAAGCAAAAAAAAAAGAAAACCTTGCATGAAAAACTGATTGAAAGACAACACTAAAAGGCGTTCCACACATAATGTAACCTCAATTATATAGCTTTACAAATGCAGATTCCTATTGGTAGCTGGGGTCCCTTCAGTGAATGACCTGTTGATATTGCACCTAAGCTGCTTTAAGCTTATGCATATTACAAATTCTGAGCAAGCAAATGTACCAAGTGAGCCCGATGCCTATTACAAGAGGTGATGAGATGACAGAGATGGCAGAGAGAGGGGCGGCAGGTGTTGCTCTTCATCCTTTTAGTATTGCCTTCAGTCAGTCAGTTTGTGACACTGGCATATCTAAAACTGCTTGGTATTCATGATTATTACAGTCATTAAGTGGTCCGATTTATTAAGTTCATATGAAGGAGCTGCATTTGATCAAAGTCTATCACTCATCCCCTCATAATAACTCATCTCTGGCCCTCTGAGGGCCTGGCCATTACAATGAAATGTGAAAGAAAAAAATCTTGAAGCTAACATACAGAGGGATCTTACTTTGTGGAAGACAGGGAAACAGAGGCAGTACAGCAGCAAGACCAAGACTTTAGGATAACCATGAAGACAAAAAGCAGACTCAATACTATGCATGGAAAGCATATTATAGTGAGAGACTGGTCTACTTAATGCACTGCATATCATACCATAGTGGTTACCATTACAATGTATGTTAACTCTTCAGCTCTAAAAGTTGCTACCTTACTAGCTCAGTGAACTTTTAACTTATGTAAGAACTTTGTAACTTATGTAAGAAACACATGCCTTTTACAAGATAATGCAGACTAAGAAAATGTACAGTTTTCACCTGATGTCTGACCTCACTATTTGAAAAGATCTTGGAGGAAGCCAGAACCTCCAAAGTTCCAAATGATGTGTGCACATTCAGATGAATCAGAAAGAAGTACACTCAGGTTATGAGGTCAGCTAATTAATTTCTATTACCACCAATGTATTCAATTATCTAATATTCCTTAGAATTCTAGAGCACTGTAAAAACAACTTTGAATAAATCCTACTGCACTTAGCTACCGAACCAAGCTAACTCTGAAAACCTGATGATAACCTCAAAAACCACATGACTAGTTATTGAATTAGAATTTTATAAAGCCTGCTATGCCTTTAAGTTTTATTCCCCCATTTCACCTCTCTCTTTCATCTCACTTCCTCATTCTTTCACCTCAAAACATATCATTTCCTCTCATCACCGCTGATAATCCTACAGGAACTCAATCTTATCGACCCCAGAAAGTTTGCTGGATTCAGTTCCATTAACCTCTTCATTCTCAAACAAAACTTTCAGTCAAATTGATTTCTTCACCCTTCCTCCCCTCATGTTCCCAGTGTGTCCTTTCACATAGCTGAAATCTCCATTGCCTGGAGGTTTGCCTATGTCATACCTCTTTTCAATGATGGCAACAGGTCCAATCTCAGCTTCCGTTGCTAAGTCTGACAAGGGTTGTAGTGAGAGCTGTTAACAAACAGCTTAATGCAATCTTGGACCAAGAATGTGTGACTGCTGCCACAAAAGAACTGAACAACATGATTCTCAACTTTGACAAAAACACTGAGGTGCAGCCATATTTATTGATTTGAACAAGCCTTTCAGTGTTGCTGATTATTCAGTTTCAATAGCTGTTAGACAGAATGAATGAGAGATCATCATCCATTGGTTGAATAAGCACCTCCTCAAGCATTCCCACAGTGTTAATTAGGATAACCTTATCCCCCAACAGTGTTCAGTTATTAAAGTCTGAGGCTCCTGCCTGGTTTGTCCTCTCTACTCTGTCTGTGTAAACAACAATACCAACACTATTGAGTACCCCCAACAAAATTACCTCAGATGTTCAACTGTCAAATACTCACACCCAATATTTCTGTATATAACTATAAATACCAGGGCATCAAGCTTAATTCTCCCATCTCCTTCAAAATTCATATAAACAATATACTTACCAAACTTGGTCTTCTCAACCACAATAAAGATGGTCTCACTCATTCCCCAAAGATAATATCACTCAGCCATTCCTTTTACCACTGGAATACCTTGCTGTATGAAGCAATGTGACACTCATTCATTCACAGGCTGACCATCCCTTCATAAAATATGCCTTTCCCATGGGTGCTCTCCCATCAAATCTCTAATTTGACAGCCAGAGCAGGGCAGGCTGGGCCAGGTCATCATTGTAAATGAAAACTTGTTCACAGATGACCCACATGGATAAATAAAGGTTATTACTGAACAAAAATGAGAACTGGGCTAGTGCCACAGTATTTCTACCACAGTAATTATTTTGAAAGAAATTTGTGAGGAAGCTGAAAAGCTGCTTCCCCAATCATAGCAAATAACATGAAATGTGTTTGTGTTGTCAGCTGTCAGCAAATCTGTCAATACTCACAGGAGTGAATTGTCCCTCAGACATCCATTTACAGAGCATGATGCATCAATAAACTAGGTAAGCAATAAGACACTCCATTATTCTAGAATACCTGCACACCCAGGGGTATCAAAAAGGCCTTTCACTAATGGATGTGCAGTTATCCTTGTATAATCCACACCCTGGAGTGTCCTCTTTTGTTTATAAAATGGGTCCTAGCTCAAATAAACCTTGTAATATACTGGAAAAGCAGTGTTCACCATAAGCTTCCCTAGGGACCATTGCTTACAAATTGCTTACCATTGCAGACTGCAAGGTGTAATAATCCAAATTCAGACACAAAGAAGAAATTGTAATTGTAATTTAGGAAGTATGTGTGTGTGTGTGTGTGTGTGTGTGTGTGTGTGTGTGTGTGTGTGTGTGTGTTCGTGTGCGTGTGCATGTGTGCATGTGTGTATGACTCCTTTTTCAGATGAAAATGCTGATGCAAATAAACGAAGTAATTTAGTTACAAAAATGCTTTCAGATATGCTTCCTTGGTTATTGCCTCAGTCTCTTTCATCAGTATAATGCAGTAGACTAGACCTTCTCTCCAACTCAAAACAGGAAACATCAAATTAACTGAAATGCACAGCCACTGAGTATTGACATGAATGTGTCAAGCCAACATGTCAGTCCTTTGCTTAAGATCATTACATTTCCTTTATTATTTCATGTGTGCATCAACTTTGTGCATATTCTCCATGTGATATTAATACCACTGTCAGCATAAGGGGCACTGTATTTAAAAAAATATCATAGGGGCCAATTGACAGCCCTCTAGCTGGTCACATATGTTCAAAGCATATCAATATTCATAGAATCTTCTGTACATTTTTCCCAAACTCAAGGTAATTTGTGTTTTTGTTGGTTTTCCATTTGATTGCTGTTTCAAACTTTTTATACTGTAGCTTGTTGATAGTAGCTCCTCAATTCGTAGGGTACCACGCAAGAAAAGGCATTGGGAGGTATCACGCCAGATGGTGGCATTGGACCTGGACACCAAAATCTCACAGCAGTTACCCACTCAAATCTTGAGTGCGCAGACATCTCAAGTTCTCTTGACTACCTCTTCTGCTGCCATCTCAAATACCTCTTGTTCAAATGTTTGGAGGAAGTGCAAATTTACATGTATTGCTATTGAAGACCATCTGAAGTGCCTGATGAACCTGGTAACATCAGGAGCATTTTTTTGTCAGGACACCACAGTGTGAAGCAATTCTGCCAGAGTGTGCACATGAGCTGTGAAACTTTATGTACAAACTTCTCAGTCTCCCCAAGTCTTTTTATACTGAAAATCACTTGACTACAGATGCATCCTTCTGCATGCCCACAGATTTGAAAAAATGTAATACATTTTGGCCTACTATATGCTGAGATGGAGGTATAAGCAAAGAGTGTTCAAGTTGAGGAAACCACTCCTCAACCTATCCAAAGAGGAACACATGAGAAAACAAAGACTCTAATGTGGTGCCTCTGCTTTCCCTGTGGCTGTTAAGGTCACCATTAACTTTGCGTTCTGTGCCAATCATGACTCATTCCAGTACACCCTGTCATCACTGACAGGGGTCTCAGAACTGGTCAACGGTGCTCCTGTATGCGTAGTTACTTCTGCCCTAGTCTGACATTCCCACAGGCTCATTCATTTCTGTTAGCACCCTTAAGTCAACAAGACTAACTTAATTAAGAGAGGTTCTCTGGAGTCCTATGTGCCACTGATTGTACTCTGGACAATGGTACTCTCTATGTGAACCCCAAGTGGTTTGTGATGCAGACTGCAGTGTGACACATTTTTGCTCATCTTCCAGGGGTCTGGTCCAATGACTCCTTCATCCCGGTCAACTTTGCTATAGCTCAAAAGATTGAGTTAGCCTCAGCCACAGAGACACCTTACGCCAATGTAACACAGGAAAGAGAATGAAAATCATTCAGGCAGCCTTTCAAGGTGACGCCCCTCTGAGTGGGTGACTGATAGGTGACAGTGATTATTCACAGAAGTCTTGAATGATAATTCAGTACATTATATCGTTGAGAACATGTGTTAAATCCTAAATTGAGCAGGGCTCATTTTGTGATTGAGCAAGCATTTGGATTACTGAAAATGCATTACAGATATCTGGATAAGCTGGATTGTGCATAAAAACATAGCCCTGAGAACACACAGTAAGTGTGTTCTTTGTCACTTGTGCACTCACACAAAATGCAGATGCCATGGATACACGTTCACTACCCAGAGGACACATTAAAGGGTTTGAGACTATGTGAGGATGAATTGCACATAGGGGTGACAGAGGACTGATGTGCTGCCCCATCTGCTCAGGAGAGGAAGGATATTTTGGATACAGAGCTTTGCCCCAGACAGGAAATTGCTGATATTTTCTGTGATATTTCACCTTTTTTTCCTTAGTCCTTTGTTATCATTTCTGTTAGTCATTTGTTTTGATCAAACTTTTGTAGATTGTTGGAGAACTTCTGTTGATTGTGCTAAAAATGGTTTGTTCACTACCGTGCAATCAGCTCTGTCTCCTCTGCTGAAAATCTTTCTTACCACTATCTTCCAAACAGAACTTCTTCACATATATGGGGAAATTGGCAACAAACAAAACATTGGCATAGAGAATTTTGAATAGCATGGGGAGATTTGATTAAAGGGTTTGGGGAGATTTTATTGACCATCATAGCTTCATGTCTCAAACATGCCCAGGAAATCCTTTGAATTCTTGCTACTGCCATGATAGTACCATTTGCTGTTATCTTGAAATGACCAGACTCATCTCAGACATGCTCCCACATATGTGCTTGCGATAAGCTTGCGGTTATATTAGAGTCAGGGCACTTTGAGTGTACCTGAATGATTGTGATTTTCCAAGCAAAATCTGTGACACTTAAGGCAAAGAATTCTGAAAATCATAACAGCTGGGGCTCCTGTGTGACTCAACCAGCTAAAGTGCTTGCTAAGAGCCCAGGCTGACCCTTGATTTGGGCTCAAAACAGGCTACTTCATCTACTGACAATGGCTATGAACTCAAAAGAGTGAGTAATCTGAGGCCACAAAGGCACCTTATACCAATTTAATACAATGCAAGGAATCAAAAACTTTCATTTAAATACTTGCAATTTAGTTATAAAATTAGATCAGTTTAAACTGCTGCTTATTCAAGTGAAGATTGATTTACCACTTTTGCTGGAAACTCTACCCAATGCTTTTATTGGTGTTTATGATTTCACACTATCACAAACACAGAGCAGAGTAACATGTGGTGGAGTTGCTCTTTCATATCTCAAAAGAACATACGCTCATTCACCTGTATTGAGACTGTCCTTGAAACCTCAACAACTTAATTAATAAATTGAAACTTTAACAACTGAATTAATGACTAATTTTACTACCGAATGTGCAGTTAGTGTAATTGCCTCCTATAAGCCTCCAAATACATCAAAATATATCAAATACTGTAAACCTGAAATATGACAAGGCTCCCTCAAGGATAAAGTCTTACATTAAAACATTAGTATAAAAAGTATAGTATTTAGTGTGTAGTAAAATTATAGTAATTTTCTTAAAAACTCAAACACTATGTTCATGGTTAAATTTATTAAAACATAAAAAACATTCATCCAGTGGAAATAGTTATTTCCCCTATTATTCACTGTTTTATCAATGTCTCTATTTGGCAATCATTTTTCACCTCTTATAGTAAAGTCTCTTCATGTATCTTCAAATCAGGTGATCCTTCTGTTGTTGCAAATTATAACCCCATATTCATTTTACTGACCACGTCCACATTTCTGGAAAGAACAGTTGCCAGTCAATGACTGGAACATCTGGAAAATAATAGTCTTCTCAGTGAATTTTAATTTGACTTCCTCTCGAAAAGGTCCGTAATGACAGCTGTATTGTGTCTCACTGAACACGTTTGCCCTTCTCTACAGAAGGGTAACATTACAGTGGCTGTGTTTATTGATTTCAGGAGGGCTTTTGATGCAGTCTGCAGTCAGCCATACTCTTCTGCTCAATACATCCATATAATTTTTTTGAAGCCATCCAAGAATAATCTTTTTTTTTAAATACACCTCAGAATAATCATTTCCTAATTTAATGTCCAAACATCCCACGAACAGACAAGACTGTATTGCACAATCCATTTCAAACTATTATAATCATCTGCCACATTACCATAATATAATATAATATAATATAATATAATATAATATAATATAATATAATTATACAGATTATACAACTTTTACACTTACACTCAGATCTGGAATACCAGTTCTTCCTTTCCTACCCAATACCTTGCCACCATCTTGCCACCTTCATCTTAAACTTTTCAGTCTTCTTGTTATTACCTTTATACAAAGTCCGGCTACACATTTCTGTCTCCAAAGATTTAGAGGAGATCTCAACTCTCAATGGGTGTAAAAGCAGGATCAATGTTCAATTAAATTAAATGCAACGTAGTTAATCAAGAGCTCAACTGGAACGCAAGCCAGCATGCAGGTACCCCAGGACTGCATTAGAAGGTGGCATTGCAAGCTGCTCTTGAAAACAAACATACAATGCTGCTTCAATGCGAATGTAATTGCTGATACTTAGAGCTCAGTGCTGTCTGCTGTACATGCACCAGGAAATTTGGGTTGATTGGGAATGGCTTCAATCCTAAATTAGGAAATTCAGCAGAAAAGGGTCCTTGAAAAGCATTTATTTATTTAATTTTAATTCAGCTGGGAAGGTAACCTGGCAACTGATTTCACCTAATGAAAGTGGGAGGAGGGAAGGGAATACAAGGCATTGTGCTAGGTGTGTGTGCGTGTGTGTGTGTGTGTGTGTGTGTGTGTGTGTGTGTGTGTGTGTGTGTGGAGGGGTGTTGGGGTTAGAGGGTGGTGGATGGGAGGTGGCAGGCTAGTCAGATTGAGAAAATTAGACTTTGAATTTGGCTGGAAATTCTGATGTTAATGCCCTTATGTTTCTGCTTCTGTGGGAAGAGTGCCCCCTAGTGTCCCTTCAAAAGCACCTCCAAATGCAGCTAAGTTTTCTCACAAGGCAATGTAGTCTTTTCACCACTACAAGGTGGTATACCTGCAGGAAATAATCCTAATTCATTTTATGCTAAATAGCAAGGCAGGCTGTAGTACATACACAGAAAGTGGCAAAACACAGTTAAACATTGTTTTCTAGTGTTTTATTTATTGGAAATTGCATGTGTCTAGCATGTGAGAATTACTTGCACCCCACGATAGACAAGGCAAGGTTTTTCGGCTAAGAGGCATGTGTTTGTACTTTTCTTGACTTCTATACACAACAGTAGGATCACTCCAAGAAAACTCACCTCCTGCCCTTCAACATTAACTTTGTCCCTGTACTCCACTGTCGTTTCTGTGGTCACTGTTGTTTCTATCTTGTAATTGGCACCTTCAATAACAATGTCATTGTCATAGTTAGGTTGCTAGCCGTAAGCAAATGATGGTGCTGTGAAGGAAAAAATATTCAGTGCTCAGTGGCTGTCTGTGTCAGCAATGGTTTAATGGCTCAAGGTGGCTAACTTGTTTTGATTTGTTTGAGAATTCAGTGAGGATGAAGTGCTTGGCATTGAAGTGCTTGGCTTGGTAGAATAGTAAAAAAAACACCCTTTATTGAAATAAAGAAAAATTCCTGATATAATGTGCTAGAGCAAACGCAAGTGGTTATCACACTGACAAATCTTAAATGTACCCCTAAAACATTTGGCTTGCAGTTAAGAACAGTTTAGCGAGGACCTTTTGTGAGTTTGTGTATTTTTATTACTGTCCGCACAAATATACAAATTCATTTCATATATAATCTTGTTGTCATTTCCATACAAAGAAGTCAATGGAATAATTTTTCCATTGAAGCATATACAGTTTTCATTCCTGAATTAGAGGACCATCCTTGGACAGAAAGCAGTTACTTTTATGTCCAGTAGAGGGCAAGCTTGGAGTTTTTACTGATCTGTATATTTTATTTTCACTTTCATAGTGGAAGTGCCCCCAAAGTAGAGAATACATCACAGTGGTTTAAGTAACAACAAGACAAATCAAACATTGAAAAGCAAGATTTATTTGCTAAAACAATAACTGTAGGATAACCATGAAAACTTAACCGCCATACAAATCTCACTTGTCTTGCTCAATGTCATGAAATACAAAGGAAACATAGATGGTGACTACTACAAGTGGTTAAAGCTAAAGAAAAGCAGTCTATATGTAAAGAACTCATGCAAACATCATTGTTTTATCATTCTTTGATCAATGAGAGAAAGAAGGACCGATAGACATACAAAATTGCTGAGATTGCACAATTACAACACTAGCTCTTCACTGTAAGGTAAAACATGTTTGTTTAAATCAATAAAATGTGAACAAACATTTGTGATCAACCTTCACATGCTGTGCCATACTTAAAACTTATTGTACTGCTACAGTTGTAGGAATCTTAAAAGGAGGCAATATTATGCATAGAAGACATTTTCACAGTGTATTGCAGTGTGTCTCAATTACACTCCCTTAGTTTGTTTTGTATTGCTTTTCTGGCTCTTGTTCAGACCAGCTAGACTGAAGGACTTTCAGTGAGTGAGTATTCATGTTATTCTCCATGAGGCGAGTCTTCCCTGTTTATCTGCGAAGAAGAAAAGGCAAGAACAGAAGACAGTCACAGGACAGACAAGTAGGTGTGCCCTGCTCTGCCTTACAGCAGAGTATTTAAAATCAGTGCTACCTTATTTGACCTCAGCTGCATTGACTAGTATCACCAGTCATCTGCAGCAAGCATCTATACAGCCTCTACATTGATGTCATTGGTTCCAGAACATTCAACCGTACCTGAATCGGTTTATTTGTTACATTTATCCCTTCTTTTCAATTGTTTGTTTGAAGATGACATACATAATGTGATTGTCAAGTGATTATGAACGTTACAAACCATGAATGTATGATTTTTTCTCACCAGTCAATTTTTTTTTTTTTTTCAAATTTCTTAGACTCATTTTTTTACATGTTTTGGGGAGTCTAAATCACAAATCTGAGTAATCACCATGCCCAAATGCATATTTATCTGATGGCAGGATTTCTGAACCACTCCCACTAATTTTTCATTGGCAGCATTTATTGTCTTCCTTTAAGTAATATAAGGCCGTAGCTGAACCAATGGTAACTTCAAAGATTTCTTCATTGTTAGTGACTGCTGTTCTGCATGAGAGTGAGAGTAAGAATAAGTGTCAAGCTTTTCTGATTAGCATGGTAACCATACCTCAACTGTAGCAAGCTGAGCACATACCAAATGTTCTGGACAATTTCCTCTGACTCATGTTGGGAATGGGATAAAAAAAAAACGATGAGGGAAAATAATTTACCTGATTCACATCTGAGATATGGGCATTTGATAAATAGAGTGGCCAACTCTCTTCCAGCATCTGCAGGCTTTTACTAGCTGCATCTCAGCGCATTAAGAGCCGCAGGGATTTTTTTTTGGCAGCTTGGGTAATTGGAAAATTATCTGGAGATCTGAACTGGATGTCATCAGGCTTATTGCACATGACAGGCCCCAATAAATATTAATCCTGTCAGACTGAAGCTTGCGTTATCCCTCTGCTCATTCAGAGATTTTTAACATCAGACATTGGAACATCAGGGCTTGCGCAGTTCATCACTGGAGTCATGGAAATGAGTTGGTCCAAAAGCATGTCGTCGTCAGTGTCAGAAGTTGCGGTTGTGTTTGTTCGCGCTTTCTGTGTCCTCGACTCACCTTATGCCAGTGGGGAGAAGCACTGGTTTGCCCTGGTCTTTACTGAGTCTCCTTAACCGCTTGCTCTGCAGGAAGGGAAGAAGAAAGAAGAACCTCAACAGTGCATGTTCAGCGTGGAAGTGTCAACCCCTGCCTGGGCTCTCCAGCAGTTATCGCAGTTACTTGTACACTTTGTTGCATATGTGTGTCACATTTACACTTGTTTATCTGCTTACCAGACATCTTTATCCAGGGGATAACTTTGGGTTTTTATGACTCTCTATTTATAGAACTGAATGTTCACTGAAGGAATATAGGTACCTCAGTCAAGTGTGCAACAGCAATTCTACAATGGGGATTTAAGTGTGAGATACATTGGTCAAAGTCCTGTTTCTTAACCACGACTCCACACTGACTAAAGGTCTGGATTTGTTTTCACCATTCTGTTGATTATCACTTGGTGGCCACGTGTGCGCAGAAATCCTGTATATACTGGCGTGCATCACTGGAGATGAGACTGCTTTTCATCTCCCAGTGGAGTGGACTCACCGATCTCTGACTGGATGTGTTCACTTCCCTTGCGGGGACCCTGCCAGGAGATTCACCGACAGCGGGTCACAGACAGGCAACCGACATAAAACAAGGACATATTAAAGGTCAAGCCCTTCAAACTGACATATCTTTCCCATCACAGAGTTTTCTCTTAATCACAGAAATGGAGGTATCTGTAAAAAAAAATTAACTTTTTTACCACCAATATGTATTCTAGGTATACTACCTTACACAGGTGCAGCAGCAGTGTCATTCCTTATGCATCTGGACCATGTATTATGGGATATTGGTTTTGTGAAACTTACACTGATCGTCAGCTGTAAACTGCCCACTGTAACACAGGGCAGTAAACCGAAATGATGGCAGTGCATTAATATGGGGTTGTGACACCGGTCCCTGGAAGTGGACTGACACAGTTAACAACCATCCTTAGCAGATTATATCAGAGTGTACCGTGACATCTGTACGATGCGCATGCACAGGAACCTGTGGCTCTCTTTAAAAATCAGAGATGGGGGGAGCACTCCCCAGAGCGAACTCTGCTCTGTAAATAACTCTGTCCTGAAACCTGTGGCCAGACTGGCTGTGAAGTGGCCAGACTCCAGCCCAAGGCAGGCCACAGGGCTAAATGAGGTATTACATATCCAGCTAAATTCCCCCTGGGTCCCGATAGTAACCTTATATTGCATGTTACTGGAGCATACTGGAGCATTTACCATATGCTCTGCATAATTTGTTCATTTTATTTTATGTTTATATGTTATGCAATGATGATGATGATGATGATGATGATGATGATTATTATTATTATTATTATTATTATTATTATTACTATCATTATTATTATTATTGGCTCAAAAAAACATGGTGACAAAGAGGGGCATTTCTAGCCCTCGTTTCTCTGGAGTATATGCATGGACCTTTGTCCATTTGTACAGACAGGACTCATTGACCAAATTCTCTAAATTCTAAATTCTAAATCTAATTCCAAATTTCATGGATGGAAATGGCACTCCCAGTGCATAGCGTTTTGAGCCATTTCAGATTTTCTGGTTTCATGTTCATGCACTCATTGGAAAACTCCCTGTCTGTGCCACTTACACAGTAAAACTAGGGATGGATCAGACTGTATTGGAGTGTCATTGCCTGACTTCTTATTCACTGCTCTGGTGCAACTTAGTTCAGGTTTTGTAAATATGTAGTCTGTATCGCATCAGTATCACCAATAATAAAACTGTGTCAACAAAAAGTCCTCCAGTTATACTAAATTAAATTGCAGGCATGAAGGCATGTGTGGACATGATTTTCTGAAAGACCAAGCTTATTGTGGGAAGAAAACTGAAATTTTAGCGCAGTGCTCAGCTCCAGTTTTAGGGAGGAGACACTAAATGAAAAACAAAGAAGTGTCCAGACAGATGCAAAGCTGAGGAGGTGGCCTTGAGCAGGCCTTGTAGTTTCAATGCATGATGCAAGGTCTCTTCATGTTGTTCCTGTCTTGTGGAGAAGCACAGTGGAGGACATGTAAGAAGTATCGAGGACATGCTTTGAAATGTGCCAGCTTGTCCACAAGCTGTTGGGATTTTGCTGATACCTTTTTCTACGTACGTAACAGAAGGATTATTGAAGTGGGCTAACTCAGCAAGCCACTTTGTCAAAAAAATACAGGATCAAGGTAGTGAAACAGAATGTGTTAGTGCAGTTCCCCTTCAAAAGTTCCCTTCAGAATAATGACATTCTTTCAACAGAAGCTGAAAGAGGACACCGTACCTCTGGTCTGGCCCTCTGCTCAGATCTCAGGGTCCCAGTAAGACGCTTTGGGGCAGACTTTGGGGCTTCCTCAGGGGAGGCTGGAGCACCGGGGCTGGGCTGCAGGGTGTCCATGGGGGCGGGTGGAGCGCGGGGCTTCGGAGCTTCCGCAGGTGGCTTGGGGGCTTCTGCAGGGGCTGCCCTGGGGGGTTTCGGAGGCTCCGCCTTACGGGGGGGCTCGGCGGCCTGGCTGAAGAGCAGACACAGCCGGTCCAGATCCCTCTGTATCTCGTCTCGGCTCAGCGTGAGCGACTTGCCCCCGGTGCCGCCCATCAGGGACACGGCCACGGCGGCGTCGCGCTTCTCCTTCCGCGCCCGCTCCTCAGCCTCCTGCCTCTCCAGGCTCTTTCTCCTCAGGTAAATGATCGTGCCAAAAATGATCACCAGGCACACGGAAAAGCTGGCTATCCACTCCGCGTCCACCATGGCGGAGGTCTGCAATCCACACAATAATACAAAATGGTAAAAATGCAAGAATCTCCTCTGAGGTGTGCCTGTTCAGCAAAGCCAAAGAGAAGGAGGTGGGGGGGAGGTCTCTGTGCAGGAAATCAAGATGGTGAGGTATCTTCCAGAGCTAATTGTGTCATCTGTCACAGCCAAGAAACTGCTGTGAGTATCTTCCCCCTTTTTTAGCTCCTTTGTGGTGAAGTTTTGTACCAGCAGCCGTAGAACGCTCCCTCTCCCATCGGGGGTTTGAGAGAAGCGCACATCAGTCCAAGGCACAGACGATGTGATTGATTTCCAGAGAATTAAGTTACAGTGAAAAGGAACACCATCCCCATGGAACAGTTCTATTTAAGTCTTTCTGATGCCGAGAGGATGTGCTTGGCACATGGTAGCATCTTCACAGAAGCCAGCAGACGTGAGCCTTACACTGTCAATATTTGGCGATATGTCGATGCGCTTGGCTGAATGTTTTCCACAGGGAGAAAAAACATTGTTGTCTTGCAACAGTGAATAGTAAATACAAGTTTCATTTATTTAGCATGGTTTGTCAGATATGAAGAAGCACGCAACATTGTAAAAAAAGCATGTTCAGCTAACAGTGTCTAATGGTTTGCGTATGTTCCAGACTCAGTTTATAGCTGCTCCTCTGTCATGCCCGGACCCACTGACAGGGACAGCTGTCTGGAGTAAAAGTGACCACATTGGCCTGTCACCGGGTCACCCCCTTGGGTAAGGTATGACTTGCCTTAGAGTACGTGCAGTATATGGTCCAATAATGTGATAAAGAACCAGTGAGTTCTTTATCACTAGTTTTCTCAGTTTTTTTGTTTTGAATGCAAGTTTTTTGTGTACTCTTGTGTGAATATTACAGACCGGATGTTAACTTATCCTGGCGCATGTCCACAGCGTTATATAATCTCAGTCTCTTTGCACTATTGTTATTTATTGATTTGTATACTGAATCAAATTTCAATTTGCTGGATGGCAGATGATAAGTGGATGATTAAAGCTTGGGTGCTGTGGATGATTGTCTGCTTTCCAAGTAATTTAATTATATTGCCCAGAAATGAACAGCAACTCAGCCATCAAAACACTGCCCAGGCTTCACAATGTGAATATATTATTTTGGCAACCAAAGTCATCCATTGGTTAGCAGCCCTACTGTAATGTTTGGCATTTAGTAACTCTGTGGCAATCCAGAAGACAGCCAAGCATTTACACCAATTGGCTTAGATGCCTAAAGATGATAGAGAAGGCACTAATAGCCCACACTCCGGGCTGTCAGGGTGAACCAAAGGATAAAAGACTTGTTTAAACTGAGTGAGAAAAAAGGCACAAAAAGTAGTTTGAAGCCTCTTCTCTTACTGGCTCCCTCTCGTCTCTGTTGTGCCACAGTTAGTGCAATGCATTAAAAAGTAATCACACCCCATTTAATCTGGGCCGGAAAGAATTGCAACTATAAATATGCTGTTATGTAAGAGGAGTGAATTGAGGAGCAGCACCCTCAATTCTAGAGCAAAAACATCCCCACAGCGTATTTATTTAGCTTTCTTGGCCTTACTGTTCTTGTTGTTCTCTACAGTTATGAAATAGCAGTTGACATAATGTGCAAAGACAACAGTGTCCTTTTAATAATGGTAAGAAACAATATGTAAAGGCCAAAAAGTGATATAAAGGTTAAGATGTTTGTGAAATATGTCTAATTTGAATGTAGCGATCACTGGAGTCTCCTGGAGGTGCTTTTCTTTGTTGCATCAGCATGGATCTCCACTGTCAGACACGCTGACAGTTGATTGTGATAATGTGGTAGAACCATTCTGAGCCAGAAGGTGGCAGTAGCTTCATAATCTCTGCCTGTGTGGTTTATAGCCGTCTGTCAAGCCTTTCTCTGTTGTAGACTTCAATTCTGTATAATGGGAGCGAGGTGATCACTGATGGGTTTGTACAGCAAATAGCTGATGCCAAAACACACATATGCACACACATTTATGAAAGTGTACAAAAAAATCACATTGAAATTGAACTTGTAATTTTAAATATTCACCCTCAATGTTACACGCTACAGACTTTACTTCATGTAAGAACCTCACTATGTATTTCTTACAACAAAGGAAGACCCAGAATAGACTGTGTGTGTGGGGGAGAGAAAGAGAGAGAGAGTGAGGAGAGAAAGAGAGAGAATGAGAGAATTTGTTCTTCGTGAACATGAATAACATGTATGGGCATTTGAATGCACCATGCACAGTTGCTCTGTTTTGTGAGTGAGTTTGACTGTGTGTTCGCCAGCCAGCAGCGCATGTGCCCTGCTTTCTTCCTGTCCTCACCTGACATACCATTTGCAGGCCTGTGCCCCTCTAAGCGCAACACTTGTCCACAACTACAGTACCACAGTATCTTCTTTAGCCTGAAGGAGCCCCCCGCTGAGGAAACCAGCTGTACCCTGTGCAAAGCTTTCTGTGTTTCAGTCTCTGTTTATAAGCTAGAAAAATGTCCCGGCAGAGTTCCACTTCTCAAATTACTTCATAAAACTACTTGTATTGACTAAAGTCTTGCCTTTGTGAACTCCTCTAGTTTTCCTTTGTAGGCAAGGATAACAGACTACTTGTTTACAAGGCAAAAAAGTCCCTTGAACCTGGAGGTGTGAGTTGAGTTCAGCCAAAGACAAATTTAATAAATGTCAGGTCAGACCAAGTTAGGATGCATGTGATAAATATGTGTCTTGATGTGTCCCGCTGAGCAAACTTCTCATTGAATTTGAATCTCTCCCCACTCCTCATGGAAAATGTATCATCTATCCTCATCTACCCTTTGAAATTTCAAGCCGCTTCGAACCCATCCCATAATTTCCTTCATAAGAGCTGAAAAAATGGTTATATCTGATATATCGAGGAACTATTTATATTCCCTACAGTCTATGTTGAGTGTGCGCTCAGTTTACGTGGATTATAATGGGTTTTCTTAAGAATTAAGCCATCTTTTCTTTTATTACATTTTCAAATGTGAATTATGTTTGATTTCCTGGAAAGGTTGTGCTCATCATCCACACATTCTAAAGTAATATAGAACCAAATATAACCAAATATAGCTGCTCCCTATCTGTCATGCCTGGAGTTGTTACTTCATTTTTTGTTATTATGTATATTTTAGTGGAGAGTGAATAAGTGTGCATTCTGAGGTGAGGAATTGTGTCTCTAGGTATCTTCCTTCACTTAAGATTTACTTGTCTTCTTTGTGCAGATTTAAGATTAAGATTTACTTGCCTTCTCAAATGTGGACAAGACCATGTGTAGCTTAAAATAGTCTCTAAAAGAGAGATGTGTTGGGACTTGAAGCCCAACTGGAATAAGGACTATGTGGGAGTATACAGGAGGTAATGTGTGTTAGGTACGTATTATTCCTAAAGTGTAACCATTAGCATATTTCCTTAGTGCATTAATCTTCTGTTATTTCTGGATTTTTTTAGGGATTACAGGTATATCTTGGTTAACAAAGACTCTGAGAGCACAGCTTTTTACAACAACTTTGTTTCTGTTATCAAAAGCCCAGCAGTGAAGATGTTTTGTGTTGTTTAAATAAACATTTTTGAATTAACAGTCCCTGTCTCAGTCCTGCCTTTATCATCTCTCACAAATGACAGTGACTGAATATATTTAGCATCTAAATGACCATTGAATATGACTGCAAGTGGCCGTCCTGGGCAAAAGATGTAAATCAAATTCTATCGATGAAAAAATGCAGATAATTAGGAGAGAAGATTCTGGAAATATGAAAAGTGAAACGGCACATTCCTTTGAGCCACCATAATTGACATTGAAAACCATTTAAAATTCAGCATAAAAGGTGAAGATTTTGTTGGAGCAGGTCAGTGACATTATCAATGGGAGCTTTTTGAGATTACAGTGGAGAGTACAACTCTAATTCCTAGCATAACTGAATGAGTTTCAAAGTTAACACATCGTAATTCACGTATGTTCAATTATCCTTATGAAACTCACTTTCTTACGGAGATATATACAGTACAGGTATATCTTCATTTGCACATACACCTGTATACAGTGCAGAGTTCTTAATTAGCAGAAATACCTGCTATTATTTCAGATCTTACAGGTCTTACCACTTAGTATCGAGACCACTAAATTATAAATTAGAGCGGTCATAAACTGATGAGTTTAGGCCTACCCTGCTGCAGATCTGAGAAAAGTAAGCAATTCCAGCTCTCAGTGGTTTTATTGTCTCTTTGCAGACAACAGTAAATTCTTTCCAAGACACTGCCGAATAACTCTACCTCCTGAGTCAGACCAGTCAGCCCAGTCCATTAATTTGAATGTCAGTGGTTAGTATATATCTCATGCATATGCTAAACACCGCTATTAAAATCCATTGTCAGCAGGAGCACCCATTAATGAGGTGTTTTCTCGTGCATTGATAGCCTGCGTTTAAGACCCAAACAAATGGGCCGCCGGAGCTATGTGCAATTAGCCAGAGGTGCTTTGAGCTGCCCGTCAATACTTCTCCTCGGCGAGAGCGACAGACGAGGCGAGCTTCATAAACAGGCAGTCTGGAACTATCAGGCCCATTCTGCGTGCCTCCGTTGTTCCACCGCTGAGAGGGAAATTAAACTGTCAAGCAAGAAGTGTGCAAGAAAATCTCCAGGGTGAAGCCCATTCCCAGGAGATATCCATTTTGTTTCGCCACGATGATAGCTCATGTTAAGAGTTTGTTGTTGCTCTTATTTTTTGTCTACGGGGGGAACTGGAGGCACACTACCGAGGCACAGCTGAGGCTGAAAGTGTGTTACTCTGAAAAACGTACACAGACTAGAATTTTCAGCTGACCTAAATTTATGGATGGTTTAAACTGGAAAAAGTGGTTGCATGTTAAGTGAATCATTGGGAGCTCTTCCCAGAGTTAGAACAAATATCAGCCTCTGCAGAACAGCTAACACCTACAAATATTTCTTATATGGCAAAGAAATACACTTCTGCCCTTGTATCATGCATTATAATTTTTGATGAAGATCTATTGTCACCACTGCTAAGCAAACATCCTTTAACAGAACATCTCTCTCCTTCACGCAGTACAGTATGTCAATGACCAGAGGATATCACCAGCTTGATCTGAAGCTCATATATCAGCTGTGGGTCTTTCTTTGCTTTTCAATCCCGTTCTGTTTTGAACAGAGCGCTGACTCACTCTGGCAACAAGCAGACACCGCGCATCCTTGAATACGTCAGCTCATTCTCCACCAGGCTGCAACCTTGCTGTCAGACCTGCTTTCACTTGCCTCTCTGATAAAGGTTCACGAATATGTAAGACATGGTTGGGCATCCGTTGAAAGGATCCTGCACATCTGTTCCTGAACTACACTGTTTCTAACCCAAAAGATGTCCCACTAATGGTACTGATGACAGTTTTGATGGGGTGATTAGTGATGGGAGAGTGAGGCGTCATGAATGCCAAAAACAGCGGAGAATCTCAGTATTATCAGTGACTGACTGGTCTGAATGAAACACAGCATTTTCCCATAAAGAGGAAAGCCCTTTCATTGATTTATACATTACATTATTGGCATTTAGTAGACACTCTTATCCAGAGTGACTTACAGAGGTTACAAATTTTTTTTACATTACCCTTTTATAGAACTGGATATTTACTGAGGTGATTCTAGGTTAAGCACCTTGCCCAATGGTACAACAGCAGTGCCTAAGTGGAGAATCAAACAGGCAACCTTTTGGTTATAAGTCCTGCCCCTTACCATTATGCTACACTGCCGCCCTGTATACTGATAAGGTGTTGACCAAACATTGTATCCCCAGCCATTATGAGGTCCATGAGGCATTCTTCCCATGCACAAGTAGTGATTCAGGCTGTCAGACTCCAACATAAGGAGATGAGGACAGCAGCATCCATCTTGGGCTCCAGGCTGAGACAGATGCCTCACCTGGAGATAATTAACAGACGTTGACAGGCTGAGCTCCGAATGCCTTGCTTCGTGAGCAGCAGCATTGTGGGCAGGACTCTGAGATGATGGCTCTCTGGCGGCTGTCTCCTCTGCGCCTCAGCCTTGTTCTTTGACTCATTCAAGTCTGGAGGGAATGTTCTGTGCCAAGGAAAGAACACATCCTGGCCGGCAGTGTTTCCCTCCTAAAATTTGGAGAGGGTAATACTGCTGTGGGATCCACCAGACCGGGCCCAAGGATGTAGTTCTGCTCAGTGGCACCTCATGGTCCTCTTGGGTACTGATGATGGGTACAGGATGTTTTTCACAGAAGGATGCAGCAGTGCTACATGTTCAGTTGAGTGAATGAGTGTTACTGTCATTGTATGAATGTCTTGTGACAGAGATGAAAGGGGAGTCCACCGAGAAGACACAAGAGCACAAGCTACACTATTGCCGCTCAGCCTTTTGAATAATCCACAACTCATTGTGCTCATGTCCCTCTGTTGGCAACATCTCATTGTTTGCATTCAATCCCAAATTCAGGTGCAGAAGATTATATCTCCTATTTACTTGCACGCCATCATCAGCCTCTACTCCCCTGCCAGATATATCCACTCTGCAACCTCTTGCTTAAAAGTTCCTCCCTTGCAGACACGTACATTCTGGTCACAGGTCTTCTTGATCCTTGCTCCCCAGTGGTAGGAGGAGCTACTTATAACAGTCACTTTTTCTCGGCTCCTGACCCCCTAGTGATGAAAGGAACTAAGTATAACAGCTGGAACAACAGAGTCACTTGCCATATTCCAGTGCAGACTGAAAACTCACCTTTTTGGACTGGATTTTAAGTATTGTGTTCAGTGTTAAAACACTTTCATATTTCTCATTTGTTGTTCCCCTTCACTGTGGCATCATTTAGCTTTGTTTTATATGATGACATCATTTCTTTTGGGTTCTGGACAATTTATGTATTTATGTATCCACAGTTCAGCTAGCTTTGTATATACTACACTAAGCATTATCTGCTGAGTTAATAAAGTAGACACAACCCTCCTCCTGTGCTCAGAGCTAAGCAGATCTATGCAGAATTCAGCCAGGCTTTGTGTGTGTGTGTGTGTGTGTGTGTGTGCCATTCATTTGGCACAAGCTTCATGTCTTCGAATTGCAGAATGATGATTTTAAAGTAAAGCAAACATAGAGCTGGTGTTCCATGATGTCACACCTGCTCCCAGTCAGCCTGCTCAGCCACGCCCCACTCAGCACGCTCAGCCACGCCCCGCTCTGCAAGCTCAGCCACGCCCCGCTCAGCCTGGCTCCACCACACCTGTGGTTCATTCCAGCAATCAAGCCCTGCCTTTATAAGGACTCAGTTTTGTCACCTCGTTGTGAGGTATTGACTCTTTTGATTCTTCACTGAGCCTGCTGTTTATCACTCCATTGTATTGTTCCCGTGTTTCTTGACCTCTCGCCTGTTTTTGGACCTTGCTCTTGTGTTTTTGGATTCTGGTTTTGTTGCACTTCAGATTTCCCGTTTACGACCTGTTTTGTCCCTGACCACGCCTTTTGGATTCTGACATTAAACCTGTTTTACCGCACTTGGATCCCAGTCTGTTTCATTACACATGAAGATTACTCATGTGGACTAATCCTCCATATGAGTATCATGATGAGTCAAAAATACATAGAGCGATATTCATTAAAATAGCTGTTGAATCACTAAAATAATACAGCAGTATTAGCAGACAGTTCATTAAAATGGGTAGACTGACCACTGTTACAATGCTTCCTGTTGCAGTTTGGGGTGAATTAATGAGTAATTATAAATAACCAATCTGAAGTCAGTATATAAATAAAATAAAACAACCCTGTTGCAAGGAAATTCAATGCACTGGCTCCTTTGGTTTGTGTTGGCACTGCAACATCATTCAGGAGACTTTAATTCAGGTTCCAATTCTTGACAAAGATCTTAAGTGATTCGTCAACTGAGTTTGAAGGTGTGGTTCCTCATTTCTGAATGGCATTATTCAGTGCACATATCTACGTGAAACTTGAATTGTGTGAATAGGCATTGTGTCAGAATGCAACTGGATATCACATTTGGCAAAACAACATTTAAGACATTCCTGTTGAAATTCTGGGAAATATGAATTCACCCAAGATTACAAGGAATACTATTAGTCTACGAATATGCACACCACCATCCGTGAGCAGGTGGTATGTTTACCGTTCAATTTTCATTCAATGAATCATCTTAATGATTAACAGGAAAAGTGGTGGTTTTGACAATATTATTGTCTGCTCTGTTTGCGTCAAAAGCTCACCAGTCAACAATGTTTATGAATGGGAATAAAAAGCACATTAAGGACAGCGTCAGCCTCTATTATTATGAAAATTGTTTATGAATTTTATGAATCATTCCCACTTCTATTTTTCATGCCTGGACTTCTGTTCAACATTATTTCATTTTACACAACCAAACAGGGTCATATCGAGGTGTCATATAACGTGTGTGACATCTATACTGACCAAGTTATCTGATTAAGTGTGAATATCGTCAGACATAATCAGTTTTGTTTAAGCATATCAGGTCTGACGGTGTCACAACGCGGAGCTTACAGAATGGCAAACATGAATTGTATGAAAACACATTTCTGGGAAAAAAATTTAACTAGAAGCTGTGGTGTTTTTTTTTCTCTCTCTCTACCGCTGGACTTGGAATTGGCCTAAATCAGCCATTTCCGGGTCTGAAACATTGGGGAGAGCTAACAAACCAATTTTGTGTTTTCCAATTTACTTGCTCTGTCCTCTTCAATCTGACCTCATTACAGAGGGAAGCTGTCACCTCGCATTTCTGTCCAAACACCAGCTCTCGTTTTTTTTTTTTTTGCAGTAAATCTGGTGCCTTTGTGAAACCTCTGCCCTCAGTGAGGGTAACCTGCGCACGTCGATGCAGCTGAGGTCATCTCCGGGGTTTTTGTGGGGGGTTGATATCACCTCTGGTGTGATGGGCATCTGTGTGGCACACACTCACACGTCAGCAGGTGGAGGGAGGGGAGAGGGATAACACTGAACATGGCTTCGTTTTTCAGCTCTGACAGGTCTTTGCAAAGGACCATTACTGCTCAAAGCCATCCGCATAAAGAGATTAGCATCATTCCTTGACAAACACTTGGCACATTTTGAAATTTTGCAAAATGTCTTCATAGTTCCCAGGATATCCCACTGGCTGTCTGTTTTCTTTTGAGTTGTGACCAATGCAAAACATCATTTCAGAATGTCAACATACTTTTCCTCAGACCACGAGGGGTTAAGCCCACTGTGAAGAGATAATAAATAAAAATAATGAGGCACAGAACACTAGGGAGAGAGAGAGGCTGGTTGGACTTGTAGACATCTTTGATAACAGGTTCCCATGGCAACACCATGCACCATAGTGAAGATGACCTATATATGTAGTGTATACACACAGATACACACACACACACACACACACACACACACACACATGCACACTGTCATAGCTATTGGTTGTGTCTTGGTGTCTTGGCATTCTAGCAACTTGGCTACTTGTCTATTCTTCAGATGGTATAATTTCAAAAAATACTTAATTTTACTTACATTCCCTCTGTGAAAACAGGACCAGTAATAAAACTGAGGACAGTGAAATAGATGACAGAGCAAGAAACATAAGTCAGTTCACTATTTGTGTGGCTAATCCTGTTTACCTTTTTAGGTATGACCTATTATTTAATACTTTACATTAAATAGCATTTTATACATTTGCACAGTAAAACCTACTTCTACATCACAAAAAATGTGTCATTTCAACATGGTTCCAGTATATGATGCCACTTGATTATGCTGTTTGTAATTTCAAAGCACAAATTACATAGAACCAAACAAGAAGCAAGTAATATAATTTTCCTTTTTTGCATTTGGTTAAAACATTTAAATATTCAAAGAGGTATGGCCACACATGCAACTGTACATTTAGCACTCCCTGAGAAGTCAAGAAATTAAAGCATTTGGAGTTAAATGTGTTCCATACCAGTGTTCATTGTACATAACCAGTGATGCAGCAACTATTAGCCTAATAAAACTGGTCATATTAGCAACAACCCATAGCCAGCTAGTGGTAGTATTAACAGTTGATCCCTCAGGAAATTTGTTGAAAATTCTCAACATCAAAAACCTTTCCTGAAGTTTGACCTTATCCTGAAAAGGTGTGCTTTGATGATTTAAGTGCAGATGCAGAGATTTTTGGTGTAGTTACAACAAGCTTGCATACTAGTATTGGTTTAGATAGGTGGTTTGGGAGAAAAAATGTCACATTAAGAAGGTTGAGTTAATAAATGAGACAACATTATCAGGGTTAATCTGTTCAGTTATATAGTAAAGAATGGCATGAGTATCACGGTTTAGTATTAAAGCCATTC
The DNA here is from genome assembly GCA_019176425.1 of Megalops atlanticus. NCBI lineage: Eukaryota > Metazoa > Chordata > Actinopteri > Elopiformes > Megalopidae > Megalops > Megalops atlanticus. The sequence goes on from CM032893.1 coordinate 16,864,217, forward strand.
TGAGGACTTTTCACAGACATTAGACATGGTATATGTGATCTCTCATGCAGAACATAATGATACTTGGTGAATACATGCTATGATAAATTTTCAATAAATACTTGTAAATCTGATCTGTCATAAACATCTATTGTAAAGGAAAAAATATATGCTGTAATAGATGTAAGAGATGTAATAAAAGATAAAAAAGATAAAATATTTAATATAAAAGAAGTAATATCTGAATATTCCTGAATATTCCTGCAGTGTCAGAGGCAGGGGTGTGTAATAAGCACAAGGGTAGATGGTGTCCTAAAATAAGACGTCATAATGCCGTTCCTATTGCCACAGACCTGTACCTCCACCCGCAGCATCATTTTTTCCTAAGTCTAAGCAGAGGCAATGGCCACCTCCCAGACCTGAGCTCACTACCAGATGGGCATTTTATGTGAGTTTCCTCAATGACAAATATGTCACAGGTCTGGACATTAGTCTGAACATAGATGGCCATTGCTGCCTTTGTCTACTTTGGTGTCCAACCCTCCTTTTCCAGAGGTTCTGAAGGATCCCGCTACCATCACCACAGCAAGACACGTATGTGAAATCTACATTTTAATTAAAAATGACAGAAAAATAGGCCTCAAAAAGAAATCAAAAAGAAATGTCCATTTGTACCACCAACTATCCAAAAGAAAGTCAGTCAAAGAGTGACAGCAAAAATACAACAAAAATTGCTGCAAAAAAATCTCACAACACCTGAGAAAAGTAGCAGAGAAGAAAGTAATTTTCATTTGGATGCACTGTAACATTAAAAGCCTCGCATGCAGGAGATGAAAGCTGCAACCTCCTTTCACTGCACCTTTTCATCTGTCTTCTGATCCCGGCTGATGACCCATTCTTTCCTGGGTGTCCTGGATTCAAGAATAGCGCTCCTCTCTGTCCTCAGCCTCCCCTACCCTCCTTATTTTACCAGTTTTGCTGACAGGTACGGCCCAGGGGAATGCTGGGTAATAAATCTAATTGCCGTCACCACGTGGTGTCTCGAGGAGATGCTGGTGGTGGTTGCTCCACTTCTGCACGGCCCAAAATAACTGTGGCTGAGGGAAATGGGGCCAGGGAAGGGTGGGAAGAGGGGGCTTACCTGGGGGGGCATCAGCTGCTGGCCAGGCCGGGTGACATTTAGCTTGTAATCTGCTTGGGAATTAGAGCTTAAAATGTGCCTGGAACTCATTATGATTTTTAATGCATACATTCATGTACTCATATGCTATACATCAGTGAACCATGGTAAAAATTCTCTTTTCCTTGCTGACCCCTTACCCCTGAAAAAAACATGCAAAATTTACATCAGATACAGCAATCTCAGTCTTTACTGTATTCTGGGTAAATTCAAGGATGTGCAACAATAAATACAGAACATGATAAAACTTTAATATGTACAGCAAACTAGGACACCCTGCACTATAAATTCAAACTGTTCACATTTGCAATACTACAAACCAGCAAAATATATCTCAGAATGAATCCATAATAAATACAGTTCAGAATTTTAATGTTAGCAATCCACGGAGAATGAGAACATGAATAGTAAATATATGCAAAAGTGCAAAAGCATGAACAAGTCTTTTTAAATGCCAGAGAACACTGTTCCAGCTGTACACCTTCTTTGACCCGTGGGTATTTATAATAAGTTGGAGCTTGGAAATGTAAAACAAGTCTCTTCCTTTGGCTCTAAACTTCAGGGAAATTTGGTTTTAGGGGGACAATTTCCAATTACTTCACAAACGTGAAAAAGGGCCATGTGAATATAGCGCCGCTCTGTAAGTTGTGTGTATGTATGCTCCTATCCTCTCATTGAGAAGAACCGTGGTATTTAATCCCTCATTATTACATTACATTATTGGCATTTAGCAGATGCTCTTATCCAGAGTGACTTGCACAGGTTACAGTCTTTTTTACAATGTTATCCATTTATACAGCTGGATATTTACTGAGTTATTTCTGGGTTAAGTACTTTGCCCAAGGGTACAACAGTAGTGCCCCATTGGGGAATCAAACCGGTAACCTTTCAGTTACGAGTCCTGCTCCTTGGTAATTACCTGGTAATTACCATTATGTTACACTGCAGCCCCAATAACTAATAACCACTCTCTCTATAACTAAAATGTGACTGAATTATTCACAATCAATCTGCAGAGCTGTTTAGGGTCATTGCACCACATTGTCATCTACTGCCTATTGTCTGGCCAAATCAGAAAAGCCAGCAAGGCAAGGTGGTTTGTTCTCAGCATGGATGAAGGGATGATACTGCTACTACTGTGTATTATTGATGAAGGTTTATATCCTATTCCTAACCAATCGGCCATGTCCATACTTTAAAAACAAGCCTTGTCAAAGCTCTCATTTTATCTGTTGGTGTTTTAGGAAAAAAGGCGATATTTGCATGACAACAGATGCCAATCCCCCCCAGGCTGATCACCAAGAGCTCTTGCTGATTGGTTGATTTCAGTGGCAGAATTTTGGACGATTCACACGATTGGCTTCCAGCAGTGTACAGAGCAGAATGTGTGCCACAAAAATGCACAAATTCATAACATTCTATGAAGCTGGTAAAGTTAAAAACATCAGAGACAAAAACCACACAACATTGAAAACAGTCAGAAAAAATTTCCACTGTGAGGAGCTTTCACATGAATCATCTAACCAGAAAGGCAGCTGACAGTCAGCCCGTGAGATTCGGCATCTGTTTTCGGACAGAGATGCCAAATTATAAAGAGGAAATGCCATGATTTTCTCATAACCCTGATGGGCTTAGCTCTTTCTCAAGCTTCATTCATTATATATTGGGTTATAAGAGACAGGTTACAGTTCTTGTCTCCACACGGCAGACTCATTCTGCTCAGTTTGAAGCTCAGCAGATTTTCTGCCACAATTGGTGCATTATGGGAGCATCTGTGACTCCTGTTTTTGTAACCAGTCATAACTCTAAAAGCATAAGCTGAATGAAAAGAAAAACACAGACCTTAATTTGAAACTTTCAGATGTCCAAAATGTAGCTTCCTCACAACTATACTGCCATACTGTCAAGCCAAAACACAGTGAGATGGTTTTCATATTATATGTTCATGACACATTAAGGTACAACCTATCTGTTTCTGTTTGTGATGGGAGTGGGGCCTGATATTGGGATTGATGAGCATGATCTCTGACTCATTTCTGTGTCATGGCTCAATACAACAAGTAACAGAAGCCCCATCTAATTATGTCCCTTAATTAAAGCTGGCATCCTCTGCATTTGACACATTTCCTCTTTTACTCAATGGAAAGAAATAATGAAAAATTGAAATGTCAAAGCCAAACAAGGAACAGGGGAAAAACATGGACCAAAGTGTCTCCATCTGAATAAAATTTTATATCACTTTATGAAGATTCATTCATCTCTTCATTTTCTCTATCAGCTAGTGTTTTTTATGGAAGCTTTTATTTTTCAGAGTAAGGGTGTAAAATAATGGAGCCTGAGTGCACTTCAGTGAGTTTCTCAAAATGAATCTACCTCTTTGCCCCCTTAGTCTTTTCATATGAAGTATTACAAAACACATCTGCAGTACTCTCTGTTAGTACCAAAGTCATCTGGAACATAGTATTACATTTAATTTTGCAAATAGAACATCTATGTGCAAAATTAAATGTAATACCCCGACAGAGGACATCCCAGGCTGATGAGGTCTTCAATGAAGGGGCCATCCTTTGGGTTTAGTTTAAGTGGAGCTTGGAAGCATAATCATTATTACATTACATTATTGGCATTTAGCAGACACTCTTATCCAGTGCGACTTACATCAATTACAGCTTTTTTACAATTTTATCCATTTATACAGCTGGATATTTACTGAGGCAATTGTGGGTTAAGTACCTTGCCCAAGGGTACAGCAGCAGTGCCCCAGTGGGGATTCAAACTGGCAACCATTGCAGGACGAGATCTACTCCTTAACCACTATGCTACGCTGCCACCCTAATCCAGCCGTTCTCTTGGTGGGTAACCTTGGAAGTCCAGCAGACATAGCAGAAAAGGTTTGACAGTAACATCCCGAGACATGGAACTCAATTTGCTACATTTGCATCCAGAGTTATGCTTCATGTGTTATTTTTTAATGTGCTAGAGTTGCAATTTCTAGGGTTTGTTGAGTTACAGTGGCATGTGCTCTTTTCCCCCACACAGAGTTTCATCACCACTAAACCAAATATGAGCATTCTCTGCTATGTCTCAGTGGGTTTAGATTGGAAGCATGACAGCTGAGAGCATGATTTACTTGATATAAATGAATGTACAGTCTCTACCAAGACAACTTCCTGTTGTCATCCTCATGAGACACCATGCCATCCATGACCATTTACCAATCATCAAGCACAAGAGCATGAGAACATCACCAGTGTTCTTCCTGCAATTCCAGTGGATGCTCCACCAACTCCCTGGTCCAATGTGAGAGCATGGTGATGTCATTAACTGCCACCAGGTGGAAAGGAAATTTCAATCAGGTTTTCTGACTGGTGGGTTCAATACCATGCTACACCGAAAAACCAAAACACTGAGACACTGACACTGAGAACCCATTTCACTGGAGAGGCTTGCTGCTTGAATCAGTACGTGGTCAAAAGTCGTCTGGTGTACATGAATATTCTTCAGACAGAACATCATGTTGTCACAGGGCATTTACCTCCATAAGGAGGAGTGACAGAGATACAATTGAATCTGCTTTATGGGTGCTGTACAACTGATTACTGTTCAGACTCTGGATAGCTGTAGATGTTTGTCTTGCTCAGTTTCCTAGTCTAGATCATTTGACATCTTGCTCCAGTGTTTCCTATAACTTAAAGGCACGTTGACTCCCCACAAATCATTTTTCATTTTAAGATGGATCCACCACATGTAATTTCCCTCTCTGATTGGTCTGGGGAGCAGAAATCTAAAGGGAAAAAGGTGAAGCAGCAACAACGCTGCTTTGAAGACCAGCTGACATGAGACTTTTTCATTGAATGATAGGTAGCTCACAGCTGAGTTCTGTACTCATTCCTCAGTTTCATAAAGCACAGATAAGTTTATGATGCAGTTTATCACCTCACCATGAAGATCCACCTCCCAGCATAAACCTGAGGTTTCTAGGATTTAACAATCTCTTAAATTTGATAATGAAACGAGAGTCTCAAATAAACAGTCAGATTGTGAAAGATTTAGATATTGCCTGATATTGACACTGATATTTAGATTGTCTGACATTGTTTCACTAATATTTCACTAATAATGTTTCACAAACCTTTATATGACTGATGGTTTAGCCTTTGCTGTGTAGAGAATCTGTTGCTTCTTCCTCTCTGCTCTTAGCCATTGGTCAAACGCACTCACACTGTGATGACTGACAGATGAGCAGGCTGTATCTGACAGACCTGGACATCTCTCAGAGTCCAACACTTCATTTCTCTCTCAAGCCCTCTGACCACACAAACATTTAAAGAAACCTGGTTTCAAGGTGTGGGCATGACCATATATGTCCCCACAGCAGACTCGGGGGAAAATAATCTGTCTGGTTAGATGAAGCTTTTGTACCTTTTGTACCAATCTGTCTCTACTGACATTATTGTTATAGGTTATGAGAAAGCTATTTTGGGTTTTCTTCTGTCTGTTTCAATCTGAAGTGTGGGTGACTGTGTGCTTGAACACACACACACGCACACACACACACACACCATTACCACACACCTTTAATAAAATCCAGCCAGATGCAAACCAGAGTTTGTTATCGCATGCATAAAAAGCTGGCGCAACGACTGATTTTTGCTGTGACAGATCAATGCTTCAGTCAGTCCTCATATTCTCTGTGCTCCCAGAGTGGCCCTATCACAATGAGCGATTGAAATTGCTGGGAGCTGTGTTCAGCAAGTGCCACCCCTGCAGTTTAGCCACAGCGTGTGAAGTCTGCCGAAAAGCACATTCACTACCCTCATGGTGAGAGGGAGATTATAGCAGACAGGCCTGGGGCAGATAGGTTTTTCTCCTATATAACTGCATACATCTCAGACATTCATATGAGCAAGCAAAAAAAATAAAGCATGACAAAAGAAACCACAACAATAGAAGCAGGGGAAACTCATCAATCTTGTAAAACTGAAGACAAATATCTCCAAAAGCCTAAATGTTACTTGTGGTAATAATTTCAATGTGGGACTGAGTGCTTTATTGCTTCAGTTTAATTTACAGAGCTTTTGAATTTTCCAGAGAAAGAAGAGACAAATGTCAGCAACTCCTCATGCCTCAGAGAAACACAGCTAGCACCAAACATAAAAGAAAAAATGACATTCATTCACCAACAATTCAGCTGATGGTTTTGAGATGTTTCCCAAAATGGAACTTATTCATAATCTCTCCACCTGTCCCCAACATATGTTCTCAAACACAGAGCAAAGGAAGGTTCAAAAAGTAGCGGTTCTGTTGTGATTCATGCAGCACAGATGTTTGTCTGTTAAAAGTAATAATTTCCTGAAGGGCAGATGTAATCAGACCGCACTTCAAGTTGTTGGGGGTGGATGGTGATTAATATCAGACAGTGAGGAGGTGTATGACATGATCATTTTCATATTCGTTTACAGGCTGTGCAGAATTGGTAATATTTGATTTTAGAAACACAATCACACAGCTCAGTAGAGATGGCTGCTGTGTTCTATATGGATATGTTATGACATGTTTTGTATTTATGCCTCAGCTTAATTAAGAGATATTGACATTTATTTAAGATTAACATTTGTGTTATTGATGTACCCTAAGAACTGGGGGACATTTGCTTGGTTCTGCTTAAACCAAACTTCAAATAGTACATTGTGCTTCTTTATCAGTGTGTGCTGTCCAGCTGTAGCTGTCTATTGGTGCAGTGCGCAAGCAGATTTAATTCGCAGTGACAGCCATTCACATACAAAGTCATCTGCATGCAAACAGATCCCACTACACGAAAGACAGGGGGACACAGACCAGTTCCCCTGTACAGATCCCGATAAGATGGCATAAACCTCTCTTTGTCTTGAGGACATTTATTTTGTAGTTGCCCCACTCCTCTCCCCCACTTACATAAGACAGCATCCAGTCTTTGGTATTCTACATCCAAATGTGTTAGACTTCTTTGGGGGAGCTCCCAAAAACATCTCTGCCTTCTTGTGGTAAAAATGCATTTAGAAAATGAGTAAGTGATGTATCTGAGGCTCCTTGGAGGCAAATTCACCTCAGCTTAGACGGCAAGCTCCGAAACATGGACATAAAGCCAGAGCCTAATCTGCTCACCCCACTAAAACAGGAATAAGACCATTTACTTTAAAGTGACCATGCTGACTGACCTTTTTTGCCATTTGCAATTCTCGGGGACTGAAACAGATTCATTCATTTCTCATCTACCTCCAGGTTAAGCCAAAGCACACCACCAGTGACCTCCAAGCGACATTGTGTGACAGCTCCTATATTGTGGACCTAAATATTCGCTCAAAGTCTATTTTCTCCCGTTGCATGTCAATATGAGCAACTAAAATGAGTCAAAATATGCTGTGCTTGCTTTATACTCCCATAATCATAGTAACATTTGAGCACAGTATGAAGGGTTTAATAATGTGTTGTATTTCAGAATGCGTGATAGGCTGTAACATATAATTTAATTATTATTATAAATATATTTGAATATATAATGGTACATTTAATTTTCAATCATTTTGCATTTCAGAAAGTCAAAGATTTTACCTGAAAATGCTCTCTAAATAGATCTTTCTTCCTGTGCATCAATGGTATTTTCCATAACTGTGGCTGTTGCATATTACCTGTTATGATGCCAGGAACATGTGTAGCCTCCTTAGCATTGCAATACTTGTATTCAAAATAGTTGGGTCTAATCAAGTACAATACTGCCAACATCTCTTTCTCCAGAAGACACACATACCAGTTTGAATCATCAGATTCACTGTGTTCACAGGCATCAATTCTGTGCAGGTGCTGTGCAGATCAGAGCTGATCTTCACATTATCTTGATGGCCTGGTGCACATGGCTATTAGATTTGTGTCTCCATGTTATGTAAAGATTAGTGGATCTGCACAACACCTGCTCTAAACAGATGTCCATAAACATGCAGATTATTTCAGAAATGAATGACTGATCACAGAAGTCCAGAAACACCCTGAGCTGTACAATTCCAGAAACAGTTATAACACAGAGATGGGATTGCATCCAGTTTGTATAATACTTTGATCATCTGGGGTTTCAATATAGTCTGGTCATTTTAAAGTTTCCTGTAACTGAGAACCACCATTTGTTTATTAACCTACATACAGTAATTGTAAGCATTTAAACAGTATTGTTAGGCAGACACATATTCATTAGCCTTGCAGGTCTGACTCTACTCCTGGTGACACCCCTGCTCTTTTCTAACTTTAATCTGTTAGGTACAGTCCACATTTGAGGAAATGAGAGTTGCTGAGTATCCACTTGTCAATTAGTTCTCTAATTAATCGTGTGAAGGTGTGGCTTCAACTCACAGTAGAAGGTCAGACTAGTGTTCTGTGTTAGTACAGTTGCATCCCTGGTAAGCAAGGCTGGCTCAGCAGCTAGGATAGCTTTGGTGATATAAGTAGTATATCATATGATGTGTAGTGCTTTGCTGTGTAGCAGTCTGCTCATCAGCAGTTAGCAACCTACAGCAACTACAGATCTAGCAGTGTATCAGAATGTTTGATCATTTCGATGACTGATCGATGAATGTCCAATGATAATTATTGATTATTGATTATTTTGACAACTAGCTACTTAACTAGTCTACTAACTCTTCATATCTAGCTACCTTAGTTAGCTTTCTGAATTTTCCTACAAACATTTCCATACTTCCATATATAACTGTGAAATTCCCATCTGTAATGTCTTCTTGAGTTAGTCTGTTTCTCCTGTGTACATGTGAAAAATTCCCTTTTCATGCAGTCTTGACCCATGTTCCTTAATTATGGATATCAGCGAACATGCTGCTAAAACAATGCTAAAGGTTTTGTCCATTTTTGAAGATGTTGGCCAGGCTCGGTATACCATATCATGTAGGAAAGAAGGCAAAGACTGTTTTCTTTGTAATTAGTTATTTAAGAGAAAGAAATTAAGGGCTATGATGATATCCAAACAGATGTGTTGTGGTTTTCTAAGAATTTCGGCTGTCAATTAAAACTTTTTAAATCTAGAGAGGCACCTACAGTTATATGTGCTGACAGGGCTAAGAGACTAAATGCTTTTTTGATTTATTGAATATTCAACCTCATTATCTCACTCTTAGTAAGGAAAGTCACCGGAAATGTGCACAGGTTGGATATGCACAGATGATAACAGAGCCTACATGTTCATTGACACTCCATACTTACTGCTAACATACTAAGTAGCCATCGTAGGAAATCAAAATCAAAAGAAAAGTTTATTGATGTGTGCACATTATTAATGCCATAACCACACAACATTTAATACTGGGAGCTTAACCATGCTGTTTTTGTATTTACAACATTTCACCTCAAAGCAAGAGTAGTGTATTTATCCTGTCCCCCAGCCTTGAGTTTTCACACAAAGGTATAATATTAGGAAAATGAAATTAAATCTGCAACAGCAGACATCAAGGATGTTATGCATTTTATTATGTTGAACAGTAGCAATCACACTGTTACAGTTTACATTTTTAAAAAGTTTATTACCCCATATTTTATTATTCTCATTCAGCAGGTGCTCTTATCCAGATACATGTAGGTTACAATTTCATCTGTTTATACAGTTGGATACTTTACTGAGGCAATTGTGGGTTAAGTATGTTGCCCAAGGATACAACAGCAGTACCCCAGCATGGAATCCAAGAGGGAACCTTTTGGTTATGAGCCCTACTGCTTACCACTTCACTATACTGCTGCCCCATATATATAAAGACCACTCCCAACACCCCCATCACCCACCCCCATCCCACCCCCATGGCTTCCCCAGCAGCATTTTTTATCAGTTATTTACTTTTTTGTTTACCTTACACAAACCCAGCAACAACAGCTGTGCATGATATTCCATGTTCTTGCTTTCCTTCAGCTGTCTTTCCCTGCTAATTATCAAGGGAGAAAGCCAGCAAAGAGTGAAAATAAGAAAAAAAAAACAGGAAAGTCACCTGTAATGACCCTGTAAATTACAGCTGTGTCTCCTAAAACAGGTACCTATAATTATTCTATGTCCTCCAATTATTCAATGCTTTTAATTCTTCACCATCAGTTCAGGGAAATTCAAGGAAATGCAATTCAGATAAATGTAACAGAATGGATACAGAAAGAAAACATCAGCCTCAGAAAATAAAGGAAATGCTCACTCATTGCTGGAAGTGTTCGAATATAAATTGTTTCTCTGAATAATTTAAAAAAATCAATAGATAATGTGTGATGGTGTGTGATGAGGGTTAAGATGTGTGATGTTCTTCAAATCATAAAACCTTGGTTAAATTGTTCATTCCATATCCCTGAAGGAATATGCTGTTATAAATCATTACCATGCACGTATCTCACAATCTTCAGAGTACACCACAATCCTCAGCAATAGGAACAGAATAGTGTTCATGGTTAAACACAATACCAATTGAGCTGTTGAGATGCATTTCCTGTGGTGCTTTAGAGGGCATGGCTTGTTTTGCCAGCCCTATTTTATATCATAAATACCTATTTTATTATTCTATTTAGATGCAATACATGACTGAAGTGTTTGTATTTAGAATGTGTGAGGTAATGCATTTTAGTCTCAAGGACTTTGAGAGGATCCAGTAATATCTTGACAGCATGTCATTTCACATACAGCATCTTGCTGGCATTACATTCACACCACAGAAGAGAAGATAAACTAAGGCGAATGAAACCCTACTGTCAATCTCTCACATTTGTGTGAGAGGCAGTGACTCGAACTTGTCAGCTGCAAATGCACTCATCAACACCATTTCTGTAAGGGACAGCGGAGGCAAATAAAATGCCCTTTTCAAGGATTCAGCATGAAGGACTGACAAGGTCATTTTCTGTATTTTGATGGGCCATATTGTTCACTCTGTTTCTGCACTTACTTAGATTTAAAGGATTTGGTGGGGTAAACCTCTTGCCTGCAAATCCAGGAGCATTAGAAACGGATAAGAAGTATGTGTTCAAACAGGCTTTAGTGTTTGTTACTTTAATTTTAGGGGTGTGGGAGGGCTAGGTTCTTATCTAAGAGTTTTACGTAATAAAATGTTGTGTTTGTCCGCCCGTCCCACGGGTTGTGTTTGAAAATTCTTGACATACATTCTGTAACCATCACATCTCGCTCGTCTACATCTTTTTCTGTGAGGACTGCAGATGCCTGACATTTGTGCCACGACACATGATGCCCCATTCAGTCAGCCCCTGTTTTAGAGGTGATCTCAAAGGCAACGAGGCAAAGCACCCTCTCTGAGGAACCAGACACACACATAAAGGGCCACGATGCCGTGTGGATCTAACAAAGACCCGCACGCTTCAACAACAGGGGCGCCGAAGAGAAAAAAAAAAAGCACAATTAGGATAAGAGCCCCATGAGGATGCTGAAGAGCATAGAAAAGCCTGGAAAACGCAGAGGTTCCAAGGCAGACAGATCGGATCAGACAGGCGAAATGAAGGGCAAAGGGGGATCAGGGCGGGGGCCTTAATCAAAGGGCAGCGGGCCAGCCCCGCAAAAGCAGAGGCTGGACGTCTGCCCCCAGGGCAAAGGAGGGCAACGCCATTACGTCTGGAGATGGGGAGCAGTTAGACGTTGCGAGAGCTCCTGACAGGAGATCCTGGGTAGGTGGTTTGAGATGAGGCGCAGCAGCGGGGCACACGCGGTCCTTGCCGACCCGCGGGATGGATCGAACAGAGGGAGCGTCTCCGCTGTAAGACCTTAATAAAGCCGCGTCCCTGAACTGAGCTGACCCCTTTTATCTTTACTGTCTGCCTTGCTCTCCTGTCTATTTAAATTAATGCAGCCAGAAACACAACAACAAGCTCCATTATTCCATATTGTGATGATAGGCGTAAAGTAGTCCCTTTTATTGGGGTTATTTGATTATTTGAAAACAAGGCTTCAGTGGTTTTGATGCGCGCTTTGATTTCACAAAGATAACAATACAAAAATTGATCCCTTTAAAGGTTTCCTGCCCCCAATGAAATGAGATGTAACCGAAATGACACTTCACAAACAGATAATGTTCAGCAATTAAATACTACAAAATCCGGTGCGTTTCACACAAAGGGAGAAGCCAGTCCACATGTCTTGTGCTGTACAGCACAAAATGACAGCCTTGCCAAAGTCGGAGGCTGCTGATTTGGCGGTACCAGTGGAATCTTGCACCATCCTTCCTATGCATAATAATAAAATGACTAAGCAGAATGTGCAATGGAAGACAGCCCTGCAAGTTCCTCCTGAGGTCCCTAAATGCCCTGGTTAGAACGAAAGGTACCGTACCACTGTGCTAAACATGAAGATACAGGATGTTACCTGGCACTGCTTTATGAATAGGAGACAGCCATAATCGAACAGCTCACTACAGGACAAACTACCTGCTGGTGTTTGGTCTCGCTCAGGAAAGGCTGAGGAACAGCACCTTTTCTGTGTGTGTGTGTGTGTGTGTGTGTGTGTGGGGGTTTGAGGCAGATGTCTTGCCTTCCAGCAACATTGGTAGAATATGTGGGAAGAGGCAATTTGCTATCCTTCAAACTTTATATCACACCCATTCAGAAGGAATCAGAAATGCAGTGTACAGTGTAAGGTTTGTTGGGAGGTTAAGTACCCATTGTATACCTATTTCATGCACTGCACATGCCACTGATTGTGAGGGATATCACTCTCTGAGAGGAAGCTATTTTTGTAGCAGCCTTGTTTTTTTCAGTTTTTTTTTACATCATTTGTCCCTGCAGATCTCTTCTGACATCCCATGGAGATTTCCTCACTATCATTCCAGCTCCTTCGTAATCAGAGAGCTGAATTTTTAATGCGCAAAGATGGAGCTCTAGCTCTCAAGTTTACTGGAAGGCTTCCTCCTAACCCTCCCTGACCTTTGCATGTCTGCATATTTAATCAGGAATTTTGCTAAAATTATATAAAAGGTTGTTTAGGAGACCCACTCATTTTTTCCCTCAGTCTTTTGAAGGAAACAAGCTTCAAAACTTTCCATAGTGGTGGTCCTCGTAGTCTTCATAGCCTAATATATCAATGTGGAGTGGCACTAAACATCACCATATAATTATATAGTTGCCACACATTAGTCTTTTTTGAGGTAAAGGATACATTTGCTTCTTTTTTATGTCTTTACAGGTTATTTAGGGGCACGTCTACAATGCCACTGATGCTCATCTCCTTGTTGTTAATTAAACATGTCCCGTAGGTCTTTTTTGAAGTCATTTTTTCTAACAGTGCGTGAAAGCAAGAGCAGAAATGTGTCAGCCTCCTCTCCATCTTACATTTCTCATATTTGGCACATTGGGATGTCATGTGCTAGTGCATGTGAGTTCAGGCACTTAAAGGGAGAGAGAGAGAGAGAGAGAGAAAGAGAGAAAGAAAGGGAGAGAGAGAGAGCAAGAGAGAAGTAGAGTAGGACTCGGCATCCACGTCCGTGCCCTTTCCCTGGTTGCATGCATCTCATTCCTCCTGTCTTTATTCTGCACAGAGGGGCTCCTTGCTTCCTGCTGCTAGGCTGCAGCTGTGATGGCAGTGCATTCTTGTTATTGTGCTCACTGGTCGATGTGGGGCTTTTTTGAAGATATAAAAATGCACATGTTCATGGCTGAATTTTTTTCTTCCATACTGTTAGATCACTGTCTGATTCCTCTCTGCTGGCACAAGCCTGGTAAAGCCTGGGGTAAACAGGCCTGTTTTTCCACCCACCCAGCGCTGCCTTGCCTTCACCAATAAACTACCTTTATTCATTCATTCATTCATTATTATATTTTTTTTTTACTAGTGTCCCTGGGAAGATGAAAAGCTGGACAAAGGCCACCTCTGTATGAACGAGGGACAGTGGCAGGGACACCGCTGAGTGCCCTGCTGGACCAGAGACGTGAAGGTCCGCCGTGGTTCAGAGCCCCAGCGCCGCAGCCAGCTGCCAAAGACACCCCCTGCGTCCGCCAGCCCACCGTGACGGCTCCGCACATGCCTGCCCCGGAAAGTGGGTCAGGCGTGGACGCGCAGGGACGCAGCTGAAACGAGCACCAGTTGTCATGAGAGAGAGACAGAGAGAGAGACAGAAGAGAGAAAAATCTCCCTAGTTTCTCAAAGGTGACAAAAACAGACTTCATTAAAAGATTCAGTGTACCTCTCACAAAGGCATAATTGTGGCATTGTTAACCTGTCACCTAATAACTGAGTTCCAGATATGCATATAAACAAATGAGTGCTGAAAGTATAATTATAGGAACAAGTAATTAAGCCCAAGCTAACTCATTATTTTCCTGATGCGTTCATATACTGTGGACATTGTTTGAAACAAACTTCCTACAGTTTCATTGTGTTGTGTTAGAAGGGGTTGTTACATGGAACTCAGGGGATTCATGGAGATTCAACACTTCCTCTGTAATAATTCTTCTTTGAATGAATTTTAACATTGAGTGTTGTGTTACTTGTGTGTAGACATAGCATGGTGCAAAGTTACATTTCCTTCCATTTTTTTCTTTCTGCTTAGCTGATGCTTGTGTTGAGTGGCTTGAGCTGGATATTTGCTGGGGCAGTTCAGGTAAATTATCTCGCTCAAGGGTACAACTGCACCGACCCAGGAATCGAACTGGCAAACTTTATGTTATGACCTCCTTACCACTACGGCACCCTGCTGCAGCTATGTTATGTAATCTTTGAAAATACACTGTAGGGAAGGAATGATCTTGAAACAGTGCTCTGTGTTGTTCCTTCGTTGACTCTCTCAGAATGGCAATGAAACACAGGAATAATGGCTGCACCCAAATGATTACAAGATTCAGTCCATGAATTACAAATGCATGAGCATGATAAATAATATGAACATTATATAACATGTGAAACATGGTTGTTTTGAATAATTAAATTTTAAGCGAAGTGGATTAGCAAAATTAACAGAAAAGAAATGTATTTGTTGGCTTGGAGGTCCATAAAGAGGTCTTTGGTTTTTGAGCTAACCAAACGATAACAGTCCCTGCCTCAGCCCAGGTGTTAAACCAACATGCAGGCTCCACAGGTGCACATGGCTGTTGTCTTAATTCAGGCATGGAAGCTTCCGGACTCCTCAGGTTGTGAAGTGTGCCAGATACGCCGGAAATAATGCCAGAGGGAAGAAAAAGTCCGCCCCTGCACTCACTGAAGTCCCATATGTTGAGATTTTATAAATAGGAATGGAGTTCATCGTTCTTTAAAAATAACATCCCTCCATGCCTTTTTCGGGGTGCCAGGCATGACTGAGCCAGATGGCTTTTTTTGCACAAGCCTCAGGTTCCTCGCAACGAGACGCACTCCAGGAAGAGAGCTGCCCGGCTTGCCAAGGGTTATTACAGTAACTGTTCCTCCCCGGCAGCATTTCTCTTTGCACATCTTTCATAGGCACCATGGATGCAACTCTTAAACCGCTGAGATTTTTCTGTGGAATTACAACACATGGTCAAGGATGAGCAGTAATGCTAATAGGAGCACTTTAAAGGAAAAGCCTGCATGAGTAACATTAGGTAATTTGCTATGAAATACCATGCTTTGTCATGAAAAACTCCAGGGTAGGCCTTATATAATGAGCGTCAAGCCCTCTCTTTTTCTCTGTGTTAGCATCTATGACATAATCTGGTCTTTGAAGATGGAGTGCTCTTTTATGACAAAAGAACATCAGAAGAACAATGGCATCTAAAAAGTCCTCCTGCAACATTGATGCAGTAATGCATTCCAGTCTTTTTAAAATTTCAATGGAGAAAACAAACACTCTGCACACATGGAATTTCAGACTTGCACTATGAGAACAACCAGCTGCAGACCAGACTTTGTGAAACCTACAAGCGAAAAGTTTCAAAGAAAATGGGTCAATGACATGCTGGAAAAAGCCTGATTAATGTCCAAGCCATCAATGTACATTAGAGCTTTCCGTGCTGTGAGCAACAGCAGGTGAGGCAGAGTGGGTATATCGGCATTCCATCACATTCCCCTGTCATCCAGTGTGCAATTTATTGCCACATATATCCTTTCATATATAGTAAACAATTTGGAAAACATCCAACAGAGCTGAAAGTTGTAAATCTAAAAGTAAAAGAAATAATGGGTGCATATTATAATACTTCATGGGCTTGTTATCATCACCACCTCCTTCACACAGTAGTGACAGATATCAGGATTATTTTTGCAAGCTCAAAATGTTACTGTCCTGGCTGTGCTTTTTTTTGTGTACTTCTTGAAATGCAGTCTAATATAGACTGTAATACTTACTCAGGTATTCAGTTTCAAATACCCAATGGCCAGTGAAAGGTGACAAAAGTCCTCTTTGCTGTGAACAGTTTCACAGGTACTCTGTATGATTGTAGATACATATCTCTCAGTCATGTGTTCATAATTTAAAAGATTTAATGATTGCTACATCTATACCGAGGGCTACATAGAACCCCCCTGAGAATCATGACAGGGAGGTGAAGTAAGCAGCTGGAAATGCAGAAAGGAAACCTCAATTAAATATCTACAGGAGCAGACTGTTAATAGCCAAATGGACCTATTGCGAGCTTGGTAAGTGTAGAAGAGGTCTTTTTAAGTGATAACTCAGTTTAATATTAATGCCTCCTGCTGCCCAGCAGCTTTCCATTCACAGACAAATGCGTACATGCATGAATTGTAAATGTCACAATTTTTATAATCATTGAATGTTTGACAGCATACTTAGCATTGCCTAATCAATCAGTGACAGTGTTCTTTTCATTTTCTGTTGTCAAGTTGTAATCAATACATTTGCATGAATCAGTGATGGAACTATTGGCTAAAATGTCTCATTTTAACTACATTGAAAAAAGCTCCCTTTTGCTCTTCAATGAAAAGCAATGAGTGGTCTAGATGGAGTCTGGGGTTTATTCGAAATGTTGCCAGCCTAGTGACATACTGAACATTAGAGTAGTTTCCTTATCAATCTGTCTCTTTCTGCCTCCTCTATAAGTTCTCTCTCTTTCATCCTCAACCTCCTTACTCCACCCCCTGTTGTTATATGCGGACCCTCCCTCTCACTGTCTTTCTACTTGCCATATGCTTGACTATTCTCCTGGGTCTCCGGAGCGGCACCATGCTGTGGACGTGATGACGCCAGCGGGATGAAGGGGTGTATATAAATGAGGCCAATCTGGGAGCTCAGCCAGATAGAGGGCAAAGAGGCAGACATGGAACTTCCTGAACTGTGTCCCCAAGCACTTTCAGTAAAGGGTAGAAGCTGGACTTAGTATGGCGCAGTGAACGCTGCCCAGAGGAAAAAAAATGGGGCACGATTCACGTAAGACTTTGAGGTCTATTTGAGTCCGTATACTCTTTTAAGCTAAAATGAGGCCTTGACTGGGAATTGGGTAAAGATGACTGGAACTTCTTAACGGCACAGATGGGTCCTCGGGTTTGGATCCATGTGGGCAAATATCAAAGATTCTCCGTGCTTACAGTTTAATTTCTTTGTTTATGTTTCAGAATTTGCTCAATGTGTGTGTTTGAATATTTAACTCAGCCAGTCAGCCAGATCGTTTTTATTAGCTTTTCTTGCCAAGTTCGGCCTCTTGCGTGGCCAATTTTTAATTACTGATTTTATCAGGGATTACAGTAATAATGGGGTTGGCTGCTGTGATAGTGCTGTACATTTAAACTTCAATTTGACCCGAACACATCCACCTGCCTGGAAAACAAATGCCAATCTAGCTAATTGCGGCAAATATTTTGGAGGCTGGGAGCAAATTACACACAATGCCCTGATATTTCTATATCATATATTATTCCCAAATACTTGTGTCACTGTATTATGTTTACTTCACAATTATGGAACAGGAAAGGTACGGCTAAGACTAAATCAGCTTCAATGCAGACTAAAACAGAAAATTAAAGAAACTTATAAAGCCAGTCCTCCCAGGCCTAACCATAAGCAGATAATCAATGACACCAATGCAGTTTCTGTGTTTGAATTTTTCTTTTGTATGTTGAGGTCATATCATGCTACTCTCAATGCTTCAGAAGAACACACCCCTCATTTTTACCTGTTATCTCAGTCTAATCCACCTCCACAAACTGAGTGATAAGCTCTGGACTGTTTGCTCTCCCCATGCTGAACTGAAACCTCCGTCCCCTACATATACAGAATTCATGAAAAACAGTATCCCTGCTGTGCTCAAACATACTGAGACAGGCAGATTCTTTCTAGCTCCTGCCTCCGAGTTCTGGCTCCTTTCTCTGTTTGACCTCCAACACGGTACGTCAGAGTACTCAGTGGGACAATGAGTAGTATCATTAAGTTCTTTTTGTCCACTTTATGTAACATAGTTCACAGCTGACTGTGGCCTAGTCCCAGTTTTATCAAAGAGACCTAATATGAGGGTGCCCATCTGTGACTCAAACATAAATCTCAGCCATTTGATTTATAGGTTCTCTTATAATATAATGAAAAGGAAAAGCTGAAAGGTGCCTTGAGTCCACCATGCAATTATGTTGATAGAGCAATAGGTTCACCTCCATCAACTTAGCATCGGCAGCAGTCTCAGCATTGTGTTAATTATAGCATTACTGCTGTTGTTGGTTTTTCCAGGTAAGACATATTGAGTGCAAAATGTTACAAACATGAGCTCAATACATCAGTACATTGCATTCTTTTTTTTCCAGGTGTTCTTTTTGCTCACTTTTATTCTAACATCCAGAAAAGGACATTATATGAGCAGAAATTGATGGAAGCACTTTTAGTTTTTTCCTTCATTCAATGATGAACAAATAGCCTTGATGATATCAATCAAAAAGGATGGTTTTTAGACTGAAGTGGCAAACAGTCTGTACCTTTGGCTTCAATAAAGAACACAAATGCCTATATTCCAAAAATAATGAACAATTGGACAACTTCAAAAACATTACTCTGAAGAAGGACAATGTGGTTCTGAAACACCAAAGGCATGGATGTTGTGATCAGTACTACAGCAGTCCTTAATCGACAGATGTTGTGTTTCATGAGCACGAAGGCCAGATGATGAGATTCACAGAAAGGAGATCGTACACTGTGCAAGTGTAGAGCTTCATGACTAAAATTATAGCTGACACAAACAGGAAGCCCACAGAGCAGCCTTGTGAGGGAAAATTCACATGACCATAGCAATCAGCGGTGTTTACGCTAATCCAGAGGCTTTATGCTACTGCAGTGATGAAAGGCAGTCCAGCTACGCACATCTAACAGCTCAATTCCACTCGCACGGGGAAGTCATCAGCACGTAACTTTGGGCAGCGTAATCCTGGAGGATATCAGGCTAACACACACCGCATGCTAAATCAGCCGCCGGCCCCCCTCACCAGAGTATTACTTCCCCGGCAGTAATGAATCCATTCATAAAATAATTTCAAAACCATTCATTCATTTTTCCTTCTTCCCGTTATGCATAGTGATGTGCCATTCTTTGTTGGCAGTAATACAAGTCCTTCAGTTTCACAGCGAGAGGCGTAATTTCCACATTGTTTGACACTCCCACAGCTTGTTCACTTTAAGAAACTACAGCTTGTAGGTGTTAATTAAAGGAATGAACACATCTATTAGACTAGCATGAAGAATCAAATGATCCTGTTGCATATCTTTGTCAGATCTTTGTCAATGTTAACTGCTTCTCCTGCTGTTACAAAGCCAGTGATCTGTGCTCATGTTGTAAGATTTTTTTTCTGGAGAAAATCACATATTTTGTTTCAGTTTATTCAGCATTGTATGTGTTTGCGCTCATCCCCTGTGTTCTGGTACAAGCCTCTCATTTTAAACAAATGTAACATTGCATCCCACTCATGTGTGACTTAAACCAATTCAGCGCTGTTCCAGAGGGACTTACCTTGTATTCAGGTTAATCTAATAGTATTGTATGGCCAACAGTATCAAATTCAGCTCTTAAGCAAAACAAAACAAGAGCTGGCACTTGTTAACGCTATTAAGTCCCACATCTTTAAGCTTTTTTCTAGGTCTTTTCTTGTCTTTTCTCCGACACAGTGCAACGCGTGAAGGAGAATTGCTCCCAAATGTTGAACTTAAAACTCCCCAATATTCAAGATGGTGAAGTCCTGTAGAGGTAGGCATATAAAACTTTGATTGCTTTTTTGTACCCAGCTGTCTCTGGGTTCTGAACCAGTCATGTAAAATGGTGAAAACAAATCAAAAGGTAGTTGATGCATAGTTTTGCTTTATTAAAAAATGATTAAGAATGACTTTCATTTCTATTTTTACTTTATGTCCTTCCCTGCCACTAGGTGTGCTTGCTACTTTGTTAGACACACATCCATGTGGCAGGAAAGAGGTAGAGTGTTGGCTGTGTACATGCTTGGTGGGTATTGTCTGACCCCCTAATGAAAAACAGTTAACATCTATGTACCTGCATGTTTCTGCATCACCACTGAATATGTTTGATGTATTTGCCTTTTGGAGACCAGCAATCCCAGAATACACTTACAGTGTAAGGGTAGATCATAGCACAAACAAAAGATTTTGCTTAACATGTCTGCCATCCCATACATGAAGGATGCCCACCTCTGAACTTTGTTTGGAGACTCTGAGCATGTTTGGAGAACATTTATATCAAAACAGCTGTATTACCAGTCAAACGTTTGGACACACCTACTCATAGAAGGGTTTTTCTTCATTTTTAATATTTTCTACATTTTAGAATAATAGTAAAGACATCAAAACTGTGAAATAACACAAATGGAATTATGCAATGAACAAAAAATGTTAAACAGATCAAAACTATCTTATATTTTAGATTCTTTAAAGTAGCCAAAATATGTTTTAAAATATTTTTTTTTGGAAAGAAATTCATACATAGGCATCAACTTCACTATTTATATTTATCTAACAAACAAATTTAAAGCATTTAAGCATTAATCATTAGATCAGAATGTCTTTGAATGCATTTCCCATTATCTTAATCAGGTGTGTAAAAAACTTTTGACTGGTATTGTAAATATCATTTGTCATTTACCTTAGCTCTCTCAAACCAAGTATTGGTTGAACTGTTAGTGGTTAACAGGTTTGTCCAGACCAGGGTCTGACAACACTGCACTAGCCTACAATATCATGAGCAAGCGCATAGCCTGCTGCTCACACAGCCATTTCATTTACATTCCTCCTCTTTGTCATCTCCTAGACTCCACGTCTGCCTCACCGGGAGCTGGTTTTCATTATACCTCTAAATGCCACTGAGGTAAGCATTACTTTTGGATCAGTATGACTAAGACCAGATTTGACGTCAGCTGTCTGGAAAAAAAATACCCAAGGATATTCGATTAAATTAGCATAGAGAGAGAGAGAGCGAGGGAGAGAAGCGACCAGCCTTGGTATTTTCACTGTGTAAATAATGTCAACACGAGGCGGATAGGAAAAAAATCCAGCCTCGTCACCCCCTGTCTGGGCTGAAGCGCGGCTGTGCGCTCGAGCGGCCTCCGGCCTCCCAACGAGAGGGAGAGGGCGGTCGGCGTAATCAGGCGTGTCGCATTCAGCGGGTCTCTAATTAACCGGAGGCCCCCTGGGAGTGGCACTCACCGCGGGCGTCGTTGGCCACCGACAGCATCCCGCAGTTCAACAAGGTGCACCAAACCATCTCCCTTGTCACTATTCATCACCAGACCGGTGGACTGATTAGCCAAGCAGTGAAGGCAAGTTAAATGACTGGCATGTTGGGGTTTTTGCTCTTGAAGATAAACACACAGTGCTTTATAATGAACAACATGTATTTTTCACTTGGGGGGAAAGTTGGAAATGCAAATTATACTACAGCTTGCCTTATACATCATACATTTGTGTTCTTTGAAGTCATTAGGTGAAGCACCTACCCCATGGGTATAAAGATAGTGTTTTTATGGGAATTGAACCTTTATACCTGTGTCTCACTCCTAGGTCCTGTAGCCATTCATGGCTAGGACTGTCAGACATTGAGCTGGTAAGTCTGGGATAACTGAATCTGCCTCAGACTGCCACACCCACACTTAGTGCTTCCACACCTCCCAGCATCATGACCAGCTCCCTGTTTATTCACTTCTTTCAGATCAACATTTCTCAAGGACATCACAGAGACAGACTAATTTCAAACTTTGTAGATTATACATTCAATAAATTACTGAATATGGTGTTTCTTTAGTTGTGTAAAGACTTCCAGCACACCCTGATTCAAAAATAAAATAAAAACAACAGAATATTGTGCACCTGATTTAAGTTAAGCTGAATGGGTTCTTTGGTTTAACAAAATGACCATTTTGTATGTGTGTGTTTGTGTGCATGTGCACATAAAGGGAATAAAGATTTTTTTTTATCACTAATTATCTCTAAAAGGAAGAATTTTAGAGGTCATTGCAAGTTGAATGCAACTACGGTCACTGCCGCAGTGGCCATAAGTTCTTTTTCACTGGATATCTGACTACCATGACCTAACTACACATTTGAAAAATGATTAAAAAAAACTGAAGGGAATTAGTTTTTGCATGTGGGTGAAAAAAAACAGATCCAGTCATATCTCCTGAGTTGCTGTATTGTAGTGGTAGTGAGATGGCTCATGGAGTTAGATATCAAGGAGGATGATGTGCCTTGTTTAGTGCAAAGAACCAAAAGAAATGTGTGCTTACCTGCTTTAGTGCATCAACATGTTTCTGAGAAACAAAAGCATTCAAGGAATACGCCATTTCAAAGGTTCCTACCCTTGACCCCTACCTGGCCGCTGCAGACACAGAGGAAACAACAGCATGACACCAACAGAGGTGAGGAGCCGTTAATAATATCATTCGCACACAGCCCTTGTGAGAACGGTGACTCATCTGTCTCTCTCACGGAGCACAATCTATAAAACACACACAGAAGCACCAGTTTGGCTGAGTGCGGGGGGGTTGGCTGGCGTCAGGGGTAGGAACGTCTTCATTAAAAACAACATGCCGCAGAGCACTTTGCTGGAGGAGACAGGTGGAGGTGTGGGATGCACAAAAACTCCACAAAGCCAGCGCCATCTGCTCCAGAGGAAAAGAGCACCGATACACACGATTTCACTGACCAGGAAGTGAGTTAATGGCAACCACTTCAAAATAGAGCAACAGAGCAGATGTAGGGAGGAGTTGTGCTCCTCACATAAACACATGAATATTGTTCTCTTGTGTTTTAGGAAGTGCTCTGTTGTGCACCTCACTGAGTTGTAGAGCACCTGCTGTGGTGCAGATAGCCTTTGTTCAATACACCAGCCAGCCACCATACCATTTTTGTCTTGATAAGACCTTATGCCAAACCAAACCTTCCAACGAACGTGATGTGGGTCATACAGTTGGATGAAGCAACGATACCAGATGATGATGCAACAATTCTGAACCACCACTTACACTAATAATGACTTTGTCATTATATACTGTAAAAGTCTCAAACCTATCACAGTGAGTCATTACATTACATTTATTTATTTAGCAGACGCTCTTATCCAGAGCGACTTCCAGCACAATAGAACAGAAGTGTGTCCATTCAAGTTGAATGAGTCGTGAAACACAATCACTATCAAAAAGTGGTGTGCTTTGTTCATTAAAATCTCACATGATGCTTGAAAAGAATACATTGGTATCATATAGCCAAATAGATGCTTCCTTAGAGGTATGGTTTTAAAATGGCACAAATAATAGATCAAAGTCATCTCTGTTTCCATTGATACCATCCTGTTGTTTTTTCAAACATCATTTAAATTCCTGGTGCAGAGCTACAATACAGGGCTGTAAATTTAAAGCTCATTTAGGCAAGGCATTCGATTAAAGACAGCGATGTCTGTTAAGGCAGAACCTGTTTACCTCATTGATGATCTCTGCGTCAATTCCTGCAGTGACGCAAATAGCACCGTCGCAGGGACACTCCTAACAATATTTATGCACTTACTGACTTAATGTATGATGAATACATGTCCACCAAGAGGCATTTATGAAGTGGAGTCTTGACTTTGTCTTGATATTATAAAACTGGGGGGTGAGAGGTTTGAAAATAAGCATTTTCAGTTCTCCTGAGAATAAGTGGTCTTGACCTCACAACACTGACAGGACAGTGCAAATTGATAATTTATGAGCAGTGACCAGGTTAAAAAAGCAAGCTGTGTGACCCGTTGTGACACGGAACTGGAAGATTGAGCGCATGGGCTCAAAGCGTGCCGGGACAGCGGGGGCAGATGGAGGCGACCCTCCCCAGCGTCGAGTTTATTAAGAAAGATTAGGGGATTCATAAGGCTCTGTGCCCATGACTGTTAGTCATCTGCCACTACTGTCCCACGGTGTCCCTGGCAGCTGCTCTTACAGAACAACAGAGGGCCTCACCGCCCACGCGGGGCCTTCTTTTGCAGGCTGTTCGCAGTTTTCATCTGAGACCATATTCTTCCTCCCAGCTGGCCAGTCGCTCCCCGTGAGGGAAAAGGAATCCGGGATGCCCTTGAGCTTAAGCGCAGCTCCTTCCTCCCACAACGTCTGCTGTTTGCACTAAATATTTACCAATCTGCTGATATCAAATGAAAACACTAATGCCTGTGAAGGTCTGTGTGGTGCATGTTGTTGTTATGCCTGTATGTGTCATTCACATCCTTGAAACGTGCATTTTAACACACACACACACACACACACACACACACACAATCACACACACACACACACACGCACAATCACACTCACATATTCATGCATATATATATGCATCTGTGTTGAAGCCTCGGTAGCCAGTGTTTTATCAGCTCATGTGTCGTAATAGTTGAGCTAAGCTGTTCAAGCAGGTAGCGATAACTAGGGTAGTGCAATCTGGTCATGATGGAACATGTCCATTTTTAACAACATCTGATGATTAGGAATTGCTCATTAAAGTTAAGGTGTCAGAAGAAATCTAACATTTGTTAATGAGAGGAGAAGAAAACACACAGCACGTCCTGTTTTGCCACTGAAAGAGGTCTGTGCTGTGGGAACCAGGGGATGCAAGTGCACCTGTATGCACCTGCAGGGCCTAATTACAGGGAGGGAGGGAACAATATTGCTGATATTTGGAGTAAAGCAGAGGTCAGCCACCGTGGTCTTATTGGAAATCAGCTGCTGCTGGAGCAATAACGAAAGCCATACTGCTTAGATCAAAGGAGCAACGAAGAGTTAGGGCAGCAGACAGGAGAGCTGGTACAATTTTGGAAATTTTGGAAAAAAAGGATCCACTCCTTGGCAGTTGCTATGGTGATGGCAGCCAGCAGTCACACTCTAGCCCCAGTCCTTGGGTGACTTTCAGTGGAAAGTGGGTTTCACAGACACAGTGCTGACATCACACCGCCATGGGCTCAGTTGGTGAGACATGGGCCCATATGTTTTCACAGATTCTAGTGTTCTGTTGCTCCATACAGCAGCTCTAAAACAGACTGACCATGGTTGGAACACCTGTTTTACTCTCCTTACCTCACATATTGCATTTTGCTAGATGTTCTATATATAAATGTACCACAAATATATATAATTATCTCTCTCTTTCTCTGTCTCTCTTTTTTACGATTGTTAATCTTCCTTACCCCGAGCAGCACCTAATGAGATATTTTCCATATGTTAATTCTGGCTTCTGGCCCCTTTTTGCGTCTTATGTCTGTGGAGTCTGTGTCCTCCCATTTTACCTGCCAGGGATTATTTCAGTAGAGTGAACGCAAGCACTGTGCCACATGGCAACAGGATGTACCCACAGCAAGGGCAAGGACAGCTGGATGGAGCTCAGGGAACAGGCCGTCTCAAATGTCAAGTCAGCAGAGATTTCAGTGTGCGCACATATAAGCATGCACACCCTGTTTGGCTATTCGAAGTGAAACTCAAACAGTGGCAGTGGGGGGCACAGATACGGGAGCTGGCTGTACATGTACACACCGGGTGGCCTTTTGTGGGCAAACCGGGCAGTGCTGGGTTAGTTAACCCTATTCATGTCAATGGCCCTGTCAGAGAGTCAGGATTAAAAATACTGCGAGCCAACCTGCTAACTTGCATTCATTTGCCATGCAGTAATAATGAATATTTACTTAATATGCTTGCCAGCCATGCATCAATGGCCCGCTTTTGACACTCTACTCATAAGAGCGCAAAAGATGCACGCCTTGATATCCAATCAATTTGCCAATGCCGCTGAGCATATTGTGAATCAGACAGATCGAAGATCAGGGTGGCTTTATACAGAGATTTTCCAAAGCCATTACCCTTTGAAAGGTTTTCAGCGATGGAATGCAAGCTGAATGGAACAAAAAAATAACAAACAGCAGAGAGGTTAGCAGAGGACAATTTTGCTGGCACTGAAAGTAAAACTTTTCAAGTCTTTGAGTAAGTGGCCCTGTAAATTACTTCAAGGGCCATAACGCTAAGCAGGATTGACATCTCAGTGTGTAGTCAGGGCGCCCTGTTGGAATGCAGTTGTGTGTGAGATGCTGATCAGTATCTCTTTGCTTCCATGCTCACACATATTTCTATCACACAGACAGCTCATTGTACATTGTTTTTAGCTGATGTTTCTTTAAGTATGTTATCATTGTAGAATACCATCAGTTCAAATGGTGTTTTTTGTTGTTTGAAAACTTTGCAAAAGTACTGTTCTTTGTTGTTTGCATTAGGAGTATGTTGTTTTTCAGCAGACATAGCATCAGAGGCTATGATGTGTAATACAGGTAGTCATTGATATTCTATCATTTGCTATTCGGTAAGAACAGTGCAACAGGTGAAACTAACTTAGACATGACAAGGTTAAGACAAATGTCTGTCCCTCATTCAACGGTTTCTCACAGTCATTTGAGCTTTTCTTATTTCTCATTTATCTCATTTCTAAATGTTTTTCTCATTTGTATTCAGGCAAAAAGCTGACTTTAGGTTGACATTCAGTTTGCCACAGATCGCCTGTTGCAAGTGGAAGAGACAAGCAGTTATCGTAAATACTGGTAAACACAGGGAAATACTGAATCTTCTCATGCTGAATTAGAAGATACATTAAGAATTACTTCATTGCTACAGCTGGTGTGCAGTGCTTCGTGGAGGGAGAACTAAGTTGCCTTACAAAGGAGACGATATTCAGTCAGCCTCCATCAAAGGAACAGCACGCTCACTCAGAAGGCCCCAGCTGTGTTCTGACGCAGGACAGCGAGGGTTCTTTCCACGGACGCATCCACGTTCCCCGCAGCTCCGGAGCCTGACAAACCGCGGAATACCCTCCAGCAGCCGGCTCCCGCTGACAGCTTTTTAAACCTTATCATTTTATCGAGATCTCATGCTACTCTGTTTTTTCCCCCCTCTGTTCTCCTTCAGGTACCGGGAGCGTGTTGCCATCTCTTCCCATTCCTGAAAAGAAGAGCTTGTTAATGAACTTGTCTCGCTGCGCCGGGGCTGAAGTCCTGAAAAGAAGGGGGTATTTTGACAGCTCCGTCACTTCCGAAAAGCTCATACAATTTCAGGCGATGTAATTATGCAACATCTGTTCTCGGCACACGTTACAGCCCATTTAGCACGCAGCCAATCAACACCTGTATTCTGGGAGAGCCGCAGGAGAGAAACACTGATAGAAATGTCTTGCAACGTTTTAATTCACATTTTGAATTGAATTCATGGCTGTTTCTTTACTTCAGCAGCTTTTTGTCCTCAATGACTTTAACATATAAAAACATCCAACCTCTTCATAAATGAAAGAAATTTTGTTTTAACCTTTTCATTCTTGTTTCAGGGAATCATTGTAATGAAGTGGTTAAATATGTACCTCTGCAGATGAGAAACTGGAATTAATTCATCTAAACAGAAATCTTTTTATAATTCTCTGATAGGTGTAAGATAAAATACTGATATAATGATGACACATAGATCTCTGACCACCTTCAACCAATACAGTGTTCTATTAAATAAAATGAGCTGCTTATATTATAGGGCTCTCAAACAACAGGAAATTCAAGTATTGTATATGTTAATTCAATAAAGACACACATTGAGAAGCATGAAGTAGCTGTATGTGATATGGACTTTTCCCATTGTCTTAATTTAGATCCAATATGCCTGTTCTATGCCACATCATTAAACATGACAAAAGGGTTGTTAGCAACGACACTTGCTCCGAGTGCTATCCTCTAATAGCTCTCTCTCATTTCTTTAAAAGAGAAGGACAAAAGAATCTCTTAATGTGTTAATTGGACTTTCAGCAAGTGGCTATCTTCTTAAAGCAAAACTCTGATCAAAATGTATCATTTGATATGATTTATGCTATATGCTACATGAAAAGCACATGCCACAGCTGAAGTGCTTGATCATAACTGCAACAATGTCACTGGGCACCTCAAGCTGCAGCATGTAATGTTTTTCTAGTACACAAGAAATGGTTTTATGTATCACATCAAGTCATAGATTTTAACCAGTGTTCTCCTTTAATTTTTTCTCTGAGAGATGTGCCACACTCAGAGGGCAACAGAAAGCAGAAACGGAGCAAAGCATTCCAGCACAACTAGCAACTCAGTCTGCAGGAGGCTGACCAGTCAGAGACATCACCAAACACCATCATGGCTACCACCGCAGCCAAATCCACACGATACAGCAGGAATAAACAACAAACTCCTTGCTACTTAGATATCACAACTTTAATTCTGGTCTTTTCAAAATGATATACTGGCACATTGACAAAACATTCAAATAAAAACAATGGTCTTGAAGTACAATGATCAAAATGAATCGTTATAGAATTGTTACCCCTTAGGGTTATACAATTAGCCTATTTATGTGGACTCTTGTACATTAACATATATACACACATACAGGTGGAGAACAGGCCTTGTTGGTACAGTCAGGACACAACTGAGGTAAACAGTATTTACGGCATATATATGCACTACCTAACTACTCCTTTCATCTTCTAAATTATTGCACTGGAGACACTGAGGCCTAAGGCAGCAGCAGTATTCCTAAACCCTTAAAGGAGGGCACAAGAGGACAAGAGCTTGAGAGGACCCTGTATGATTCCATGACATGCACAAGTCACACATACTCTCATGGTGGCAGTGACAGTGGGCAGTGTCATGGAGACACTGAGTGTAAAAATGACACTGCCATGAGGCATAGCCATTGTGAGCCAATACGGGGTAGTGGATAGGAAGCTGAGTTGGTACCCAGAAGGTTTGCTGGTTCAAATCAGCTGTGGGGCACAGCAAGTATGTCAATGAAATTGCTTAATTAAACATCCGGTTGTACACTTTAAGAGCTACCACCCTGTCGCATATCCACAATGCTAACACTATACATAGATACTAATTCACCTGTGTCCAGGCCAACAGTTAAGCAAACAAGGAGAAAGGGGATTTACAGACTGCAGGACATATACAGCACAGCACACTCTAGATTCCTTCACACTCTGTTTTCCTAAACATTCAAACACGTTTCAGACTATTTGAAAGGTTGCGATAAATTTGTTCACATAGAGAACCCCTGCCCTTGAGTGCACCCTGTTCCAGTGTCTAATTCATCTGTTGTTATTGTAAAACACTTGCCATTCAATACTGTGACCACTAAGCTCAGATTAGAGATCTTTCCACAGATATCTACCATTTCTCTCCAGAACCTGTCATTACTTTCTAGAGGGTGATATTCTCTTCTATTTCCCCTCCATCGGTTGCCCTTAAAAGTGTTATGTGATCAAGATAACAAATCTCATCTTGAAGACTTTCCAGACAGCTAAATCCTGGCTGAATGGGGGAGCTGTCACACACACGGTCAGCCATAGAGGATGAAAGTCAAAATAACTGTGATAGCATTTCAGTCTCAAAGGTTAGGCAACATTAATCTGCTGTTTCAGAACTCCGCTTCTACCGATCAGATAAAACTGGCGACACTGATGCTTTCTAATGGCTGTGCCCATGCAGCCTGCTGACCTGAGACAGGCTGCAGCAGCCAATGGAGTCCAGTTCGAGCTCCGTCAGCAGAGGCGTTTGTGTTCCCTGTGTGAGCCGTTTGACAGTAATGAACATTCCACCACAGAGGCAGATCCACCTGCAGTTAGGCCTAGGAGACTGACAGACTAATCAAGGGACTGGGCTTGTAAGCAGGAGGTGTCAGATATGATTCCCAGCCATAAAATTTCAACTGCTTCAATAAGTATCCAGTTGTAAGTTATATATGTTGCCCTGGATACAGGTGTCTGCCAAGCAAGTCGTAGGCCTCTCCACCTCAAGTAAGTTAACTTCAAGGGACCACGAGCAGGAATGCAGATTTATTTGTGAACTACAGCCCAGTGGCATGGCTGCTGGCATGGTACAGATATGGCCATCACATGATTGGGCCCACAGAAACAAAAGCCAGGCACCGTGAAAGGGACTGACAGCATTTCTGAACCAGCTCCTTAAACAGGGGAGTCACAGCTTTCTTACAATGATGAGGATGCATGGATGTGGAGGGTCACTCCAATTTCCTCTTGTCCATTCTCAGCCTCACTCTACGGGCTGCTACAAAGCTGCTTCTATAAGGAATAATAAAAACAATCAAAACAAATAAGTGTGCTGTCCATTACTGTAATACAGATAAATAATATATATTCATTTTTGGGTAGCGCTTTAGATTGTAAGTTCATATTCAGATTTTAAGTATCACTGACATAAACATAGTGTTTTTAAACAAAGGATACGATTAAGACTGTTAACATTCCATTTCTTTCAATCGAAGTGTTACGTTTTTAGCACTGTGATTAATAAGCTATTTAAAAAATCAATTTGCCTTTTGGCAGCAACTCTATGTTACTCTAAACCTTTTTTTTATTAGAATTCCTTATAAATGTTTATAAATTGTTAATAATGGAATTATTGACTATTTATAAATGCATTATCAGCCTTTATAAAGGACATATGAGTATAAAGTGTTACCTTTTTTTTTTTTGCAACACTTAGCATTGTTCTATGAGTGGCCCCTACTACTGTCTTGGACTATGTCTCATACTTAGATTGCCTGCTGGTGCCCTTCAGGAAGATATATTCCAATTTACCTGTCTAGTGCACCTTGGGAAGGGGACATTGTCTTGATTGCTGGTCAGTGGCATATAATCAGTATAATCCATTGTGCTTGAAAGTGAGACTAAATTCAGACGTCACCTTTGCAATTTGTCCCCTGTCACACATAGGTTTACATCCCTCTTTTAAAAAGCTGGCATTCTGTATGAGACATTTACATCTCAAACATCAAAGGTCCAAACTTTGCAATCAAGTTGGAAACTATACAGTAAAGTTCGTTATTCAAAATGATTGTGCTTTTGTCCTTATCTCATAATTTTGCATACTAAAATTAAGTTTGGTTACACTTTCAGGCACGGCACACAAATACACACACACACACACACACACACACACACACACACACACACACACACACACACACATGGACAACCGCAGTCTCACACACACACACACACACACACACACACACACACACACACACACACACACACACACACCAGAAGATGTTAAATCACACCCCTATAGACTTTTAGAGACACTTCCAAACCTGGGGTATTGGTCTAGCATGGGTGCTTCATATGAAGAGCACATGTGGGTCTTTGTAACTTTTCCTATTTCAGAATGTAGTTAAATAAAGGTAGATCTCCAACAGCCAATACAGAGAAAAACAGAACAGGAAGTCTGCTCCTGAACGCAGTCCTGAGATTCCTTTGACTAGAGAGGATATAGAGCAGTTTGTTGCCTGAGTCCAAGCGCTTGGACTCACTTAAGACACAGCATGAGAAAACACAAAAGAAAGGAGGCACCCATCTCCCGGGAAACTGCTACTGTATGTTCAGGCCTCATACTCCTCAGCCTTGTTAAGCATGTCCCACCTGCTACGGCAAAGGTCTGTGTTTGCAGTTTGCAAATCGGAGAAAGCTTAGAGCTGAGAGGAACCAAGTCAGTCAAAGTCAGCGTGCCCCTGGAATCACTGGCCCTCCTGGAATAGATGACATTGTGTTCTAAGTATAGACTGAGGCCTCCTCAGGGTACATGTATTTATAGATAAACAGAGTACTAGTCCTTGCAGGTAGGCAGTGTGAGCATCTCTTACAAACCACACCTTCAACTGGATCATGAACCGGAGATTCAGGACTGTGCTGAGGAAACGCCACACAATGACAGTTCAACCAGAGGCCTTAGTGTGAAGTGCCAGGGGTGAAAGGTTACGGTGTACTATTGATGCTGTATGACTTGCTCCAGGACTTCTTTTCATGTCCAACGGTTAACACAAAGGTGGGCGTTGAGTTTTAGATGTTGCATGCGATTAGAAAAGAGTGGAATGAGTAGCTTTTGTTCACTTAAAATTGAATGAATAAAAATGTAGAAAGATGTCCTGTAATGTGCTGGTTGGGGTCAGTCCAGATTTGGTCTTCAGCTTCTAGTCATCACACACTCCATAAGGCTTCTGTCTGCAGCAGGGTGTAGTAGCTTTTCTGTGACGGTAAGGTGACCCAGCCCACGATCCAGACACCGCACCACCTCGCCTCCTTCCCTTCCTCACACGCAGATCTCAATCGCCGTGGCCATCACCATCTGGCCTTTGCCCTTCTCCTGGCGACCAGGGGAATGGTGCATGCTGGGATCCGGGCGGGACGAGTGTGGGTCGGAGAGGATGCTGCGCTTGAACGGCGCGGGGCGGAGGCAGGCGGCGGACGGGGCGGCGGAGGGCTCGGGGTGCCTGTGGCCGGAGCGCGAGGAGGACGAGGAGGAGGAGGAAGAGGAGGAGCCGGCGCAGGCCGCCGGGCCGCGGTCCGGACGCTTCCTCCGGCAGGAGGCCCGGCGGCGCGCCTCGCTCATCAGCTCGTATTTGATGAAGTAGAAGACGTCCTTGACGCCGCAGCGCTTCTCGGGCTCCACGCCGAGCAGGCGCTGGAACATGCGCAGCGCGTCGTCCGTGAAGCGGCGCCACTGCGAGGGCAGCACGCCCGGCCGGCCCACGCCCCGCTGCCAGCGCCAGAACTCCTCGTAGAAGGCGTCGGAGGGCAGCGCCGCCTCCCAGGGGAAGTTCCCCGTCAGCATGCAGAAGATGAGCACCCCGAAGGCCCACACGTCCAGGCTGCAGTCCACCAGGAAGCCCTCGGCGCGGCTGGCCTGGCACACCTCGGGCGCCGTGTAGGGGATGGTGCCGCTGATGCGCTTCACCCGGCAGCCCACCCGCCGCGTCATGCCGAAGTCGGCCAGCTTGACGCCCGGCACTGCGGTCGAACAGCAGCACGTTCTCGGGCTTGACGTCGCGGTGCACCAGGCTCTTGCTGTGCATGAAGTCCAGCGCCAGGCCCAGCTGCTGGATGCAGCGCTTCACCATCTCCTCTGGCAGACCCATCTGGAGGAGCAGAGCAGAGACAATCAGACCAGCAAAGACGGTCGGCATTGTCCGCACCAGCAAAAGCCCTTCACAGGCCTTAAAGAAGAAGCAGCACAAACTGACCGTCCTCACAAACAATGTGCATTCAGCCCCAAACACAATGAGGGAAAAACTTAAATCTTTGGATGGCCAATACATTGATGGTGAACTGTAAATAAATGACAATTAAGATCTAATCAGGGCAGCAGTGTAGCATAGTGATAAGGAGCAGGACTCGTAACCGAAATGTTGCGCGTCTGATTCCCGGCTGCTGCACTGCTATTGTACCCTTGGGCAAGGTACTTAACCCACAATTGCATCGGTAAATATCCAGCTGTATAAATGGGTAACGTAAAAAACTTGTAACCTATGTAAGTCACTCTGGATAAAAGTGTTTGCTAAAATGCCAGTAATGTAATGTACTCTGAGATGATGATGACCAAGGCACACCTGAGGCGGGATGATGTCAAAGAGGTCTCCGGCGGGGGCGTACTCCTGGCCGAAGACGTAGCTGTCCTCTGTTTCAAACAGCACATCCAGCACCTTGATGATGAAAGGGCTGCAGCCGAGGTCGCTGGTGATGCTGTATTCCCTCAGGAAACTCCGCAGCTTGGTCTTGTCCTTGTTCACAAACTTCAGGGCCAGTTTTGTACCTGTGGAGTACAAAAACATAAATGCATGCACACACACACACACACACACACACAGATTGTGAAGTTGGTTTTCCTTATTTTGAAAGCACACTCCCCTTGCCCTAACATCCTTTACTACTTAAAAGGGAAGGAGCTGTTTGAAAGTGAAGCTGTCCTCCAATCCCTCCATATTTTTCAGTACAAAGAGACCGTCCCAAATGCTAAATTGCATTAGCCTCACAGAACCAGCATGGATTTCCACATCTGAATGTGGAGGGAGGCACAGCAGACAGCATGATGTTAGCCTCCCTTCTCCGTCAGCTGTCAGTTATCCACACCGCGGCTAATTTGCCGCCAATAATGAAGAATGCAGCTGCCACTAAGAAAGCTCTGAGAAAGCCAGTACTAGTTGCTAACACTGCCTGGAGTGCCATCAGCCACTTCCACAATCTCATTACCTAAACAAATATCACAGGGTCTGTCCTGTCACAGCCCCTTCCACTCAATATCATCACGCGAGGAAAAAGGCAATACAGCCATCGCACCATCACAAAGCAACCATGATATGAGTCAGTAACACCCATATCAGGATCTTGAAAGACCACAACAATTTATTACTACCAGTAGACTTTGACAGCGTGTCACACCCACACAGCATTATCACAATGTGCATTACAGTCAGAAAACTGTCACAGTATATTATACTGGATCACGCTATGACAAAATCACAACACGTCGAGAA
The DNA here is from genome assembly GCA_019176425.1 of Megalops atlanticus. NCBI lineage: Eukaryota > Metazoa > Chordata > Actinopteri > Elopiformes > Megalopidae > Megalops > Megalops atlanticus. The sequence goes on from CM032893.1 coordinate 16,899,145, forward strand.
AATCACACACCCTATTGAGAGTACCAACATATACACTTTCTCAACATTGGTCCAGTCCATAATGCTGTCATTTTGATGTAGATTAGACATGAAGACTCATTTATCCCACCAGGACAGGAGAGTGAAATGGGGCAATGTGCACATTTTCTAGAAAGCCCCTGGCCCCCGTACCTGTGGTGCGCCCAGGACGGCCCCGCTTACCCTGCGTGCGGTGAGCCACCAGGTCCACCTTGCCGTAGGTGCCCTTGCCCAGTTCGCGGATGCGCTCGTAGTGCTTGTGGATGTCGGTGGCGGAGAGGGAGCTGATGGCCAGGGCCTGCATGTCCTCGATGGGCACCTCGCAGCAGCCCACCTTGCCGTTGCACACCCCCCCTCCGGCTGGAGACAGGCTCATCTTGGTGCTGTGGGACAGACTGAGCAGGAGGGACAGTTGGTCAGATCGCCCATGCCACAAAAAAGGGTCACCTCCATATGCATAGTGAGGGCTTAAAAACCCTGGCATGTCGCCATATATGCACTGAGGGCTTCAAAAATCTAGTCCTGTTTCTGGGTAGTAGTTACACTACCTTAGTATATGCTGCACTGGTTATAAAAAGATTGCCAAAATGAAATATTAATGTGAGTGGCCTGTTTCTGTTTTGCTCCCCAACCTTTCTCTGTACATGTTCTTCCATTTGTGTCATTACCATCTCTTACCGTTATGATTTCTCTGCTTTCTTGAGGAAACATAGCAATGGATGCGGCAAGTAAACCATGATAAAGGGAAACATAGCTCTGTCACAGAGGCCCAAAGTGCCTTCGGTTTCTAAATCTGGTAACCCAGTACAGCCTGTCCCATTTTCTGCATGCCTTGAGATTGCAGATTTTGCTTCTACAAAACCATGGCAGTCAAGCTCATCCTGAGCCTCTGCCTTTACCATGTACTTGAAATAAGTCCTCCTCTACCAGAAGCCACTTCCCTGTACCAGTAACAGCACCATGATGGCTTGTCGTGAAAAGAAAGGGGCTAATCTCTGCGGTGGGTTTGCCTGAATGTAAATGGCAGCACGCTTATCCCTGGATTGACCCTGGGGGTTTACCGATGAATTAAATCAAAACAAACCAGGATGTGCAAAGAGAAAAGAGATCCCTTCCCCCCATGGTAATGAGTGCAGGGAATACAGCCTCTAACAGTGCCAATGCACACACCATCCCTTCTGCCTCTCCCACAGACTCCTTGTGTGGGGTGCTCAGCAGACACAGAACATGACACACATCATGACAGATTAATCAGGTTACACACAAGGAAAAAAAAACCCTGCTCAGGGAGTATGCTTACTGTGTGCCTTCTGAAAGACACAGATGGTTATCAGTTAAGTGTCTGCTCTGAGCGAAGGAACATAATCACAAATAAAGCATTAAACTCAGCAATAAAAAATAAGCCAGCCATTCCAGAGTGAAGAAGGGGGAAGAAAAAGTAATGCCATAAATGTAACACCATATAAAAAGGGACATCTTCCAGCTGATAACATAGTGTGTGCATTTGCTTGCACATTTTTCGGATGCAGAGACTCTTTAGTATCTGTTTTTCACCACAGAGCCATAGTTGGAGACGGACTGGCTCACATAGCTCAGACGCCATGTTTTCCCACAAAAATTTTTGTCATGTTGTTCCATGTCAGCTCAGGTTGTTAGCATTACTGGTACTGGCCTACTTACAAGACAGTTGTAGGCAGAGCCAGAAAACACTGCATAAGTGTGCTACTTCTGTCTGTGCTACTTCTGCTAAATCCCAAGGATTTAAAGACAGAAAGGAGAAGTGAACATTCAACCATCACTGGCAATGGCAAACAACAAGAAGTACAGATAGAGAATCTTGTTTATTTTTGGGAGTACTCAGCTTTGGATGCAAATGAAATTCAGGCAGTCACATCAATCAGGGCAGACATCAGCATCCAGTGTGATGTCGCGTCTAACGGCTCTATTTTCTGGTAATGCAACAGAAAAGCAATCACGCTCTTTGGATCTCTGGCTCCAGGTTGCACTATCCTGGCCCCATCTGCACAAAGGATGTATGAGTGAACACAGGCCACGCAAACTGCTAGTCATCATGTGACCTCACCCAGCCCTGCTGCTGGTTCCACAGAGACATCAGAAGAGAGGAAGCGTGTGAGACTAAATATGGCAGCAGATAGCTGAACGCCAGGGACAGAATGTGAGGGCTCTTCTCCGGAGAGGCAGCAGCTATGTCAGTCCTCATCTGAGGGTAAAGGAAAAGCACAAGCACTAGGGCATTGTAGTTTGTGAACAGGTCTTGTAACCAGGAGAATACATGCCTGAATCCTGGCCAGAGTAAAGTTGTGCAAGGTAACCTGAACTTTCGGTCAACTGCATCCAATGTGGCACGCACCTCTGGTATCTGTTCCCTTGTCCAAAGTCTCTTAGAGTAAAACATTTACTTCTACCTGTATTGAAGATGGGCACAGTATGGTTGGATTATCAAATCTTTACACTTTACCAAGAAGGCATCGATGCCTTTGTTCCAAGAAACACTCCACCATACATTTTTTTCCTTCCTTTCAAAACTGTTCCTTTCTTTTCTTTTCCCAATATTCACATGTAAATTCACAGGAAAGAATGTGTTTATTCAGACTTTACAGCTCAGTGTAGAATGACAGATAACAATAGACACTTCCATGCAAAATAAGCACAGTTAGAGATCTATAATACGGTGAGTGTTTTTAACATTGAGATATCGAGCAATCCTGAAAACAGCAGCAATGTGTACTATGAAGACCCCTGGGAGTTCAGTCCGGGTCAGACACAGTATTCTCATGTGCAATAAACTGAAAGGCAATATTACTTCCAACACACTTAGGTATAAGCACATATTCAAGTAGGGACTCCATCTAAATAATTGCACAATTACTTTTCTATTAACGTGAATGCCAACACACTCATGCATAATGCATCAGTACATGTTTATGCAGTGACTCTACATAAATATTTGCACAGTTATTTTTCCATGAATGTGACTGTTTTTACTGGAGCTAATGTAGGGTTTTATTTGTTTACCACAGACTGCACTATAAACCATTCTTACTTCCATGGATTAATTGATTCATTTCATGAAGACAGTTTGTGTACTGTGCGGTAGCACCTCAGATGCTGTCTAGAGGGTGCCACAACACTCTGTACCACCCACTGGAAACCCTCATTCAGCTGCTTAGCACACGGAGCACTTCACAAAAAGACTAGCCCGCTCTTAAAAATGGGACGCTACCTATTTTAAGCTTAAGGAAACTTGAAGGACTTACATAGTTAATACTGTGACGTAAATTAGCTGCTGTCAATATGCGTCACTTGTGAAACAATTTGCAACACAAGTTACGGAACTGGCACACTCTCGCCATGTTGCGTGATGTCCTAAATGCAAAAGCTGTTGTAGATCCATGAGCAAAAGCTGAACAGGTCTGACATGATGAACAGGAATAAGAGAGATCTGGAGTCTCACAGTGTAGGCCCACAGTGTTGACTTTACTCTGCGTGTCCATTACAGACGATTATTATCGAGGATCTTCTTAACAAAACCATGTCTGCATGGGTTTAAGCCCACACCAGGGAATGAAGGAAAGAGACTTGTGCCAAATGGCCTCCCAGAAGAGCTTTCATACCAAAGAAAAGGTAAATGGGTTCTAAACTGGAACACAGAAAATCAATGCAATTTCTGCTGCAGAGACCAAAGTCTGTGTGGCAGAGACACACCACCGCTCTGCATCTGTAACCTCTGGGAACAAGAGCTGCTGTGCTTTTCCACCTGCAATAACTGGGGTAAAAACTATATTTCACAACCCAAACTGGGTCAGCCTATCACAGACTGAGATATGCAAACTAGGCCTACTTCGGTTCGTACGTCAATTAAGAAAAAAAAAGCAAAGTTTCTTTCAGAAAAGGTCTGCGCACCATGTGAGAAGAAATGTGCCGAATGTCTCCCTACTTTTCTGGACAAAAAGTCTGCTCCAGCAAACAGACACTGACAGAACACTATTTACCTCTCCTGTACTCCCGTGCTGAGTAATACCCAGCTACGATCTTTCTTGTGTTACTCTGATCTTTCTCACAACAACAAGCAGGGTCTGGAAGAAAAGATCCCTGCCCTCCCACTCTACCTCTGTCAACCCACACCTGCCTCGATTGAAATGAACCGCCTGACAAAAGCACGGCCCTAATCATAGCCTTGTTAGATTATACAGAGCAGCTTGCTTCTGGTCCTGTCACGACGGTTTGACTGTATGTAAATGGACTGTTTTTCAGCAGGCTGTGGGGTCTGACAGCATGGCTTAATGGATGTTTTTTAAGTGTTCTTAATTTAACCTGCTTTTCTGTTTATGACAAATATAAACATTCATTTGCTAATGGCTAATGCTTTGTTGTTGTCTTTTAAATATGGCTTGGGCTAGAACATTGCTTGAAAGACTAATTTGCCTTATGTGTCACAGTACATTATTGGGCATTGCAACAGAAATACATAAAAAAGAGACTGTGTAGATGCTACAGCAAACCTCTACCAATCTATCTATCTATCAATGTAATAGATAAAGCATTATGTAAAGAAAATAAATTTGAAAGTTGCTGTAGTGCCTTGTAAAATACTTTACATAATTGTACATCTTGTAACTTGTATAAACACTATTAAACATCAGACTAAGCATTCTGTCTGTTGGACTCTGGGTGTTGCTGGTCCTTCCACTCTGATACAGTACTTTTGCCATTGTCCTATTTAAGATGTGGGAGACAATGGCCTTTTCTGCTTTGAACAGTGACTTAAGTGATTTAAGAACAAGGTCAGCCTCCTTTGACTTCAAAGGGACAGAGGAAACAGCATGAATGAGTCTTCCGTCTGCTTCCAAAATATATTTAATAATGATAAATGGTCACCAAGGCCTAGATTCAATCTCACCATAATCCACTTTATTTTAAACACTGACAGGGGAATTCAAGTAAGTGTTATGTTCTTTTGTTTAGCATACATTAAGCATTGATTATGGTGATTATGGAAATTAATTAAATAAATTTGCCTTTCTCACATTTAAGCAATCTCTTTATACAACAAAAAGCTAAAACACAGTGACTAAAATACAGTGATAAAATTTATGCCACAACAGCAAAAGCATAATGTACAGTATGAGTTTAAAAATGCCCTTCCTCTATATTAACTTTTCAAATGTCTAAACGTCTGCAGCAGGAGACGAGTAAAATAGGATCCATCCTTGCTCAAATGAAAGGACAGACAAATAATAAGATTTCTTGTTGTGACTCATTCCACTTTATTGAGCACCTTCTTCCTGATTAGCATTCAGGGCTACATCACCATTGAGATACCTCTCCTGAGCCTCATTACTCTGTAAAATGGTGCAGGAACCAAGTAGGACATGGCCAGCTTTCTTTCATCAAACCAGGTTTAAGCACCACTCCCCTCTCACCGCAGCACTGCATCTGATCAGCTGTATATCTGATTACCCATGCAGGACTGTTCTGGAGTCAGCCGTACCCCACCCACCTGTCATCAGGGTGACGTGCAGTGCTGCTCTATAGTGTACTAGTGCAGTTTTTTTTTCCTGGAAGCTTTCACAAGCTCTCAGTCCACTGACCTGTTTCTGCGGATTGATTGACCCGCAAGAAGCATTAATGTGGCGTCTGGTGCAGGCGAGTTCAAAAATAGTTTCGCGAGGATGGCACTTTCTCAGAGAGAAACAAAGAAAAGCGAATTTGGCCCGGGCAGCACAATGTTTCTGAAAGCGCTTCATTAGACTGTTCGGGATGTTTTAGTGGTGGACGCATGAGTTAGAGATTGACATAAACACAGTGACTGTAAGTTAACTTGTAGTGCATGCTCCACCTGGTAGTTCTGAATTCACCGCTCTGTAATCACTGGGTTACTCTTTTAGGACACTGGACTGGGATTTCTCTTTTGGGCAACTACGCTTTGATAAGACTGTACAGTCGGACACCGAGACTCTCAGTGCCTCCCGGACCAATCTAGGTGGACAAGCCTCCCCTCTCTCTCGCTCGCCTGCAGGGCTCATGCTTTCTTTCTCTGCTGTGAACGGCACAAGCAACTAGCCACCCACGGCAGTGTTTCTGCGGCCGACCTGAACAACCGCATGTAGGACAGCGGGAGAGGGAGGCTGAGGGAAGCTGAAATTGATTGGCCTCTGAAAAAAGAGGTGATTTGGTGATTCTGGTAGGAAGGGAGGGGCCGGGCGAGTTAGAGGGGCGAGGGAGCAGAAAGGGACTCTGCCATCTGTCACTGTGTGCTCGATCTGTCAGGTCCCATCCACCAAATCCACCCACCTTCAACCCAGGCCATGAGGAACACAGCAAAACGGCCCCCTTATCCAGTGCCTCACACAGATCAGGCGGCAAAGCACCTCATCATCTCACCTCACCTCTTCCCCCTTCTGTTACTGACCACACCCTTAGGTACACAGCTACAGTCACTATGAAAAAGCCATTCATGCAAAACGCACAAAGCAACCAAAAGGGTCTTTTCAGTCTGAATGAGCCGGTTCAGACTGACTGTGTCACAGACACTCATGGTGTTTTGAATACCCTCAAGACAAACACGGGTTCAAAACCTGCAACGTCCAATCCCCCACCTCCAACCAATCCTGCGCTGTCTCCACCTTCAGCTGACACACAGCTCGTAGCGAGGACACTGAGTCTGAGGCGAGCACATTTAATCCAACTGAGAACATCTGAACACTGAAATTATCAAGACCCACACTGCATACCAATGTAGCCCTCCTGTGGATGTTGCTCCTGATCAGTTCACCCAGCTACCTGTGTTCTGTTCTGGTGCAATTTCTGTCTTTCATTGCTACCTGCTCTTTTTATTACACCAATAATGAAAATAATGCATTTCCCACATGATAAAGATTTCCCACTCAACACAGTGAGTGTATGTAAATATATACAGGCAATTTGTAAATCTGATATAGTTCTGGGCATGTGCCATCCTCAGTGTATAATGTAAGTAACTGTGATGTTAATTATGTTTTTCTCCATGATGTCAGCACTGCTCCTGTGGAGAGCCAAATTGCCCCACAACACAAGGTAGTTCGACTCTGGGAAGACTGTAAATAAGATAAGTCTACGCACAAATGAGATCCCACTACGGGCACCGATGTGCATGTTCTTCAGCAAGTCATTCATTAACATCTATGGCTTTCTGTGGATTTGTTTTTTTTTTGTTTTTCTGTGTGCTCCTGCTGTGAGATTTCTGCGTGCCTCCTTCGCCACAACAATATATTGCACACCAATAACTGAATTTATTGTCTCAACATGTCTCTGTGTCATTCATGACAATGGAAACAATATAACAATTTTTTCAAGCTTTGGTTCCAGTTCTGGATTTCCCAGATTTAGTGGATTAAGTAGTGAATGAAGAGGACAGCTATTCAATTGATGTCGGCATATATGAGGATGCATGGAAAATAAAGCAGTGTCTGTCGAGTCTGTACATATAAAATCTTCCGGGAACAGTGGTCCAATATTTAATCCAAATGGTAAGACACTGCACCAGAACAACTCATGATCTGCCTTGCAGGGAGCTCTAAAGGCCAGAGGATTGCTGAAGAGATGGGCAAGGCTGAAACTCTGTGCATAAAGTAAGCTTTTCCACCATGCGCCGGGGAACCTGCTGCAGAATTCATCCCAGCTGCTAATCCCTGCTGCCAAAAAAATACAGACAATCACTGGAATAAAATGGCAGCCTCTGAGCTGATTATACCTGTCTCTGCAATCAACCGAGCATATGTGTCAATCCTTTTAATCCTATACCATGCAGCTGTCTTCCCTTTGAAGCCATCATGCAACTGTCAGCATTATCCCCCTCCATTTTCTCTCTCTCCTTTCTAATTGTGCTGTTTTATGCATTAAAGGCCATTGTTTCAACCTTGCCAATCACTCTCTCACTCATTCAGTGATGGATCAGTCCCCTCTCTGTTATTATGTTTAATATGAAGTGCAGTGCGCTTCAGACATAAGAGTGGTAAGTGTCTGACCACCACGCCGTCTGCAATCGCAAGTGCTCCTGTTACACATTGCTGTGTGGGAGAGGGTTGTTAAAAGCCAATCGTTCACAAAAATTGGTTTCAGTTCATGGGACACAAAATTTCTGGGTTGGAGAAACATTAATTAACAGTTCTGTGAATCTATGATGAAACATAATCAGTTGGAAGCCTGCAAGCATAGAGGTTGACTGACTCAGGGGCCATCAGTTACATCACGTTAAATTGTATTGTTGTAAATAATTATTAGAATCTTTTAACAATAGAATGATTCACATGTCCTATTCACTGTCTGCCCTTTGCCTGTCCCAGACTGGTGTAATTATCCACTTTTGAGATCCCGTTGCTATATCAAAATCAGTGTCACACTGAAGCCTCAGTTTAATGTTTGCTCTTCTGTTTTTTTTTTTTTGTACTGCTGCATCTCACAGTCAGCATGGAATCAGCCGCGAGCATACAATATTACTTGAAATGAATCCTCATTTTCATGCTAAATAACAGCTCTTAGATGGAGATTATTACTAATACTGCCAAGAGTGTTTGTGTGCTTTGATAGCTGTCTGAGTGGTGTCTCTGCTGAATCACGTCTCTGGATTCATCTGTGAAGTGGAAAAACTGTCAGAATTGATAGTAACCTGGGAGTGCCAGGCAACACATGCTAAATTATAGAGAGGGGAAGTGTACATGTTTCCCTACACTTTGTTGACCATTATGTGCAGGTTATTTGTTTAGTCCTTGCTGTCTGGTAGGTCAATATATGCCACTGGAAGGTTCAGGGAAAAAAGCAAACAGCCCACTACTGCATTAATTAATTAGTCAGGCATTGATGGAAACAAAGGAGAATCAGGGCTGCTGCTGAACCTCTCCAAGGGCCAATTTCCATGTGTCTCCTCTGCCTCTTCCAGCAGCTGAAACTGAACATTTTCATGAACGAGAAATGTGCTGAGCACTGGAGAGCCTAAGATGTTGACAGCATGTATCCATAGCTGACAGATTTCAGGCCAGTTTGTTCATTTGAGAAGCCCAAATGTCATAGCCAAGACATGCATGTCAAGTTGGAAACGGGAGTGTTTATGTCATGCCCACATGCTGTGTATGAACAACAAAGCCAACAGGCAACAAGCATAGCCATTTATGGACATTCTTGGCTTCAGATCAACATAAGAGAATGGTCTGTTGGTCCTATACTCCCGGAATGAAACACAGAGAAGAAACTCAGGAGTCAAGAGAAAGGCTGCACACAATGCACCCACAGGAAGTTCACCTTGCTCTCTGACCAAGGAGTTGTCTGCCCATCATTGCTGCTGTCTTTTTGTAGAATGTATACAGATTATGTAGTAGTTATGCAGGCTTGGAGTGACATTAACTTGGTTCATTTAATTTAGAAACTCGTGGCAAGTGGTTTAAAAAAAAAAACACGTTAAAAATGGGTTTGTGATGTTAACCCAGGGGATTGTTAACTGACATCACCTTTGATCTTTATCCTCAAGTATACTACAGAGCCATTTGTTTACATATCCCTCAAGAGGACTTGCAAGTTCCACTGAGCAATAAAAATCAATCCAGACTAGGGGACCTGTAGGTACTGTGGTGCAGACAATATAACAACTGAATTAATACAGCCCAAAATCAATACACAAGCAATCATACTCAGCAGAGAAAAGCAGTGTTGAACTTACTTTGAACTGAACAAAGCCATTACACTCCATTCATCTCTGCACAGTAATACCAACTGAGTATTTTTTAAGATAAGAGGTCCTGCCCAGTCCCACACCGTTAAGCTGTTCAATTTGCCAACAATGCTGTCTCTCTGATCATAACATCTCAGCATACCATCTTTGGTATTCTCCAATGACTTCCTTTCATTGTTTGTTTTATGCAGACAGCTGCCTGTATACTCTTTAATGTTAAAGTAATGTTTAGCAGAGAGAGTTATTTGATTATCTTTTAAAAAGTGAAAGAAAAAAAACACTTCAGAGACCCATTAAGAAACTTGGGACCCATTAAGAATGCTTGTGGACAGCAGCAGAGCTATTCAACAACAGACACAAGAATGCTCAATCTGAGGAATAAGCACACAGAGCGCTCATTACTGGAAGTTCATTAGATGAGCTAGGAGATGTTAGAGGTGTTGCACTTATTTAATTAAGAAAGATGCAGTAAAATAAGAATTTGACAGCTTTGTCTGAAGCATTGTTTGTGATTAAAAAAAAAAAGGCTCCTGGTACATTTCTGCCACAAGCTCACATGGTAACACAGAGGCAATTACAAAAACAAATCAAATTGGCACATGTATTGTTTCCTTTCCAGGCACCCAAAGGTACACTAAACTGTACGCACTCATTTATCTTATCTAATCAAATGATACTGTATTCACTAGTGTGAACACGAATATATTGCAGATGCACAGTGGTATGACATCTGCAATAGTTGTTTTTGCATCCTGTATCAAGAAAATTATAGTATACCTCTAGTAATCCATATATTTTGTATTTTAGATGTTGATACATCTTCTTCAGCACAATTAGAACCATATGGTTTAGGTAAATATTTTACTGTCGAACAGTGGCGTGTAAATTCGACGCTCTGAAATTGCTCACCTGCTGGCGACCTGTCTTTCTCCCGCATGGTCCTGCATTCACCCGCCGCGGTCGGAGCAGCTTCGCTCTCCCACTGTCGCTCCAAATGAGGATGATTGTAATGTAGTAAGGTCCAGTTACGGATCCCTTTTTTCTTCAAGTGCGTGCCTATGTATCAGAAGTTTAGTCGCCCTTAAACATCTTCAACTGGAATGTATCTACAAAGTATCTGTGAAGGCAAGTTTACTTTAACCGTGCACCGAGTTTTCAAAGAAAATTAAGTGCTCCTTCGTCTAACTGCTTCTTTGCGTAGTATCTGTTGATGTTCTTCTAATGGGAGGAAATTAAATTCTCAACAGTATGATTGTGTCCTCCCATGAAGCGTTTCCTGTCTGTGCTCTGTGCTTGATTGTTTGCCTTCGGATTCGTCCTCGATTCTCTTCAGTCTGTTGTGGGTCTCAGCTTTTCGATTCCTGTGTGTTGACACTGGAAGCAGGTGACTTCGGCATTCACACGGCTCGCATAGTTCATCCAGACAGTCACAAAGCCGTCGACCTCCTTTGCACAGCTGAAGCGCACTAAAATCTGCGAATGCAGTCGTAATCAATTTCACGGGGTTTTCATTTTTCATCGCCTGTCCTATGATGAAATCATCTCAGATTTGCAAACCCCAAATTCTTAACATCCCACTTCAAATTCATGCAGTAATTTCAAGTGCATTTTTTTTGCCTAACAGTGCAAGTTTTTTCAGTTAGTCTGAATAAAACGCATTTTATTAATGGCAGGTAGACTAACACAATTAGTGCCAGGTCGAAGTTTGTTTTTATTGTTACTTCTTGGTCTATCAAATTAAAACATTTTTTTCTTGTTTCCTGTGATCAACTAGTTTGTTCATCCGTTTCGTCTTGGTCCCGCCTGCCTTCTCTGCTCCCTACACTTGGGTTTGTCTCGCTTTGTTATTGATGTTGGTCTCTGAATTGGACTTCATTCACTTGCCTTTCGTTTTCATTCCTTTTCATTGTTCGTTTCTGTCTCGTGGTCTCCACCTCCCGGCGACAGCGCAAGCGTTCACGTGCGCTGGGTCCTAATGCCACGGCTAGCGCCGGCTTTAAGTAAATGACACTCAGGGTAAGTGCTTGTATTTGTTCCAGCTTTTTTAACGGACTTTAACGGAAGCGGGTTATCCGAAGTTAACAAAAACAAGTTATACCGAAAACAGAATTTTGCAATGAAGGGTAACTGAGTTGATTATAGTGCAATTTTCACGATTTTGTAATAACTAATGAAAATGAGGATAAAATACATTGATAAAAAATGAGAAAATCCGAGGGTGATTCCTTCAGCAGAGACCTTGATCTCTCAGTCTTAAAATACATTTCCAATAAATAAGATCATCCAGAGAGCTGTCACAAGCATAGTTCATCTGAGGTCAGTCAGCTTAGTCATGGATGTTTTTCTTTAGTTTATTTACCTCATCTCTTGATTGCAGGCATATTGCCAGTGGCTGTTTGGCTGGAAGATTGGGTTCAGAACAGATTGGACTGGGGAAATTATATTGGTGATAACTTCATCAACCTGTGTTGGGTTACCTTTCCTAATCTCCTGAATGCATCATCAGCAGGGATCTGTTGATGGTCAGTTGGAGCAGGCAGCAGCTGGCCTCCAGCTGGCTGAGACAAGTTGCCACCTGAGACACAGAGCTGTAGATGCCCTCCTGGACCATGGGGCTGGTGAGAGACTGTGACCAGTGCACAAGCGCGGTGAAAATTATAAGGTAATGTAGAACAGAGGATGTTCAGCAAGCGGGGGAGGTGTAAAAAGAGATAGATGTGGATGGATCCACAATCATCTTTCATATATTCCATTCTACTCTCACCTTTTATTAAAGAACGTCATAAAAATGAAAGACCACATTGTCTTTGTGCTTCCAATTTTATTTCTCAGTGACGCGTTTCCCTCATTCTCGTGGGGTGTTCGGAAAGTGTGAGTGAGATTTCCCTGAAGGTTACACGGAGCAGCAGCCTGTCATGAATCACACTGAAGGTCAAACACTGCTGGAGGAATACCACAAAGGTGCGAGCAGAATGAGAAGGGAGACAAAGCTACAGCGGCGAACAGCCCTGTTTCCCTTTTTTGCCATACGTTTCTCTTTTTGTCTCAGTTCGTTTTGTTCTTTTGCCTGTTTTCTTTTTTTTCCTTTTATTGCTGTCACCTCTATTTCTCACTGTATGGGTGTCCTCCATTTCTGCTGATTCTTCTCAAACCACAGTAGCAAGCGTGGATAAGTCTCACAACCCCCAGGGGACGTGTTTAAGTGCCCTCCTGTTGTGAACGGGCCTCCTCTAAATGGGGCAATGCTGAGGTGTCAAAGTCACCCACAGACAGACAGAATGGGGAAGAAAAGTTCTGTAGACATTGTTACCTACTCAAGAAGACCAAGTGTGCCATTCTTCTGCAAACTAATCAGTTACTGGAATCCAGCATCAGAGAGAGAGCAGAGAGAGTTTACCTACCAGCTCAGGTGGGTTCCAGACCTGTTTGCAGATGTGTCCACCTCTTCTTATGGAGTCAGAGGCTTATTGCTTCCCTTTTACATTACATGTACATTTAGTCATTTAGTCTCCTGAGTGACTTACAAACTCTGTGGTATCATTACTTCCCAAAATGTTTTTTTTTGTTGTTTGTTAAATAACAAGGATGTTTTATTTTATGGTACACCGCCATGCTTATAAATGTAATTGCTTTGTACAATTAACTTCTGGATAGAGCTGGTCATTGGTCTGAGGTCTGGATTCCTTTATGCTGCCAGGCAGGGGTTGGCTTGGGTTGGGATGCTGGCTGAGGCGTGACAGAGACACTGCAGGCCCAGGTGAAGTGGTGGAAGTCTCAGGCCTAGGCGAGGCGGGGGAATGTTCAGGTCAAACTGAAGTGGAAGACGCTTCAAGCCTATGTGAGGCCACTTCACTGGCCTGATCAACCTCAGCTGGGCTGGGGAGTGCTTCCATGTTCTCTGGTGCCTTTTAGAACCTCTTCTGGACTGTTATTCAAGCCCCTACTCTTTTGTTTGTCTAGTTTACACTTGTGGTGTCTTTTTTATCTTAGATAACAAAATTCATCTACCAAGTATTGACTAATTAGTGGCAGGCTGTTTTTCCATACATGTTTTCCATTTCATTTAGTTTCCTAGATTTTGGTCGGTTATGTGGTTTGACTTCACCTCTATTTTTTCTTCTATTTTTTTCCTCACAGCCTCTTTTGTTTGTAGTTTTTACCTCATAAACCCCTTAAAAACCCATTGCCTGACTGCTTTGTCTCTTCACTGACTATGTTCAATAGGAGTTGTGGTGAGTGGAATGTTGGAGGACACTATCCAGCCTATGTCTGGAAGGTAAATCTACCTCTTTTAAAAATACATCCTGGATTTTTAGATTTTTCCTATATATTATATTCAGCAGAGAGACAGGCACATAACTTCTTCTTCTTATTATTATTATTATTATTACTATTAGATTGCCAAAGGAGTATACAGACTACTACATACTTCAGACCTTGCTGACAGAGAAGCCATAACTGTCAGTTTGTTGGTTAGAACTGATCTGATCCTACAAGCGCTTACTGACTTTGAAGCAGTTGGTCGCTCAAGCAACAAGAGGCACATTTAATCCAGGACAGCCTTACGTAATCTGCATCTGCTGTGGTGTATGTAAGCTTTCATTAGAATTTTGAAAAGAAGAAAAAAAAACAATGAAGAGCTTGCTTCATCAAAAACATGAAGTTTGAGAGGCAAAATAAAAGGACTCTGTGTGCTGGGTTATTTATACACCGTGGCTCACCAATTTGGGAGAAGTCAAACTTGATCTCCTTAGAAACACAGCTCATTTAAGGAGCAGATGCTGTGGTGTTGGAAAGGTGTTGCACAGTGGAGGTGTCCTCTTAGTGTCAAGAGTTAAAAAATCATAACAAATAGTCACTGAAGCATTGGTCCTTTTTTGCAAAAAGACAGCATGTTCCTCTATGTATTTATTTGGTCATATTCAGATTGAACATGGTACATATCAGTACTGTAGTCCTGTAAATGTCAGAATTAAGCCTAGAACACATGATTAAACCCTGATTTAGCACCAGTAATAATTGTTACACTTTTGCTATGAACATGTGCAAGGATTATTGTAGAATCTCAGTGCCTCAGTCAGCTAAAACATTTCTTCCAGGCACAGCCTGAGCCCTACACCTCAGGTTCAAACCCAGCCGTGTCATGAGCTGACAATGACTGGGTGCCCACTGCGGCGGAATAAATTGGTTTCATTCCACCTGGGGAAGGGGTGGGTATGTCAGTGGGATCCCCTCATCTCTCCACTACAGTGCCCTTTAACAGCTCACGAGGCACCTACGAAGTCCCTCAGTGATGTCAGCGGGGATGCACTCATTCTCCATTGGCCACTTGCCCTGCTGTGGTGCACTGTGGGACTGGCAGTGTGAAAAACAGCCATTGGCTGTGGTTAGGGGGATTGTGCTCATGTAGCTTCAGCACTACTGACAGTTACGGTGGGTGTGAAGAGACGAGCCTAATGTACACTTGGTGTTTCCAAATTGGGTGAAAAAGGGGGAAAGGCAGAAAGAAAAAGGCATAGATCATATAGTGTGTGAGGTGTCTATAAGTGACCATTAGGACCTAAAAGTTGTAATTCACCTTATGATAATTCAGAAATTTTCCACCACAACTGTGTTGAATGCTGGGTTTCATGAGCTGAGCTTGCAAGAAGGACTGTCGACTGCCAAATGAAAACTGGCCATTCAATAATGTAGTGTGCCAGCAGCTGTTTCTGGCAAGTGGTTTTCTCTAAAACAACAACATGACAAAAGCGCTGAGCAGTGAGAACTGCAGAGGGAGAAAGACACAAAAACAAGAGGACATGGCTGCCACAGGAAAAAAAGCACATGGGCAGAAGCTGAAGATGAGATTACTGAGCTGTGATGAGAGCACAAGCATTTATTTTAACCACTGTATATTCGGTGACACCATCTGGCTCAGAAATCATTACATCCTGAGGTCATGACATGTGGTGTTCTACAACTCTCTAATTTCAACCAGCTCACGAAGTGTGCTGTTTACTCACAGTATGCTTGCTGAAGATTTCCAAAAATTCTGATTTTTATTCTAAGGTTGACGGTTCAATTACTACATGCTTTTATGTGTATTCACATATAAAATGTACTGTTCTCTGCCACAGTTTATCAGTGTGATATTCACATACTATAAATTCACACAGCATTCTGGGAAATCTGCCACCTCTTTGGCGCCCAAAATAGCATGTATAACCCAGGATACGGATGTGCTGTATTTGCGAACAGATGCAGTGTTTGGGTGACAGTCATAACCAACCACACAATCTGACAGGAGGCGCTGAACCGCTTGTGATCAGGCCATCTGTGAACATATGCCCGTGAATTGCTAAGCTAGGTTACCAGAGTTCAAACGGAATTAGACCACAGTGTATGTATAGTAACATCAAAAATTACAGCTTAACCACATTTACGTTATTGCTGTCTATTTTAATGCACAAGGTAACAACTTTGGTTCTGCACCATCTGTTTGTGTTTCTAATTTCATGATTTAGTGAATATCAGAGTAAAAATGTTGACAAAGCTTGCTATCCTGCTACTGCCATGCAAGATCACTGTTTTTTGTTGTTTTTTAGAAAGTGCATGAAAGTATACCACCATCCTTATAGGTTGTTGGTTATGTCTCTTTTCTTCTCTTCTCTCTATTCTTTCAGGAATCCAAGTAAGAAGAGAGGTACCACCTCAGACGAAATGATGCTTTCTAGCTTTCTGATCTTGGAGAGGAAATCCGACAAAATTGACCATTTCTCATTATCTTCACTCTAGGTGTGGCATAATACAGAATCTAGATTCATTTTGGTCTCATGGGATTCTACCTTGAAACACTCTTATTCCATTCAGAAATATTTCACACAGATCTTTCACCAAATGGGTCCATTTTTTGCTCATTCTTAACCATCCTTTGCTGTGCAGCTGGAATCGTGTTCGTGCAGTTGAGCAATTCAGTGCAATGTGAAGATAGAGGTCACTTTGTGAGATGGGTCTTCCCACCATTTTGTGATCAAAAGTGGATTAGGCAGGCAAGGACACAGGGGGTGAAACACATTTGGGGTGAACATTGATTCTACTGTGTTCTGACGTGCACTGGTGTCGCCTAAAAGCCAAGATCATATTGTGTGGCTTCTGCATACACACTGCTCTTACCTCATACATCACACATCCCTATGGGACTGAAGCAGTATGGGAGACACCCCTGTTTAATCCTGAAGCTGAAGTGACATTGCTACCCCAGTGATGTAACAATGCAATGGAGTCTGCAGGTCCATTCAGCTCCACAGACAGCAGCCACTTCAATGAGATTGATAACTATCAGCATGCCTCCTCTGAGAAAGATGGACTCTTCTCATGTTCTGTTGAACTGATTGTTATAATCTGCTTTTTATAAAGTCATTTTAAAGTAGTGTTTCTGTGTTTTGTATTATTGGTTTTCTACAGTAAAGGATGCCTATTATTCTAAAATTAAAATCACCCCTGGCGTACTGCTAAGAGCATCTACCAATTATCGATAATCAGTTCATCTTTCCACCACCATATCACTCAGGGGCTGTTCTGAGCATTGTCTTGTTTGATACTACATCTGATCTGAGAGTCACGGGTGATCAGTGACACTGCCTGGACAGTGTTCCCCTTGCACCGGAGAAATGTCAAGCAGTGCTTACACAGGCCGCTTGGCTCATTCTCTGTGGGGACTGTGGAAAGCAGGGCCCCTGCTGGTCTGCCTTTAAAGATCATCTTGTTCATCAGTGACAATCAAAGCTGTAAGAACAGTTGAGATGTGCACTGGTATTTTTCCTGGTGTCTAACACCTGTTTTAGTTCCTACATTCATTAATGTGCCATGTAATGTATAATGTAATTTTTTGCACCGGTGTGTGATCTTCTCTGACACACCATCACACAGGTTTTCCATTCTGAATTTGTTGAGTGTAGTAATATAATGGTGAAAGATTATTCTGAACAGCACAGACATTTTTTGCAACAGAATCAATATATCCAGTTCATGAGAACACTTTAAACACGGCTAGTAGGGACTAAACAATGAGCAATAGCTATTTTACAATCCTGGAATGTTACAACCACATTCAGCTAGCAGCACCCTAGGAGCAAATATTTATCCAAAAACAGCTATTTGCCTTCTTGTTTTTACTAATAGGTTTTCCAGCATCTTTTTAAGGAAACTTGGCACCTCTCATCCCAGGCAGACACCATGAGCAGAGTTGAGAGAATTGAAATATCTTCAGCTTTAGAACCCCCCAACACTCCCTCCCCTCCCCCCAGCATCATTTTAGTGCTCTATGCCTGCTGCCGCTCAGCTTGGCTCTGCACCTGTCTCCTGCAGGGTTTCCATAGGAAATACTGTGCTGTATTGTGTAGTGGGACTTGTCAGTTTGTACCCAGCCTACCTGTCAGCTTACACCAAAATGGTAAACAGTGCCCCTGCCCCAGACAGCTGCAGATATTGTAGAATAACAACAGTGAATGACAAAGGGTGGATGGGTCTTCTTGTTAAGCATTAATGGCCAGGAAAGCAGCCATAATGGCCAGGAAGGGTAGGATTAATATAGATGCATATTTCATGTATTAAAATGCAAAACAGTTGTGTTTACATTTTAAATCAGTGACTGATGTCAGTATAAACAGTGATGCTGCAAATTTCCAATATGGAATTAAGTAGTAATTCTCTTATCAAGTGATATGTGTAGCCATAATTAATTTTCACATTCGCAGAAATTTCTTGACTGTATCCCCTGTGAACAAGAGATTACTGTAATTAAAACTGTATGGTGTGATGATTTTTTAGCTTATTTTGTGCTAGTGATCATTATTCCATTTTCATGACAGGATTCCATGTTTCCCTTCATTTATTTTGCAGCAGGGATTCAACAGGGCCCTACAATAAACCTCTACGGGCAATGAAGAAGGTAGAGTGGGTTCTGTAATTGACTGGGCTAAGTGCTACAACAGCTCCCTCTGCTGTCTAGACTTACACAGACCTACACTGGGAAGATAACAGGGAGGCGTGTGAGCAAAGGGGGAAATATCTCTAAAAATGCTGTTCCATGTTCTTCTAGTTCTCAGTGTGTATATTTTTTCATTAGCATCATTAATTCTATACTGTATACAATAATTTGATGCTTCTGGTAGTCAGCATGACTAAGGTGTTTGGAAGTGCAATTCTTGAAAAAAGGCCTTTGTGAAAACATTGAGTCAAAAAAATTAGAATAAAACACTTGCATGCAGATTTTTATCTAGGATCAGAGAATATAAAAATAGGACATCATGCATGACCCAGCTGGCCAAGAACTGATAGCCTCACAAATTGTTTTTGACTGTTCCATTCAATGCAGCTTTTAGTGCCAAGAACTGTCCATCTTGTCCCCTTCCTCTATATACAACTTAAAATGGAGTTTCCCTGAGAAAACGTGTTACCAGCACAAGTTGGCAGAACTCAGAAGGAATGGCTACAGCAATAAGTGTTTGAGGGTTATTTCAGAAGAACCACTGACAAAATAATTGTATTATCATGTCATGATGACTGTGCATTCTGTGTAAAAATGTCACATTAATCTTCCAGAAATTTAATTCAGGACATGTTATTTGTGTTATGTAAATGTGTACCTGCTCTGTATTGTTTTTTAGATTGTTTCAGTATTAAATTCAGCACAGTCTTCTCTGATCATGCATGCCTGTGCCACACAGCACAATGATCCTCAGATTTTGCAGGGCTGCAGCCATTGCCAAAGGCCCACCACAGATGGGAAACTTGAGCAAGTTTTTTTTGCCTCTTGAACTTGACACCCTGACCTTTTCCAGACTGGGTGTGCAGCTGTATGGGGCCACAGTGCCAGGTCCTGTCTTTTTCCATGTGCAGAGAGAGTGGCTCACAGTTAGGCCCTCGTCTGACCAATAGACAACCGCTGCAGTGCACAAATGTTTCCCTACACTCACAGACAATGTGAGAGCTGACTCAAGCTCTTATATCTAAAGTTTGTTTGTATTCTTTCCTCTGTTTTTCTCTCTTTCTTTCCATGTGAGTGTACAATGCTTAGCACTGCCTCTGCACCTATGATAGCCTTATTTGATGTACTAATGTCCACTCTCTCCACAAGGGGGCATCTCTCTAGTAAATAAAATGGTCTTACAGCTCAGTGGTGAGATGTCTATGCTCAGGGTGATTCAAAGAACAACAAGAACCCATTAGTATTAAACGGCAATACTACTTCAGCGCAGGTCTGCTTGTTGTCTTCATTCCAATATAATCCTTACAAACACAGCGTAAATTGTCAGACAACTGCTGTGATGCTGACACATTCCCCACTCAGCACAAGACACAAGAGAATCTACTACCGCAACACTTGGTAGGTGTAAACATACACCGTTACCTGAATTTCAAATGACAAACAGCAAGTCCTTCTG
Organism: Megalops atlanticus; assembly: GCA_019176425.1. NCBI lineage: Eukaryota > Metazoa > Chordata > Actinopteri > Elopiformes > Megalopidae > Megalops > Megalops atlanticus. The sequence continues at coordinate 16,919,314 of CM032893.1, forward strand.
GGATTGCAATGATGAAATGAAGCCTAATAGGATTTGCCTATTAAAAGGATACAAAAAGGAAGATGACAGAATACTCCCCTTAAGAGGACCTCTGTCTACACTGTTTCTCAAGGTACCTGCAGAGCTCAGTTTAACAACACTGACAGGCTAATTTAGTAAATTTGGCAGATTACACTCATCAGCAGCCACTGCCAGATGGTTGCAGTTCAGTGAGCAGACTGATCTGTTTAACCCTGTGCGTTGTGTCAGGGGCACCATACTGTACTGACAGCAACATCTGCTATGAAACGCAGACCTCCCTCATAGAGACATCATCTAAATTAATTGGGTGTTTTTAGTTTAGCTGCACTGAAGCAGCTACAGTTTTAAGGAGTGTGCTTTTTTAGTAAAAATTCAACTTGACACCTGTGATTATTCTGAAAAGATATACATAAGACTTTTTTCTGAAAAAAAAAAATCTGTTTGTGTTTGAAAATAATTTCCAGATGTTTAGTTAGTAAATTGCAGATGTACCAACTACACACTTTAAAAGGCTCTTGTAAGACTGATTTCAAAATACTCAGTGTGTCTTATCAGTCACTTCCCTAAGTTTTATTTTTTTCTAAGAAACACCATACCCACTTTTTGAATAAAGGGTTAAAATTCTTTATTCTTTAAATGTTATTCTAATGGATAACTGACATTTTTACTTCCTGCTAATTCACATTTCTCTTTCCAGAGCTTGTTTGATTTCACTGTGTGTGGCTTGCTTGAAGCAGGGGAGCTTTATACAATTGTCCCTATGGAAAGAACCTGAGTTCCAACTTCAAAATGGTACTTATCAAAAAGATGGGTAAGCAACAATCCAGTGCATTGTCAGACCACAAGAATAGACCTCAGGACCACTTGGAGCACAGATCTTGTTACTTTCAGACCTTCTGGAAAAGACCCCAAAACCCAGTGAGTACAGAGACAACGAACCATCTTTAATCTGCCGCCACCATCAGACATAGTCATTCATGTGTCCTGTGTACTTCTAGTACTCATAGTCACCAAGTTCTCATCCCATTGAAATAACAAGCTCTCAGAAAAGAGGGCCAGTCACCAGTAATCAGAGGAAATCTTTATGAGTGCATCAGCAGGGCTGGACAGCATTTGCCCCCTCATTCATCAGTCCTCAGTCCACAAATGATCACATATCCAAATTTCTGTTGTGGATGGTATGAGACTGTTTACACGCTCTCTCCTCCTGCCATCATTCTCTGAGTGACAGGAAGCAGCAACAGGGGGTAATCACCTCTCTTAAGCTCTCTTTTGTCCATCTGTTCACAGCAGTAATGATTAGTTCTGCCATGTTATCTGAATCTGACACAAAGCGTGAGAGAGGCTCATGTCATCAAGGGAAGGCTGTACATTGTAAGGTATTAGCCTGATAGGGATCAATGGGGAGGGAATCGATAGGATTATTGGGTAGAATAGAAAATGAGGCACTGTCTGTTTTCACTCAAAAATCGGACTGTTAGATATTCACGACCAATCAGTGAGAGCTCTGTATGAGAGGCTTAAAGGTGGGGCTCACACCACAATCCAGTTCTTCTGGTTTTTGTGTCTAATTGACCATAAACATACACAAATTTCTACCTTTGTGACCTCCTTATGCTATCTTACCAGAGATATTCCAGTTAGACCCTTATACCAGTTAGACCCTTACAATAAAATTCTTTCATTGTGATCATCCTGTGATGTGGATGAGACTGAGGTAAGTGCACAGGCTGGGTAATGACTGTAAGTGACCAGAGGAATGGGAAAGAAAGCTGGTCACACAAAACTGGACACCAGCAGGGTTACCTGTAGGTCAGTTTTTTGCCGGCAATCCTGGGGGTTTTCTCACAAATAATATAAAAACATATGAAGGCCTAGCTAATTAAAACATTTAGTGATTAACAATTGATTTTGATACATATTATCACAAGCTGCAGGACAGGAGTTCTTTTAAAACAGGAAAAACACATTCCTTTGTTGTCATATATCCATGGAAATGGAAAATTGGAAATAGGACACGAAGTCCCGTATTTTGAAAGTATCCATTATAGCAATATCCAATAATATCAATACATTATATTATTAATATCATTTGAACTGAGTAACTGACTCCTTTTTATCTTTCTTAAAAGTGTACCGCTGGCCAAATTTCATTAACTGCTTGAATAACAGCTGTAAGAAAAATGCACATTACAGTTTACAGGCCAATAATATCCATTTTTTACTTTTACATACAATTATTTTTTTTCCAGGCTGCTATGGGCATGGCCTTATTAACAAGGACAACTAGTTGAATTAGAATTTGAAACTAGAATTTGAAAAGATCTACATGTTGCCTATTCCTTACAGAATAGGCACCCAGTTCAAAATCAAGTCATGATGTGCTCTTGTTCACTTTGATAAATGTTTCATGTGTATTTAGTGCATACTAAGTGTTTTGTATATGGCTGTGATTCATCAATAAATAAATAACCAGTTGTGAGTGGTGTACTTCATGGTCGACTGTGTATGTAGGTATACAGACTATAGACGGGCCAGCAGTTTTAAAAAGTACTGATCTGAACCTGGGTTCGAGCGTGTAGGCCGGAGTTTCCCAACCCTCTCCTGGAGTACCCCTTGTCCTGCCTGTTTTAGATCTCTCCCTTCTCCAACACAGCTGATTCAAATGATCAACTCCTTATGAACCCCTGAAGCTGCTTAATAACAAACTGATCATTTAAATCAGCTGTGTTGGAGCAGGGAAAGATCTAAAACATGCAGGACAAGGGGTCCTCCAAGAGAGGGTTGGGTAATGCGGGTGTAGGCTATTTGTTGGCTTAGTTTGGTAAAGTGACAGAAGCTGCTATGCTACTGCTTGGGATCCACTGACGGGGGTCTGTGCACGCATTTATGTGTGTAGTCTGTTCTGGTGATCACGTCCACAAGGCATATTGTCCATAAAAACTGTATTGTGTGATTGCGGATCTGTCTACTGGGCACAAAATGTTCACTATCTTTGTTACAACCCCGGCCACCAGGGAAATGGACCCAGGCCAAATTCCTCACAGATCTGCAAACTATTTAATATATGTTCCGCAGCAACCCTCCCTCTACCAGGTTACTATGTTTTATTTTCACTTTAATATCTTGCAATGCTATCGTCAGTAAAACGCATGGACTGGTGTAAAAACAGGAAGACACAGGACCTTTAAACGAGGTATATACCTCTTGCTACAGCCGGTTCCATCCGGCCCGAGATTAAGATTTCACTTCCGGCGGGGAGGGGCTGCTACGCGTAGAGGAAGCTGCGATTGCAAGGCCCGAGAGCGCTGATCAGCCAGCGAACGCGATACCAGGGCAGAGGCTTCCAGGAGAAGTTAGAAAACAGGGACGAATTGGGTTACAAACTCAGTGTTAAACGTTTTTCTGCAATGCTAGGGAGCTGAGGTTTAAACTGTTGCGACAGAATAGACGAAGTTCATGCTGTGTTTTGTTTCGATTTTCACCCTTTGATCAATCGGCAAGTAGAGAGTTGTCACCCCCACCGGACGCGTGTAGCAACATTATCAATAATAACAGCGACTGTATCAGGCTATAAACGTTAAATTGTCGATCTTAGTGTCTCGGAACGAGCATTAGTTAGCTAGCCAGCTGATTATTATGTTACGGAGTCACTGTTTCTGCTAACAGTACACAGGCCCTGTGTTTCGGGCAGAGTATGAACGTCCGCCGGAGCAGCCAACACCTCAAGTAGCTGCAAATATAAATTTGAAGCCAGAGGTTCAGAATTCACTCCGAGTATGGTGAGTACTGGCATCTGATACCTTAGCTGGATTATTTTATTAACGCAGGAGTTGTTATGTGCGGTTCCTGATTGCACCTGTCTAAAGGCATCGCCATCAGAAGCTTTTCATATTAGGCGAGGCTTCAGGTGGAGCTAACGTTAGCTAACTAGCTGTAATCATAACGTTCATATTGAATGCTAGCTGTATTGTCTCTTCATTTTGAATCTAACGCGAGTCAGTGCCGCATCCCTCTAAATCAAAGTCAGATCTCTTGTAATTACTTCATATAGGTAATTGTGACAGTTTTTTGGTTGTGTTGGCCCTCAAGATAGCAAACACGAACCACTCTTTCTTCGTAGCATGCCATTTCTTTAAACCATTATTCGATTCAGTCCATACAAAGTAACACAGTCTACCAGAAGCCCTATTAGCTAGCTAATATTGCAGCCTTAAGGTAACGGTCCGGTTTTCAGGAGAGATGTATAACCTGTGGGCACAGGGCAGAGCAGGAAATGAAGTCGATTTCCATTCGTCAAGACGCGGTACGAGCCGCCCAGATTGTAAAATATTTGCATTGAGCAATCCTTAGCATGTTCCAGCACATTCCAAAATTCCACAGCTGTAAACAGAACGCAGGACATCAAAAGAGCGACATCTTTTTTCACATTTTTTTCGGTGACGCAATGAAGTAAAATGTCAGGAATGCTCCAAATGCCAGGTCGTGCCTATATTTCATTTGGCCTCCTCCATTTCGTCACCTTGCCTTTGTATGGATCAGAAATTTTCGACCAGCAGCATTTTTACTTGCAAAATAGTATGCATGTCTCCACTAGTATAGTCTACGGTGGTATACTTTCATTACAGATATTCTGATTGTTATAGTGCTTCTGACGTAGCTCCTGAATTCACTGTTTTCTTATCTGTTCAGGGGATGCCAGACTGTTAGTGCAAGTCTTAATTATGTGCTTCATGTGTAGATAACTTGCAGAGATGCACTATTTATGCATCAATAAATGCATTGTTTCCAATGAAAGTTTTAAGGGAGGAGTATATTTTGTAACATCCACAGAGACTTTTTTTTGTGTGACTCATCAACCAGTGCATAACCATCACGGTGAGCTGTGGTTCGATGCTCAGGGCATCATAGACCTGCAGGTCTCTGAGCTGAGTCAGCAGGAATTGTGATGGTTTCACAGCACAGAGCGGCAATGGAGTTATTACTTGAAGGCCTTCAGAATATCTCTGAACCCTTCTGCTGGGCAGTTATAGATGGCTCTTACAACTGTTTGGCCCAGAAGCATAGCCAGCGACAAAGGAAGCACTGCCTTTTTTATTTTATGTTTTTAACTGTAAAGCCGTTTGCGTGTCTGCACCAGAACTTATGTCGTGCTGCAGTATTCACACCTCTTGTGCAATGCCTTCTACTTGATACGTTCTCCATCATATGGTGTCTGCAGCAGAATGTTATTTTTATTTATCTGTAGTCCATATGTAAAACCGCAGTCGGTGTTCACTTTTCTGTCAGTTCCTTGATGCATCACTGCACACTCAGTTCCACTTGCACGATAGCAGACCTCAGCACCCATGTCTGTGTGCACTGCTGGTCTGCCTGAGAAAAGGCCCTTCCGACACCAGAATGACGCTCAGGCTCTTGCAGGAGCTATAGAAGAAAGGCTGCAGAAAGCTGTAGTCACCACATAGAATTTGCCTGCTTCTGGTTCTTCTTTTCATAATAGTTGTTCACAAATTTGTGTTCTGTGCCTGCAGAGTGATGTTTGAAAAAAAAGGCCTTTAGGAAACAGTGCTAGAATTAGGCGTGTTTTCTGTTAGCATCACATTTTGCAATATTTACTCATACCCCACAGAAGGAAGCACATACTTTCTCTACATTCTCGGTAGATCTGTGGTTTGCTTGAAAATCCTGGCATATTTGTTTTAGGAGTGATATTTTGATTTAAAATAAGACAACACTCATTTTATGGGTTTTAGCATGTTTTGACACAGTTGACCCCAGTTGCCATGACATTGAGATGAACTTTAGTGGCTTGCAGCTATGGAAAGGAGACAAGGGTATGGTTGTGGATGACAGCCTTGAATGTGCCTTCACCCCCCAGTTCACCCTCCTCTCTCTGTACCCTCCTGGGTTGGCTCCTTTAACTCTTCCCCTCTCCTGTCTCTGTCGCCCAGGCTTCGGAGGAGGCCTCGCTCCGCGCTCTGGAGAGCCTCATGACCGAATTCTTTCACAGCTGCACAACTAACGAGCGCAAGAGGGAGATCGGTGAGTCAGCGGCGTCGCCAGTCAGCGTTCCCTTTGCCAAAAAAACAAAATCTGCTGAACTCATTCCCTGAACATTCCATTGGTGGGCTTTATGTATGTGAGGATGCACCTGTACTTTTTTTGTTGCAACCAGATTTTGATGTTTGACCATTCTATTTGACATTTTACCTCTCTTGCAAAGTAACAGCAGTCCATCAGTTTAAGTATAATTTTTCACAAGACAGAACATTGTTCAGTGAAAACACTTGTAACCCCAGTTGTCCTCTGAGATATTTTTTCCTTCATTTTCTGCAGAGGAGCTGCTGAATAACTTTGCTCAGCAGATAGGAGCATGGCGGTACTGCCTCTACTTTCTCTCCAACACTCGCAACGAGTATGTCATGATGTACAGTCTGACAGTGTTTGAGGTGAGTACCTAACATGTCTTGGTTTCTGTGCGATGTTTTCATTCTTCCTTTGCTGTAAAACTAAAGGTCTGCTTCAGTGTGGAGCTCAGTAGAGTAGAGCAGGTTATGGCTTGTTGTGGTGTCTGGTATTAGTAGGAGTGTATCCCACGTGTTCGTGCAGCCACTAAATGTTCAACAGGGCCAATGTTCTCTGAGTTTTGGAGCTTCTTTAACCAGTTCACAATTTTGTTAGATGTTTCTTTTCTTTTTGTTTTGTTTCTTTTGTCATATTGTCACTATTCTGAGTTCTGATAGTTTGGATATGCAGTGACCATTGGTGTGGCTAATGCAAAAGAACTGTAATCTTTTAGTGGTGCCAGTAACATTGGATTTGACACCTGTCTTCCAAAACAGTCAGTGCATATGCAGCAGGACTGAAGACTGTGCTCGTGGCTGATGAACCATGAACAGAGTAAAAGACTTAAATCAAAATTTAGCACACTGTATGTGACAGATGCAGCAGACCTAACTTTGTTCAGAGTCCAATTAAAACATAAATATGTACCTGATTAAAACAGCCAAAACATGGTAGTTCGAGCTCAGATTCGACAACCTAAAGCACACAGTCAGGCCACTTCTACAGTGTCCTCAGTTGGTAGAGTCTGAACTATTTGAATAGTCAGAACATGTATTATAGCACACCAAGAACTTTAGTATGACTCCAAGATCATGACTGTACCTTGTGCAAATCAAAATGATGGCGTCTTAAAGGATGGGTAGCTTAAAAATAGCAAAACTTACCACCCCTGTTAACACTGTTTCAATAGGAACTGCAAAGCAATTTAGGAATTTTGCCTAGATCTAGCTTAAAATCACCACATCACAGATGTATGTGCCAACCTCCTGGGAGCCGGTCACGCCAAACCCGATTCGGTTTTCACAGGCAACGACCCCGTCAGGTGTCTGCACACCCATTGTTTTCTTTTTTTTTTTTCTCTCCTCCGTGTCGCCATGACGACGGCACAGCGGTTGCTGCGGAGAGCATCGCGAGGGAGAGAGAGGGGCGCATGCGGCAGTCTGAGACGGGGCCCCGGGCTTTCACATCCACCCACACCCTCAGGCCACTTTTTAAACACTCTCTCGCTCGTCTCCTCGGTATAGAGGAACAGGGTAGCACTTCCTTAATTTCTCATTGTGAAAAGGCAGGCTTATGCGGTCATTTTAAGCAGAGGCCTGATGGAGCACGATGTATTTTGAATTTTTGACATTGGGCTCTAAACAGAACAGAGGCAGAGGTTTGTTTGACACTGAGCCTAGCACTAGCACACATAGAGTCCCAGCGAAATGACACCCGATGAAACGCCCCTGCGCAGGCGGGATTCACACGCAGGGTGCCAGTGAGAGGGTTCGCGAGTACGTCAGCAGAACAACCCTGGAGCGTGAGCTGCAGAATAGATGCCATCTTCTCTAATCCTGTTCCACGCAGATGAAAACACAGGCAGGCAGGGGAAGCGGACAAATGAGCTAATAACATGTTTGCCCCCCCCCGCTGTGGTAATTACATTTGCATTTATTTACTTACCTTTCCCAACATATTTGTCCTCCTTGTGATGACAGAAAGTAGCAAATGGTGGTAATATTTACATTTATCCATGTGACTGTGGAAATACGGAAAGTGAAGGAGAAGAAACGATTAAACTACAACAGTGCTGTGTCGCATCATTGCACATACTTTTCAGGTGCTATCCTCTTTGTCATTGATTACTGCAGCCATACTAAAATTTAACTCAAGCTGAGATGGCAGCAGAGAAAGCAAACATAATTAGCATTCCCAATGTGCAGTAGTTGAAAAGTAATGTGTTTGTTTGACGTTAGTTAAAAATACTCATTTGAGGAAACTATGGGTGGAAATTTAGGTGGGTTGTTGGCTTCATTAGTTAAACTATGCCATATGTCTGTAGAGTAGTCCCCACTGTAGTGCACTTGTACATAGCTGCTTTCAGCTTTCCACTGACAAAAGGCAGCGAGCTAGTTGCACTGTTCTGTGGTCTCACACAGTTATTGCAGTGCCATCCATAACAATACAATTCTGGAATAATGTAAATTGCAGTAATCCAATTAATTTTCTTACCTTTGTCTCTGTTTTTTTATTTCCTGTAATACAAGAAAACAAAATGTAAAGCTTTTTATTTGCATATGTGAACAAGAACTTTCTGTTTCCTCGTGCCACAAAGTCACACCAACGGGTCTTAGTTCTGCTCGGCCCACATCAGCCATGTGGGGGATCTTACCAGGAAATGAGCAGACAGTCTCTTGTCCGCAAGTTTACCTGGAGGCAATATCAGCCCTACAGAAACAAAGGCTATGTGAAATCCTGTTGTGAAGGATCTGATACCAACAGTCGCCATAATACTGCTAGTTACACTTGGAGAAATTTGTCTGAATTTAGACTATACTAGAACTGCAGTCATTTTTTTAAAGCATTTCTGCAAACTGTAGAAGAATGTGTGAGGGTGTGATTTTGTTTCAGCTATGGTGATATGGGGTATGTTAATGTAGATTAAGATCTGCAATCAGTTTCTGCAGTTTATGTATTTCATGATGTGCTTATCCCTCCCATCCATTTATGTAATTTTGATGTAGGTATTTTTATTACAGATACACTTTTGAAAGTTGGTGTTACAAATTATTAGCACTTATTAAATTTGGATTCACAGATCTGCAAGTTTAAGTTTGTTTCCTATGGTAAAATATGCCTATTGATGAAATCACAGTCCCATTTTACTAGATCAGTCTTTCCTGCAGTTGTTTGAGGAAGATGAATATTTGAAGGGAACTGCAGCAGTGTAAAAGGATTGTAAAAATGCGTGTCTGTCTGATAGAGCACTTGCAAGCCATTGTTTAGTCTTTCACCCTAATCAGCTGGATTCAATTTCTTTGTACAAAACTAAAGTAAACAGAGGGGGGGAAGGAAGACAATTGTGTCTCATGTGAACAGTTGTTTTAATGTCTTACAAACTTTTCCCTGGGTTAATATAAGGTTTACTTTACAAAATATATTAGAAATAATTTCTTCTGGTTTTTTGAATACCTTGTTAATGCCAGGGAATTTGGAACAACAGGTCATGGCAGAGTGAGGCAGTAGTTTTTTGTAGTGTTGTGACTTAGTAGTGAGCCAGAAAATGGTGTCCCCCAGCCTCCTTGGTACTCTCAGTGTCCCTCACACTGTCGTCTTCACCTGTGTCCCCCCCTCCTGCAGAACCTGGTCAACAAGATGTGGCTGGGCGTGCCCTCGCAGGACAAAATGGAGATCCGCAGCTGCCTGCCCAAGCTGCTGCTCTCCGAGCACAAGGCCCTCCCCTACTTCATCCGCAACAAGCTGTGCAAGGTCATCGTGGACATCGGCAGGCAGGACTGGCCCATGTTCTACCACGACTTCTTCACCAACACCCTGCAGGTACAGCGCGCCACTCTACAGAGAGAGGGGTGCGTGGGGAGTGAGGCCATGTGGTCACGGAGCCTGCCGTCAGGGTGCAGAGAGTGTTTGTGGTGAAAATAAAACCCAGGGCAAGTGCATGGCTGGACGATCCCACCTTGTGTAAATCAGTTATTCATTTGACGGCTGTTGACTTGATTATTTTATAGTGTGCCACGAAACACTTTATGGGATTCATATTCAGTTCACTTACAGGTGCGTGTAAGGTCATGTAGCCCTTGCAGTCTTTAACATACAGCTTAACTTGTACTCTTGTGCCTGTGTGCTTTTTGGAGAAGCTGAAGTCAAAATGTTCACACTGTCAATCTCTGGTTTCCTAGTGGCACGTCAGCTCTTCTCTGGTAGAGTAAATTTATCTCAAATAGTCCAGTATAGATACTGTATACTCAGAAATTGGAACTTATCTTAGTGTTTCACAAAAAGGGAAGCTGCCAGTCATGTTTAAAACATTGCAGTGTGCTGTTGAGTTTGTAGCAAATATCATGGTGTTATATTTATGAGTGTTGTATCCCTGCTCAGAATTGATGTGTGCTGAGAAATTTTGGAAAAGCCGTAGCCTCATCAGCAATAGCCTCTGTGTTATAAACGAAACAGCAGAACCACAAGACTAGTGTTGTTCTCTTGTAATCCCTTTCAGACATGTGATGGCTGAAGGGGGGTGGGTGTAGCTACTGAAGTGAAAGTCACCATAGTCTACAGAGAAGGAAGAGTTCGTTTAAAAGCTTCACCAAACACAGGAATACTTTGTCCTTTTATTTGTCCTAAAGATATATTCACATTTACCCCACAATGATTGTGTGATAATTGTTCAGATTATTGATATTTTCTTTGTTTAAAGAGAAGATGGGAACCTGTATAAGCTGCTGAGTCATATGATGGTTTGTTCAGATAGGGGAAGTCACTGGTCAGGGGAATGCTATCTGAAGCTCTTAGGTCCTTTGTTTATGCTCAGCTTTCTGCAAAATGACAGTTCAGTCTGAGCATTGAACTGTAGTTCCATCTAAACAGCCCCATAAAGCAAGGGGAGCTGTAATGACCCTAATCACACAATGCTAAGCAACATTGCCCTATGACTTTATGATCTCTACATTCGTAGACTGTCGGTTTGAATGTGCACCAGGCATTGGAATTAATTATATGACATTACATTACAGTCATTTAGCAGGCGCTCTTATTCAGAGTGACTTCCAGCACAATAGAACATAAGTGTATCTATTCAAGTTAAATAAGCAACGGTGTCAGACCCGGCAAACAACACTCCCACACCAATGAGTGTGAGAATAAACACTATTCAAGCCCTTGCACAAGTTAACAAACTAGAGTTGCAAAGCACAAGATAACGCAAGTATTAGCTTTAAATAATGTTGTTTACCCTAACTGCCTTTCGAGAGTGAAACTAACCTGATCTAGAAGAACACCGGACACTCGTTCTACAACTGATGAGACACACTGTTCTGATTAATTATAAATAATTAACGGCACACCTTTTCCCTGCCCCCCCTCCCACTCTCCCTTTTTGGCGCGTTGCAGCTGATCCAGTCTCCCGCCATGGCGCCCCTGGGCCTCATCCTGCTGAAGACCACGTCGGAGGAGCTGGCGTGCCCGCGGGAGGACCTGAGCGTGGCCCGGAAGGACGAGCTGCGCAAGCTGCTGCTGGAGCAGGTGCCCACGGTGCTGAGCCTGCTCACGGGTAAGAACCGGGCCCCGATCAGGGCTGCGCCCCGCCACGGGGGCGGCGCACTGATCGCAGCCCTCATTCGGTAAGAGCGCGGAACTTGGATCCGTGCCTCCGTAAGAAGCTCAGAGAGCCGGTTTTGTCACTAGGGAGCCAGGGCAGGTTGTGTGCTTTCCAGGTCTGGCTAGGGACTTCCCATTGTTGCGCGAATCGCTGGACCTGGAGAAGCTTTGCTGATGGAACTTTTCTGGGGCAACGGTGCAGGCAAGGAATGTTGAACCTGGAGTCCAAGGAACCTTAGAATAAAATTCTTAGCACCAGAATCACAATAATGTCCATCTCAGTCATTCTTTGATGAATTGATTCATTGTTTGTGAATATACCTTATACAGCACTGTTATATCTAACCAGCACATTCACAGGCTTTGTATGTAATAAAAAAACCAAGGAAGAGAAGAATATATATATGGAGGGCAGGGGTTTTAGTGTTGGACATTTTGTATGATGGTAGCACAGATATATTCTGATGCAGTAGTCATGCTTTTTATTATCCAGTTGATGCATGTTTTTATGTTTGTGTGTGGATACAATTACATAATATTCTAATGTCAGTTTCTGCAGTCTGTTAAACTGTAGAAAATTAGAAAATGGCAGGCGGTGCAATGCACTGCAGGAGGACATGGGCTGGTTGCTGTTTTTTTGGCCTCTTTGCTGAGCAGAAGGCAGCGAGGCCCAGATTCAGCAAACCACAAGGCTGATAGTTGCTTAACCTGGTAACTCAGAGATAAGGACAGTCTGCTGTTTTTTTTTGTTCACAGCGGTCTGAGTTAGGCATTAGCTGAAATAAAAAAAGCCCAAGCACAGTTGGTCGCTGAAAGTGAAGGACAAAGCACATTGCATAGGGATTACATCTGGGCCCGAGCCTGTGGTGGTGTTTTTGCCCATTGGTGTGGATTAGTCTCTCTGGGCTCCTGCCCTCAGGTATAGTGCAGCACAGAGCGGTGCTGGACCTGTTTCAGAGTTTCTCCCCTTGGCTCTGCTGATGTCTTCTCCTCATTTCACACAGGTATTCTGGAGACGATCTGGGACAAACACAGTGTTACTGCTGCAACCCCGCCACCGTCTCCCACGTCAGGAGAAAGCGGTAAGATGGCCGTCCCTGGAGCGCATTTTAAATCCAGACGGCAGGACCGCTTCACTCTTAGCTCTGACTGGGTGCAAAACGGCAACAATGCAAATGCGCTGGAAGTGAATCAGCAATAATGAAAAAGTTCAAGCCTTGGTGATTAGAATGAATGAACTTGGAAGGTTGAAAATATCAATCAAAGCTCCTGTTGACGTCTGTCATTGTGAGAGGCAGATAGTACATGTCATAGGAGCTAGAAGAACAAGGGCATAGGTACAGAGCAGGAAGTAACCCATCAGTGATACACTATCAAGGTGAAAAAAAAAGGTGTAATGGTGTGAACATACTTGTTGTTTAAGGGCTTTGTGTAGACTGATATTTGCTGCTTCCACTGCAGGAGAGTTGCTGGGCAGCCTGCTCCAGGGTTCTGTGTACTCCAAGCTGCTGTCGCAGCCCATCCCGCAGCTGGATGAGGAGAGCCTGCAGCTGTGCTCCCTGGCGCTGGAGTGCCTGGCCCACCTCTTCAGCTGGATCCCCCTCTCCACCAGCATCACGCCCTCCCTGCTGGCCACCATCTTCCACTTCGCCCGCTTCGGCTGCGACCTGCGCGGCAGGGGCAAGCTGGGGCCCTCCATCTACTCCTCCTCCTCCTCCTCTTCCTCGTCCTCCAACGGCAACTCCACCGGCGGCACGGGCGCCCCGCCCTCCTCCGGGCCGATCAACGGAAGCACGCAGCCGCCGGCCGCCAGCAAGGCCGACAGGGCGCGGCTTGGCGTGCTGGCCATGACCTGCGTCAACGAGCTCATGTCCAAGAACTGCGTGCCGCTGGACTTCGAGGAGTACCTCCTGCGCATGTTCCAGCAGACCTTCTTCCTGCTGCAGAAGCTCACCCGCGAGAACAACGCCCACACCATCAAGAGCCGGCTGGAGGAGCTGGACGAGAGGTAAGCCCCACGCCGCCCCCCCCCGCGCCACACAGCTCTGTCTGCAAGGCAGGCTCCGCCTTCCTGCACTGCACAGCTCTCTCTGCAGCGTAATGCTGGGAGAAGGCGGGCCCTGCCTCTCCACCATCTTGCTCTCTCTGCAGGGGAATTCTGGGAGAAGGCAGGCTCTGCCTCTCTGCCGCCTAACTGTCTCTGCAGGGGAACACTTGGACAAGGCTTCCTGGTTGCCTGGATTTTTGGTAATGAGGCGTAGGCCTCTGCGTGTTCTCTGTCCCGAGGGTTCCGGGCTCAGACAAGTTGTGACCTGTCAGGATTACTTAACCTGAAGTACCTGAGGGTACTTCTCTCTGGGACAAGAGGTGCCTTTCATCAGACACAGGAAGGTCTAGTGTGTGTGGGTGTGTGTGCATGAATGCCTCCCCCTTTTCCACCCTTCACTTTAATCTGTGCCCTCCGCAGTGGGTGCTGCTGGTAAGTATCCGTGTGCGTTGGGTTGGGTGCGTGCTCTGTCCCGTGTCCCTCCCTCACTGCTCTTACAGTCCCAGGTGCTGTCAGCCAGGGAGAGCCATTTTAAATTCATCCAAGGGGGGCAGGTCGTCATCAGGTAAGAGGACGGTTGTGTTCGCTTCCTCTGCTGATACCCGCCAATGGGGTACAAGATCAAAGGGCAGGTGGGCGGGCGAAGTGCCTTCTAACAGCTCCATACTAACCGCAACATGTTCGGCCTCTCCGAGCTCAGCCAGACGTCAGGCTCTCTGGGTCTCTGTCAAGCACATAAACACGAGGATTAGCGGATCTCCACAGGGCTTTTGTCCAATGGCAGGCTAACCCCATACATATGAAAGAGATTGCTGTGAGAGGAAGAGTATTATAAGCCCTGAAATATATAGAAGAATGTATGCTCTTAGCGGTGTTAATGTCACTGAAATAAGGGAATTCGACTGGGCTCATTTCTGCGTTTTATCCCATTTTGTGTAAATTTGAAATCTTCTGGCCCAGGGAGCTGTTCATGCACGCTATTGAATAAGCCCTGGAGGAATGCATTTGACATCAGTGGAATGTTGTCCCGTGCCTGGAGATAAAGGATGGCCATAACCGTGCCCTGTGCTTCTCCGGTTTCCTTCACAGCAGTCAGCACAAACGGAGGAAAAAAGGCCTCCGTTCCAGCCTGTAATTTCTTTTTCATTCCTGGAGTCTCTCAGAATGCAGATCAGTCCACAGCAATGCCTGTGCACCACGCGGGGATCAAGGAGAAAACCAGTATTACAACTTTCACCTTTTTGTTGTTGAACAAAAATGACGTCCCCATTCACAGTATCCAGACTGGTAAATTGTCAAGAGCAGTCCTGTGAATGCATATATATCATAGAAATACTCCGTAGACACAGGGTGATTAGAGTTTACATCTGCACAATGTTTTCAAGGAGCACATGCGCGCGCGCGCACACACACACACACACACTCACACTCACACCAGCACACATGCACGCACAGGCAGGCTTTATCGATCTCTTTCTGGCTGAAACTGGCCCTTGACTAGCCTGTCTTTTCTACTGTATTTCAGGTGTGTTTGGAGTCAAGGGTTGCCCATCCCTTAGGTAATTGTCGAAGGGGTTTTACTTGTATTTAAAACTATTTTTAGTTTTAAGATACTTGTTGCAGTTTGATTTTACTATAACTGGCTGCTTTCCTTTTTTTGTTTTCCCTTTTTTTGTCCGCAGAAATGGTTCTTTAACGGGTGTGATTTTGTTATTGAGCACAGCTGACTTTAATCTTAATTCTGCTCAAATGAGGCATTGTAATGTTCGGAGCGTGTGGTCTGACGGCCTCGTGTTGTTGTCCTCCCTGTGTTTGTACCCAGCTACGTGGAGAAGTTCACCGACTTCCTGCGGCTGTTCGTCAGCGTTCACCTGAGACGGATCGAGTCCAACGCTCAGTTCCCCGTGGTCGAGTTCCTGGCACTGCTCTTCAAATACACTTTCCACCAGGTACTGCATGTGATAACGGCCACAACGCCTTTTAAACTCACAATTCAGTGCATATTAGGAGGACAGAGTCCACCACTGGTTATGTGAACACCTGAGTCTCAAAGGAGTGAGGGAGGTTGCTGCTGCTGCTTTGGAATCTTAGCTAAAAATGTGTATGGGAAAAAATGAAAACTTTGTGCAAAGTCCATCAAATATTACTGTATCTTTCATGTGTTGAGCACTTTCACGTTAGGCTTTTGATTGCTAGCCCATTGATGTTGGATGTGTCACTTGGGCTTGAAAGGTGAGGAAATTGGCTTCGCATGGTTTCACATCCAAGATGGATAGTTCCAGGTTTATTTCATCCAATGAATGCTGTGGGGAAAAATCAAGGATGTTCCGTGGTAATTCTTAATGTGAAAGTACTCATGTTATTCTGGTGTTAAAACTCGGATGGATGATGACACTGTTATTCTGTCACAGCTTCCTGTTTCTATGTAAGATTTCCTAACCTGCATTTCAGGCTGTAATGTATTGCAGCTACAGTAGCTGTTCTGTGCTCTTGTGCTATTCCCGAAAAGACGAGTCAAAACTCTGTTTGCATATATTATAACAAATATATGTGCCTGAAATCATTCTTCTTCCCAGTATATAGGTATGTACAGTGATTTGTTGGGCCTTTCCTATGAAGTAAAATAAGGGAATATGAAATCCTCATATGCATGGAGTTTTGGAAGTGCTTAGTGAATTTTAGGGCATTCAGTATTTTTTAATCCCCTGAAACCATCTTGTTTTTGCAGCCCACTCATGAAGGCTACTTTGCTTGTCTTGATATCTGGGCCATCTTCTTGGACTATCTGACCACTAAAATAAAAAGCCGACTGGCTGACCGGGACAGCGTGCTCAACAGGTAAATGCATTCATTTCTGTAAGCAATGTCAGTGCGGATCATTTCTGTCATTTTGGCCTTTTGATGTTGCATGCATTTGGGAAGGATTGCATGAATTGAAATGGGAACTAATTTGGGGGTTAACTGGCGGTTCTGCATGCTGCCAGACAGCGATCTATCTCCCGCATGCATCGGGACTGTTGGACGTAGCGGATGAGGTTACCAAGCTGTGCACTCGATGCATTGGAAATGTTGACTTTGAAAGCGTTTTTGTCAGATTTGAGTCTTTGACGTCCAGCTCTGAGTCACGCACACTGAGCTGGAAACCACAATGGTGAGCTGTGGGGAGAGGTGTCTCTCCCGTTTCCTTCTCGCGTTGTTGGTGTCAAAACCCGAACGCGCCCCGATGACGCGATAACCAAGCTGTATGGCGAAAGCCTTCGCTTTCAAAATGCAGCTTTGAGACCAACCTGTTTCAAAACGTGAAAACACAGAGAAGAATCGGCACAGTGTGCTTTCAGAGTCCGTCTCTCGCACTTTCGCAGTATCACTTTCCGTATCACTTCCTGTCCTCCGAGTTGGGGAGGACAGTGCGTTCTACCTCGTCTTTTTAAAGTTCCCTCAGGGCGTCGCTGTAGCTAAGCGTCACCAGCAACAGATGTCAGCGGCGGCAGAATCCGCACTTTCCAGCCGTCGTGTCTGCGAATGTCCATGAGCACGAGCGTTATGGCTATTCAGCAGCACACATTTGTACCTAGTGCTTTTTATTTTTCAGTCTTTCTCTCAAAGACAGTGTATCTTACTTCTTTCAGTTTTTTGTTTTTATTTTTCATGTTTTGGAAGGTGTGAATGTAACCATGGAGATTTCTGTGTGTGTGACACAGGTGTGTAAGCAGATGCTTCAGTTGTCTCACTGAAACTCTTTGTTAATCATATTGCATGTCGTAGGCCTGCATACATTAGTGTAGATTACTACAAAAAACTTTTTCCCTGTTTTCCAAATTATTTCGTTTCAGTAGATGATGGTAGCATTATATCCCAAATGAGTCTTTTATAACACAGATGCATTTAGTTCAGTGATGGGAACAGAACTATCCAAAGAATCTTTAGGGGACAAGCTGAAAAGCTGAAAAGGCATATGTCATTTATGTTTTATGAACTCATGTTGCAAAAGTTTGGATTCAATTTACTGGCTTTTGTGTGTCTGTAGTTGTCACTAGAGTTGAATCTGCATGTGACCAGTCTCCCTCTATCTCGTTTCATTGTTGTAGTGTGTGCATGGGCAGGGAATAGTCTTTCTCTTGTGCCTCGCTGGGTATCAGAACACAGCCCTCCTTGTCTGTTCTGCAGGTATAAGGATGCCTTGGTCCTGCTTCTGAGAGAGGTTCTGAACCGGATCCAGTTCCGATACAACCAGGCTCAGCTGGAGGAGCTGGACGACGAGACACTGGATGATGACGTTAGTTCAGTTTAAGTGCCTGTTGGTTGCACTGTGTTGCTTATTGTGATTAAAGTCAGCTTATTTTGTGTTGTTGGGAAACAGTTAATAAGTACAGCATATTAATAAGCATGACTTATTTACTGAACTAGTTAGCCAAAAGATAGTACATAGTAAGTGGGTAATAGATTGCCATTGTTTAGTCTGACTATTTTAAAAGCGTACTTCCAGCATGTTCAGATTTGTAGTTTTGAATTCATTTCAGGTTAAAACATTGATATTTACGGTTCAGCACAATTCAAAACATGTGTCATACCTAATATCGTACTGACAATGTTAAATGTTTTATGACAGTGTAAACAAGCCTTATAAACAGCAAGTGACCCTACTCATGTTGCAATAGATCCTTTGCTGTCACACACAGTATGCATGGACAAGTGTTGTGCTGTATTTATGCTGGCAGTTGCTTCTTTTCATAATTCATAAAGCACTTGCCGAAACTGCGTAGAGCATCAAAGATTTCCTGAGTTCATCCAGAAGGCATCCTTACAATATGCCTCTCTGATCTCCATAGCAACAAACAGAATGGCAGCGGTACTTGCGGCAGAGTCTCGAAGTCGTTGCCAAGGTGATGGAGCTGCTACCCTCTCATGCATTCTCAACACTGGTAAGCCCCAACGTCATCACTGGGCCTTTGGGAATCTACTCCATGGGATATGTTTTTTTTCTCCTCTTATTTCTTCTTAATCATCACGGTCTGAAGTTTCTTTTTAACTTGGTAATAGTAATAAAGGTGTTTCCACAGCCTGCTGTAATGCAGCATTTGAGCTGTGTTTCAGTGGTAGAGCGGGTTAATGGCAGCTGTCTTTGTCCTGTCTCAGTTTCCAGTGCTGCAGGAGAACCTGGACGTGTACCTGGGCCTGCAGCAGTATATTGTCACCACTGGTACAGGTGAGGAGCAGCTTAGATCTGTTGTTAGTTTGTTGTTAGACCATACTTGTTAGTGTACTGCAGTCCTTTGATGTTTTACCATGTCAAGGAATTGTGTGACCGTATCACATGACACCCATTTAGTCCCTCTATAATGTGGCACTATCACTGGTGTTCTTGTTTAATGCACAGATTCTCGGTTTGTCTCCCCCTTCAGGCCGGAGGCTGAACATCACCGCAGAGAACGACTGCCGGCGGCTGCACTGCGCCCTGCGGGACCTGAGCTCTCTGCTGCAGGCCGTGGGGCGGCTGGCCGAGTACTTCATCGGGGACGTCTTCGCCGCCCGCTTCAACGACGCCCTCACTGTGGTGGAGAGGTGAGGGGAAGCGATGCCAGGTCCTCTCGTACAGTCTCAGTGAAGGGCACGCACGTTCACACTCGGGGAATTCGGCTGTGGCCGGGTTGTTTTTCTAAAAGGAAGGAAAAGGCTTCTCGGGCCATTCACTGCTTTTCGTCAACAATGGAAATGCAATGCAATGCACCAGCAATAGAAAAAGGAACAGTAGCTGTGAATGTTCTCCATATTGTCAAGCAGCTAAGGGAACTGGAACAATGGATGCCCTATGTGACAATTAAAGTTTACACATGAGGCGTGAGTATATTGTAATGGTAACCTTGCAAGAGCAGGCCTTCAGAGTACGTTGATAAGCCTTTGAGAAGCTGAATGCATCACAGAGCAGATTTTAATCATTTTTCTCTTGTTCTACACTGTAGCTCAGTACTATGCCCATTAAATTTGATTAATTATTTATGAAAAATACTCATCTCTATTCCAGTTTGTTATTAATCCAAAATAAGCCAACATTTGTCCCTTGACATTATAGCACACATCTGTGAGGAATTGTGCATGTCCCTTTTTCAAATTTAGTTTCCCAATGCACTAAATGACTATACTTGTTCCTGACCCATACTATAAGGGGTACCCTCTCTCCTTTGTTACAGAATGACCCCTTTGAATGTCTGAATAAATGTGTTGATTGACTCCATGTTTTTACAAGGATGTTCTTTTGCCTGATGTGAGGCTGGTTGCTTTTCCCCAAACACAGGCTGGTAGAAGTGACCTGCTATGGCTCCCAGATCAGCCTGTACGACCTGGAGACAGCAGTGCCATCTGTGCTGAAGCCAGACCTCATCGACGTGTGAGTACTGAATACCATGACCCCGGTCACATGACACATGCAGCCACTTCCAGCCAAGCGAGAGTACAGCCGGACCAAGCACACCGCTTACCCCGGGCTCCCTCTTGGGTGTCTGCTCTTTGAGTGCTTGTGCTTAGTGTGAGCTTGCTGAAGTCTGTGAGTGACACTGCATGCCTATTCTCTATGGCACCCGTTTGTTTGCCCCGTAAGACCTTGTCTGTCTGTACTGTATTTACATTACATTATTGGCATTTAGCAGACGCTCTTATCCAGAGCAAATTACATAGGTAGTAAATATCTAGCTGTACAAATATTATCCATTTGTACAGCTAGATATTTACTGAGGCCATTGTGGGTTAAGAACCTCGCCCAATGATACGACAGCAGTGCCCCAGCGAGGAATTGAACTGGAGTCCTGCTCTTTACCGCTATGCTCCACTGCCGCCCCATGGGTCCTACACATCTGTTTAAGACCTGTAGGAACCATGGGGGTTTGTAGGCTTTTGTCGTCGCACAAGAGGTTTGGAAAGGGTGCGCATTACCTTGCATCCACATTGGAGCGCTCTCCCCCCTCTCTCACGTGTGTCTGCTCGCGTTTCAGGCATGCCCAGTCCCTGGCCGCCCTGCAGGCCTACACTCACTGGTTGGCGCAGTTCTACAGCGAGGTGCAGAGGCAGAACCAGGCACGCTTCGTCAGCCTCATCACCTCCACCATGGACGCCACCGCGCCCCTCATCAGTGCCAAGGTGCGTTCCCGTCTCCCGGGGCAGGAAGGGGCCGGCAACGTGGCGCAACAGACAGCGTTTCAAAACAGAGAAGAATCACTGTACAGGCATTTATTTCACAGACAGATACAAGCCTGTGCCTCAGTACTAGACCATTTTATCAAGACAATTATGAAGGTGCCAAAACAAAAATTGTGAGCAGGGCTGTTTTTCCTTGTTTGATGCATCTATTACTTTCGACATGTCTTGCAGTACCTGTATGTCCCCGTATTTAAACATGTTGAGGCAGAGTTTTCCATTTTAGTTGTGGTTGCTGCAGTCCTGATTTCTTTTCAGTTTCAGTTTCACGACAGCTATTGGCAATTTTTTGTCTCGCGCCGCAAGTCTCGGCTCCGATTTCAGTAGCTGCTCGCGTCGTCCTCCGTTCTGCGGGTTCATGCGTTGCCCCCTGTCCTCCCAGGTACCAGAGAAGCTGCTGCTGTCAGCGTGCCATCTCATGGTGTCGATTGCCACGACGGTTCGGCCCGTCTTCCTGGTGACGGTCCCGGCCGTGCAGAACATCTTCAACTTGATCACAGATCACAGCCTTGCACGCAGGCTCCCCCAAGAGGTCAGAGTCTGCAACTGTATGCCACGGCCTTTCATAATGCTAATCCCTTCAGAAGGTTACATATTAAATCCCCACAGCTAGCTCAAGCATCGCACATTGTTTCAGTGCTACAGATGAATGGTAAACACATATTTGTCCTACTTAAGACTCCTTAAATAGCTTGTCAGCTCTAGGTGGACATCTCATTTACATGTTGACTTTCTATAGCCCTAGTCCATAAACGTGTGTGTTTTATTTATTTATCAGTTGTATCTCAAAAGGCAGACTCATGTGTATATATAAGTATGTGTACAGAGATGTGTGTGTGCATGTGCGGGTGCATGCATGCCTGTGTGTTTTGAGACCCGCCTGACAGACCACCCGTCCCGTCTGCCTCGCAGGCCCAGGTGCTGGTGTGCAGGGCCCTGTCCAACATGCTGCTGCTGCCCTGGCCCAACCTGCCGGAGAGCGAGCAGCAGTGGCACACGCGCTCCACCAACCACGCCAGCCTGCTGGCCGCCCTCACCCGCAACTACCGGCTGCTCCGGGGCACCGCCAGCCTGCAGCAGCGCCGCGTCGGCATGGAGGACAGTGAGTCCGGCCTCCCGCCGCCCCGCCCGTCGCGGGTCGTACCTCTCGCAGGCTCCGCAGGCTCCTCCGCGGGCCCCTTACCCTCTGAATGTGCGGAGCTCGTTTCCAAACACAGAGGACATGTTCTGGAGTCCACTTGTGTAGCGGGGTTTTGCACCATAACTGAGGTCTGTTGCTGTGTAGTGCAAACAAATGGGATTGGCAAGATCACCCCTGTGCCCATGAACACATGGAGGCTGTTTGTAGAGGCACAGCTAAAAAAAAAAAAAAAAAAAAAACCTTGTTAGGAGATCGAGGACTCCAAACCCCAGCCTACTGAATAGATCATTTAATGATTGTTCGCTACTGAATGATTCACTCTTTGCATTTTCATTCTGTTTAAGACAGAGCAGTGTTTACTGGATCAAGGGTTCACGTAGCACGGCTCTGTTGCCATAGTTTCTTCACATGAGTCCTCTCTGAGGCTCAGATAATCTTTTCAGATGGTAATTTCACTAAATAAAGGGGAAGAGTGCAAGCAGAATAATGGGAACCCGTTTTCAGATTGTCAGTCTGGGGGTGACCTCCCACTCAGAAACCAGCCTGGCCACCTGTAACTTTGGTTATGGTTTTGTATTTGGTTACATTGGCCTGTACAAACTCCCGCCCCTCGGCTGTGTGCGTGAGGGCGCGCGAGTCCCCCTGCCGCTCACCCCCCGCCGTCCCCCCTCTCTCTCTCTCTCCGTCGCAGTGAAAGCGGAGCTGCACCAGACGCTGCGGGTGCTGAGGGACATCGTGGCCAGCATCTCAGGCGAGGCCACCAAGTCGCGGCAGATCTGCTACCAGTCTCTGCAGGAGTCCGTGCAGGTGTCTCTCACCCTGTTCCCTGTCTTCATCCACCAGCCAGGTACAGACCCCGCACACGTCCACCGGAGGGGTTCTGAGCTTGGGACATTTTAACTTTGGTGACCTTCCATGTTGTTTTGATTTTTGTTCTTGACAATTGACATTTGGGCATGAATGCCTTTTATAAAAGACTTGTTTCACACAGGTGTGCGCTTTAAAGAATATAATGCATTAAACTGCATACATAGACAAGATTTCTTTTTGTATATTTTAGCTGTAGCAGTGCATTTCAACAGATGCCTAATAATCTCTAAACAATGACATTTTGTGGTGTGTACATTATACAAACTACTACAGTGAGTGCTAGCGTTAGCGTTAGCATTTGCTAAATGGATGTAATGTAATGAGTGAAACGAGCAGGGAGAAATTGGCCTCAGTGCAGGCTGGGGATGGGGCACGTGTCTGCCACTGTTTTCAGTGACTCAGTAAGGACCCGTTACCTCCTCCTCTCTCCCAGACGTGACGGACGAGATGCTGAGCTTCTTCCTCACGCTCTTCCAAGGCCTGAGGGTCCAGATGGGGGTGCCGTTCACCGAGCAGATCATCCACACCTTCCTCAACATGTTCACCAGGTACAGAATGTAGATGAAGTGTACCGAGGAACTTCAGGGCTTTTCCAGCAGTTAAGAAATGAGGTAGCGCAGTCATTCCATTGAGGTTTTGTATGGTTCTTTAAAAAAAAAAAGGTTTGTTGTGGTAAATTTCGCAAGAGCATGTTTACAGAGTAACATGAGAAGCAGTTTGACAGGGTGTGTGGGAATGTTTTTTTTTCCTGTGTCTTAGCAATAGATCTTATTACTGCAGTTGCACCTGTTTTGTGAACCTCAATACATGTGTTTATTTTGATGCTACTCAATCGTACATAAATAGATAAAATTTAGAAGTGAAAATAATTGGAAAATAATTATGTCAGGGGTTTTGTAATTACAATGGCAACACCAGCTGTATCATAATTTGGCTTGTTTTTGTAGGATTTTTTCCTTGTATTATACAATCCATTTTATGAATGATGAGGGTTTTGTTTCACTAGAGTTGTCTTGGAAGTACGTGACTTTGAACAAGTTTGCACGTCACCAAGGAGTGACCCAGACGAAAGGTGTAAGCCACATGGTATGAGTTGCGTGTGGTAACGGTGCTCACTTCGCTGGGACGGCGCAGGGTTTAAATTTTGATCAGTCTGACCGAGCTGCGTGTTCTGCAGGGAGCAGCTTGCGGCCAGCATCCTGCAAGAGGGCAGCGCCGGGTGCAGGGTGGTGGAGAAGTTCCTGAAGATCCTGCAGGTGGTGGTGCAGGAGCCAGGTCAGGCCTTCAAGCCCTTCCTGCCCAGCATCATCTCCCTGTGCATGGAGCAGGTCTACCCCATCGTGGCAGAGGTGAGAGCCAAGCCGTGAGACACACACACACACACACACACACACACACACACACACAGATGCACCAGTGAGCAGGCGGGCACCAGGCCTTTGGTTGAGGGGGAAGTTGGTTTAAAGGGCGGAACAATTTGATCAGTGGTTTGACAGTTCATTCAGGACAGCAGAGCAGGGTGGAGCCACTTTTGGTGTGTTTGTGGGGGAGTTGAGGAAGTCCATTTCCTCAGCAGCTAATTTAAATATTGTCATGTTCTGACGTGCTCTGTGCCTATAGCCATCTGTCTGACTTTTATCTGCGTCTGTGTGTCCGTGGCAACAGCGCTCCTCCCCAGATGTGAAGGCGGAGATGTTTGAGCTGCTGTACCAGGTGCTGCATCACAACTGGAGGTACTTCTTCAAGACGTCTGTGCTGGCCAGCGTGCAGAGGGGTGTGTCGGAGGAGCCCATGGAGAACGAGGCCCAGTTCATCGCAGCCATGCAGGTCAGCGGAGGACACGGCCCATATTTCTTATCATTTTCAAGGGAACTGTTTGTAGTTATTGATCTATTAGTTTATGTAAATATTGTCATGTTTTCTTTATCGGTTGACACATTCTGTGGACCTCATTTGTTTCCCTTGATTTCCTGACTGTGGTCCTCAATCGTTTTGTTGTCCAGGCATTTGGCCAGTCTTTCCTGCAGCCAGACATCCACATATTCAAGCAGAACCTCTCATATCTGGAGTCTCTAAACAGCAAGCATAAGCTCTACCACAAGGTGAGTGACAGCTGAAGGCCACACCCCCTCACCCTCAACACCATGACTACGGAATATCCCCCCTGTAAAGGACAGAGAGCTAGTGACATTATGCAGTTGCTGTAGTGACCTTCACAGAACTGAACAAAGCTGTTAACACTCCAGTGGGAGTTTTTCCCACATAAATGATGTCAGGGCACCTGAGGGCAATTAAGAGCAGTTACATAGTCAAACTGCCCATAATTAGCAAAGGAAGTAAGAAAAGGTTTGGTACATTAGCACTTACACACCCTGAAGGTTGCCCTTGTTGAGCAGGAGCCAGCAAAGTATAGAGTAAAGAGTGTGTGCATTGAGATGTATGTGCTTGTCTCCCCATCCCCCCCGGCAGAAGATGTTCCGCACCACCATGCTGTTCCACTTCATCAACGTGCTGCTGCAGGTGCTGGTGCACAGGAGCCACGACCTGCTGCAGGACGAGATCGCGCTGGCCGTCTACAACATGGCCTCCGTCGACTTCGACAGCTTCTACTCCGCCTTCATGCCCGAGTTCCTCAACAGCTGCCAGGGCGTCGACGCCAACCAGCGCACCGTGCTGGGGCGCAACTTCAAGATGGAGCGGGTGAGACGCCGCCCCAAACTCTAAACACCATTCAGCAGCTGGCCCCTTGTCACCCTCTGTTGGTAACACGTCCTTTCACGCCATTCACTCCTGAGGGCGGTGACTACTTCCAGAGCCGCATTTTCACTGACAGAGGAGAGCTGGAGGCATTTCCACAGAAACACAGTGCAGGCTGGCAGCTTGCAGGCCAGCCTCAGTTTTGGCTTGATGACCAGGCGGGTCAGGAGTTCTTCCTCCAACTTGAGGAACTGTTAATCTCCACAAATTTAGCCACCAACCTCGCTCATTTATTTAAAAACAAACTCAATATAGGCTGCCGTAGGCGGTACCAGAAAAATTCAAGAAATGCTCTTGGTACAGCAGCCTTTCAGCACTAGGTGACACTCTTTTACCTGTGATGCCAATGAGATATTAGCAGCTCTGTATAATTTAGTGTATGCCATAAATTGCACTTTTGATCCAGAATACAGATGGTTTAGATGAATAGCATACTAAATAATATAAAGTACATTGTATGGTTCATAGATAATGATTATAAAAATACAAAGCAGAATTTGGGATCTGTTGTCTGAATGGCTCCTTCCACACTCCTAGCCAAGAATTCAGTCACACAACTTGTAAGGGTTTGTAGAACCCTGTTTTAGGTACATATGTAAATGAATGTTTGACCCAGTGAGCAATGAGTTACCGACCTGTGTCCCTCTGTCTCATGGCTGCCCCCTCTGTGTCACCTGTGCAGGACCTGCCCTCCTTCACACAGAGCGTGCACAGGCTGGTGAACGACCTGCGCTACTACAGGCTGTGCAACGGGAGTCTGCCTCCCGGGACCGTCAAGCTATAGCAACGCGCCCAGCCCCAGAGCCGTCACCACCACACTCCCCCCACCCCACCCCACCCCCCAACCCAGCCTCCCAGTGCCATGGACACTGTCCCAAGCCTCTGCCAACCCCATCCCCCCCCCACCCCCCTTGCCCCACGCTCCTTCCTCCTACGTCCTTGCCTGGCTGCTCTCACTCGGGGGTGAAGAGGGCTCGACAAAGGGACGCCTTTGGAAGGACTCGCACCTTAACGTCCGCACATTTCAGCGGGTCCCACGCCCCGGCCTCCGTTGCAGCGCTCCCCCTCCTTTCTGACGTGAGCGCGTTTGCCAACAGTCACAAGGCCAAAGCGGAGGCATCAGTGCTCCTGCAGCATTCCACTGCTCCCAGGAGGGGCTGCCAGGGGCTCAGCACTTTCCTCACTCACTTCTGTCTGCAGTTACGACGTTCACCTTTAAATAGGGTCTGCCGTTTTTCTTTTTTCTTTTTTCCACGTTGCCTTCGCTCATTTAACTCCAAAGGAGCCAGACTTTCAAGTTCAGTTTTTTTTTTTTTTTCCTTTCATATCATTCCATTCAGATACCGTAGGCATCATGCTTAAATCAATAAAGTGCTTTGGATATACAAACTTCTTTTTTAAAAAAGAAAAAAACAAACAAAAAAAGGTTTTCTTCATTTGTTTATTAGGTCATTGTTTTTAATTTTATTGTCATTGAGGTTTGTATTATGACGGTCATTTTGGACTGTTGCGGTTTTAATTTGAATGTGTTTCTCTTAAATCTTATGTTTGTACAGTTCTCTTTTCTTACATTAAGGAGGTTTATTAAAAGCTTAATACTTTTTGTTTTAAATGTGGAAAAACTTGAACTGGAGCCCTGATTCTTTTTTCAAGACTGATAAAGGGAAAAAAAAATCAGGGAGAGAAATTAAGGTAGAGTCAGCCAAATTACCTGAGAGGGTCTGCCATGCAACCGGACGGTGAGAGAGACAGAGAAACAAAAGCTGTTATGTATTGACTGTGATATACAACAAAGCCCCCTGTCGTGTTAGACATGATTTTATATTTGAAGAGCTCCTTTGGAGAGTTTATAAGATTCTTTGTGAAAATGCAAGAAGTACAAGTGGATCCTCTCTGAAAGTGGATGGGGATGTTGTTGAATTTCTGTATTGTCAGAACTTTGTTCCCAGATGCTTTGATCCTCATAATGACACAGTTTTTATGTGAAATAAGCCAGGAAATAAATCCTATAAATAAATGTTAAAAGTGCAGATTTTCCGAGACAGGTTTCTGTACGTGAGTATGTATGTGTGTACATGGAGCCTATGGGTAAAGGCACAGAGCAGCCTCTGGTCAGTTGATAAACTGCCATATCCCCTAACCATGCAGATTGTGTTTTACAACCTCAGTTGCTCAGATACTCAAAAGCCATGTAAGGTGAAAGTATGCATAGCAAAAAGCAATTTCAGCAAAGGCAAAGAACCCAATCAAGTAGTAAAACCTAGAAAAGGCACTTCTGCTGCAATACTGGAATTGCAGCAATCGCGGGATTGGGATATGTTATTTCCTTGAAGGGTGGTGATGGTCTTCAGTGAGGGGGAGAAGTGATGGGGGGTGAGGGGTTCCACTTCAGTTGGGAGCTATTTCAGCATCTCTTGCATCGGATGGGAAACATGGTGTTCTACCAGACAGTGTGATATTTGATATATTCAGTGGAATCTTCCATGGTGCCCAGTCATTCTGGGTTTTGATGGGAATGAGGCTCTGTTAATTCCATTTCAATTCATTGAGTTCAGATTTGAAAAATGATAATTTAAACATCATTTTCTGTGAAGATTTTTCGTTTAATTGTTTGAATTTCAATTCATTTCCTAAACTGAAGTGGAAATGACCCCAGCACTGGTGGGAACAACATTATGGAAGGGAGAGTACATAAATGCCAAACAGGATGTATGTTGGCAAATTTTTACTCATAGATTGGTTTGTAATTGCACTAAGCTTTAAGGTGCTCTGTAATGTTATGTCTTACTGTTTGTACTTGCTAAGTACATGCAAGCCTACATTCAGGTGAATTTTGGGCATCTTGAATCTTAGGCATTTGTCTGTTTCAGAAATGGTTTTAATGCACACCTCAGAAATGGTAAATAAGCCACCTACTGAAATACTCTGTTGGAGGTGTTTACTTTATAATGATAAATGACCTCATCCTAATTTGTTTTTTTTTCTGTTCCCCTACCATTAGGGGCAGTGATTAAAAATACAGTGGCACATCGCTTGCATTTTGGAATAGGAATTTATATAAGAGCTTTCTAAATGGGAATCAGTTGAACTATGATTATTACATTTGCATGGAGCTCCAAGGGGTGACTAACTGTGTGTGAATGTGATTTCCTGTCCCATCTATTTTCATCTCCAGCTCATCTATTTCCTATATGACTTAAAGTAACTCCTCCGAATTTGATCCATCCCAGCTCTCCGGTGCGTGCCCCCACAGTCGGAAGTCATATGACCCCACTTCCCATATTAAAGCAGTTTATATTTGGTATGGTCCATTTTTTCAAGGGGGCTTAGATTAAATCAAAATCTGGACATACTTGCTAGTATAAATTGCAACCCCTATACCCACAGAAAGGGCAACATTTTGTCAGTTGTACTGTAAACATGAATTTTCAGCTGGCCAATAAGTTAGTCATTACATTGAGCCATGTATAGATATGCACTACAGGCTCAGAGGGTCAGAACTGGGTCATCGCTACAGAACTGGGTCATCCAGTGTTGGCCTTCACACTGAGGGTATTGACCCAGTCATGTTTGTTGACTGGAAAAATTGTTAGTGTTTGTTTAAGGGGGTGTATTGTGGACTAGACTCCTCGACTACCATCTTGTGCAACTGCAGGTAAAGGTGACCAGCACGTGGAAAAAGACCTTTACCCTAAAAGTGTGAACAACCCTCCCTTTGGTACACTTCATAGGCATTATATACATTACAGTAATGCCACCTTCCATGCATCCAAGAGCACAGTGACATTCCTTGACGTGGCCATTGATATTTGGGATGAAGTTTAACATAATCTGATACCCATGCTGGTAGAAGGAGTTGTTACCATTTTGGACTTGTGAATTTTGGAATTGTGGAATTCATAAAAATTGTTGAAATTTCCGCATGAGTTTGGCGGGGCTCTTCCACAATAATATGAGAAATTGAGCGAAACTTGTTCCAACTGTTAATAGTATAAACGTTGATGCTTCCAAAGCAGGCTTGTTACACGTTCTTGAGGAACCGAAACTCGACAGATGATGTTTGCTTGCGAATGAACTACCTGTTCAAAAGTGTTTGCTCACCGTATTGTCAAATAGAATTAGGGATTTGGGTTTGCTCTGTTGTTGCTGGCGTGCGGCAGCTCATAGGTTAAAACACTCGTCCCACCCCCCTCAGAAAGTTACGTTTTCTGTTAGAGGTGGGGTTCTCGTTGGCGAAAACGAGCTAATTACATTCGTATAAATGAAAGCAGGGAGACAGGCATGCTGCAAAAATAGACGTAGAACTTGCAACAAACCGTAGGCAGCTGCCACGTAGTGTCAGCAGAAGGAGGATAGGAAGCTGCAGGAGTGAAAAGTGACAGGCGCTGGATCCAGATCAGCTTTTGGCAGTACACTTATTTATAGGAAGGGTCTCCCTTCGTTTCTTTGTTTTTCACCATGGTGCTATTACAACGTTGTTTGTTAAGAAAAATCGCACTGCATGGGCAGCGGAGCTGTGTATCCCAACTTGGAAAACAAAGTGCCAACCCGGCGTGGGCTACTGCCAAACTCCGTCACTCTCCTAGAAGCAACTGCGGCTTGGGGCACTGTTACAGCACCACCTCAGGTTAGTATATGAGATGTAATTTGAAACCATTCATATTTAATCCTGCAGTGAACATGTAGCATAACCTTTTGTAATGTAACGACATATTTTTGTAGCGCCTCCCTTCCACCACCGTGTCATGGTTTAAACAGTGTTTTGAACGGTGTGCATGGGAAAGCGTTTCAGATTTAGTCAGACCTGCACTTTGACAGAGGAGACGATAGTCTCTAGCAGCTAACAGGATGCGCTCCCCCATTCATTCTTTTGTTGACATTTGGCCAAATTTAGCAAGAAGGCATCCATATCAGCGTGGAGAAACCAATTGTCGAGCATCAGAAAGTAACCTAATCTTGTGATGTCAGTACGAAGCATGTTGTTTATTCATTCACCGCAAAAAAACTTTGAATTACTATGCAATCGTGTCTAAAACGCAGAAGGTTGCGTTACATACTTGCACATTTAGTTCCGGTAGCAGTTACGCCAATCCAGAGAAAAAATCAAAATGTTAAGCGTGTTGAACAAGATGAAAGCAATGTAGGGTTACCACGGGGTCACTTGGCAAAGGCCTTCTCCTCAGGAGATCATGGTTTTGACCATTCATTTGAGATATAAAACGGCTTTTAATTAAGTTCTAAGAGAAAAACAAGACCAACCCCAAGAAACTGCAAAGCATCTAAATCTAGTTTTTGTTCTCTCACCGAAGGAGAAGTGTTTATACACTCATAGCCAAACAGCTGTTTTATCTTGGGTTAGTGGCCTGGATTTATAAAGCAAGTTTAGGGCTGGCCATTTTGCATATATTGTGCAAGTGTTACGTCTACTCATAAAACATTGGCCTAAAATGATTACTATAGAGCGGCTTTATCAACAATCGCCAAAACAAATGGGTTTACCATTTTGAAGACTTTTTTTATCGTTAATAAGAACTATCCTGGCTTTGAGTGAGTTTCATTTGGCCTGAGGTGCTTTCTTGATATTAAATTTTTGTTTGTTATTTTCGGCATACGTCGCATTCGTTCACCCTCACACACTGAAGTGGGGTGTTTAGTCAATCAGACAGCTAATAGCGACCACGCCTCTTTATCAGTGTCACAGCCTGAGTCCTGCACTCAGATAAAGGACACTTGCAGGTCCACAGGTTCTCATTCTCCATTCTCAGTGAAGTTATGGACATGCATGGCCCCACTTATCTCACTACAAAGTCTCCAACTGAAAAGGACAATGTGTTCTCTCCTTTCTGTCTGTTATGTTGTTTTACCAGCATTGGAGGAATTATGTGTTTGATTTCTACAAGCTGGAAGGGGTAAATGGATGTAGTGATCTGCAGTGTGTTGTAGCACAACCATTATCACGATCCCTGCAGCAGATTGAGGTGGGAAATTAAAAGGTCTTGGGTTTTAGCTTGTCTTCATTTTTATAAAACACAAATCTGCCATCTGATATTGGTGACAGGAATTTTGAAATAAATGAAGGGTGTTTCAATAGCATGCCATAACATAGCTTCAGGGCATGTACATGGCTAAAGTTCATTGCTGTAGAGACAGGAATGTGGGGATGTTTGGCTAGTCATGCGCTGTTAACATTCTCCAGTTTTGCAAACAGCACTGTGCTTTATTGGCCCATAGTATATTGCATAGTTACAGCGTTGGTATACTCCAAAGTTAATGGTGCAGACTTCCATTCACAAAACTCCCAAAGAGTACTCAGATAAATGTCAACTTTGGGAGATGTTGTTAAATGGATTCCATCTTGATAAAATTACAAAAGGCGTGCACCGAGTTTCTCTGACCAAATTAAGTCTTTGGCTCTTTTTAATTGGGTAAGTGAATCCTGGAATATGAATGTTGTGTCCTGCGGTACCGGTTGTAGTTACTGGTAACTTGACCCACTTTGAATAGTTTGTTAAGTTCAGCTAAACTGGCAGGAGCCTCCCATCTCATTCAGTGAGCCCGTTTGTAGTCAGCATTCTGTTTGATACATTATTTAGGTACTCCCAAGAATGAGTGGCAGATTTTGAGATTAATAACTTGTGTAAAATGGTTCTTGTGTGGTCCCTTTTCACTTTATCCTTCATGTAACTTTGCACTGTTCCAATCAATGGAAATATTATGGCAATTACCTTTTTATTTCAGGGTTATGTAAGGTAATATAATTGTTAAAAAGGGCCCCATTCCTTTGTCAGTTTCAGTTCGTGCACACCACCCCCACCTCTCACAGACCCTTGTGTACAGACCAGCTCAACCTGTCTAAACCTGTACCTCTCCCTTACCAGCAGCACCCCCGCAGGTAACCAGAAGCAAAGAGACAGTCCCTAGCTCATCATTTGTCTTCCGACCTTTCCATATCCATTGGCCACCTACAGCAACCCCAAACAGAGCCAAGGATTTTGGACATTATAATAGTTATGGTGACCTCCCCCACTTCAGTGCTGTACCAGTTCCTGTGGGGTGAAGAGCTGGAGACACCAGACTCCTTGTGACAGATTGTTGTGTTGTTGTGTGTGTCTGTGCTGATGAACACATACACGCACACTCAATAAAACACTACACTGGGTGCCTGACTCCAGTTCTGACCGACACACCGCTGTGACGACAACCCTGAACCCAGTGAACTGGTGAAACTGTCCCCTCAGTTTCAAGTTTCAACTGATGTCCAATAATTCTGTCTGTGTCTCTATCTGTGTCTGTGCCTGTGCCTCTGTCTCTGTTTGTGTCTGTCTGTATGATTGGGTGAGAGGGCGGGGGGGAGCTGTTAAAGTGTGAGCACGTGTAGGCACGTGTTTCCTCCACCGATCTGCTGGCGTGCCGTACTGCAGAACCAAGACAATGACCAGGGCTGTTCCCTTAATGTAATTGGGCTTACAAGACTGTTATTAGATACCATGCCTGTCATGACTCCCCCTTATTGATTAACCCTCCAACAAAATGGTCTTGTTTGACCAGGCCATCCATCTCCGCTTGTGTTTGGATGAAGCTGGGAGATGCTGTTTGGGACAGAGGCAGAGCCAGTTAAATGGGTTCATTGATCTCAGAACATCTGTCTTCTGCTGCTCTAGGTTCTCTACCTGCTTTTGTATTTTTACTGTTTTGAAGTCACTCTGATTGGCTTGGGCCGACAGGAATGTCACTGGATTGGTCCAAACATGCAACAGACTGAATTCCAGAAAGCCACAGGTCCCGAAGCAGAATTAGGAAGTTTCCTTGTTTAAAGACAAGCTTATCCCTCTGTTGGCGCTGGACACTGGGCACAAAAGTTGTGAGTGGCCCGGTTTCATATACTCTGTTTGGTTTGTGGGCCAGTTCTTTTCAGGAAATCCTTGTGTAAACTCAGCTCCCGAGCACAGGCACCAGAAGAGCTCTGCTCTGGCTGCGATTCCCTCTGTCAGCACACGCTGATCTGTGTGCTTTTTCTCGCCCGTGCCCCGCAGGCATCCCGGGGGTGAGGGAGCGAACGCTGATCGCTGTGAAGCCGGACGGGGTACAGCGCCGCCTGGTGGGGCAGATCATGCAGCGCTTTGAGCAGAGGGGCTTCAAACTGGTGGGCCTGAAAATGCTAAAGGTGAGAGAAAGCATCGGGTTGCCATGGTGGGAATTGGGCAGAAATAGGGTAAGCCGTAGAGAAAAGGAGCTGTGAGATATCAGAGGTTACTGGAGTTAGTGGTTGCTGGTCTTGGGGGTGGCTGAGATTAAATATGAGAGGTGACCGGTTATGAGGTGCAGAGACAGGAACTGGAAGGTAATTGAGTGATTTTTGTGAGCTGACTGGATGCTGTGGAGGACAGAGGGGGGTGGTAACAGTGCAGCTGTCGTGATGAATGTTTTTGAGGCATCTCTCTGTGGTGTTGCAGGCGTCAGACGAGCTGCTGTCCCAGCACTACCACGACCTCAATAAGAAGCCTTTCTACCCCAACCTGTTGCGCTACATGACCTCTGGCCCGGTGGTTGCCATGGTGAGTTGACCTCACAGAGTGTGAAATATGGGGCTATTGCACTTTAATTGATTGATGTGGTAGATAAATCACCCAAAGTAAATAGTCTAAAGCCAATCATTTCAGGAAAGTAATCTAATCAATATTTTTAAGAACACTTTTGTTTTGCTTCTATTTCAGTCTACCTTTCAATGACCTTTGGGTATACTGGGCACTTTTAAAATATACTTGAATTGGCTGTGTTTTCAATTAAAATTCTCTTGACATTTGAATGCTGTGGAACATCCAGATTAAGTAACACTACTTAATAAGACTAAGAGGTCCCTTTGTGTCTGTCAATGAAGTTCATAATGATATGATGTAGGGCTTTTTTGATTAAATATAAAAAACGCTAATTTCTAATTGTTTGTGGTGTAGGAACAAATATATTTAACATGAAATGTATGATTTAACGATGATTTAAAAATGAACTTTGTCATTAAAAGTGAACAGATTCATCAGTAGATGAGAAAGAAAGTGCATCCACTAAAAATGGAAGTGAATTACTCACCTTGTTTGTTTGGAACACAGTACCCAAGTATGGGGCTGGCATGGGGGGCAGGGTTGGCTGTCTGCATATTGTTCATCCCTTCACCTCTTTCTTCCAATCACACCTGAGCTGGACAGCCAGAACCAACCTCTTTTTGTCCCAATTACCTCAGGAGCTCAGACCCAAAGTGGCCCGTAAATCGCAGTGGAATTTGGCAGCCGATCCATACCAGACACACTCCACACAAAAGCAGGTCCTTGGGAACTGTTCCAGCTAGGGGGGCAAGAGGTCTCTGTCTGACAGCTCACCAAAGAAACCCCCTGCCCCCCTCTGTTCTAATGCAAATATTTTTTCAGTTTGACACAACAGTTGGACTGTTGGACTGCCAGCAGCAGGTTTGTTGGCCAGTGTTGATGGGTGGTTGTGCATAAGAAGCCGGCTCAAACTGAGATAAGGTCTTTTCCTCTCTGCTGTGCAGGTGTGGGAGGGACACAATGTGGTCAGGACGTCCCGCATGATGGTAGGGGACACCAACCCTGCCGAGGCCCACCCTGGCACAGTTCGGGGGGACTTCAGCATTCATATAAGCAGGTGATTTCCCGTCTGCTGTGAAATTTCACACCACTCCAAGATGGATCGATATAAAGGCAGTATCGGTAAGGGCTGACCCATAGACTGTTAATCTGAAGGTGTGGTTTCTCCCTCCATCAGGAACGTGGTTCATGCCAGTGACTCTGTGGAGGGAGCCCAGAGGGAGATTCAGCTGTGGTTTAACCGCAAAGAGCTGATGGACTGGGACTGTTGCGACCACAGCAACACCTACCAGGTGTGAGAGAGCAGAGGTCGGAGGGAGGAGACAGGAGTGCCAGGGGTTGCGTCACGGCAACATCACATCTACCTCTACCTGCATCCCCTGGGTGCAGCCCACAGTTCCACTGTCCTGCTCTCAAGAAATAACACAGTGAGAACCCGACATCCATTGCTGCTCTGGAGAGGATGTGTTGCTCTAGAAGGCTAGTGAGTTCTCCTCAAGAGTCGCAGCCAAGCTGGGGTCGCTCCCAGTATGCAATATTGTTTTAACTTCTTTTAAAGAGAAAAGACCTTTAAATGTATCCCAACAGATGCTCCCTTATTCTTGATTTTCAAGTGCCAAAGCTATCCGCAGCATCTAAAAAATCAGAACAAAAGTGGAAAAGAGTAAAAAAACAAGTATTTGTTTAGTTTTTGATACCATAGATCACCATAATTTTGGGCTTAAAAGTATTGCTTACTATGTGTGGACTGTTCTTTTACGGTTTCATCTTCATGGGCATTGTTAGAAATGATTACTTGCTAGCAATAGTGCGCACATGCGGTCACCACCCATAAGAAAAAAGGTGGCCCCCCTCTTCAGTGTGTTACAGGTTGGGACCCTTCAAGCAATGGTACCTTGAGACTGGAAATACAGTGAAGTGCCTTAGTTTACACTACAGTAACTGCTGTAAAGTGGTATTCAAGTATTTATGATTATTGATAACATTTCATAGTGATACTGCAGCTGTTCATCTGAGTCTTGTCATGGTCATATTGTACATACTGGTAGTGTAATATAAACCGGTACATTGTAATATATCCATTGCCTGAACAGTGTTTTTAAAATAAATATTTGCCCATTAGGATGTTTTGTGTGCTTATTGTCTACTTGTGTTTTTATAAGTTCTATGATTGACAATCAAACAGACAACAGCATGGAGGAGAGCTTCAGACCACAGCACAAGACATTGCTGCCCCCTAGTGGGCAAGATGTAGCAATGGTGGTTTCACTTACTAAGTCAAAGCACCAAGAAATGTGACATTCTAAAGTGTGAATTTGAACAATTCAAAGTCATTTCAAATGATCATAAAGTAGAGGCAGTTCTGGCACTATAAATGTATAATTGTGAAACGTATTATGACAATGAAAATCACAATGGAATGCTTCAGCTGTGACAAAACAAATATGAATTTCAGTTTTTTCCAGAAGCCCTTTCCTGCTTTAGTCAGAGTTGTGAACTCCCCAGCATAGCATGCATCCATGTGCTTAGGATGCCTGCTTGTTTGCCTTGCTCATGCGGCGGCTACCTTTGTGCGATGGCTACAGCTTAATTTGCTTGAATACCACAATGAGAATAGCTAAACGGCCAGTTATCCCAGTAGTTATAGGAATTTTTACAATGAAAATAATTAGGCAATTAATAGCTGAATACCTCTAAATTTAGGGGAGAGTTTTCAGCTAAAACTGGTGTAATTTTCTAAAGTGCCATGTGGGTATGTTGAGGAAATGATGCACATTTGCATTTGAAAATGATACATTGTTGCTGTGCCTGCTGCATGTGGTTGACAGTAGAGCAGAACACTGCCTGACGTCATCAGGACTTCAGAACCACCTACACGCTACTGCTCAAGTGAGTCAGAATTAGTGAAAGCCATTACTTGCCTTCATTATGCCTACATTTATACGCCTTATTTAACTGGTGCCATCCTGTCTTAGAATTCAAATGTGTATTGTGCACCATTCTTGGAATAACTGCCATCAAATTAGGGTTGTTTGACCACGAATAATATAATCACATGTTATTATAAGCAAACAACTGCCTTTTTGGCGGCATTGCAGTTCTTTTCTATAAGGTCATCCTCTCCTACACTCCTCAACATTCCAGTGCCTCTCTGGTGTGGGTGTGATGGCTGGACCAGGCGGTGGTGTGGTGCCAGAGGGCACTGAGGGTCAACACCATTGCACTTGGGCTCCAGGTCAGACACTTACCTGGAGACCTCTGAGAGAAGCTTACTCTCCCACACCAAAAAATCCACTCACGCTCCCAGCATACTGACCTCAACTCCTGCATGTTAGGTTTGGAGGGCCAGGCACAACATCTTTTTTCGTGGAGTAGAAAGAGTTATAGCCACCATCAGAGACTTGTAATGACTTATCAGGAGCTGAGCCAGTGTCCAATTGTTTCTGCTATCTGGAAAGACATTAATCATTTAGTAACAGATGGCACAGGACTATAGGTCGATTCTCTCGCCCACAGCTACTGGTCACCAAATGGTGTGGCACTCCTGTGCTGCTCCTCTTTCATATTTTCTTCTAGATTTTTGATGTTACTCATCAGGTTATCGTGTGAAATTTCTGTTGACTGTGTCTTTGACAATGCTGTATATTGTGATCTTCTGCACATTTGTCACAGCTGTTACTTGAATTACCACAACCGTACGACCCCTTTTTCATTTCAATAATGCATGTAAATGTGACTGTCCGCACTACTGCTCCACTAGGATAAGAAGAATAATGGTGAAGATGAAGGACGGTAATTTAACTGAAATGAACTACCTGTAATAATCAGCCATATATCACTTGAAAGAGATAAAAGGTGCATAAAAGGGAGTCAGCACGGGAGGACATGCAGCTTCAAACAGTCCACAAATCCCTGTGAGAAGCCTGTGACAGCACAGATTCTCATTCTTCGTTCGACAGCTTCCAGATATGACATTGAAGTGTTGAAATGCTCTGAGCAAAGCAAGGGTTAAGGATAACTCAAACAAGAACAAAAAGTATAGGTAGACATGGGACAAGTGGACAAAACATATTCATAGTCCTAATATTCTAAATATATCTATGTGATATATTTGCATACACCTCAAGCAAGATATACCTGTGCATACGCCTTTGTGCATGGTGTAAATTATTTACCTACAGAACTATTTGGAATACAACTACACCATTCCCCATTCTGAGACTGAAGGATAAAAATACAGCCTATAACTACAGACAGGTCTGCTGTTGATGAGAGTCCTCATAGTGTTTGGAAAACGAACCATTGCAAATCATGCGACATATCTTTTTAGACATTGTGGTATGCTTTACATTTGGAGATACATACTTTAGGTATTTGCCAAAAACATACAAAAGCCTGGACACTTTTCTTTGAGCCCACATTTCTCATAAATTCCCTTCTGTCAAGACTGCCTAGTTTGTTTACGAAGGTGCAGTTTCTCAAGTAAATCAGACATGCCAAAACTCTTGATTCTTCTGGTAGGCATTGAATGGAAAGGTGTGAAGAACATACTGAACCACTGCATAACATTGTCATAGATTTAGATGTATCAGAATTGAGAGGTTTTATTTTCACTCTCCTAACTTCAAAAATAGATATAGGATTAAGTTTCATCTTAAATATGTTTAGCAACATTAAGATGATAGTAACTTGAGTGTCTATCATCATCGGAGGTAATGGTTATATTTACGTTTTTACGTAATTACTAATTAAATGAACCAAATATGTGAGCGTCTAGGTGTTACTTTTTTTTTTTTACTTTTTACTTTACTTTACCTACTTTTTTCACTATCAGTTCAGTATCAGTTCCATGCAGATTGTGAAATGGGTGAAGCCACAGCATTTTACTTCTTGACCTCTGACCCCACCGACGTTTATTGCAGGAAAACTTGAAGGCAGCAGGCGCGTGGGTGTTTAACTGGCAAGCAATGGATGCCCTACACGTTAAAACACAGAAGGTAAAACATGCATGCATACAGCCGATGTTATGAAAACTGGTATGACCTCCTACTGAAACCTATATACCTTGACATCTAGTCAATAAAAGTATTTTTGAGTGGTTTTAAGGCCGATATCAATGAAATACCTGATTACGGACCCTAGAGCATGATTGTGGAACGGCTTGTGTGCTTGCAAAACTGCTTAAACTGTTTAAGATGTTTTGCAGTTGTTTGTGACAATTAACTATGCCTGTTCAACGGTTTTCGTGTATGTGCTGCTGTCTACGGTTTGCATGAATGTGCAATCCCTTGCCCTCAACGAGACTTCTAACGTGACCCAGGCAGGCTGCTAAATTTTTCCTCATAATCTTGGTTTAAAGATTCTCAGTTTTTATGATGTGGTTGTGATATTTTGTTTTACGTGTGTGGGACTCTTTAACAGTGGCTTTTCTTCATGAATATCAATGTATCTTTTGCCTTATGCGCAGCTACGAATTAGATTTAGGACTTGTTGGATACACCACAATCAGTCGTGCTCTTCCTCCATACGAGGGCGCAAGAGTATAAAAAAACAGGCATACTTTAACGTTCACACGGTGAGCATTCTGATATCCTTTAATAATATTTAAATTGTGTCGTTTTAGCGAATTATTTTAATGATGGATGATCTCACTCTTTTTGAACAACCTCTTATTTTCTTAGACGTGTGTTGTGGTACACGTTCAGATAGTTATCTATATGCTATATGAATTAGTCACTTTGGAACTCATTAACTATCGTGTTATACATTCACTTGCTTATTATTTAAGCTAGTCTTTTGCAGCCGGTTCACTGATAATGATGAAGGATGCCTCGCTGGAGATTTTTACAAGGGCTTGTTTTGCGTCGGCAGACTGCGGTGGGCTCTTGGGCGTGCGCGTTGTTGAGCGTTGACGTCACTGCTGTATGCGGCTGGCGATGGCGGAGCAGCTGCTGATGAGAGAACGACATCCAAAGAGAAATCTTGTCATAGCAACAATTGCGTCTTTACGTTGAAGGGCATCCTCAACATTGGTCGATTAAAGGGCGATGCAAAAATACCAACAATATCTTCCGTTTTATTAAGGAAAAATGCCTAGCTACAAAGTCATCGCAGGTGGATGATTCAAATCCGGTTGAGGGGCGCTTTGGGAAAAGAGGCTGAGCGAAGAATAAAATTGTTCTGTAATATGTGAGCAGATGCTCTCGGTGGTGAAAACCTGGAGGAGAGATTAACGATGAAGGGCGTCTTTTCGCGTGATTGCTGTCTAGGAGGATTTTAAAACCAGCGATGAGGGAATAATGCTGGTATCGCACAATTCAAACGGAGGAATCGTAGCAACCAAGAATTCAGGTACCCAGCCACAGCTACAATTGAGAGCTAGATCAGCAAGGGGAGCGGATGCACGTTGGTGGATGGGATCATTTTTTCATCGTAGTTACATTATGACATGTAGCCGAATGCCAGTTTTCTTTTAGTAAAAGGACACGGGCAAAGAGATTTGCGAAATTGGAAAGGTTATGGATTTCTTCGCTAAGTGTATGAGATGGTCTTAGGAATATGGACTGTCAAAATAGCTAGCTAGCCACCTAGCTAGCCGGTTATATTTGAAAAGGCTACGGAACCATATGCCCTGTGTGGACCCCGGAGATTTCAGTGATGTCCTCTTGGATTAATATAGCATTGCCACCGACGGGCCACTTCGTGCGAAACAGCCAGCAGCTATCTGTCTTGATAATAATGTATTCGTAATATTAAAGGTAGCTAGCTAGCATAGTACTACAGTAGCTAAATGTACCTTACGTGACTAACAAGAAAATAGCCAGCGGTGATGTTTGTTTTCTTGCGTGCTGTACTAGGTTCGTTTTTCATATGAGAGTCTAATCATGAGAGTAATGTAATAAAAATGCGTGCATTATGGCACAGTTAATGTAAAAGTGTAAGATATCGGGATCAGCTGTTGTGTTTTACGCAAAAGAAGGCGGAGTCTGGCGGGTTGAGAGTCACAGCAAACTGAAAATGGGGACTTCTGTGGGAGTTGGGCATACAGATAACTATATGAACTTACAGATTCACGAACACTTTAGGACCTGTGTTTGAAGGAACATCACCAAAACTTTTGCAAGAATGCCTTTTAATCTCAAGAGAGGTTAGGTTTCTGATAAGATGTTTTAATTTTCAATGACAAGGAAGCAAATTGTCAGAAAACATATCCACTGGCCGATCTGGAAGGGCACTTTTCAGTCTTTGCCCTTATTTCCAGTTTGTATGGTTTTCAGTTTTTCACATTCCCTCAGGATAAAGTCGTAATTTGCTTAAATGGAACAGGTCTTGGTGTCTAGCCCTACTGGGCATTCAGAGTGGGAACTGGAGCAGAACCCACCTCTGGGATTCCTTCTCCTTGACCCGGACAAAGGGGCCACTTTGCCCCAAGGGAGTAAAGAAAGCCGGGACTCAGGCCTTCATTTCCGAGAGGCAGGGGACGAGCTGGTGTCTCTCAGCCTGGACGAGATTCTCCAGGAGAATGCCTTATGTCTAGACAACCTTTTCCGGAACTCGAGATACCCCAGCGTGGACCAGATTCTGTCCTGGGAGAAAGAGACAGACTGCCCTGTGCTCCAGTGGGAGACACACCCCATTCCAGCTCAAGATTTGCTCCACCGGGAACCTGCAGAGTCGCTGAATAATTGCGACAACCCAGACGAACTTGCGCAGCTGGGCAGCTCTCCCTGTGTGCAGGTTTCAGCCGGCACTCAGGATTTTGGTGGAGAAAGTTTGTCAGTCCAGGAAAATGATTTCCACCACAGCGCTCCTGCTGTGCTGATG
The DNA here is from genome assembly GCA_019176425.1 of Megalops atlanticus. NCBI lineage: Eukaryota > Metazoa > Chordata > Actinopteri > Elopiformes > Megalopidae > Megalops > Megalops atlanticus. The sequence continues at coordinate 16,961,420 of CM032893.1, forward strand.
AATTTCCACAGCAACCCTGGGGAACTTATTGATTTCAGTGACACTCAGTCTCCTATGCAGGGTTTAGCTAATGTACCAGAAACTGAGTCAGGGCTTGATTGCAGCTCTGCTTACCTGTATCTCCTTCCTCCCTGTGAGGCTAGCCCACAGCATGGCACTGAGGAGCCACCTCTGCTGTCACAGGACAAAGAGGGCGGTCTCAATCCCTCGTCACAAGGGGGCGAGTCTCTGTCACCTGAAACCAAGGACAAAGGTTTATTCAGTGAGCAGGGGAGGGACCTGCTCACTTTGAGTAACTGTATCCTAGAGGCTTCTCCTGAGAGCTCTGTAGAGGCTTCACCTGAGTGCCCTGTAGAGGCTTTACCTGAGAGCTCTGCAGAGGCTTCACCTAAGAGGTCTGTGGAGGATTTACCTGAGAGCTGTGAAGAAACTCCGCCTGACAGTTCTGTAGAGGCTTCACCTGAGAGCTCCGTAGTGGCATTACCTGGATACTCTGAAGAAACTTCACCTGACAGCTCTGTAGAAGATTTACCTGAGAGCTTTGTAGAGGTTTTGCCTGAGAGCTGTGAAGAGATTTCACCTGAGAGCTTTGTAGACGCTTTACCTGAGAGCTCTGTAGAGGCTTCACTTGAGAGCTCCATAGTGGCGTTGCCTGGGCACTCTGAAGAAACTTCACCTGACAGCTCTGTAGAGGATTTACCTGAGAGCTGTGAAGAAACTTCACCTGAGAGCTGTACAGAGATTTCACCTGAGAACTCTGTTGAGCCTTCACCTGAGAGCGCTGTAGAGGCTTCACCTGAGAGTTCTGAAGAAACTTTACCTGAGAGCTCTGTAGTGGCATTGCCTGAGAGCTCAGAAGAACCTTCACCTGAGAGCTCTATAGAGATTTTACAGGAGACCTCTGAAGAAAATTTACCTGAGAGCTCTGTAGAGGTTTTACCTGAGAGCTCTGTAGAGGTTTTACCTGAGAGCTCTGTAGTGGCATTGCCTGAGAGCTCTGTAGTGGCATTGCCCGAGAGCTCAGAAGAACTTTCACCTGAGAGCTCTATAGAGATTTTACAGGAGACCTCTGAAGAAAATTTACCTGAGAGCTATGTAGAGGTTTTACCTGAGAGCTCTGTAGAGGTTTTTCCTGAGAGCTCTGTAGTGGCATTGCCTGAGAGCTCAGAAGAACCTTCACCTGAGAGCTCTATAGAGATTTTACAGGAGACCTCTGAAGAAAATTTACCTGAGAGCTCTGTAGAGGTTTCACCTGAGAGCTCTGAAGAAACTTCATCTGAGAGCTCTATAGACATTTTACCTGAGAGTTCTGGGAGTGACCTTACCCTCTCTAGCTCTGCTGAAAAAAGTCTGCCATCAGAGGTTAAGGAAGAGGAAGAACCAGTGCTTTTCCCTGATGAGATAAGCACGGACTGTGACCACTGCCACAGCTTTACAGATAATGCCTTGCTCATCTCTAAAGATGTGTGCTTGAGCTTGTCTGAGGAGGTTCCAGAAGCAGGCATCTCCTTTGAGACTGGATCTTTGAAGGAGGTGGTTTCAGAAAAAGGAGAGGGCAGCTTCCCAGTCCCCTTGCTCCATTCTCAGCCCCCTCAACCTCAGGTTTGTGAGCAACCATCAGATGGAAATGTCTTGGATCAGAGCAGTCCAGATGTTGCCCAGGGTGCAGGTGATAATGCCTTAATGGAGGACAGCTTGAATGTGGGTCTACCTGCTGAAGAAAAGGGGGTGCAACTGATCTTGGGTCAGTGTTTGACTGCTGATGCCATGCGAGAAACTCTGGACCTAAAAACATCAGAGGACATGCTGCATGAAACTGCTCCTGGCCTGGAACTGGATGGAAAGAATGGGGCATTGCACATTAATCTGGAATTTTCTAAAGACCTGCTTTGTCATGAACAGCACTGCTCCAATGGGCAATCCCAGGATCCTGGCTCTTTGCGGACTAGTGAACAGACACTGGGGGGGCTGTCGCTGTCAGAGATGGGGATGTCTACATCCCTGCCGATGGGGGGCAGTGAGTCCCCGAGGGAGGAGGACCTGTCCCCTTTGAAGGCTGTGTTTGACGCCCTGGACCAGGACCGTGACGGGTTTGTGCAAATTGAGGAGTTTCTGCAGTTTGCCAAGGCCTATGGAGCTGAGCAGGTAAGAAACCCCCTCACAGTCAGTCACCAGTTCTTGTTTCTGTATGAAATAAATGTGATGATTGCTTGTCTCCCCGTACCACGTGAGGATACGGTGCCGTACAGAATGCATTAGTGATGCATTGGTGCAATTAAGCAGACGAGGCACAGCTGTCAGCACACCAGGTCATTTTTGCCTTTTTGCACAGCGGCAGACTAATGCCAGAAGTATGCCGCACATCTAAATACCGTCCCTAAGCCACAGGACAGGATTTATTGCCCACATATTAGCCATAAAGCTTTGAAAACGGGTTTCTGCTAAAGCAGCTTGAAAGGGCTTAGCGGTGTCATTCAGGCCGCGGGAGCCGCGGTGTGAGTGATCGCGGGGCTGGAGTGGGCGCTCGCTTCGCTAGGCGCCCGTACCATCTGCTTCAGCACAAGGTCGAATCCCCAGTTAAGGCTGGAAAGGATTGGCTGTCCCTGCACTTAGCTTCTCATGCGCTGCTCTTGATGCTGAACAGCGGGGCTTAATTTTCTGTTGATATACAGGAGTTTAAACAGTTTGTTTACATGCCATGCAATGAAGGCCATCACTGTTTGTTTCAACACAAATAAAGCTGTGTAATCTCATCAGCTTCAAGTGTTAGCCATTTGTGGACAGAGCCATGGTATCTGTGAAGTGGTGGAAACTTGTTTGGAAATGCAGGAGACTGAATGTGTTACCATGTGTTAAATCTCATTATGGTAGATTCCTAATCAGCCTCAAAGGTCACTGTCAGCTACACTGAGACCATTGAGTTTCCCTTTGTATGATTATTGGGCATGTACTGTATACGAAAATGAAATCTTATTTCAGATTAGATAGGTTTTGTGACGCATGTATAAATGCTTAGTGTGCCCAGGTAAGGTTGTGTCTTTTTTGCTATTTTAAATACCAAAATACCATTACATGTAACAGGCCCGCTTCAGTTGTAGAATGTTCTGTTGTTCTGATGAACTGAATCTGAGCCTACTGCAGTCTGAACCTGCCATCAAAATGTCCCCTTTTTATCTCTCTCTGCAGCTTCAGGCAGTCTGAATTATGGGTGTTAATATTGGTGTTGCTTATTTGGCAAAGAGCTGTATTTGTTTGGCAGTCACACATTGTTAAACTCTTATTTGGATTAAAATTGATTTTTTTTGGAGCCTTTTCACAAAGCAGGGATTTGGAAGTTAAAATTCTGTGGATATCAGTACCCACCTCAGACTCTGACGTGTCTTGTGCCATATTGCAGCCACCTTTGAAGTCAGATGATTTGAATTGGATGTAGATGTTTAAGGCTAAAATGTGTTTACAAATGTTTTTCATTACAATACCTTTTTTTTTTACTGTTAGTACTATATTTGCTAGTGTAAGTCTATATGTTCCCATGCATGTAAAATATAAATTGGTGTTGGTAACATAACCGTAAAACATACAAATATGGTGTTGGTATACAGACTATTAGTCTCCTCATATGCCGTCCTCCTCTACCAGCAGTGGAATTAAATATTAATGTGAGGATGTTGCATCATGTTCTTTGTGCAGTCCTTTCCATGTCTTACTTTGGTCTGGATTCCCTTGGAAGCTACAGTACAGGTTTTGCAGTTTGTGCAGTTTGATTGAGAAGCACTGTATCTGTTCATGTGTTCAGGATTACAAATCATGACTTATGGTTTATTTGATGAGCCTACAGAGGCATGCTGGCAAGGTGCGTTAAAAATAGATACGTCGGCTGCTCCCTGATGTGAAAGCAACCCAAATACTTAGATTGAGGGCATTTTTTTTCTTCACCCCAGAAGGTGGCAAACTGGAAACTGAAATTTTTCTCTTTTATCTTTTCATTTCACATGCTGTGGGTTCGTGGCTTGGCCCTGTGTTTGTGTTACCCTGACGACACAGTTGACTTGGGTTAGAGCCTTAGAATAGGGACTCTCCCTGAGGTCCTGTCCCAAAAGGAATGTGCCCGCAGAGACGAGGCCCAGTTTCGCCACAGGGCGGTGCTGGGCTGGGGTTTCCACAGCTTCCCTTCAGCCTCACGATCCTGTTCCCTCTTCCATAGAAAGCACTGCGGTGCCATTATGTCAGCGTAGCTCATGTTACTCTGCTGTTTGGGCTCTGCATTGTTCCTGCAGGGATCAGTCTTCAGAACACCGGCAAAACAGCGTGGATGGAAATGTGATCCAAGGACAAAGAACCGCTCATTCTCATTTCGCAGTACATTTTCAATGCAATGAATGTGGACTTTTATTCTGTACATCTGATTGTGGTGAAAGAATTTTTAAAATATCTGAAACAACCAAATTAAACTTTATTGAGAGGTGTGAAATCTTCAGAGGCACAGTTACAGCTTAATACTGATTCATATACAGTTCTGGACATGATATTTGTTTTAATAAACAAGTAAATCGATAACGGCAGTTTTTTCCATTAGCAGCAAGGAGAGTTGAAGGATATTCAAGCCAGGGATGCTACAGGGAGTGAGGCAACAGGATGTGGACAGAGAGGTTTTTGTATTTGGTCAAGGACTGGTTTTAAGTGTCTGCTAATATTCAAGGAACTCTTGCCCTGCCAGCTTGTCCAAGCTGCTGTATGACTGTTTATGTGTTCCAAAACAGTCTACAGTCTATGAAATGTTAGTATTACTTCGCAGTTTACATTCTCTGAAATTGGACTGTGGTAGTTTGTGATTTACAGAGGTTGACAATTTAGACATGGATTTGTGTTAACTTTCTCACAACACTGTTTTGTAGAGTGGGACTTCCTTTTGTCTGGTCTATATTTGTGCTAGGTCCCTATTCAAGTTCTCTTATATGTTTACCTGAAGTAACTGTTTCACATTTAAATGGCCTAGAGTTACTCATATCTTATCCAAGTCACTGGGAGGTGCTTATGTTAACAATTAACATGAGTGACAGTCAGCCATTGTACCTGTGGTGGAGGTAATTATTAAGGAGCCTGAGAGAGGGTTTCCCAAAATCTGTACAAGCACTATAACCGACATTCTCAAGGGAGTGATTAGGGACTTGTTTTTCCCCAGCTAATCAGGCCAAGCTACATCATAATGCATTATTCCAAGGAAACCCTTTGTAGACCTGCATGTTCCTTTGAGGAATATGACCTTGATCATTTGAAATACTGTTGTTCTTGGGCATTCACTGCTGAGAGACTTCTGTGCACTCTGAATAAAGCAGAAATCCATTGTACTCAACATCACAACTGAAAGCACTGCTGTTGTAATGGGCCACAGTGAATGTGGAGCCCTGGTGATGCTTGGAGCTGGTGACGCCTTGGACACGCTGATCAATGCCGTTCAGCAGTAAATGATTCTGCCTTAGTCTTGTGACGGTGTCTTCCTGCCTTTATATGCTAATCCCTTCTCCCTGCATCCTGGTGCTGTGCGTATGTTTCCTATGATTCAGGCAGTTACTTGTGTTTTCTTTTGACAAAGAACTATTGTTATTCATTCTCTGTTAAGGCGGTGTTCAGTGCAAAGCAGTCCAAATGCTTGAATGCTTATTTGACTCTTTAAAAATCGTTGCCTTTCAAGCGGTACCTCATTTCTCTCTCATTGGGATGTGAGTGTTGTCTATATTGAGAATAGGACCATTTCTGGGATGAAAAACATCCAAAGCCTCGAAGAGCTGTAGATTCAGATTGTTTCAGCATGGCAGTGGTTGGCACTCTAGAAAAGCTAGGAGTGTTGTCAGATCTAAGCTTAGAGAAGTACACTGTGGCAGCAGAGCTGCTGTTCAGAAACCCAAGAAGAATAGGCCCAACACACTGCCAAATCACAATTCACTGCAGAGGATGGAGTGAGCTTCAGAAGTGAACAGTAGCTGGTGTACAGTGGAAGGATTGCTTATGTCTTTGAGGAGCAAAACTTTAATTTTAGTGTTGCTTTTCAAGTAGCTAATATGGTATTTAGATTAGTTGATTTTGTTATATGACCATGTTTTTATCTGGATGTTTATTTACTGAAACGCGGGTGGAAGGGAGAAAGAGGCTTCATGAATTGGTGTAGCAATGTTGCCAGTCACTGATGTGTATACCAATCAAAAGACTTTGCTCTTCATTGCAACACACAGTAATTGGTTGATATCACTGAAATCACTCATTGGTTGAGTCACTGATAATACAGGATGGCTACAGCAATTTTGGGGGTTTTAGAAGATTCATTCTGTCATCATTCCCTCTGTGTAAAAGCTGCCAATTTTGACGAAGGGGCTTTTTTTTGCATGTAACCACCTTCCGCAGCATCACCAATGACAATACATTTCCCACTGGTTCATTTAGTGTTACAATGGCTTCCACCCCTTGGTTGTTTTTGCATTGTCTTAATGAAGCCAGCGGGATTCTCTTCCTCCTCATGTGTTCGTTAGAACACTGAAGAGCAGACACACTGTGCAAGGTGAGGTTGGGCATGAATAATTTAGCCTTAAATCTAAGGACATGTTAAAAAAATGCTTAAAATTTGACCTGTAAATCAGATCCATTTAGGATCAAATGATGGCAGTGGGATTTGTTTTCTTTGAACAGTATCTGCCACCTGATTCTTAGTGGTATTATAGTGTGTCCTGTTTAGTGAGGAGGTCAAAGGCCATGTCAGACTTGCTTGCTAGCCATGTGTCTGGCCTGCCTCGTTCAGCCTTAAATATGACTGGTCACAGCTGTGTGCTCAACGGAGATTATGTACAGACCATCTTGAATTACAAGAGGATGTGTTACTTTTTACCCACATCTGTGTTGTTTTTTTCCTACTGATCCCTATCAAATCTAACAAGCCCTGGGAACGTTTAATGAGAAATGCTTTCTTTGCACGGAGTAAGCTGGTGAATCATCATGATTGTGCAGCCTCTGGCATATATTGTCACAGTTTAGAGCTTGATTGTCACCAGATATGTTGTCGGACTTGACGCACAGCTGGTAACGCAGGCTAAGGTCATGTGTGGCTGGATCTGCTCCAGCTCTGTGGCTCCCCCCCCCCAGTGCACGGGGAGGTGTGGTTTGTGGGGTGAGGTGATGGGGGAGGATTTTGCAGGAATTTTAGTGAGATTAACAGAGCAGTGCTACCGGCCCCTCGGTCAGGTGCCCCAACTAATCCCCCCCTGCCCTGACACCCGTGAAACCCACACACACCCGTGTGTGTGCCCGAGGCATGGCTGATAAACAGGGGAGTTTATGGGATTATCGGAAGAATGTGTTCTCCTGAGTCAGGGAGAGTGGTCCAGACTGCCTGTCTATAGACCCAACCAGCTGTACCGCTCCTACCATGATGTCAAGCACTTGTTTACTAGAGTCCTACCCCTGTCTCCATGGGAAACGATAGATGAGCACAGAGCAGCTTCTCTGCCAACCTTGTATGTCAGTTGCCGCACTTTGTGTATTCAACTAAACTGGACTAAACCAGTTTATTCCTGTAGTCTTGTACAGTATCCGATTACTTTCTCATCAATTTTTGTTTTTGATCATGTGACAGGAGCACCGATGTTTGTGTATTTCATTCTCACAAACTGTTGCCTCTCGCAGTTTGACCTAGCGTGGCAGTTAGGCAATTTCTCCTGATGTAATGCAGTGCAGCTGGTCAAACTGCTCTGTAAAACCAAGCCACATGTTTTTTGTTTTACTCTTTTCCCCTCTGTGTTACCAGCGCCCTCAGAATCAGAGCAGTGGCTGGAACTGGAGAGGGGAGGATGCTACCTTCACGCTGCGATTTGGACGCAGTTTCAGGGGAGCGGGCAGCTCGCCTAAGTGCTTCGTCCATTCATCCATCTGTGTGCGGGAGTCTCGTACAGGGTTTCCTCCACTGCGGAGAGAGCGGTAGAGACGGAGAGGGAGAGGGATGGAGAGAGAGAACAGAAAGACGGAGAAGCTCTGTGCTGAATCTACCTTTACAGTGCTGGCCACTGCCTACTCTGTCCAGTTAGCATTTACCACCCTTGAAGCTCAGTGTGCTGTGCGCTGTAATGTCAGAGAAATCTCTAGCATAATGTTCCTGTCCTGGTACAGCAGGGCATGCTGGTGGTGCTACAGAGACATCACACTGACTGTATTGTGATGGCAGGGGCTTGGCACTCCTGCCAGGCTGTTAGTGCTTGCTTAATCCCAGCTCTCGCTCTCTGTCTCCTTCACTCACACTTGGAAGAGCTCAGCAGAGCAATAGCACAACAGTATAGTTGCTTGGACTGATGGGAATGGAGAGGCAAAAAGGGTCATTTCCAAGATGTCGATTCTGGTGGAAAGGAAATGGGGTTGGATATTGTCATGCTTGCATGTAATTCATCCTGCTTCAGGAATCATCTTGCTTTGGTCTCATCTCATCTCAGTGGCATGCGTTCACTAAAAACCCTCTGAGGTACACGGTACACCGTTAATATTATGACCCAGGCTTTTTGCTCAGCAAACACCTCTGTTCCAGGGTGACTTGCATGACTTTGTTTCTTTGTTATCCATTGATATGGCTGGATATTTACAGAACAAATTTGGGCTAAGAACAGTGCTCAAGGATACAAAATGTGACCTTTTCACAGGTTTGTTTATGTGACCACAGCACCACAATGCCCACCATCACTAATGAATAGGTGGATGCAGGAATTACAAGTCTTCTCTGTTCTTAGGTTAAGTTATGTTTAAGATTTGCCATGAATCCCCCTAAACGACACATAACCTTTTCATCTGTTCTCCCAGCTCAAACCTCACTGTAGCAGCTGACTTTGGATTAGTGTCATTCAGTGTGCGATTATGATATTATTGGCTGAAGTTCCAGACCAAATGCATCTTTCATTTTTTTTAAATTTTCTTGCTTGGCAGTTGTCTTTTTTCAATTGCTGGACTTCACATAAACAATGTGAGTGTGGAGGATAGGCGTTAGCACTTGCAAAAGATCCATGCAGCCATTAGCTTTCTGTTGGAGTCCTACTCTTTGTGCCCATTGAACATCTTAAGCAAATTCATGAAATGATTACTGGTGAATTTCACAAAGCAAATGTGCTGTAAACTCTCCCAGGTTTGTTTACTGTACCTTTGGTAACTGAATTTGCTTAACAGTTTGAACATTAACTATTCTCTTCCAGGTTGAGTTTACTGTGATGTTAGCCATCTCATTGTAAGCAGTAATAGTGGTGGTCTGTGCAATGGGAAGTGAAAACAGGGAAATGAAATCTAATCCGGAGCACATCTTTCAGGCCCCCTCAGTGCCAGTACTTTCCCTGATCAGTTCCTGGGAGAGGGATTATGCAGAGCAGTTTGATGGTGGCTGTGGTAATGCCACTTCCCTTGAACTTATATTCCAGATCTACAAATGCTGTTGGTGTTTACACCCATGCATTTAGCACAAGATGGATAGCAGTATGGCGTTTCTCCTGTATAGGCAAGACGAATAAATTAAATTTAAATTTAAATTTAAATTTAATGGTGAAAGACAGGATGTTTAATGTCCACAGAGTAATTAGGATGTGGTGTCTTTGTGCACCCATCCTTCCAGATTCATAAAATTAACTGTAAACAGCAGAGATGATTCCGGGTTTGCGAATGCAAATATTGGGAAGTTAGGAGAGTGAAGAATGAAGCGTTTCATTCAAAGCAGCCAGGCATATGAAGGCGAGCGACTGTCCGAAACAGTGTTGCATCAACCCCGTTGGATGGAGGAAGAGCCACACTGATACACAGAGAATGCAGGCAGAAATCTCTATAGGGGGACCATCTCTCTGAGGTTAATATGGCTCTGAAAACCCACCTTCCTTCCAGCTCATTTGCGTGCTCTTCCCAAGCATCGCTGGTCTGTGATGTTGCACTGGTGCCATCCTGTCCCGGCCTCCGCCCACATGCAAATCCCCATCCAGGAAGTGATCCGGGAGTGCGGGCCAGCGAGGCGTTCATGGGAAGGGGGAACCGGGAGGGGGAAGTGGACTCTCGCGGTTGGTTTGGAAAAAGTTAGGGTATCGATTCCCGTTTTCTGCCTTTTCGTATCCCTCAAGCCCCACCATCTCACAGTCCCGCGGTCTGGGTCTCTCCCTGCAGGTGGCGTGTGCAAAAAAATAAGTGCAATGTTCTGGTGATCTTGCCCTTTCGTATTTTCAATTTGTAGTGTGTTACGCCAAGCCACGGTACCTGGACACAGCACAGAGTTTTGGCGCATAAACCTGCTCAGTTCCAAAAATGTTTGATTGAACAAATTTTAGGTGACAGTATCTGGACAGCTATTGAGGCGGGAGAAAGTAGCGGGAGCTTCACAGGCTTGATGCCAAATGTAGCTGCCGTTCCACAGGGATCAGCAGGGGATAAAAATGTAAACCATGGCTACACGCACTCTTCTTTGCACTGTGAAAGCATATTTACATATGCAAATGCACATGGGTGCTTTTTTTTTAAATGCACATGAACAAGAGCTTCAATCCAAATCATTTTTGGGATTGCAGCTTGGCTCAGGTTTGTACAAGGCTGGGGATAGTAGTGGCTTTAGTGTGGCTTTAAGGATGTCCCACGTCAGTGTGGAGCTCCAGACACTCATGTTCACATTTATGCATAACCACAACAAGTATGTGAGAGGATTTTTTTTTAAAAACCTGTGGTTACACATTAGCATTATTTTCAGACAAACCTAACCAGAGCATGCTGTCCTATTAGCATACCTTTAGATCTTAATGTTGATACCTTGTCGTTTCCACCATATTTACCAGATTGTTGGCCACGCGGCAGTGTAGCATAGTGGTGAAGGAGCAGGACTTGTAACCAAATGGTTGCTGGTTCAATTCCCCACAGGGGCACTGCTGCTGTACCCTTGGGCAAGGTACTAAACTCACAATCGCCATAGTAAATATCCATTTAATATATAAATGGATAACATCTGGATAAGAGCATCTACTAAATGCCAATAAAATTATTGTAAAGCTGTGTTCAACAGATTTCCCTTATCTTTTCAGCTGAATTGTGTGGGGTTTTTTTAGCGGAATTTTATTGGTTAGGAGCTTATCTCATCTCGTCTGAGCAGAGCAGCGCCGGCAGTGTGCTGCCGGCTCCCGTTCGGTCTCTGGCCGTGGCGTCTTTGATGTGCCGGGGGGCCTGTTCCACAGTAATCCCTGCAGGAATGTCCCCCCTGTTCAGTTCCCGGCCTTGTATTTTGTGGCTTTATAAACCCCAACCTACTGCAGGGGCAGCAGCCACTGGCTCACTGTGCAGCCAGCACTGCGGGGCTGTGTTTCCTCATGTTTGCCCATTGTCCTTTTTTCTTTTAAATTCTGCACTGTGACAAAAAAACACTGTGTTGTTTACAAAGTGGAAAAACCTGAAACGTGCTTTTTGGGAACGTGTGCAGAAAAAGAGTGTTGTTGAGCATCTTGGATATAAATAGGCAGTGAGTGTTAAATATTAGCTGTAATCCTGCTTTTGTGTGAGCTGGCGACAGCCTCAGGATTTTTTTTTCTGTCCTCAACTGTAGGCTTTGCATTCTATAACTATTCTGTATAGACCAGCTTCATACAGTCAACCCCAGTTCTTACAGCTCTTACTTGCTGAGATGATTTGGTTTGACTCTTTATGTGACATTGAGGAGGTCTTTAAAGATGGATGTCTTGAATTTTGATGCTTTTATTTTGCTCACTGTTAGAATTTTCTAGATTTTCCTGAAAAAGGCTGTTGGTAGGATCCTGTGATATGAACTGAAATGGAGTCTGTTGTAGGCTTTCAGATCAGCGATGGAGCACCACATTCCCCCTGTTCTTGGCTTCTCTTCAGCCTTAGCTTAATTTGCACCCGTCAGAAGAACAGGATAGCAAGCTGCATGAAAGACATCTTGTTCTGTGCTCCAGTGTGATTTTTTAGAGCTTTCACCCATGTGTTTCAGGAACACACAGATGCTCTCTCTCTCACTCACTCACACACACAGACACACACACACACACACACACACACACACACACAAAAGCATGCACGCTCTCACCCACAGCGATGTTTCCGCAGTTTAATGGGACCTGTCGTACCCTGGCCCGAGCAGCCGTTGTAAAACTCCAGGAAACAAACAGCCTGCTTGTGTAGCATCCTTCTCCCACAGTGCTGTGAATGGGCAGGCACAATAGCAGCCTGTAGCGGGGCAGTCAGCTGTGTGGCCCCTAATATCAGTGATTAGATCTGTTGGAAGAAGCTTTCAGGGGATCCCGCAGTGCTGAGAGAGGGACCTGCACCGCACTTGCTCATTCTAAAGGAGCGGACTTGCTTTTCCAAAAGAGTGTGATCTGAATGAGCTGGTGGCTATCTTTTCTGTATTTTAATCATGATTAGACAGATGCCAGATACTCAATTTAATGTGTCCTCACTTAAACCCTAAGCTGCGAGCTTGCGGGCACAGGCCTCCCACATCTACGCTGAGGTAATTCTCCTTCACCGCAGGGCTAACGCTGGTGCAGATGGAGGCCTCTGTTCTGATGAAATGCTTCCCAGATGTCTTGCGGTTCTTCTGAAGCCCGTCCTAGCGGTGTGAATTCGGTCTTTGTCATCCTTTTGGAGTAACCCTTGGTTTTGCCACCTCATATGTAATGAGGCTGTCAGACACCTCCAAGGAGCAGTGGTGTTGAAGTATCCTAGCGACACATGATGAGGGTTGATATTCTCTCCAGCCATCAGCCCTGATTTAGCACCTACACATGTGATTCTCAGTCACTGCTGTGTGCTGCTGCGCTGTCTCTGAGGTTAAGCCTTCTTGTGTGTGTGGAATTCCTGTAGGAAGATGACTCTGTTCTCTATGTTGATGAGGGGGTTCAGACTGTCTTTGCATAACTTGGCACCCTGCCCCTTTCTGTCCCCCACCAGAATCAGCTAGCTCAGCACTTGCGGTCACAGGGTGGCAGCCAGCCGAGACAGAGTACAGTGCAGGACTTGTGCTAGACTCCCTTTGTCAGGCCCGTGTGACTTTAATGTTGTTTGCTATGGGTAGCGTGTGAGAACAGAACTGCAGGAGAACGTTAGAGACAAATGTAGCATGGAGGAAGAAGTGAAGTGGCTCGTGACCCTCATAGCTTGTTTGTTTTGCCTGCGTTTTTTCTGTTTCCCTGTGCTGGTGTGAAACGGGTTGGTGTTGATTGATCTAGCAGTCTGGTGTGTGGACGGTACAGCTGAGCTGCCTCTGTGCGGCGGTCTCCAGGCCACCCCTGAGGCGATACTGTGATAAGGCCCTGCTGCCTTATCCCGGGACCTGAGCTGCATCTGACTGGCGGTCCATCTGTCTGTCTGTGGAAAGGGCTAAAAGACTCCTGTGAGCACCCTGTGAGGCATGTTAAAAACTCAGGTGAGGGTGCTGTGTTGAACACACCAGGTGTTTGGCAGGCAGGCAGACTTGGAAGGGCCGTTCACTTGGCGTGTGCTTTTTGCATTCGGCCAAACGCCTAACCTGGGCTTCATTTCCAAACTCTTAACTGACCTGAAAATTCAAGCAGCAAATATATGTTTGCCTTAAGTGATCATAATAGATGAGGACATGCTTCTCACATGCACATGTGTACAGATGCGCACACACACACACACACACACACACACACACACACACACACCCCTCTTACTTGCCAGCTGAGAAAAGAAATGTACTCCTTCCATATCTGTGTTGACTTTCATGTTTGAGATTTTAATAAATGCCATTTTTAGTATCAATGCACATTATGATGAAGGAAAACTTTAACATTTACAGGGAACTGGCCTAGTTCAAACCCAAACTAAACTTTTATGGTCTGAACTTTAATAAGGATGTACTTACCTCAGCAGATTCACTCCAGTTCAGACTCATTATGGTCTCCTTTTTGCTTCATTTATTGTAAATTCAGTAATCCGTGGCTATGTCGCTAGACTAACAGAGCCATCATACCATTAAATCCAGCCTTGAATCCAAAAATTCTACTTGTATAGCTCTTTGCTTGTGCTGCAAAATTGAAATTTTGTTGTGTTTGTAAAACGCTGTGCATTGCAGACTCTGTGTCTAATTACCAAAAGCAGCCATCTTTACATCAGCCAGCTCTTCACATGTAAAGCTACATTCAACACGGTTTAACAGTCCTGTTTGAGCACAGTGCTTTTCCAGTAAAATGAATAGCAAGAACGCAGCTTTTATTACTGTGGCTAATGTCACAGTAATAGGACTGCCATTTGTGTGTGCTTACAGGGTGCAGTGAGACTTATGTACAGTCTACTCCTGATGACTCTACACGCTATGCTCGGGACTGTGGTGACACTGTGAATTTAGCAGGAGTGTGCACATAACAGCATTTAGTAGTGTTACTGGGATTATAACAGAGCCAACTGCAAACTGTGTGTTAAAACAGAATGTGAAATCACCTGTAGTCTGTGATAAGAAAAAAAAACAGTCATCTCTGCAGGGTTTCTCTCAGTGCAGCTAACTTAAACTTGGCATAGCCAGCAGTCACACGCTTTGCGGTCGCAGTTTCCTGGTTCAAATCCCTCAGGAATGACACGCGCTGTCAATCACCAGCTAAACATCAACCCCATTTACCGACATTAGCGGAGCTCACTTACGGTCAGCCAAAGGCAAAAATGTGCATGATCTGAAGTATCTGAAGTATGAGGCGGGTACGTGTGTTGCGGTGACCTGACAGGGCTGTCGGTAACAGTACGCTCATTCCGGTATCCCTCGCTGCCTGTGGTTTCAGGCTCCTTGTTGCACCGCGACGGCAGTGCAAACCCACTGGTTCCCGTAAAGTGTAAATAATGTTGGCTTGCACAACGCAGAGCCCGACATGATAATCTGGTTTTATGGATTGCTTCAAAGGCATTTGCATTGCAGAGATAATAGAGCCCCTGTGCTGTCAAAAATAGTGTCCCATTTTCCTGTTTATTTTCTAATGGGGTAAAGATAGACAGAGCTTTGTGTTTGTTTCTCTGTGTTCCTCTTTTTAGATAAAGTAACTGTGAAGTTGCTTTAATTATCAGGATTTATTTCTTACTTGGGAGAAAAACCTACATAAAGGCAAAAAACTAAAACTAGGACACCTAAGTACTGTGTTTCCAATGTCTAGTACCTCTGTGAATGCTGCATTTGTTGTAAGTTAGCTCTTATTTACGTAGGTTTGGTGGATCTGTTATTTGAACACTGGTCTGCATGTGGCATCTCTTGACTGAGATCTGAGAAAGAAGTGTCTGTCTGATGTGCTTTTGAGAAGCTAAACATAAAGGTGTTTCTTTAACTTTATTCCCCTCTGAATTGTGTGCCTCTGAGTTTTCAGCTCTGAGATTTCTGTTGTGAGGTATTATTAGTCTGTTTCTAGGGCCTGCCATTGTCGACATTTTGCAAAGAATAGGCTACTTGCGCAGTATCCATTCATATCTGAAATATTGTGTGACTTCATCTAAATGTGGTTATTGACTAGAGTGGGTAGGTCTGGTTTCCGGAAGTGCAGTGTCTTATTTCTCTCTTTTTTGCTTATTGCAAAAAGGCCCCCTCTCTCAGCTGAGCCTCAAGCCACAATTGAGGTCTCCTTGGATACCTGTTCACCTGTTGCTAGGCTACGCACTGGATGGCTACTAGGAAACAGAGGCTTGTGTACCATGTGAGTGCTGCGCAACAGATATGGGATGGCAGCTTTCCTGTAGAAGATGGTGAGAAGGGGGCAGGAATGGGTTACGTAATGTACAGTGAAAGGATGCAGCTGAAAATGACACATGCAACAAAACAGCTTACAAAGTGTGTATGCAAACTGAAGAATGTTAACTCTTCCTCCTCTATGTTAACTTTATCTGTCCTCAACCCTGAAACCTCAGTCGGTTGTTTTAAATGAAATATGAAGAGTGGTTTTCATGGGTGACCAAGTCTGTCTATCTGTATTATGTGACTTTAAGGGTTCTTATGCAATGCAGAGTTAATTTATTTACAGGCAGATGCAGGCCAAGGTGATTTTTTTTTTATTTGATTGGACAAGCAGTCCCTGAAAGAACACTAGTTGTCATGTTTAGGTCAGCGGTGGCTTTCTGGCGCATGTCCCAGTGAGATGGCAGGAGTGTGAATGGAAAGCGGGCGACCACTATTTAAAGGTCTGTATCTGGTGTCCCCTTTTCCAGCAGTGTGACAGTGTCTCAAAGGTGGAAGGGACTGAGGGGGCAGGACTGTTTAGAGGTCTACAGTGTGACCTGGACCAGCACTTCCTGGGTCATTAGATTGAGGTCATTGTGAAAGTGGTCTCTACCTTGTTGGTGTGGTCTAAACTGGGGTGCTGGGAAGAGCAGGGCAGTGTGCTCAATGGTAAAGCATGAAGCCTGCAGTGGAAAGATCTTTCATACTCCCTTATGGTTAGCAGAATCCTCTCTCTCTACCTTGCAGCAGCTCTCCAGGTCAGAGCTATTTTAATTGGTACCGTTTGGTCCCCAAAATGCTCCTGATGCTGCCTTGTCAGCATCTGTAACTAAATCAAAGTGGCGTGTGTGGTACAACATGAAACGCATTCTGTGGCCTCTCTGTTCTTCCCCTGGCTCTTCTGCTGGGTGTTACGTAAGAAATGCATTCAATTAAAGGCAAAGGAAAATTTCCATATCAGCCGTTTCCTCCGGGAAGCAAACACCGATCCGGGCATGAAACCACAAGATAAGAGCAGAGTCCACTTTCATATCTTATGCTCTGGACTATTGCTGACATTAATTGAGTTGTGAGGCTGTATAGTGTGGAGGTTATGTTTTTAGAGGTCTTTTATAGATATGATACAGCTTCAATGTGTGTTTTGTGCCATTTTGTTTCTTGCACATTATTATGCATTTTGTAGTTTCCAAAATTCACGTAAAATATTCTGCGAGAAACACCAACTTAAACAAGTTGTGGTCAGCTAGAATCTGGTCCAAATGGTTTAGTCTGAACCCTTGTGGTATGATGCCACATGATGACGGTGTGCACATGTAGCATTTGAATCTCATTGGAAATATGACTCCATTCAGTAGGCCTAATGGTCAGACGTCTGCTCAGTGGTGTTTGTTGTCCATTCGGTGCATTGACATGGAGGTCAGTCTTCACCTCTCAGATAGAGGGCTGGACCACAGGACTGGTGCTTCCTTGTTTTCAGAAATTCAATTGTCTCTTGTCTGCCCGTCATTTGTCTGAAACTGAGAGTCTTAACCGATCCCATCTCTCCAATAGGTGAAAGACCTGACAAGGTTCCTGGACCCCAGCGGTTTGGGAGTGATCAGTTTTGGGGATTTCTACCGAGGGATCACAGCCATCAGCAATGGAGGTGAGTGTCCGTGTGTCTCTCCACAGGCAGAAGAACATCCAGTCATCACTGTTCCTTCAGCACTGAGAAGTTGTTGTAACAACACCACAGAGAGTCCATTTTAGTCCAGTCCTACACTTTAGTTTTTCCAGAGGAAATGTCCATGCTGTGTGTGGCTTCGATTCGTTTTCACATCATAAGGCCTCAGTTACTTGCCCTTTCAATTAGTAATGTACATGTGAGTCTCAGATGCGCAAGAGCCTGGGAGGGGCAGCGGTTAGCTTTCGCTGAATAATTCACAGAATCTTGGAGTTCTTGCTTTTTTAACAGCTTCTGTGTGTTTATACATTGTCAGGGAAACAGTCTCACCGTTTAACTGAACTCACTGTTTAGAATTCTGTTTAAATGACTAAGAGCCACTATTTGCTGGGCTGTTTGGAAGTTCTGTGGTGAGCCTTCATAACCACAGCCGACCTGAATGGGACAGGGGGGAGCTGGGGGAGGAGCCGTAACATGGCTACTCTTGGAGGGGGATGGGGAGTCTGGGGGTTTAGATGTAGGGGATTTGTGGGGATTTGTTGAGTCCTCGTCGCAGTTAGGAATTAGCCCTCCTCAGTTTCATAGCCTAACCCTGTGGTCTTTGTTGAGGTGGAGGCCCTAGGGTGCCGAGATGGCATTCACATGAGACCCCCTGACTCCTGCACTACTTCATAACTTGGTCGAGCGACTCCCTGCTGGCATCAACAGCTTCTACACAGCCACTCATTAGTTCCATTCACAGCTCCACCCATCAGCAAAGAGATTAGGTCCCTTTTTTTTTAAAAAACACATTTAAAAAGGGGGGAGCAAGGGGTGTTTCTTTGGGTGTTTTCCAGTTTTCCTGGAAATCTTCCACCCCCTCCTCCTCCCCCCCCCTTACTATGATGATGTCAGCATGATGATGTCAGCTCCTCCAGAGCTTGAGTCTGGTGCAGGGTCCAGCAGGGTCACCTACCCCAGTCAGCCACATGTCTTTGATTCAAAGGAGAAGGGAAAAAATGCTCTATTTCCACTTGTCTTTTTGTTTCCATCTTTTTTTACTCAGTTACATTTAAGAGAGAAGTTTCAATTTTTTGTACTTGCGCTCAGTTTTAATTAGTTAGCTATTTTTTCTTCATTCTCTCTCGAGACAGACCTTTTTAGTCAGGATGTCCACGTTTAGAACATCCTAGCCAAAAAGTGCCCTGTAGGCAGAAACTCCCCACCTGCAGTGGCACATTTGTCACTCTGTAATGGGGCTTGAGTCAGGTGCAGAGGTAAGTCCACAGGACTGTCGTGGTGGCTTGAGGCTCTGCTGCCAAGACTGCAGCAGTCTGTCCATGCAAGGACACCGTGAGCCACCTGCAGGGATTAGCGGTCTTCAATAGCACACGCATTAAAGCAGAAAATTCAAACCTAAATACATCAAAGAAGATTTTATGCATCTGCACTTCAGTGCCATTAGCACTTCAGTGCCTCTTAGCCTGTTTTTTTGGACAGATGAATGTGGTTTTTTCAAATCACAGGGAACATTGCATAACCGAGTACACAACAGCGACTGGTCTGGTTGAGCTGGCTCCACGGTCTGTAGTAGACGGCTCTGTTTGCGTGCTCAGTAGCGCCAGGGTGTTTACAAAGCTGTGTTTACCAAACAGAAAGCCTGGAGGCTGGAGTGGCTAATGGGGGCCTTGTTGTCTGGGTGTTTCAATGTGCTGGTGGCCCGTCATCACTGATCCATTTCTGAGTTTCAACAATTCGATGGTTTAACAGCCCTGGTATTCAGTGTGTATTTGGACTGTTACAGCTGAATGCACAGCTCAGAGGCGATCAACCACTGACACACACGCAACGCTTAGCGCTCCAGAGTTTTCGGTAAATTCGCATCACATGGAGGGGCTGATGTAGAAGCACAGCACTGTAGAGAGCCCTCGCTGTAGAGAGTCCTCCCGGGAACTCTCAGCTGTGATTAGGTGATGGCGTGAGTCACAGCGCACCTCTCATCCCGTGATGTGCATGAGCCAGGTGTTAACACGTGGGGAAAAGGCCCCCTCTCGGCCTGAAACCGAAACGAAACATGGCGTGATCTCGCATTCATTACATTTTTACAGGCTGACACGGTCTGCAGTACTTTCCCCAACTCCTGAAAGATCTGTCAGCAGAGTTGGGGCATTGTCAAGACCACGCATTTGTGCCGAGGATTCTCTGTCAGTGGTAGCAAAATGTCACAGTATCGCCGACTTTGCGCTGAAAATTCTGCCCTTGCCGTCATTGAGTATTCCATCCCCGGACCCATCCACTCCTTGATCTATTGCCTTATGTATTGACTCCATATCCAAAACATCAAGAAGCACAGAGTGCACACTCTCCCTGGTAAAGGACAGCCTGATTGCTCACCCTGTCTGTGAATAATGCAGCCCATTACCTCAGAGTGCACTGACTGATTCCTGATTCAGAAAGGCCCGCATACGAACACCCACACACCTTCTCTTGTAAGATCACACAGGGGCACAGTGAACACACATGGACAAGTAGTCGGCACTGATTTAGGACATTGTGTATTGGTTTCTAAATGGAGAATTGGATCAAATCAGCGCATCGTGTGGGAAAGTTGATGTTAGCAGGAAAGGGTTTCCATGACTGCTCATAACTTGGGATAATGTAATGTGATCTATCTGTATCCTGTGCTTCTGTTGTATCCATCTGCTGTTACCCACTGATTCCAGCTTACAGTTGAAGGCTTGTCTGTTCTGAGTTCTATTGTTGATGTATGTTATACCTGTAAAAGGTCAGTCCTGTGCAGTGGTTTAGTTACAATGCGTAGTATTGTGGATCATCCCTCTTGTTTCCTGTGAGTAGTCAAACCGGTGCTCTTGTCAAATTCGTGCCCTGCGTCTTATCTCCGGCCCCCCAGGCTCGGACCCTCAGCTTTGCGATGTGCCCTTTCACCCCCGGGAGGAGGCCGCGGGCTCCGCGGAGGAGTACGATGACTACGCCGTGTTTGAGGTGAGGGCGCTGGTGTGTCCCTGTGACGTTCCCGCTTTCACTCCACAGGTCAGCGCGGGAGATGCTAATACCGGCTGCCTCAGGAACTAACCACAACTCAAACATAACTGTGTGCCTACATTTGCACTGTATTCATGTGAACAAGGAACAACAGGGGCAAAGACAACAAGGTACAACAAGAACAAGGTGCTCATTGAGTAACTCAGCTATAACTTTGATTTTGTGAATATTTAACATGCTAAACAGAAGGGTCTGGCACAGTGGCCTGGCAGCTGGCTGAAGTTCACAAAAGCAAACATTGAAGTGTTAGAGCTCTTTTCTGCCTGTGTTATTACATGTGTTGAGCTGTGGTCAGCATATCTGGCATTCCTCATCCTGCTTCTGCCTGGATATGTATATTTAGCTTTAGTTTCTGTTGAACTATGGCAGATTGGATTATTGCAATTGTATAGACTGAAAGAGCTTTGTTTTGACCTATACAGTGTCTGTTCTTTCTGAGCGGAACTCTTAGTGTAGCTGCAGCACCCTCTACTGGTCAGGGAGTACAGTGCTGCATGCACAGCACTGCTTGGTTCAAATGTGATTTATGGGGAAAATGACATTCATGCTTGATTTGTGTTCAAAAAATACTTACAAATTGCAGGCTGAAAAACATTATGACTAATTAAGATTACAAAGGGAATGTAAATACTGAAGGCGTATTTTCCTTGGCCAGTATTTGCACTGGATACAATTCAGTCAAACAGCTTGCGAACTGCGGAAAATTTGAAATTGGGTATTGAGATTTTATTTACCCACTCACACTGTCGTTCATTATATTTCAAATGGGTCATAATTTTTCATCTGATTAAAGATAGGTATGTTCTCTCCTCAAGACACGAATGAATACAGTGCCTGGGTACACTAGTTTGCAGAACCTGTATTGAATACACTGTATTGAATTTTTCTAAGAGGAGAAATGGGTCCCTGAGGACAAGGCCATGAAAGGTACTGCAGACTGAGTGTGGTGCCTGAGTGCCCTGCCATCCCCCTCCCAGCCTGAAGGGCACCTCAGGGGGCCCCGGCTCTCAAAGTGGGGTGGAGTCGTCGGATGAAGCCTGTACAGAGCCCAAATGTTCTTGTCACAGTAACCCAGGGCCTCTCCCCAGCCAGGGCACTACCATTGTTGTCTGCCTCTCTGGCCAGAAATAGGAATTAAATAAGTGTTCTCTCTGGTGCACAGAATGGTACAAGGCCAGTGTTTTTAGTGCCAAGCTCTGGCATCCCTGTGCTCTTGGCAGCTTTGGGGACAGACATGCACAGTAATCAGCCAGTCGGCACTGGCTCTGCAGGTCGATTTTAATCTTTCCTGGTTGTAGAATGCTGTTCAAATTTTATGCCTAGTACACTAAATGCCACTGTAATAATATACTAAATACTCCAGAGCCACTGCCTCCACATTCTGCACATCCAGCTGGTCTGCGCTGGCCACGCCCACTCCCTCCTCTTGGACCAGTCAGTCTTGTTTCCAACAGAGTAATGTCTAAGTGAGTGTTACGGAAGTATTGCGGGGCTTAATTACCTAATGACCTAATTACCCAAGCATACATGTTGGAACCTTTGAGCCCATGACTCACGTTGGGCATTATAAGGCAAGGCATTTAAGACAATGCTTGTGACATGGAGAAATTACTGTAAGGGTTAGGTGGAGGGTTACGTACTCTTGCAACCGGTGAGGAAAAGAAGACAAAATGGAGCCATAGGTTTTGAAGACAACTTGGTGTTGGAGGTTTGGTAGTGTACAGTGCCAATGAGTCGTGTCTTAGTTGGAAATGGCTCACAGTAACTGTGTCTGGATTTCACTGTGCAGAAGTGGTAGCAGCAGCCATGCCGAGAGGATTGGCATTGCGCTGGAGTGTCTCCTCTCTAACAGGCAGTTGCCCCACCCCCCTTAACTTACCCATCATCCCTCATGCCTGGATGTACCCAGCCCAGCAGGTGTCCTTGGTCACCCTGCTGGCCAGGGGTAGCGTCCAGATGGCAGCAGAGCCTCCGTCTCCGCTGCACTGTGTGCTTTACTCACTCTTGTCGGAAGGCTATCATGGTTTGTGCCTTGGAGTGCAGGTCATGGTGATCAACAGTACAACAGATCTTACACTACATGCTCAAGTGTGGCCATGCTGTGTAGACCAAGCCTTTTTGAATGCCGGATCTGAACTTTATTCATCACCAAGATGCATTTGGCTCTTTATGTGATGTGAATGTTGCCTGATGAGCACTGTCAATCACATACCACAGACAGATATAGTAAGTAGTTCAGCTTTGAGTTTTGCATAAGCCGCGTTTCAGCTGACATGCCTTGATCGGGGTGTACAAAGACAATGACACTGCAAGGCTAAATGGGCTATTCACACACTCAGTCAGCACCAGGTGCAGGAAATCGTCTTCACCACCACTGTGGCAGCATGGGTTTTGTGCTTTAAAAGCAACAGGATGCTATATTTGGGATGTAGGGACCGGTGTAGCTGCGGTGTGCTGTGTTTTCAGAGCGGAGGGCGCTGACGGCCTCCATCTTCCCCTGCAGCAGAACGAGGTGACGGACAGCGCGTACCTCGGCTCGGAGAGCACCTACAGCGAGTGCGAGACCTTCACGGACGAGGACACGGGCACGCTGCCGCACCCCGAGCTGCACGAGGACGTGGAGACGGACAGCGCCATCGACGCCGCGCTGCACGACCCCGAGGATGGCGGGAGAAGGTGAGGGGACCCCTGCTTTCCACGCGCCCCGAAAGCTGCGGCGCTGGGACTTCGCTAGGTCTCCTGACTCAAAGAGCTCCTTCCTCTTCTGCCGTGGCCTGTGTGCTTCCATAAGGCGCATTTGTACGTCACTGACAGTCTTTAAACAAGCCAAACATCCACCGTTCCACTCGCTAATGAGAGGAGAGGCTGCAGTCCTGCTTTCTGCATTTCCTGCATTTTTGCTGGTTTAATTAGAACCTCTCCCAGGGTCTGGAGGCAGCTGCTGATTAGATTCTGTTGGTGCTTGTGGTCTGAGAATGCTTGACCTTTGACCGGCGCTCCTGTTCTCATTATTAGACTCTCTGGTCGCGCCACGCTATTTTTAAACTCAGGTTATTAAAACCCCAAGGGCACTGGGCTCTGCGTTTGAGTCCTGTTTGTTCTGTTCCCTGTTGAAAACACAATCGGTTCTTTTTGAATGTTCCCCCCAGTGCCATGGTCCCCAATACAGTACCCTTTTGAAACACTTGACACAGTACTGTGTTTAGCAAATCAAGAGATCTCAACAAATTAATGCCCCTCCCTTTTTTCCATAAAGTCTAACCATTCCAGCAAAACTGCCACACGCACTGTGCAGCTCCACAGTTTGTAATGTATGTATTTCTGTAAGGTGCATTGTGCTGCAGATGTGACCCGCAGAGACAGGCATGATGACGTATGTTTCAGCCAATCATTGTGAGTGTATAGCTCTGTATGCCACTGTATCTCATCAGGACCCTCTGTTCAGATAGAATTTCCTGCTGGTCCAGACTCCTTGTGGAGTTTTAGCATACTAGTGCCAGATTGGTATGTTTACCTGTAATACAGCTGTTTGGTGTTACTGGACTCCATTAAGTACAGTAAGACCACCCACCTTTTGAATCGAATTCCCGCAGTACCTGTGCTTATTTTAAACCGGTGTGTGAGTGAACAAATGAATGAGTGCTGGGTTGTGTGTTGACATCCAGTGTAGATGAGCTTATAGGATCTTAGAGCACATGAAGAGTGGACACCTGTCTTTTAGATTAAGACCAGAGCCTTCAGGTAAAAGAGAAGTTGCAAAAGAGCTAAACAGTCCACATGCAGTAAATGTGAATACCCGTAATGAATTTGACAATCAAATAGGTAGGGACTCATTTGAAGTGCACACACATCCATGTGCATTTTCATAGAAAAACTTGATAAAGGTGTTGGCTTGCATAATGATAGTACAAGGTGTTGTCTGGTTATAGTTACACTTCTGCTCCAGAAGTTTTCAGTACAATTTGCAGGTTCAGAGCTCCTTTATTTAAACAAGAACTGGAGGGTTTTCTGAGCCTCCTGCTGAAAGATGTTGGGACATTTTTCAGATATTAGTAAATAATGCATTTGGTAGGCCATTGTAAAATGTCCTGTAAAAAACTATTTTCAGCTTGTCCAGGTCAAACACTTTTAAAAATTCACATTCTTCTGGTAACGCAAGACCTGCTTCAGGAAAATACAAAGTCGTAATACCAGATCTTCATTTTGCACATAGTTCTCAGTGGTTTTCTGAGAAAAATCGAAGGTGGCATGAAGCTCAGCTGAAAATTCCTCTTTAAATGGAGCACATGCCTCATCTCAAAATGCCCCTGAAACTGTTGCCTTTGTAATCAATCTCACCTCCCCTCTCAGCCTGTTGAAATACACATAGTCCATGTCAATGTCGCAGAATAATTGAAGCTTTTCCCTGGACCTCAGGTGATTATAATCAAGATCCCAGTTAAATGCTCCTTCATTAATCTTTGCTGTGACATGTGCAGTGATTGATTGCCTCAGCGTCACGTCTTTGTCCTCGGCTTCCAAGTATTTCCAAAGCATATCTACAGCCACGGCAGGAGTTGGAGCACATTTATGCGCCCCATTAAAACAGTGCCTCACTCTGTCTGGAACAGTACTATTTTTACAGGGCTCTTTGAATCCCAATGCTCCTGCAGTATAATCCAGTATTGGGCGTGCACATACGTTATGCAGCTGGGTTGAAGGAACAAACTCAAAGATCATTGACTGATTTCCCAAACACCTGTGCCCTTGTTTCCGCTAAGCAGGCCAGCCCTGTTTGTTTCGAGGGGAGGGTGTTTGTTTAAGCCCATGCATTGGTGCTGAGGTTCCCATTAAAGGGGAGCCGTTTTTGGGCCAGATGATAAGATGGAGCAGCGGGATTACACCCGAGTGCCGCCACCCGTCCCGCCCGCTGAATAGCGGGATTACAGGCCGCCACCTGTTTGGCAGCAGCCCACGGACAGACGCTGCTGTTTACGCACTGACGTCTGAGCCCCAGGTGTTCCTCAGAGAAAACGCCACACCCATGAGTAACCAGCACTGATGGCGATGTTCAGTATGAGCCTGAGCACTTCTACCCTGTTTCATGTCATAGCGATGTGCTACTATTTTACAATTAAGACCAACAGGAGCAAGCAGCGCCGCAGGTGAGAGGGATGGGTCGAGCGCTCGTGTACCCGAGTGGGCAGCAGCCGTGCCCATGGGGGTACGAGCACCCGCCGCCCGCGGGACCGCCTCGCCAGGCCAGTGTTCCCATTGGAGGATCCACAGGTCAGCGACGGGACAGCCTGACAGGAGATGATCATTTGAGCCCGATAACAGAACCCTACTGAGGTGTTTTTGCTCCCCTCCATCAGAAAGCCATGCAGTGCAGGGAGAGTTGAGTTGGCTTTTGCTTTTTTCCTTTTGATGGGTTTTATCAATTAACACCACATCTCGGTCTGACCCAGGGAACTGAATGGCCATGCCAGAGCTCAGAGCCTCCTCATCTCTCAAGACTACTCTGTTAATCCCATAGAAAGCTGGACGCTATAGAAATTCGCTTCTTAAATGCGGACACTGTCAATTTTTAATTAATTAAAAATGATCAGGAAATTAATTTATTTGCAATCATTTAATAGGCTTCCTCTATCGGAGCTGTCAGACTGGCCCAAATTAATTTCCTGTCCCTCTTGATTGCTCTGTGGGCCGCCTCAGAATGGTGTGTTCATCCTCTCTTTCTTGCTCTCTCTCTCTCTCTCTCTCTCTCTCTCTCTCTCTGTATTTTCTTTCTCTATGTTGTCTTAAAATTTCCACTGTCACTGAAGTTTTTTTTTTTTTTTTTTTTTCCCCATAGTAATTTTCTTGGCTACATTCTTCAGCCCATTTCCCAGAAGCCTCGACTTAGCTCATACAGAATTCCCAACGTTATGAGCTTCCCTGGCAGGGTCTGTGTCTGGCGGGGCTTTGCACGAGAGTGTCTGCTCCTC
This sequence comes from Megalops atlanticus, assembly GCA_019176425.1. Lineage (NCBI taxonomy): Eukaryota > Metazoa > Chordata > Actinopteri > Elopiformes > Megalopidae > Megalops > Megalops atlanticus. The sequence goes on from CM032893.1 coordinate 16,987,797, forward strand.
TATCTCAGCTTCACAGCGTGTGTGCTTTTTTCATTAGAAATGAATGGATGTGCTGCCATACGGTGGGTTTACTAGCTCTCTGAAGCCATTCTTTGTCTTGAAGCTCATCACATTTTTGTCATTTCCGGCACCAGGGTGGATGCATAAGTGACCATCCTTCCTTGTTTAGTGAGGGAAAAGGGAGTTGTGTTAAGTGTAAATCCAAAGTATTTTATCCTGGAAGGCGCTTTTTCAGGCTAAGTGTATTTGTTATGAAAGCCGTAGCATACAGCACTAATACTGTGCTAAAAATAAGGAAAGACAACACTCTTATGTCAAATGTGCACATGGCTGGACCATGGCCACCATTTCATTCCCTGCCACGCGTGGTTGTGTAACCGCCGTGTCCAACGCTTACTGGGCAGTGTTAAATCACAGGCATGTAAAGGAACGACGGTGGGCGTTTGTTTATTAAGCCTGTTAAGCTCTCGCCTCAGTTTTGCAACCTACCCCAATGGCCGCGTGAGGCTGAAGGTTCAGCGCATATGTGTGTGAATGCGTGCTCTTGTGCAGGATTAGAAATTAAACAGGATTAACCCCCGTCCCCCGCTCATACATCCCAGGGCCCCACTTACGGGATATAATCGCAGCGGCTACAGTCGCTCCGCTTTACAGCAAATCTGATTAACCTTCCTCCACGCGCGGCAGTCTTTATTCAAGGCTCGAACGGAACAGACCCCACAGAAGGAGCAGCGTAAGGAGTTCGTTTGACCGAGCGGAGAGGGCGCATTTGGGACCAGTGCTCCATTTCCGAGTGGCGGTCGGGTGAACGAGTGAGAGACGTGAGGGATGCGTTCCCTCTCTTCGCCCGCGTTCCCCGCTCTTGGCCTGAGCGCCTGCGTGGGCCGGAGCCGAGGGTAAGCGGGGGCCGCGCACCGAGGAGACGGGCTTTAGGCGTCTTATTTTGGGTCCTTTGGCTGAAGGTTGTAGGCTGAAACGGAGAAGGCAGGTTCTGGCTGCCTCAGAGCGCTGGCTGTTCAGGCCCTCACGTGGCTGTTGTAGTCACTCCCTGATTTCACTATTGCCTGTTGCACTAGTGATATTCTCTGTGAATATGCTGTTATGAATACTGTCGTTTGTGTGTTTGGGAGGTTTAGGGCATTTTTCCTCTGCCCTCCATTTGCTCTGAAAATGAGGGCCAGTTTGGCCGGTTTGGCTTAAATGTTTTCCTTTTTGGGTTAGCTGCATAAGCCTCTTGAACTAAAACAAGCTTTCTGTCGCGGGGGGGGGTTTAACTAAATGAAAAAGTTGAGCCTTTTCCCATAGACAAAGAACCTGGTAGATTTAGAGGAACTGGCATGTTAGCGTGCACTGCTAATTGCAAAACTTGTACAGATTGTGCAGAAGACAGTCATCATCTGCGAAATGAGTCATCAGTTAGATGCAGGCATGGCAGGCTGAATCAGCACACACAATCAGGAGAATCTGTTGAGTGCAGTCATTACAGACTGTTGATTGTGACCATTTGTTCTGGGTAAATGTACCATTTCAGTGTTCCACTAACAATTTGATGTGTGAAAGGCTAAAGGTCTGATTTTCCCATTACTTTCCTGAAGGATTTTTATGTTAAATGTATGGTAGGGCTGCCATTAAAGGAGAGCTTTTCTCAAGGAGCAGCACTCAAATGCAGTACCTTTAACAGTGTAAACATACTTGACTACTTTTATCAGAGGATTTGGGCAGCAGCTCATCAGAGTTTGAGACCTGGCTGAGAATGGTAAAATAGCCAGTAACTGTTATGGAAGGACTTTGTGACTTCGTGACCCGGGAATAGGTGGAAGTCATGTGACTCCATCGTGTGAACACTTGTCAAATCTTCAATAACAACCCCAGCGCTTAAAAACAGAAGAACATCAGTGCCAGTAAAGATTTTACCCCCAGTATGTTTGTGAGCTTTGTTACTGTTGGGTTAGAAGAACAAAACGTTATTCTTGCATTTGTTTTTTTTTTTTTTTTTTTGCTTTGAGTTCATCTTTCACATTAGTATGGCTTCCTATGACGTCTGATGAAGGGAAGGAAGCCCTATTTTGTGTAGCCAGGTTTTTTTTTTTTTCCCCAGCTAACGTTTACCTGAGGTCAGTGACGTCACATCACCTTGGCAACATCCATTCCAGCAGATGGAGGAAGCTGCCCCACTCGTGACACTCTGTTGCCATGCTGACAGTCATTTATTTAGCTTCTTAACACACTTTACAAAGGCAGTGTCCTTGTATAAAAAAAAGCATTGAACATGTTCTTTAATTCGCTGCACATCAGGTGATGCAAGGCAATATTGTATATATGCATCTAGCCGTGATCTTGTTTTTCTTGTCACCTCCCTATCTTTCCCGGCTGTTTTGCAGTGTTACTAGTAGGAATTGAAGTAATCAAAAATATGTAATGGGCACATTTTTTGAGAATCTGTGTAATTAAGTAATGAAGTTCATTTCAACATTAAAGCTGTCTGAGATTCCTTGACAGGTCAGTGGGGCCCAAGGTGCAGTTAAAAATGGTTAACAACGCAGGCTGATTCTTCCTCTCTCAATGTGCCCGCCTCTCATTATCTCATACTTCGAATAACCACACCCTGCTCTGATCTGATTGGCCAAACCTCACAGCTTTCCCTGTACTCTGTTAGCTGATTCATCCTCTACACAAAGGGGTGGGGGAAATGCTGTGGGACTGGCCTGTACATGACCCATGGCGTTTAGCACGCTGTCATTTAAAAGGCTCGAAATGTAAATGATGCCAAAGGGACGGCTGCGTGCGGGCATCAACTGTGTCACATTCGTGCTGATTTATCTCTCCCTCACAAATGCCAAATGGAAATAAGGCCCGGTTCATGAGGCCCTGGAGGAAACACATGTGCCCTTTTTCTCGGTGCACAGATTGGTTTTGATAAGGCCGAGCCTTCATTAGCATGAGAGCAACCAAAGCATGTGAAAGGTGCTGTAAGCTTGCGGTGTTTCTGAAGTATGAGAGGTGTGTGTGTGTGTGTGTGTGTGTGTGTGTGTGTGTGTGTGTGTGTGTGTGTGTGTGTGTGCCCTGACATACCTGCAGGATGGTCTGCTAAGAACAATCTGCTCGTCAGCTCTGATTATGTCATATATTACTGTCTGCCATGAGTACTTCCGATGTGTGTATCTCTACCGTGCAGCAAGTGTGCACTCACCAGCCCCCCCTCAGGCTCTCCTTGGGCTCTGAGCTCAACAGCCACTCCCTGGTGACGGTGGTGGGCGGCGAGGAGGAGCACTTTGAGGACTTCGGGGAGGGCCATGACTCGGAGCTGGCCCTGGACAGCCCGGCGGGGGCGACGGAGGAGGAGGGCAGCTCCGCCAGCCAGGTGCAGCGCCCCAGCATGCTGCTGTCTCCCAGGTGAGGGACTGACGCTCCCAGGGCCTCGGGGGACACGGCACTCTCCATGGCGACGGACTCCACCAGCCAGTCTAACCATTCAGCCAATCTAACCATTCACACAGTAGTCGCTAGCAGGGACCACTTCATTTTCACAAATTATACAGCTCTGCATTTCTGCTGTGAACCAGAGGAGTTAAGATAAGATAAACAGAAGTATTACATTTTGAACTGCAGATAATGAAGAAGCTCAGTAAAAATGTAATATTTTGCCAGGATTAGCTCAATAATTCATACCAGAGACAATGAAACAAATGTCAATGAGAGCTGGAATCGACTAAAACAACTTTAGGCAATTTAAGAAAAGATAAGGTTTGGCTGTAAGATAAAGATGAGCCAGATATTCTCACATGTGTCGGTAATTAAATGAGTGTTTCAGACACAAGGCAAAAATGAGGCGCAGAGCTTGCTTGTCAATGAGCCTCTAACACATGGTTGCAGAGTGTGTGTCAGTCAGTGGTGTGCATTTGTGTGTGTCTAACACGGTGCACTGCTCTTTCCCTCTCAGTGTTTTCACACCTGTCTCTGTGTTTCTGTCTCTCTCTCCTCTGCCTCTCCCCGCCTGCACTCTGTTTTTATCCAGGATTGGTAATGTGGGCTAATACCTAATTCCTGTTAAAGCCGTATAATATAATCCAGCACTCTGCTAATCTTTATTTCCCGTTTTTATGGTATTAACTGACTGGCTTGGAACTTATGTACTGAATAGGTAATTAAGTTGGGTCCAGTGGTGAGGCCTGAGTCCTGTCCTGTCGCCACCTGCAGGCTCTACAGGGGATGCAGTCCTGTTCTCTAGAGCCCTGAAACTCCTTTTTGCAGAGTCACCCCTCATGTATAGTAGGGCGAATACATCTACAGGACAGGGCAAGTGAGTGTATTGATAGTAACATGGTTAAGTGTCTGACCATGGGGTGCTGCATTGTGGGAAATGTATTTGTAGAGGTCGATTTCTCTATAGTAGCAGTCGACAAAGGGCCAGATCTCACGTGCAGACAAGGCTCCCAGACTGTGGGAAGATTGGCCGCTGAAATACCGGGCCGTCCATACAGACTCCCCTCAGGGTGAGGCTGTGTCATGAGTTCTGCTCTAGTAAGCAGCGTTATTGCCGGTAAAGCCGTGCCAGTTGAGTGTAATAACCTCATAGGTCCCAAAAGCAATACAGGGGCATCACTTAGTGCACACTTCACAACAACGGCCAGTTTGCAATTTGCAGAACAATTCCCGTTGCGCCATTAAGAAATTTTTACAATATCTGGGGTGGGATGCGTCTAGACGCGGGTAATTGTAATGTATCGAATAAACAGCGCGCTGATCGTCTCTCTTGCTGAGAGTGAAGTGTGTGAGAGACGGTGCAGGGTGTGAGGGGGGACCCTAGCGGCCAATAGGGGAGTCATTTGAACCCCCTTCCCGTCCCTGTCATTGGGTATTGGTGCGTTAGGCGCAGAGTGAAGGCCAGTGCAGGGGCACCGGCACAGCCTGCCAGGGGGCGAGCGCTTTGGCTTCGGTGCCGCGATTGCGCCAGAAGCGGGCGGCAGCGTTATGCAATCAATAGGAAGGGCTTTCAGTGTGTAATGGCCGGACATGAGGCCGGTCTGTGGGGAGCGTTCAGACCGGGCTGCCGCGCTCATCAGTGTTCGTCAGCATGTCTGGAGGCACGCTCCCTCATTAGCTTCTGGGTGAAGGTCTATTCTGGGAAAGCTCTGGTTATGGTGAAGTCATCAGTGCTGAACATCTGCCCAGATGTTAACCTATTACATCATGTTTATGCTTGTGGCAGTTAGCCTTATGCTAAGCAACTTACATTTTAAATATCATCCATTTATGCAAGTTTTTTTTTCTTGAGTCGATGGCTAAGTGCCTTCTTCAAGGACACAGCAGTAGTAATCTCAGCCAGGAATCAAACCTGCTGCCATTATCAACCATTATCCTCGACCTAAAGTTTTAACTGGTACTATTATGACTCTGGTCTCCTGACCCACCGTGTAGTGCTCATCCTGGATAAGAAACAACACAACACCACTACAACCGAGTCACTGTTTAGCCTCTGTGTAACGACCACTCACTCACCCCCACACAGCTTCTGAACTCAACTGGGGTCCTCAGCTGCATAACCATGACTGTCCAGTTCTGACACATTGGCTTCTGTCTGGCCTATGACGTCACTAATTGCTTTCTAACCACATGTTGCATCTGTGATTAGTTTGCTCAAGCCCTAATCATTTATTACTTCAGGTCTCAGTAAGACCGAGCCTAGCTGTGTCCCACATGCTACAGCAGGTGATGTAGACAGGGCTATGGAACAACTTCTTTATGGTCAGATGTATTATTTCTTATTTATTATTTACAGAGTTTATTTTATTTGTTATCATGTTGGGCTGTTGATCAAATAAAGGGGAAACTTTATTGGCCTACTCTGTGTAAGCAGTTACAATGCCTTTACTGTAGGTGTGACCATCCTCTGCTGCATATGAAATGGTTATAGAAATGCCCTGTGGACATAAGCCAAAGTGTCAATGTTTTGGGGGCTTTTCCCAAGCCTCGACGGCCCTGTGCCCACAAGCTCAGAAGCCGACCCTTCTCTCTCCTCTTGTCAGTCACTCACCCCCGTTCCCTCCCTCTCTCTCTCGCTCTCCTCAGCGCCGATCCTTTCCCTGCCAGCTTTCAGAGCTTTCTCAGGGAGGAGGTGCTTGACTTTTTCTGTAGCCAGTGTCACAAACAAATTAGTCGCCTCGAGGACCTCTCCACACGCCTGAATTTCCTTGAAATGAATAGGTAACGCATGCTCCTCCATGTTTTCCCTACTGCTCCCTGTGTGTGTGCATGCGTGTGCATGCGTGCGTATGTGTGTGTGTGTGTGTGTGTGTGTGTGTGTGTGTGTGTGTGTGTGCTGTGTGTTGGGCTTAGATCTGTTTCGGAGCTTCTTGAATCTGTACTCGCTGTTATAGCTCTTTGTCATGGCTGTAGTACAGGGGTAGCCCAGGTAAGTAGTTGTGTGGTAGCGACTGCTTTCTAGCCTGTAAAGCTTCTGTACAGTGTTGTCTGGATGCATGCGGTTAGGTTTGTGCTCATTCGTAAAGTTAAGCCAATATGTGTTCGCCGTTTCTTTTCAAATGTACACACTCCACTCATTTCAAAAGAGCCATCTGGGTCACTGAATGTGACCTACAGTAAGTGAAAGCATGCTCGAGAGGGCCACACTTGTCCCTGCCCCAGGTGCCTCACCCATGATAGCCCCCTCTCGGAGCGCGCAGAGCACAGGATAGACGCTGGCCACAGCGTAACATTCTTTATATATTTTTCATGTGCTGATTTTTTTAATCCATTGGGCCAAACTGGAAGGAAGTGTGGTGTTACTGTCCACCCCTTCATTAATTTTAAATGGCACTTCTAAGGTCAGCTGATGATATGATCAGCCTCTCTGCTCCATCAGAACACTTTTGCACAGTGAAAAAATAATCAGGCTTGAAGCCATGTTTTAATAAGAAAGAGGACACATTAAATTGTTTGAATATTTCACCATAAGATCACTTAGCAGTTATGTGGAGCAGTATTCATATTTGTTGCTAAAAAGTAAGTAAACTAAAATCCAGTTTTATATCTTCATATTCATGAAGAGCCTAAGAGACCTGCATAAGTGATATTCACTTTCCTACTTGAAAGTGTGAGTGAATGGGGATCTATTTGAAAGAAGTTTTATTTTACATATTTTACAGAAATAAGCAAATCAAACAAAAAAGTAAAGTTCTGTTGTTCAAATATTCAATGTTCAGAGTCATATTAAAATGTCTAAACAGGCTTCTGTGTGGACGGCAGTTTAGGCGTAGTGACCTTTGACCTGGAGACCCCTCCAGCTCAGTCCAGTCACAGGAGCCCATGTGATGTGGAGTCTGTCAGTTTGGGCAGCTGACAGCACTGCCTAGTGGCTGCATGCCGTGCTGGCGTGTCTTCTTGTTGAGCTGTGTGTATGTGTGTGTCTGACTCTGGATGCCCTCCCATCCCCCCCACTCCACCCCCTCCTCTCTGGCTGCTTTGCCAGAGGGGTCACGGGGTCATGGGGTTGAAGGAGGCTCTTTCCTGCGCCTCCTCTTCTACTCTTTCTTCCTAAGATTCCTGTCTTTTTCCACCCACAGCACCAGCAAGAGACTCTCAAGCAAAAAGGTGGCAAGGTATGTGAACATCACAGTCCTTATGACTGTTACAAATACAGAGCAGAGACTGCAGTTCTGTGTTGTATGTGGGACAGTGTAGACTTACAGTGTCTTTGGGAAGAAAAGGCTGCACGCTTACCTTATCAGCAAGGGAAGGGAGGGTAGGAGAGCAAGGGGGCCCACGACACAGGCAGGAAGCCTGAGGTTCAGTGTTGTGTTCTCCACTACAGCAGGGCATTGGCGAGGCTTAGACATGCCTGCCCCACCTGTCAAAAGAAGACAAGGCTTATACAGAAAACGCTATGTTTGAGAGAGCAGGCAACTGCTGTATTTGGAGGAAACTGAATGTGTTAGTCCTGTTAGGAACTGGCAAAGAAGGCCAGTTGTTTGTCTGAGGGAGGAGTTTGGGAGTAGTAACGGTCTCGGTCACCTCCCTCCTGCGCAGACACCTCCTCCAAAGCGGCACCATGACCCTGGACCCCATGGACGACCTGTCCCGTGATATCCTGGAGCTGGGTGACACAGACCTCATAGACAAGGTAGAGGACTGTACCGCAAGCCGCCACCAGCCCCACATACCCCCAATTGGAAGGTGTTGTTTTTCCAGAGTGGAATTGTGGGAAACGGGCCAGGTGACCCCAGATTCAAACACATGAGCTGTACATGATCCATACGCAAGGTCACTGAGGTGAAGCGGTGACGGCACTGAGCATGCAGTGTGGCTTCTGCCCTGGTGACCGCTGTCCGTTCCCCTTGCAGGTGATGTTCCTGGAGAAGCGAGTGTCGGAGCTGGAAAAGGACTCGGCCGCCAGCGTGGAGCAGCACACACGGCTGCGTCAGGAGAACCTGCAGCTGGTGCACAGGTGAGCGGTGTAGGCTGGGCCTGGGTGCTGCATCACAGTATAACCAGCACCATGCTGTGTCCCGAGGTGCACAGTTAAGCAAGTCTGACATTTTTCAGTTATTACACATCATTATCACGTTTTCAAGTGTTCCGTCATCACTGAAATCAACAAAGAACATTGTGCAAGAGCAGAAGTGAAATGAAATGCGTGCTCAAATTAGTTTCTCAGATGTTAGGATGAAGTGCCATCCAAACGTTTGAGTAAGTACCAGAGGGGTTAGATTTAGCGTTTGGTTAGCATTTTAGCTTTATCATTTGTCCCTTATTCTTCGAGTTGTGAGTGACAGGTCACAGACATCCCAGTTCACCAGCCGCTGCCCGTGTCATGTCTGTGCAGGGCCAACGCTCTGGAGGAGCAGCTGAAGGAGCAGGAGGCGCGGGCGGAGGAGGCGCTGCAGTTCGAGGTGCGCAGGCAGAAGGAGGCGCTGTGCAAGCTGGAGCGTGAGCGCGGCATGGAGCTGGAGAACCTGCAGAGCAGGTGGGCCCTCGCGTCGCCATGGACAACGACCCCTGTGTCTGCGTCCACCGTCTGCACACCCAGAGAGGCCGCAGGGGCCCATGGGGGTTTAGAATACCGTAATAGGCTTTGGGACAGGAAACCAGGAAATTTATGTTGTCCATTTTTATTGCTTCATCAAGAGTGCTGACCTGAGGATATCACGTTAGTGGTTTTCGTATTTAATATACACTCCTGGACCATGTTGCATTGCAGAACAGTACACCCTTAGGACTTGTACACAGACAGTGTGTAGCAGGAATTTGATTGGAATAGGATTGCTTTTTGTTTTTGTTTGAATTTTTTCATATTTTGAGGTATGTTACATATGTTAGTATGAGCTAGAACCACTGCACTGTTTTATTTAACATTGTCATCGGCCGTGTGCAGGAGGCTGAGAGCCACTCTTCTGGAAAAGGCAGCAGACATTTACTGCCATCTAGTGGCTGAAACCAAACCTGTGATACCAGACAGTGTAGAGTCTATCCCAGTGTTTCTCAACCCTGCGCCTCGCGGCACCCTGTCCTGCATTTCTTCTATCTATCCTTGCTCTACCTACCTGACTGAACTCATCAGTGGCACGTTGCATTAGCTGAGCACACCTGATTTAATCAAGGAGCAAGGATAGATAGAAGCTATGCAGGACAGGGTGCTGCAAGGAGCAGGGTTGAGAAACACTGGTCTATCCTTTTAACTCTATCTTTTAGTGAAGTGATTAACTATTAGTTCACAGTTTTCCGTCAAAAATAATTTCTGATTGACTGGAATTGTTTTTAAAGGTTTCCCTATCAATACAAGTATATTAAAATGCAAAACCAGCCTAGTTCACCTGAAAACATTGTGAATTTGTTCTGATAATAGTCACCATATACCATGGTTGTTTGTGAGTCCCATGGATTTAGACTGACCGCTTGCGTGCAGTACTTTGGCGGAGTGGCCAGTGAGTGATGGCAGCTTGTCGGTGCTGTTTCAGACTCCAGCAGCTGGATGAGGAGAACGCTGAGCTGCGATCCTGTGTGCCCTGTCTGCGCGCCAACATCGAGAGGCTGGAAGAGGTGAGGGCAGCGCCAGGCTCAGGCAAATCATGCAGGACTTCACTGCAGCCCCTTTCTGCTTTGGTTGCTCTTCTTGTTACCCCACACATCAATATGCACCATCACCATCCTCCATCACATCACCATGCTCCATCGCCATGCCATATCACCGTGTTCCACCACAATGCCCCATGACATCATCATGCTCCATCGCAATGCCCCATGACATCACCACGCTTGTCACCATGCTCCATGACATCACCATGTTTCATCCCATCATCACCTTGAGGATATAGCCCATGGGGTGCTTCATTTTCACCCTGCTTCATCCCACATTGAGGATATAGCCAGGGGTAGTTTTTCTCTCCCGTCAATATCCAGAGGATAAATTCATAGTGACATTTTATGTGGTGCTTTTAATTAATGCACATGAACACGTATTTAGATAATTAGGTGCCTCTCTTTAAGCCCTTCAAGTGCACTCAGCCTATAGGATTTAGGATATAGTATATAGTGTGGCTCTAAGCTGCTCACCCTGTTGGAACCCTCCACACCCCCTGCAGGAGAAGAGGAAGCTGCAGGACGAGACGGAGGACATGACGCTGAGGCTGAACGAGGAGTTGGAGGTGCGGAGGAAAGTGTCGGACAAGCTGTCGCACGAGCGGCACAAAAACCAGAAGGAGAAGGAGTGCACCCAGGAGGTGAGCTGTGACCTCAGAGCTACTGTTCTCAGGTCAACGTATGCTCCATGCCTTCGCTCACTTGTCACTGTGATGTCAGAGCTGCTGCTGTCTTCAGGCCAGCATGTGAACTAAACCATCACTCACCGTGGTTAAAATAAGCAACTCTGTTCGCTTCCATGATTCTTCATCACTCAGGTCTATCAGGTGATGTGTATTCCAGTTGTTAGATTCACAGTTGTTTTTAGACAATTGTTTTTAGTGGTTCCCATTCTGAAGCACATAATCTAATTACTTTCTTAATTGAACCAATTTTCCCAGTCCTGTCAGTCCTCAGCTGATAAGTTAAAAAGCTGGTACACTTTCTGTAGTCCTGTAGGACCAGGGCTGAGCACATCTGTTGTTGGATTGACAGTTCGCATTGCTATGATTACTGATGTAAAATACCTGCAGATGGGAAGTATTCTGCTGCACGATGTTAGGAGCCGTTAGATGCTGTGGTTTGCATACATGTGCTGTTAAGGCCTGTCATATGGTGGAGTGCATGTGTGTGTGCAGTTAGGAGCTTTTGTCTGGTGGAGTGTGTGTGCGTGCTGTTAGGAGCTTGCATGCATGCGTGTGTATTTGCGTGCTGCTCTGATGCCCCGGGTTTCTCCCTCAGCTCATCGAGGACCTGCGCAAGCAGCTGGAGCACCTGCAGCTGTACAAGCTGGAGGCGGAGGCCAAGAGCGGCCGCTCGGCCAGCGCGGGGCTGCAGGAGTACCAGACGCGCACGCGGGAGGCCGAGCTGGAGCAGGAGATCCGCAGGCTCAAGCAGGTGAACACTACACTGTACATACCAAAGACACGTACAAAATGCCCTGTTGAGAAGCCGATTAAGCAGGAATGCAGTATACGTTCTGGTGCTGGGCATGTGGGTGCTGAGCCCGTGTCACCGTTGCAATGGGCCAGTGTCACCTTGGTGCAGTCGCAGCGCAGCCCGTCCCTTACCACACCACACACAGTGGCCCCAGGTGTCTCGCTACAGCCGCAGCGTGGCTCAAATGCCACCTTGACCTTTTCAGTCATTCATTCATCCGTCTAATCTGCTGCTGTGGGAAGGGACTTGAGAAATCGCTGACCGCACACCGCAGGTGACCTGGGATTTGAGGCTGGCACAGCATTCTTTTGGGCTAAAAAGAGGAATGTGTGTGTGCGTGTCTGTGCATCTGTGTCTGCGTCTGTGTGCATTTGTGTGTGTATATGTGTGCGTGCCTGTGCGTGTACGTGCGTGTGTGTCTGTGTGTGTACGTGCATACGCGTGTGTGTTTGTGTGATTGCTGACTGACAGTCTTGTCTCCCTGCAGGATAACCGTGGCCTGAAGGAGCAGAACGACGAGCTGAACGGGCAAATCATCAATCTCAGCATCCAAGGAGCCAAGAACCTGTTCGCTGCCTCCTTCTCTGAGTCACTGGCTGCGGAGATCAACTCCGTGTCTCGGGATGAGGTGGGGCTCACCATCACAGCGAGGCATCCGTCTGTGCATTATCATCTGATTATCACAGCATTGCTAGTCTCTTTCTCTCTCTTATCAGCTGATGATTACAGTATTGAAGCACTCAGCTTGTGATCCATAGTATAGATGTTCTTTTTTTATCAGGTACCAGCTGATGACAACATCAGAGCTCTCTGAGTTGTCTTAATGATGCCGAAATAAGAAAATAGGTCATCCCAATGACAATAGAAATGCTGCATGTACAACCTATAATATTTTTATAACCCCTGCCCCTCTTTATACAAGCACTCCATTTCCGCAGTAAAACAATCTACATCCAGTGCCTTGTGTAAGTTTCACTCTTATTGAGTCAATTTTGGCACAGAAATTGGAGGCTTTTCCTTCTGTTAGCTCATAAATCCTGCGTCTTTCATGTCTCTTCCTGTTTTGTGAAGCTGAAAAGGTCGAGAACATTTAACATCAATGCTCATGCATTATTTCTTTGTCTTTTTTTGTCTTCAAAGCTAATGGAAGCTATTCACAAGCAAGAGGAGATCAACTACAGATTGCAGGACTACATCGACCGGATCATCGTTGCCATCATGGAATCCAACCCCTCCATCCTGGAAGTGAAGTAATGGCCATCCTTAAGCCCCCATTCCACCCCCTGCCCAAACCCTTCAATCCACACACCACCTCCCTGCTCTGCCCCTGGCACAGCGGGCACAGTGTCCTTGGCACAGAGGGGCAGTTAGCGCCTGTGCCACAGTGCACAGTACACACCCGATGACAAGAAGGAAGGAAACTCTCACTATGAGACTAAAGCACTCTGAAGATTAAAAAGATTTCTGCTGTGCCCCCTGGTGGTGGGCTTTGTCATTGCACTTGGGTTTGTTGGTGTTGTGCGTGTCTGTGAGTGCGTGGGTGCACTGTTTGGCCCCTGTGACGCCCCTGTGTTGGGGATGGAGGGGCCGCCTCACCGTGTGTTCTGGATGGGATTCTGTGGGGTGTGCTGTCCGCCCCCGTGGGTGGGAGGCAGCAGCCTCCTTGTGGAGCGGGATGTTTTGCCAGTGTAAAAAACCAGGGGCTGAATCGTTCGCAGTAGACCTACGCTTTGTCTTTCGTCCTTTCAAAATGGAGCTGCTTGAAATGTTTCTAGTGTGTGACGCACAGTGGGAGGGTTCCTCCCTGTGGTTAATGCAGTTTGCTGCTCCCTGAAAACTCTTAATGCATTAACTGCTTACAACGAAGGGAGCTCTACACACCTGGCCCTCCACTGAGACAGAGGAAAAGCTCCATGCAGCTGTCTTACATGGATGCACAACCAGAGGACCAAAAATATAATTTGGATTTACACACACACCATCATATTGGGTGTCTCAAAGCAATCGTTTCATACGGCACTCTTGACATTACATCCTTTATTAGCTGAAGTAAAAATCTTCAGTACGCCTCCAGCCACCTTTTACCAGTCTCTTTCCATTGGTCCTGAGGGCAGACTCAGTCTGAGAGCGGGAAGGGGCTCCTGTAGCACATATTAAACCAAACCCTATTTCAGCGTGCATGGAGCACTGCCTACACTGGGTGGCTGTGGACGTGAGGCCTACACTTATAGGGAGAGTTCATGATACAAAGGGGCCAACTTTCTTCTTTAAGCCGCAAGTTTTGATGGCTTGTTAGCCATACTAGTTTTCTTCTTCCTGTGAGTCACCCCATTTTAATTTTGGAGCGTGTGACAGCCCTTTTAAATGAGTCCCGTTGGCCTGAAGGAGGGAGCTTTTCGGGTTCAAAAGTATAAACACCACCCCAAAGGCCAGTGTTTGTGAGAATATCCTTAGGGACTTGACCTTTGTGGGCATGTGTGTTTGTGTATTAAACACCATGCCCATCACTCGTACAGGAGTCCAGATTGGGCGGGGGGGGGGGCTGTGTGTGAAGGTTCCTTGTGTTCTCATTACACATATGTTGGAGGGGCTGTGCCATAACCTGGGGGCTCATGGGATAGATGAGAGAGTGAGAGATGAATGCTGAGCTGAGCTGGGGGGTGTAACATTAATGGCAGAACTGCTTCAAGAGAGCACACACTTAGGGGAAGGCTTAATTTCACCTGTCTTTGGTCCTGGGTTTTTTTTTAACCCTGTTATCACTGGTCACTTATCAGCCATGCACAATCTTGTCACTACCTTAGTGAAACTTCTGGCACAGGGTTGTCACTGTTTTCTCTTTGTTGCGGCCTGTCTGGTTGAGCAGAGGGTTGTGGGAAGTGTGGTCCTTTGAGATGGAGCCCATCAGATTTAACTGTGTGTGATCTACAGCAAGAGAAGGGGAGCCTGGCTTATGTGAGCTGTATGGGAAATGCTTCAGTCAGGCCTTTATTTTGCTGATCGAATCAAATCAAACGGATCAAACTGAGTTCTTCCCTCGTATATTAGGCAATAAGCCAGTTTCATGGGGTTCTGGACTAGCTCCCTTTTCCCCCTACCCATATTTTCCAACAGGGCAACTTGACCACTTCTGATTGATCTGTGCACCACATTGGTTAAAACAGTATTGTCAGTGGCCCATTCAGAAAACAATCCGGTTTCGCCCTTTGATTCTCACATTCAAAAAACCATGCCTTAAAAGTACAGGAACGAAGACCAACTTTATTAACATATGGATGTTCATAAGCAATAAACAGAGAGTACATTACAGGACTACTAACAGGACTGGAGGAGGGGATGGCTAAGAGCAACCAGTGGGACAGACACAGGAACTCTGACTCTGTGAGGAACAGCCAACAAAGTGCTGCATGAGCCACTCATGAGAAGGACCTTCTTGGAACATCAACACATCTTCAAGGCAACTGGCATATTTGTTCAAATGGGAAATACAAAGACTTGCCAGTGCCACTTGAAAACAGCCTCGAAGGACTCTCTCGCCTGTTCATCGTCAGCCGCAATTGACGCGCTGGCATCAGACAGGAGTATTTACTGCCGATGTTAGTGAGGGATGACATTTGGCAGTGCAGGCTTGCTGGCATAGCTCTGGGACTGGAGTTACAAAGCCAGATGCACCATGCGTCCGACTCGCTCAACAGCATCAGAGGGGATGGGCCTTGGATGAGATTGGCTCACTCAAGCAGCTAAGCACTCACTGCTTAATTATTTCTTCATTCAGTGCTAAATGAAATGGCCTTAGATGTAAATTACTGTACATGGAAATGGTTGTTTTTTTTTCTAATCTGTAGATGTAGTTATTTTTTTAATGAGAGGAAGAAGAATGAGTATTTAGTTTGGCCCTCCGTTTGGAATTAGCCGTCCTCAGGAGGAATTTGAGTTCTGGTGCCCCTCCCTGGTGTTAGTTTCACAAACGTGTATATAAATATGACAGACAAGTACATTTACTTCACTTCTGTTCACTGAATCCATTCCTTTGCCTCCCTCTTAACACAGTGGCTTGTGGGATGCTTTAATCTGTTGATATCTTTTATTTACTTGTGAAGGGAAATTAACTTCTGAGTGGCTTGATTCGGTGCTGCAAGTCCAGCTGGACCCAGTTGGAAACACTGTCCAAGGAGCTAACTTTTTGTGGGCAGGTTATTCCACCAAAACATCTAACCCACCCCACCCCCACCCCCTGGGAAGCTGGCGTGGCAGCACTGTGCACTGAGGCCACAGTCGTTGTTTAGTCGTATAAGCACTATTTATTTATTTGTTTGTTTTATCTTTATGGGTAGCTGCTCACTGTATAATGTCTGTAAAAAAAAAAAAAAAAAAAAAAGAGATCCGGAGACCTTGAAAGGCTGTGGTTGTAGGGTCCGCAGCTGCCTGCATCTTCAGCCTCATGGGAAGTGGCTGCCCATGAGAGAGACCAGAACCACTGAGCCAACCAGAGGCCAGAAGAGGCGGGTCAGAGAGAAGCACTCTGCTCAGCACACCTGTCCGCTCACCTAGAACCTTAGCTTCAGTGTGGTGGCTGTTAATTGCTGTATTCTTAATGCCTGTTGGAGGGCTGAGGGGAAATTCAGCTCACTTCGACGCAACTGTTCAGACACCCGGTGCAATTAAAAGGGAGAGGAGAATCTGTAGTTTGCCCGCATCTTTCTCCACCCCAGGATCCAACTTGACCTAACAGAATTTTACAATGCACTTTAACACCACTCGTAATTCACTTCATTTAACTGCTTTCAAAATTGCCAAAGAACGATTTTTGACCTGAATATGACCATTTCATGGAGCAACTGCAGTGAGTATACCTTTCTTTATTAAGATGGTCTGCATGGTCATGACCACACTTGTTTAGGACACACTTAAACAGGCGTATTTTTTAGTTGATATATGCTGTAACTACGCTTAAAATGAGATTCAGCTGAGTAAATAAATTTAGTAGATGAATTAAATAGATGTATAGTCATCGATCAGTCAGACTGGAATCACTGGCCAGGCGTTATTTTCCTTATCTCCTGACCCGTCCGCGCTGAAATGTTGGTCAGCTGGGCCGACGCTATATTGAGCCGGCCCTCTCTCTCAGAATCGGCCCTCCTGCTGGTCTGAACAGCGTTTGAATGACCGTGACTTTTTTTCGTCTGTCTGTGAAAGAAATACAATAAAGTTGAAATGTATACTGTATATAAATGGTTCCTTTTTTGTAAAAAAAAAAAAAAATGAAGACTTGTTCACAATTTAGCTTCCAAGTGCCCAAAGAGCGTCGTCTGGAAGGCACAGGCGTCGCTCGTAGGTGCTGAACTCACTGCTCACCAGTTTAAAGACCCGAGAGAAATCATTCATTCACATGGTAACTGAGGATTATATTGTAAACTACAGTTTATTCTAATTGTGGAAGATATTGTATTAATTAAAAGATCAGTATTGTTTACTGCTGTATGTTACCATTTTCTCTGAAGAAATCCTGAAAGATGTAATCATATCATTGTTTGAAGAATAATAGACTTTCCAAGTTACTGTAAAAATGAGGGGGGAGAAATGCCCTGAATAAGAAGATATTTGAAACCTAAGTGTGTCCTTCGTTGTTATTTGCGGGCTCTAGTTTTGGAATGGGGGGAGGGAGTCATGTGTGCTTGTTTACTGGTTGTAAATGTGACAGGGTTCCCGGTGTGATGTGTAACAAGATGTGTTTGTAATGTGAGAGTGAGTTTGATTGTAACAGGAGAGGTGTGTAACGTGGGTGTGTTTGTAATGCGAGAGAGTGATTTTAATGTGAGAGATGTGTAACACGGTGTGATTGTAATGTGAGGGTTGGTTTAATTGTAACGGGAGATGTGTAACATGGTGTGTTTGTAATGTAAGAGATGGTGTGAGGTATGACGAAAATGTGAAAGGTTTGGCTTGATAAGTAATTGCAACGTGAGAGATGCATTGAAGCACGAGGGGGTGCTTCAATGCATGCTGCTTTGCCCCTCAGTTACTGTGATCTCGGTCAGTGAGTGTGCTGCGGCGCTCCAGTGCTGCTGGCTGCCCCTGGGATGGGGAAGCAACGCTTCACTCAGGGATGCCCCGCCCCCATCCAGAGAGGAGAGGACAGCTGTTGTGTCACGGCGCTTCTGGGAAATGGCGAACAGGAAGAGAAGAGCCATTACAGGACATCCCTCCTCACTGTGAACTCTATGACACATACTGTAAACTTCATTCAGATTCATTTCCCTTTCTAGGGGATATTATGGAAAGGGATATAATAGAAATATATATCAGTAACATTTTGGCCAGTCTTTACCTGTTGAAGTTATACATAGTTGCTCTACTTGATAACTTGATTTTTTTCTGTTTTGCTGTTTTTTTTCTGTGAAAATTGAACCTAGGACATAATGTTTTGGTTGGATGCAGCAATCATTTATAAATCAGCCTTTGAAGGGTCACTGACTTGCTGTGCACTTCAAACGTCCAAGCATTTTTCCTCACTTTTCCTGGGGTTCACTGATTCATTCTGTAATAATCTTTAAGTTCAAGTTTCTTCCCTGCATTTAAGAATGTACTTGAAAACCCATTTAGTCTTTACAGAGGAGTATCTGAACTCATTCTATCCCCTACCCACCACACACACACACACACACACACACACACACACACACACACACACACACACACTTAACACACACAACTTGTGGCTGATGGAGACTGACATGTTGCTCTCCCCTTGCTGTCACTGAGACTGTTACAGTATAGAGACGGAATTGGGCAGTTGTGTAAAGGCCCTCAGGAGAAGCACCATTTAACAGTTATTTGACACAGCAAGGAGGGTGCCACTAGAGGGCAGCATCGTTCTCAGACCAAATAAATCTTCAGTTTAACATACCACATACACACTCAGAGACCAATCAACATGCTGTCTGTGGAGCCTTTCTTTCTCTTATGTTCCAGTGTTTAGACAAAGCTCCTACTTCACCTGTATAGTTCTCTTTGTGCCCCTGTCCTTTGTCTTCTCCACAACCTGCTTTTAACTTGGATCTCAAGGCTTCACTGTTGCATTGTCTCTCGATTTCTTTTCATATGTGATAATGGTTTGCCGGCACGCCAAACCAAACTTCACTGCCTTTGTCACTATATTCATTTTACTCTTGGTCCCTGGCCTTGCATAGGAGTGAGGGCTAAAGCTTACATGTCCTCTTTCCCGTTCTTGTTCGGAAGACCTCTTTTCATCCTGACTGTGAGTAGCGGCAGTCGATACCCTGTGACCCAAGCATAGCACTGCATCTCTGAAGAGTGAGAGCCTAATTGCACTGTTCTGTCTGGAAGACGTGATATATCCACCTGTGACACCAACTCTCAATTTCAGCTACTGTCCTATTAAGTTTAATCTGTCACTATCAGGACTCTAAACCGATTAGTTATAGATTGCATTCAGAATCAGTGGAGCCAGTTACTATTTCAGGAGATGGAGTTATTGAAGTGAACTGATCAGTTCTTTTAATGGATACATTTGTATTTCACACAGCACCTGTGCCATTATTTCATATTTAATACCTCTCCCTAAACACTGCATCCAGGCTTCTTGCATGCAATTTCCTCTCACAATGGAGAGAATAGTACGCGCTGGATGGCACAGGCACAGTGGGGCATTGTGCAATTTTCCGCAGTTTGGGGACACATCGATCTCTCTGTATTCGTGACGTATGATCCAAAGCAGGAGGAAATGTTCTGTGCTTCTTAGTGTGGCCTTGTGTAGGGTCTCTGTGGGTTTCCAGCTGTGTGAATGCAGATCTGGGACAGCCTCTACATGTGGCCTTTGAGGATGTGTTTGGCATCGGTTTCCTCTTTCTCTGAACTCAAAGCTCCTCAGTGTTAAAGATTTGATACGTAGGTAATATATTTTATGCATCTATAAATCCCTGGCCCACAGAGTGAAACAAGAGCAGTAAATTATTAAATTTATTTGTGCAAATGCTGATGATAACAACGTACTTGTTAGTATTTTTACTCATTATTTTGTCATTGAAATTAAAAGGAAGATACACATAAGCACTTTTGTATGAAAGGAAGAAACAGGTAAACACTATAAATATTTTTCCAAGGTTCCTGAATCGTCTGGTAGAAATATAAAAAAGATCAGTACGTGGTGTGGAAAATCTGTCAAGCTAAGACGGAACAAGGTGGGTAAATTTAGGTCAGCGGATTGCTTTATCGCGCAATCACGGTATTTTTAAAACGGAACAAAATGCATCTGTTTTACAATCTAGGACAAGAGGAGGATGTGCTTGTATAAACAGACCTGCCAAACAGATTCTACGATTTCACATAATGTAGTTCGGTTTCCATTTTAGGAAAACAGAAAAAAAGCTAGGCCAGGGAGGGGGAGTGTGTGCATGTCACCACGTGGCTGATGACAACAGCTTTAATTTATTAGCGGACGAGAAAGGTCATCCGCGCGCCTCCTGGTTCTCACTGCAGGCCATTCTCTTACGTAGTCCCACACTACACAAACTCAATGCATGTCGCCCCCCACCACACACAGAAAAGAAACAACAGTTACAACAAAGAAGGAAAGAAACGGTACATCCGATGTACCGGAAATCACACGGGACTTAATAGCCCCGATGACAGCTTTATAAAAGTCTCATTTTTTCACAGCTATTTTTATAGTTCATTCTGAGAACTGCCTGTAAAATCGGTTATTGTGCGCATTCCGGCAAGTCCCCGCCCCCTCTGGCTGCTGCGGTCCTGCGAAGGAGACCACACTGCACATACTCTGCGCAGACCTGTTACCATGGAAACGCCCAGGGACCCGCCGAGAGACGGATCATCCGAAGCACTGTTGCGTCATATGGAGGCATGTGTCTCGATCCCTCGGATGTGTACGCACACTCAAGTTCTGCTGGGAAACAGCCTCTGCATCACCACATTCATGTATTTTCTCATTCTGAGGCGGTGGTATTGGACACGGCCCAGTGGGGCTAAAGATGTTGCCAGATGAAATTATTGCATGGGTAACTAATAGCAATTTATATTCAGACTAGATAGCAGGTTCTGGGAAATGAATGTAAAGGTCATGGTAGGTCAGGGTCTTTTCATATTAAAGTTATTTGGATGAAATTTCCTGAAATTTTGGATAAATGAATACAGTCATGTTTTGTACCCCAATGAGCAATCATTATTGGGTGGTCAAAGTTGAGTCCCCAGTCTAAATTATTAGACTATATACATGCACAATCATAATCATGTCTTTTGAGAGAAATTAGATTCACAGACTACATGACCGTTATTACCTTAAGTGATACCAAAATTGCCTTTCTCTTCTAATCAAGGAGGAATATATTACAATCAGTCTACAGAAAGAGGGTTCAAAAGAGATCCAATTTGACTCCAAGTATTTCCTCAACAAGCGGTCTCTTAGTTTCTAAGTTTGTGTACCATATATCAATTGGCATGTATTCAATCAGCCCGTTAAAGATAGTCATGGTGTAACTTAATTCAACTTCCTAAAAATTTGTAGAGAAAATAGGGAAAAAAATGAATGTTTGTCTCACCCAAGCCATAATAGTATCTGTATTAAAAACAAGTGATATGAGTTCCTGATTTCCTGAATTTAAAGGAATATCTTATAACTGGAAACAAGAATCTACAGACTCTTTGTGACCTGTATACAAAGACTTCAACATTTTTATTATATACTTATTATTTTCATTCATTTCTTCTGTTAGGTGAGGCAAAAAGCACAACCACACAAGTAACAGTATGACAAAGTAACAGTATAATTAATACAACCATATAAAATAATAGGTTTCATCAATGAGTGTACCACAAGCGAGCATCTTATCAAAAGGAATGCATCCATGAGTTAAATGTGTTGCTCCCTCTCATCTTATGTTCTTCATTCTTTCTAACATTACAGGCCAATATATGGACAACGTGCATCGATGCCGTTCACACACATTGTCTGAAATTCAGAAGGGTGGGTTCTAATGTGGTACCAGAATAACCCTCAGTGAATGATACTGTGCAAGGAAATGATGGAGGGAATATGATCCTTATGTTAATGCTCACTGGAACCTTGATCTTTTCTATACATAATATTCAGCAGATGTTTTTACATGTTATGCTGGGTACAAAATAACTTGGACAAAATACACAGCATAATCTGCATTTTGGTTGTTGTGTGATTTAGTTAAGTTGCATTAGCAGCAGATTTGCTGTCAACTGCATTTCAATTGTCAATAAAAAAATTAATTGAAATTAAATTCACTAATTGAGATATCCTCACATAAAATGAATTCATTTTCAATATCCATTCATGAATTGAATATCAGTTCATTCCCTGAATTGACTGAATTGAAATGGAACTGACCACAACTCTGATTAGCAGCATATTCAGATTGTAGCATTTTAATGGTAAATTGATATATTTTTCAATTTAATAAAGACCTGCAGTCATTGCTCTGGTGTTCGGACTTCCCTGCCCTAAACTGCCCCAGTGTCAGTGTAGAAGTTCAGTACTGTTCATTAGTCAACACAGCAGGAAGGTGATGTTACAATTTAAGCACAAAATTTAAACCAGGTGAAAAAAAAAAACAAGGTGGTCTGAATATGTCTTTGCTGGTGACTGCTCTTCTTCTGTGGTGCTGGGAGGAGGAGGAGGAGGAGGAGGGAGGCCTAGCAGGGGGACTCCACGTAGTCGTTGTCGAGGCGGGGGCGGAACGGCGCCGCGAGCGAGCGGCTGATGACGATGACGCGCGGCGCCAGGCAGTCGTCCCGCTGGTGCAGGATGTTCCAGATGAGCATGGCGGCCGACAGGGTGGCCAGCAGGCAGGCTGCAATGTCCACGTAGCAAGAGTATGACAGGTGGGTGTAGGGGCCGATCCGGTAGAACGTCACCAGCCCGATCACCAGCACGAAACCTGGGGGAAGCGAAGAGACAGGGGTGCGTGACTCACTGAAGAAGGGTGATTGCCAATTTTTTTAATGCAAAATGTTTGCGAGTACTCATAAATCTAGAAGTTTGCTTCCACAGAAAAGTATTCAAAATTTATAATTACTAGATCCAGTTCTTTTAATACAAGTGTTGCATGATTGGATGACCATCATTGACAGGGAAAATTCAAGAGAAAATTGGTACACTATGTATGTGCAGAGTACAATGCAAAGCTCAAAATATTAACATGAATACCAGTTACTATAGACCGAGTGCAAGAACAGCCAAATAGTATAATTCACAACCACTAAAACAATATAACTGCTTCTAGGAATTCCCCCAAGGGCCATGTGCATGTTACAAAATACAATTCATATTTAGATGCACTCACTGGAGGCATACAGAGTATACAGCATTCTTTTGCTCTCTTTTGGTGAACTAAACATACAGTATGTGGCCTGTTCCCATTTCTGTCCTTTCCTCCAGACGTTTTTTGGTTTTTCAGTTTCAGACAACAGGGATGAACAATGACTCTTTTTCATTTTTCCCTATCCATTCATAAACACTTTGAAGTGGCTGGCCTCTTTTCTTTTCTTGGTTGCTTTGCATAACTGCCAGTGAAAACAACTTCAGTAAACATGAGCAAAAGACAGGGGTTTTTATGCGCTTGTTTTCAAGCTTGCAATGTGAAATTCCTTGTAGCCACTGCATTTCCATGGGGAGTAACACGCATAGCCCGGGAAGTAGAGAAACATTTCCATTTAAAGAGATGTGTGTAAGACTGCAAGAGCTGGGTACAAGCAGGTTGAGCATTGTCAGTCCTATTTAAATGCTGCTCTGCATACTGAAGTATGAGCCTGAGTCATTATTGCACCAGAACAACTTTATTATTCAGTTATATTCTTTTAATGTGCATACTGAGTTTAAACAGCCTAGTGCATCAGAGAGATGCAGCTCTGAGGTATTCTGTAACATCAGCTTTTTTAAACAAAGTACCCTTCACTATGTGAAAACTACCAGTCAAAGCTGGGATAAAGTGTACTGTATGTTGTTTCAGTTGAAGTGAGGCCCGAACACACTGATCAAATTAACTCAACAGACTCCGGGGAAAGAGGCTGGCTGTGATTTCACTCGTGCCTCTCTTGCCTGTGTTTCTCTTCATGTTGCGAGTGAAAACTGAGTCTGGCTCAGGCATAGTTAATTCCCCCCCAGGAGAAATAGGGTCCTTTCGAGGGGGACAGGCCCCCTGCTGATGGTCTACCTTCGAGAGACAGGAGCATCGCTCACCCGCCGCGACAGTGTGCAACAGGAACACAGCTCCCCCTCCTCCGGCGGCCCAAAAATAAAGCCATTTATCTCAGCGGAGTCATTTCCCTTCACAGGCCCTCTGCCTGAACCTCTTCAAGGAGAGGCGTAGTCGGGCAGGTCCCAGAGAGCTGTCCCGTCTCGGGACAGCAGCGCTGAGCGACCTCAGGAAGCAGGAGTCTGCTCCAGGCAGGCCCCCTGAAGCATGTTTGGAAACGCTCCCGTTGGGCCTGTGTCACAGCGTCCGCTGGAATCATTTGTCACGATAAGGGAGACTTTCTTTTTTTGGGGGGCTTTTATTTTCACGGGTGTGTCCCTTCACCTCTAAGAACTTCTCTGGAATGTTTGTGATATTATCTCCCCATCCGTTATGGCTGTCATCTCATTAATGCCGTCATCTTTTTAAATATGGAAACTCCAGATGTTAGTAGACAGACAAAATGTATCGTAATTTGATTGCATAGCAAAAAATAAATAAAAATAAAACCTACCATAACACTGGGTAAGTGAAGATCAAATGCAACTACATTTAAAGAGTCTATACTTTTTGAGAAAGACTCCCCTGAGGGAACGCTAAGGACATAATTAAACAATGGATTAAGGTACTCCAAATCCATCAATGTACTTTTACAAAAAGCGGATATGAACAGATTAGGATATGATTCAGTTGATCTCCTTGACTACAAGGTAGTGTAGTGCTAAATGGGTTTTATTTAGAGCCCCCCTGTTCACCTTGTCTGCCTCCTTTTCCAAGAAAAAGAAAAACGTTCTTCCTAAACTCGTGGGCAGGGCCAGGGGGTCGGGGAGCTGTGTGAAACATTTTTTTGGCACGGCGGAATCTCTCTGGCTTCCTTCCCTTGCTTTCCTCTTGCCGTCCTTCCTTCCCTCCCTCCCTTGTGCCCTAATTGTTGAGGGGCACTGGCAGTGGGAGTTACCCGCTCTTTCTTCAAGCCCCCCTCACAGAGTCTGCAAGCTCTGCGCCAGAGCCTCCAGCTTCATAGCTCAATGTGAACTATGCTGTGTTGCCTCCTGTCATAGCCCCAAACAGCAAGTGAATTCACACAACAGGTGAATTCCCTTGGCAAGCCATAGGCTGAGCAGTTGCGTCAATCATTTGAATTCCTTCACTGATTCGCTGAAACCTATTTAGAGGTAAATAGCTTTAAGTGTTCTTTTTCTTCTCTTATACAAGGTGAAGGCTGTGTCAAACCATGGGCTGCTCAGTACAATAACAGAGCTGGACTGTGTGCAGCTCACCCATGGCAGCCTGCACTACTCTGTCTCTCTCAGCACGCTGTGGCACCATTTTAAAGATTAAAGACCACTAAAACCCAATCATCTCAGCATGTCTCTGATGTTGCTCTTTCGTATTTCTTCAGAGGATAATGCTGGCTTATGTGAAAATGTCACCAGGTCAGCACTCCGACTGTTCTGCCAAGAAATACCTTTGAAAGCCTGCAAATCAATTGATATTACCATTTTAGCATTGTTTGATAGGGAATTATGACAAAATGTCAGCTGTGTAAAGGGGCTGCATGGCCCTGAATACTAGTGGGCAACTGCATGTTTTCTCTCATTTTTCTTCCAAACAGATTTTAGATCTAGATTTAGATCTAGTGTTTTAGATCTAGAGATTTAGATTTAGTACACTGAATCACGCTAGCACTTTTTTATTTTAGCTGTAGTTGCCAACATAGAGTGTGGTAAAATATGTGCATGTGTCTATTACACTCACTGGCCACTTTATTAGGTACACCTTGCTAGTACCGGGTTGGACCCCCTTTTGCCTTCAGAACTGCCTTAATCCTTCGTGGCATAGATACAACAAGGTACTGGAAACATTCCTCAGAGAGTTTGGTCCATATTGACATGATAGCATCACGCAGTTGCTGCAGATTTGTCGGCTGCACATCCATGCGAATCTCCCGTTCCACCACATCCCAAAGGTGCTCTATTGGATTGAGATCTGGTGACTGTGGAGGCCATTTGAGTACAGTGAATTCATTGTCATGTTCAAGAAACCAGTCTGAGATGATTCGAGCTTTATGACATGGCGCGTTATCCTGCTGGAAGTAGCCATCAGAAGATGGGTACACTGTGGTCATAAAGGGATGGACATGGTCAGCAACAATACTCAGGTAGGCTGTGGCGTTGCAACGATGCTCAATTGGTACTAAGGGGCCCAAAGAGTGCCAAGAAAATATCCCCCACACCATTACACCACCACCACCAGCCTGAACCGTTGATACAAGGCAGGATGGATCCATGCTTTCATGTTGTTGACACCAAATTCTGACCCTACCGTCCGAATGTCGCAGCAGAAATCGAGACTCATCAGACCAGGCAACGTTTTTCCAATCTTCTATTGTCCAATTTCGGTGAGCCTGTGCGAATTGTAGCCTCAGTTTCCTGTTCTTAGCTGACAGGAGTGGCAGCCGGTGTGGTCTTCTGCTGCTGTAGCCCATCTGCCTCAAGGTTCGACGTGTTGTGCGTTCAGAGATGCTCTTCTGCATACCTTGGTTGTAACGAGTGGTTATTTGAGTTACTGTTGCCTTTGAGTTACCCACCGTTGTGATGGAGAATTGCCTTTCACCTGATGTCGCAAAGGGACGCTTTCTCTCACTCTTTGTAAAGAGAAATATAAAAGACAAGCCTGCTTATCTAGACAGCAGCCAGTCCCATCCCACAGTGATCAGTGAGTCGTGAGCTAATTTTTAAATTTTTTTTTTGTAATTGACCGTACCCCCCCCCACACTCCCTCAAAACACAAGCTCTCTCTCCTGCCCCAGTCCCGCTCCGCTCTTGGTTTGCATAACAGGTAGTAACAGGCATTTCCTCGTCCTGAGCAGGGATATCCTGGCGCCCGACAGTCGCTCCCCGCATGTGGAGTTACACGGGCCTGTAACAGGGGGGCTAAAATTAGCCGCCGGCTGCGCAAAGCCGCGAGACCCGCTGCCCAGCACACCGGGACGGCAGCGCTCGTCACGCCTCCTCACCAGGGGGCGCGGGCCTTCAAGGGATCGTCCTGTCATGTCTGTCTCCCCGCAGGTTTGTTTCAGGTCTGTCCTCTTCTTTCAGGACTGTCCAAGAAAGCCTGGCCCTTATCTGACGAGCTTCAATCGGCCCACATCTGAAAACAGTATGCTGCTTTGTTGGTGTGCTTTGCTTGAAATGTTGTTTGATGTTGTTTGTGTGTGTGTTTTCTTGCCAGCAAATCCCCAAAAGGCCCATTTTGAACCTCAAGAGCGGAACACATTTCTTTTGTGTAACTACAGTTTAGTATAGAGCCATATATGGCTGAGTGCAGTATGTCACTAAGGCACTGCTTTTGAGCCCTTTATAAATGCTGTGTCTTAGGTTTTGCAGTTATATCCATCTACATAAATGAGTTGGAGTGTGTGAAATGCGATTGAAAATTTGTTAATTGCCCTAAATAAGACCCTCTATAATAACTGTCTGCTATTCAAAAAATCTGATGGGCTAGAGATCAATAAGAGGGAGAATCATGGCCCTCAAAAAAGGTGAACTACAGTAAAGTTTTTAGACAGTACCATACACTTCCTCTCACGGTTTCACAGAAACATCTCTGTTTAAGAAAGAAATTATGCCATGTAACTGGAGTGCATTGCTGGAGTTAAAAAACTGCAGCAAACATATTCTATTTTTTTTTAATTAAAACTCTATTTTGAGCCAGAACCTGTGCTTCGCTGATGAATCCTTTATTAAACTGCAACTAAACTGGAAAGAACTGCTAGAAACCAAGACATGGATAACACATAAAAACTGTAACCTATGTAAGTCGCTCTGGAGAAGAGTGTCTGCTAAATGACAATAATGTAATAATGTAATGTACCACTCAATGGAGTCTAGACTCTCCTACCTGTTCAATGCAAACAACAAACCATACTAACATGCTGTATAAATCATCTCCGATAGGAAACTAAACTTAGTTGTTTTTTAGCTATTAACAAGCAGCTAAATAGTTTATAGGTAATGCACTGGTTGGCACAGTGGTACCAAGGCATTTCCTTGCTTCAGGTCTACTTGTCAATTCAAGGTGTGGTATGTACTGTAGTAGCAAGAAAGTGCCTCAAGAATTCTGTGGTACTGCCTCTACCTTCACATAAACCTTACTGAGATACCTCATTGTGAAGAAAAACATAAACATGACATGCATGAGCAGCATACTTCATTCCCTCTGTTCAATTAAAAAAGTTACAGTATATGAACAAGCAGTGGTCATTATCATATAAAGAATCATTAGTCAGAAAAAACAGATTAGCATATAAAATCTATACTGCAGGTGATTGTTCCCATTGTTCAGAAAATAAAATAAATAGCCCCTTTCTATTCAACAAAAGCTGAGTATCATGTCACATAATGTTTGTTTCCACTAAGATTTTATACAATACAGTGAGGAGAGAGGTCTGGTGTGAACAAAGAAGGAATTTTGTTCCATTGATATTCACAGCCTGTAAATGTTCTAAAAGCCACAGCAAACCCAGATGAAAAACATTACAGCCAACAGTCACGGTTCAGGGTGCAGAACACCAATGGTGGCGCCACAATCGTCAATCAGATTACCCACAGCAAAACAGTCTTTCGCAACTCCACAGGGAAACGGCTAATATGGAGCAGATCTCAAACAGGCCCTTTATCACTTTTTATTTATTTCCTTGGTTAGGGTCCTTACGCAGGGCCAATGTGCAGCTTATATTTTTGTATAGTGTCAGTATTAACTTGTATATTTTCCTGAAACAATTCCAACTAAGGACCTTGCTCAGGGGTACAATGGCAAAGCCTCGTTTGGGCAATGAGCCCGCAACCTTCTGGTTACAGGCCCACTGCCGCAGACCGGCTGCCCCTTCCGTGAGCCTGCGCAGTATCTCGGCGGCCTCTGCGTGTTTGGGTGGCGTGTCTGTGTGCGGTCTCACTCACTGGCCAGCTGGAAGAGCGCGGCGATGGCTTCCTCCCACCACTGGGAGTCCTGGGTGACGAAGGGCAGCTCCATCAGCCCCAGCAGGAAGATGAGCTGGCCAGCCGTCAGGGCCACGGTGGCCATCAGGTTACAGGCCCGCATCATGTCGAACTGCACTGGTGGGGGAAAAGGAGAGGGCCGTTACAGACTCACTGCCTCCAGCGACCCTCGAGAGCATCTTCAGGCTGTTCATTTCTTTTCTCAGTTCTCAGTTATTGTCACATAAACCTTGTCATGCACAGGACATGTTTAACTTTAAAAAAGACACAACAGCACGCTAAGAGAGTCAAGTGAAAATGTCTGTCGCTGACTGTGTATTGACAAATAGTGGTAAACAGTGGTAAACTTGAGTAACATCAATACAAATCCTGACCAATTAACAGCCAAGAACAATATATCAATTTGTTATTGTGTAAGAATCATGTTTTCATTTCAGCCAGCTACATAGCTGGCTATTTGCAATGTATTAAAGTGTTGCTTGTAAGATCATTATATCGACTATTAGTTAGCTATAAAAATGCCTGCAATGCAAGTTGTCTTGAATATACACATGTGCCAATCAGCATGCATGCAGACTAACAGCAGTGGCAACTATTGGCAGTAGATTTCAGTAGTCCAACCAAAAAATGTAAAAGCCTACAATGCAATTTTAAAATCCATTGGACAACTATGGTGCATGTCTTTGAACATTTCTCCATCTTAGTGGGCAGTGAGAGCAGGCAGCACAGACACTTCTAGGGTCCTTCTTCCCACAGTGGCCCTATCCTACTGGCCTGCATTCCTTCACAGAGAAGAAATAGTCCCAGCTGTGTTTTGATTTAGTGAGCATGTGTTTATCCTCCGGCTTTACACACGCTTTCACTGTGACCCCACATTCTTTGGCTCATTTTGCGGACCAAGGGGGGGCATTCAGTCTAACTGCTACACGGCTCTGTCTTCAGCTTTGATTAATGCATGCAAGTTGTGTTTTGTTAGATATTTGAATATCACTATATCTCATTGACGTCAAATACCAAAAAGTCTCTAGGAGTTCAACGCAACACTTAGTTTAAATGTCCCATCCTGTCATTGACAACCTTCAGTTCAAAATGTGTGGCACTTTTGGACTCTGCCCTAAAGTTATAATGGAATAAAGAAATGGTGGAGTAAACAACAGACTGGCAACGAACATTCGTCCAGCAATAGTTCCAATACTTGACAGATTTGTTGTTTAGTAAGTCCATAATACTCTGTTCTCCACAGTGTTTTTACTAACGTTTGCTTCCATGCATGACTTTATGAAATGGTACACAGCACTTTGACACTGTCTGCTGGATCATGAACAACTCATTCATGATATTTCATTTCAGTTTTTCATTCATGATACTGTTCCAGTCATGCATTTCCATTCACAAGGAGGACATTTTGAATGACAGAACGAATCTGTGTTCATTAATGATCTAACAGACTATTCAAGTTATATCAAGTTTTTTTGTTTAAAAGGGAAAGGACCATCATGCAACCCCCTCCTCCTCACTCACGCTTGACAGTGCTGCGGGACTCCTGGAAGCCGGCGTACTCGGAGCCCCATCCCAGCGTCTCGCAGCGGTGCCTGGCCCCCTGGCCACGCTGCCCGGCGCCCGCCTCGTCCCGGGCGCGCTCGGCCACCGGGCACATCCTCCACAGCCCCACGCTGCGCTTGCGCCCGTCCTCCAGAGCCTGCAGCACCCAGCTGGGTGTGAAGGCGGCCACGTTGTTGAGGACAAGGGACAGCAGGGCCACCGCCACCGCCGCCACCACCAGCCTCCGCCGCACGGCCATGCGGCCTCCCCCCCCGGCGCTCTCCTCGGGGGCAACACCGTGTCTCCGTCCCGCCTCCTCGCCCTCCTCCTCTTTCTCCGCCGCCCGGGACCCCGACAGTGACCGCTGGCACAGGGCAGGCCACCGAGCCGCACCAACAAAAACGAAAAGGAAACACTGACCGAAAAGACACGACTGATCTCAGCTAAAGGACATCTCCGTTCATTCTCATCCAGGGTCTGATCTTGGGTCAGTGGGAGGACAGCTGGACCGTTTACCCCTCTTCCTCTGATTTGGGCACTGAGGGCAATCGCGGGTTCCTCCAGCGAGCAGTCAGGTCCATTCCACTGGCTCTGTCTCTCTCCTGCTGCTGCCGATTCCTCACGCTCTCTCTCTCTTGCTCTCTCTCTCTGTTCTCTCTCTACACTGTGCTTTTTTCCTCGGGTTCTGTGGGCTGTTTTGAGGCACGCTGCGGAGGCGGGCGCCTCTACACTCCTTTTTTTCCCAGCCCTC
The DNA here is from genome assembly GCA_019176425.1 of Megalops atlanticus. NCBI lineage: Eukaryota > Metazoa > Chordata > Actinopteri > Elopiformes > Megalopidae > Megalops > Megalops atlanticus. Next base: position 17,018,882 of record CM032893.1, read on the forward strand.
TGCAGGGGTGGAGGATTGGACGGACGTGCGGATTAGGCAGCGGAGGGGGTGACGGTCAGGGCCTGCGGCTGGGGGTCGCTCTCTGAGCTGGACGGCCCCCCCTTCGGTGCTCCCCTCTTGCAGTGCGGTCCCTGGGGCAGCTGAGCGCCAGATGTGAGAGGAGAGGGTGTTTGTCTGTGGTCGCGGTGGGTTTTGGTGCAAAGTTTCAATGCACGCGTGTGTGTCCGTGGAGGAGAGCCCCAGCGCAGGGGAGTGTTTTGGACAGAACAAGGGGCGTGCTCCCTCACCGTGACAAACTCTGGCCCTGCAGCCAACCAGCAACAGGATGCATTTCCTGCATGGGAAAGGGACCGGGGATGGGGGGTTGGATGGGGTGAGGGGGGTGGGATGACAGACTTCAAACACCCCCTTCCCTGTTCTCTCTCTGCCTCCCACTTTCACTCAGTGGCAAAATACACCATTATTGGGAACAGGAGACAAGAGTCTCTGTGTCCTACAGTTCAAGTTTACAGACTAACGGCCTCCTCAAGGTGACACAGGAGACGGGCAGGGGCTGCCCACGCTCCCATTAACTTCCCAGCCTGTCGTAGGGGCCCCTGAAAGATTCCGGGAATTTCCTGTTGCCTGGCTTTAATAAACAGCCCACATCTGCATCTGGTAAAGAGACGCGGGGGCGGAGGGATTTGATTCCAATGGGGAACAGATGGGTGCGGAATCCGTGGTGGTGCTTCGGGGAGAATGCTGCGGAGGAGGGCAAAAGTGCACCGCTCTGCCCCACTCCCACGCCACCATCCTCCCTACATCCCCCACCCCCCCGTTCCCTCCCTGACATTTAACAAGCCCGCGCATGAATTTACATTCCATCTAATTGTGTCAATATTTGCCTGCCGAATGATTTCACACTCGATTTCTGATGAAAGAATGCACTTGAAACCATTAAAAACTGGGCGCCTCATGGTTTTACTAGTATCAGCTGCTGAGAGGATCAGACTACCCGCTATTGCTGCCAAAACCCCTGCTTCTCGGGTGGCGTGAGGTTGCCTACAAAAACCGTGTATTATCTCCAGTATATGCCAAGTCATTCAGTGGTTCTATTATGAGTAGTGTTGTATGTATTAGGTTTGTAAAAAGTACATCAGTACCATATGGTGCTGCAGCTTAGGCTGGCCGTAACATATTTTACAGAGCAAGACCGATGTACAGCTAATCTAAGAAGCATTAGAAGACCACCGCATACATCACAGAAACCACCTACAAGCACCAAGCTCAATGTTACTGAGATAATTATGTTTGATTTTTTACATTTAGGTTTTGAAAATAGCAAAATTGAAAAATTCATCTTGAGATGTTTTCATACTGGTTTCATCTTTTTACATATGTATGTATAAACATCTTTTCTCTACATGCTGTTATGCATTGTTTTATGTATTATGGGTATGTGTAAATTAAAAAAATCCTGAATATGTAGCCATACTTTTGTCAAAAATATTTCTGCAGCCTGGATAAAAGACCTGTCCTTTATTGAAAATCAGAAAAATGACACAGAACATTGAATTCCACTGACAAAACAGAGAGTGAAACCAAAATACTGTTTGGAATAAATTCCTGAAATGCTACCAATGGCAGTTTACAAAGCATGAGCTTTCCAATGTGTCTGGACTGTGAAGCCTGTGTTCCATATTCATCTTGCTTTTACCATCATCATAAAAAGAGCCTTGCCTCTGGGTTAGTTTTGTAGACAGGCATGTGGAAGCTGGTTCAGAAGTTGTCAGAAATTTCCGCTTTACTTTGCCGCACAAATAAATACCCAGGTATTAACATGGCAGATGCTACTAAAACCTGTGTTAAAAAGGACGAATATACAATAAGTATCGTATTTACAATGGAAAAACAAAAACCACTGGATATGAGAGTCTGAAATAATGTCCAAGACCTTATGAAACAATGCTGAATTGACCTCCAAAACAGGTTTCTCAAAAGAAAAGAAAAACACTCCTTCAGACAAACACACCTCATGTCCCAAAGGAAACAGTGACCCAAACATTTTTAGGCACACACAGAAGCAAAAACAGCACTGTTGCAAACAAGAGTACTGTATTGGATGTTATTGTGAAGTAACACACTGAACTGCAGCTGCGAAATGTCAAAATATTAGGCACATTTATCAATGCGATAAACTAAGATAACATTACTACAAATTACTTTTGAATGGAATATGACTTACAATAAATAAATGTACACTTGGGTTGTGATAAAAAAAACAGAGATAAAATGATTTATCTCGAATATAATAAAATTGTATTTTCTATATTTGGAGATAAAAGCTAGCAATAAAGAAATAAAACTTATTCCAATTGGTTCAGCAATTTGTGATTAGCAATACTGTCCACATTCTGACTCAGTTCCAGCTCCTGTGGATCAAATCACTGGTGTCTGCCAAGAATCCATAAAGAGATTCACACTGCCTGGCATGGCAATCCACACACATCTTGCGATATAATTTGTTACGGTAAGTCATTCTGGAGTAAAAACCTCAGTAAAATAAATGTAAGAACAGATATTAAAGACACCTGTATCAGGTGTGAGGCACTGAGTCCACAGACATCTGCAGTTAGAGACGTCACCTCTTCAGAGAGGCAGCAGGCTCAGTGGCACAGAGAAACCACACGCACACACGCGCAAACGCGCGCACACACACACACACACACACACACACACACACTCACACACACAGAAGGTTTTCGGAGGGGAGAGTCGTGTGTGTCACGAGACGTGGCCAGCCTCCGTGAGCTCACGAGGGCCATCGGCCTGCCTCTGCGCATGTATGTGGTAGGCCCAGGCCCGGTCCACCCCTTCACCCTCAATTTTACAAGGGGTCCAGTCGGGGAAGGGAAACCGGCCTGCTACCACTATGGCATCTTCAGGCAGCTCAGCAAGTAGCTTCTTCTGGAGGAGAGGGAGCTGAAAGAAGAGGTAGCAGCCAATGCATGATAAACAGCATCTTGGGATGCATCTTGGGATGCTTGGCATCTTATGATGACTAACTCAAGTGCCTAGTTACACATATCAAGCATTGATAAGCCCTGTAAGGTTCATTGGCTTAGTGTGTGCTTGGTACAGCCAAATGAGCATGTTACCAGGGGTACATATGCTCTTACATTTTAATGTAAAACAAGTATTACATTAAATTTATTTCAAACTCAAAGTTTGAAAGCTAAACTACAAATATTTTTTCAAAACACAGACCTGGATGTCCTTTAAATGGTGAAAAGTTAAGTTAATCTAAAGTTAATATAAGGGTGTCAGCACCACCTCTGAGATATGCAATGCTTTAATATGTGTGTAACTTCTCTCAATAAACAGTTTCACTTAAAACTGAACTTGATGTATATTGATGAATATTTAAAGATGACATACACCTTCAAATGATCTCTGTGTGTTTGTAGCATTGCTCAAGACTGAATTAGTATGTACTCACCACGCTAGGTGCCAAGAACACAGTGACATTCCTACAGTCTGCTAAACTGACCTGTGAAGGAAACATCAACCATCAGACTCAGGATAAAGGAAATACACATACTTCTCTTCTAAGTATAACCTTACGCACTGGACTGAGGCCTGGGCTGGTATTAATAAATGCCCTTTTCACTGGAAGTAGAAATTAATTTCAGAACAGTGGAGAACAATTAATTCTAAGAATAGGGGTTTCCTCTTACACTGACTTATCAAGCTGGGAGTGATTCATCAAGTCATTCACCTTTTCAAACATTTCTGAGTCCTCATAAGAGCTCCTAATGAACTAAGAATATTACAAGCCTTGAAACAACTGCTACAGTACAAGAACATAAAAGAACATCACATACAAGAACATTAGGTTCAGGCTTGAACTGAAAGGGAAAATGCTTTGAAGCAGTGAAGTGACAGGGGGCTACAGAGAATGTACTGATTAGATCCTGTAGGAAAGGTATTTGCTACAGATTTACTTAGGGGCAGACATCCTGACAGCGGACATCCAAGGGAATAAAGCAGCCCCTCCCAATCGCACAAGCTGTAATGTCTCTGAGGTATTTGACAATGAGAGAGACGCAATACTGCAACAATGACAACTTGGTATTGTACAAGAATGGATAAAAGTATACTAGTACTGTACAAAGAAAAAAAGTCATTTACTTTATGATCACTGGCCCCACTTCAGATAAATAATTTAGGACAGTAAGCCACTCTTCAAAATATGCCTGTGCCACTGACTTGGTTTAAGCTGAAATATCCTGTCTAGATAAAAAAAGTGTACTTCGTAATCACTTCTCACACTTCTAGTTGGAATGCTGAGTATGAACCAAGGTTCAGGACACGCAGTATCCTTTTTAATAAGGTTTGTTACAATGTTGTGTTTCCTTTCCTCCACCAATGCAAGTTGCTCTTGATAAGAGCATCTGCTAAAAGCCAGTAATGTAATGTAATGACACAGAAAGCCTAAAAAAATGTCTGATCAACCAGAGAAACACTTTTTAAAGGCACAGAGCTGTGTATTTCTCAGGACAATAAAGTCCATAATATTCCTGATTGGCAGATAAGTATTATGTGCATGGTAATGAAGCGCTGAAGTGCACAATGATGGTTAAGAGTTTGAAACCGCAGGTTGCAAACCAGACTGGCAACACTGAGAGTCTATAAAACAATGTTTTCAATTATTCAGATTTTACCTGTATCCTTATTATTTTTTTTCCGTTTTAAGAATGCTCCTTCATCATAAGGGTGAAACAGTTCACTTTCCAGCAGACCCCAAAAGTAAGGCTGTACTCCCAATTTTGCTAACGGTTTAACCCTTCAGAGCACCTCTTTCGGCACTCTGAGTTTATATGACTGTGACTCCTGACACTCACCTTCCAGAGGTCCTTCTGCAGATAAGAGACTTTCCCATAATGCCCTGCTCTCCAGGCATGAAAGTGGGCCAAGCGAACCAGCCATGGATTGAGCTCATAACCCACTGCTGGACTAAACCCCTTCCTGTACGCCTCCAGCACCTATCACAGACATATATGGAAACAAACCTAGTGGCAGGGGGTAAATGTGGCATAACCAGCATTTCAAAAAATAAAAGATGCAATCTCTGCTGCCACCACAACAGACTGAAGAGCTACATCAGGACCGTCTACTCATAAGATTTGCACAATTAACATTTGCATTTATTCATTTGGCAGACGCTTTCATCCAAAGCGACTTACAATGTTATCCATTTATACAGCTGGATATTTACTGAGGCAACTGTGGGTTAAGTACCTTGCCCAAGGGTACAGCAGCAGTGTCCCCAGCGGGGACTGAACTGGTAACCTTTCGGTTACGAGTCCTGCTCCTTAACCACTATGCTACACTGCCGCCCTGAACCTGGTAAATCACCTGGGTGAGGCTTATAAGGAACAGGATACTCACTATTCTGCCATCCCCTGAGCCCAAGTCAGCAATGCCTCCAGATCGTCCCTTTAGCAGAGCCATGACATTACGAACTTGGGTCCTGCTGGCCGGTAGGTAAGGCACCTGCAAGAGGGTGCAAATTTGGACTCAGCAGACCTCCCTGAGGTTACACCCACTCACCCCATACACTCCCGACCTGTGTCTTACCTGTAACTTCAGAGGTACTCTCCGAAACCCTGGCATGAGGACCCCCGCCCACATAGCGTACACTGCCAGCCCAGTGCCTGCTGTCACCTGCAAGAGGCCCCAGGCCCCCAGCCGCCTCTCCTTGAACTCGGCCAGGACCTCTTCCGGAGTGTCCTGGTCCATTACAGGCAGGGAACGCTGCGGTCACTGACAGTAATATATAAAAAGTCAGTCCTTATCCAGCTAGCTATACACTAAATATAACTCAGGTGAACTTAACCCAAAAGTTATTGAGCTGTCATTACATTTTTGCTTAGCTAGCATTTAGCTAGCTAGCTGCATACCTTTATACACAGAGCAGATATGGGTATGTACAGTTTTAATACTTATAGGGTTAGTTCCATAAGCAGTATGACTACTGAGGTAACTGGTTAGTTAGGTTCACAAGCTTAATAGCTAAGTACCTGGCTAGGGAACAACTAACAACTGTGCCCCTAGCCGTGGACATGCCAATAGTAAAAACAAATTGAACGTATTGTTTACGCCCATGATAATTTGAGAGGTTAACTGTTTGCTATAGACATGTTCAGTTGTGAACTTTCGCCCGAAACAGAGTTTTGCTACCTTATTAAGAATTTCTTCTCATCTTCTGAATTTATCCAGTAACCTTTCGCAGAACGCTTCCAAATGGGTCCGCTCCTAAATCGGTCCGACAGGAAGCCTTCTTTTTCCCAAGTCCGTTGAAAGCTAGGTTCCTCCGTTCCCCGTAAAGTCCGTCAGTTTCGGTCCTAAATATTTGATGAATCGTGCGGGAAATTCATACTATATTTAATATAAATCAGATAATTTCCTCTATTTTAATAACCGGTATGTCTCACTAGTCAGCTAGACTAATAAAGTAACGTTAATAAGATAAAAGCCTTGTGTTACACAACGAGACCAGAACTCGTAATAACTAGTAAAAAATCCTCAGTCGTATGAGAGTTTTGGACTAGGTAATTCACTGTGACGGAAAAGAGTGAAGTAAAGGGGTGTGAAAATTTCTGGCCTGCGCATTCTCACCTCAACCTCCTGTAGTAATTACTACTTTTTGAAGTAATAACTGCCACAGTGATTTATGTCTGCACATAGAACAGTTGACAGCCTCCGACACAAATTGCATTGTAAATATAAATTTCAATGTATACGTCATGTATTCAGTGAAAATACCATGTGTTTTGTGTATCGTGTTACACTGGTGCAGCTCATCTCAGAGAATAATAATTTTGCAGTGCACGTTTGCTTTAGTGCTCCTCATTAACGACCCCAAAGGCACCTGTCCCCCGATGGTATTTCAACGGTACAATAGCTAGTTGCCTGGCCAAATATTGAAACTTGTTCATGCAGCACTTCTAATATTGTGACTCCATGTATGGCTTTCGCTTGTGTTGTACTCTTGTCTCACTAGTAAGTCGCTTTGGATAAAAGCCAAATGAATAAATGTTATGTAAATATAAATGAGTAAAAGACGTAGGCAAGCTAAACTTTAACACTAGGTGTCACTGTCTACCTAGTTTGCGTCTGGTAATCCAAGAAGTACCATGGACCATTTTTGAAAGAATCAACGAGAATGTTTAACGTCAATTTCATATCAGAGAAGATAAAATAATGTGTGATTCCATACGATTTGACAGGTGCTAGGTGGATTTACATGCATAGAACGTAAACAAAGATCATAACAAATAATTAGAGAACTTAGAACTCATGGAAACTGGCTTTTCTGATTTTTAAGTTGGTCTTTAACTCTCTTTTTTCACAATTGAATGTTAAAAAGAAAAAAAAACTGAATGACTGAATAGAGTGAATGAAACAAAAAAAAAAAAAAACTGTTAAATCCTTTCAAAAACAAAAGGAAACGGATGGAAAAGTATTGCCTGAAAGAGAGAAACGACTCAATGCCAAAATAAACTAGGTATAGAGCACACTATGTAACCCAAGCGTAGTGGCCAGGCCAATTTGTTATTTAAAATGGTTGTTGATATTAAACATGGCATATCTGAAAATGAGCAAGAGTTTTTTAATGATCTGAACTTTGGTGTATGCTCAGAAAATACAGCTATCTGTGCAAAGAAACTACTAACTGCCGGGAGAGGGAAACAATAAAAACTAGGTGGTTCTGCTTATGCACATCATCCAGATCCCTTTTCCAGAGGGGAGGCCAACTGTAATGGGAAGTGGGATTATGTCAGTAATGCATTTTTCTTGTGGACCCTGGGAAAGGAGAGGGATGGCAGATTGGGCCGATGCCAACAGACTCTGTGCCAAACATAAGGGGCAAGGGGGAGAGGTGGGTGTGTGGGGTTCAGCTGGCCATTTGATTAGTGGAAAAAAACATTGGACCGGCCCAATAAAGAAAGCTTGCCATACACAATTGGAGGACTCCCACTGTCTATTCCCATGGACAACAGTTTGAGATAAGAGTGGGTGACCTTTGACCCCACATCAAAGGGGCCTGCCGGCAACTGCAGTCATCCATCCCAAGGGATGCCTTGCATTGGAACATGATCAGCTTTTTTCTCAATTTTTCCAGATGAGGAATGAACTTGGCAATTCTGCGTTGTTATTGCTGCTTAAATTTTTAGGATTTGGCTAGGTCTTATCAGTCTGTATTTTCTTTTGGTCAGTGTAAATATTATCATAGTCATTTCTGGACCTTTTTTGTGTCTGGAGCCTTTGCATAACGCCAGGCACATGCCCACACACACACTCCCCACTGATCTGGAGGCCTGTTATTGTTTTCATCCAGGGAAAATAGCCTTTTTATCATAACGTATTAAAGATAGATTAAGTGCCACTGGACACAAGTATAATAAAACACTTGGACAACTTTGCACACAAGAGATGAATGCTGTCAGACTTGGCTATTCTCTAACCAGCCCCAATAAATCTCTGCAGTGTGGATTACAAGAGTCCCTGAAGTGTTGCGGACCAGGGAGAGTTTAATTATAAAGTCTCTCAGACTTTAACTGTTAAAGAACATCTGTAGGTTCACCTTGGATATATGAAATACTAGTTTTCACAAACCTGACTTCAAATGTATGCTTGATACAATAATTCCCTTTTTAATTGCATATTTGACTTTAAATTTATCAAATCACACAGCAGTACTGCAGTTGTATCCCATGTCTCTATAATACCACTGATGTCCCATAAATACAACCACATTTCTCACATATTCTTTGCATTTCAGCATACAAAATTATTGCTATTGAGTCCCTTTAATGTGCATGAAGCCACATTAAGAAGCTCAGTGTGGGAAGTACACAGGCACAACAGTAAAAAACCCATCAGTGATAATAAAATAAAATGTATGTTTCCGTGTGGGAAGAGCAAAGCTTAATTTTTGTCCGTGATCTGTTGCGCTGAAAGGGGGTCTTTGTTGTAAGAGCCATCACTTAATTGATACAGTATTTACTTAATGAAACCTAATTTGCATTTCCCAGAGAAGCCGGGGGAGATCCAGCAGGAAGAATGCCTGGAATGTCCTGGGAATACGGCCCGACGTGAAAGCGAAGTCAACCAGGATTCAAAGGGGGCTGCACGCTGTGTGTTTGTTCGCACATAATGTAATTGGAATGGACAGACCTTGCCAGGGAAAGAATCTGCAGCGATGGACAGCGAGTGGGAAGAGAAGGGGAACGGGAATGAAAGGGTGACAATGGAGAGAAAAGGGAAAGAGGGGGAGAGAGAGTGAGAGGGAGAAAGATAGAAGCAGGGCAAGAAAAAGACAGTGTGAGATCTTATGCTAATGGTCTTTTAAAATCAACTGTTAAATATGGTAAAGGAATAAATTTATGACACTGCACATCAAGAACAAAAGTATACAGAAGTGGGTGGCTTTGGAATAACATAGATTTATTAATGGGGAAATATGGTTTTTCATTCTCTCATTTTCAGTCAGTGAAGAGGTTGACATAATCAGACTATCCACCAAATTCATCTAGCAATCAACAAAACCCATCCAACATCAGGAAATCAGAGAAAATACAATAACCAGACACTTATTTTAAACCTGTACATAAATATTGAATAATATTTATATGAAATTAACTGGAGTATACAGTACAGAAGAAGACTATTATATGACATTAAGATTTTCATAACTGATGCACCCTACGCTATCATGTTATGCAGACCTGTTTATTTATCCTAGTTAATATTTCATACATTCTTCCACTGTTATCCACCCATGGAACAAGAGATAAAAGGAAAGAATTAAAGAGTTTGTGAAAACACCTGCTCGTTACCTCTACACATTCACAAATACACATTTTTGGCAACTGCTGTTTGACTGTTGAGCACCTCTCTAAACTCTCTTTGAATGCAAATGCTGGAGAGAGAGGGACACTTCAACCACCCTAGGGAAAAGAGACTGTGAGAAGGAAAGGCAGAAGGAGCCAGGGCTGGAGTTAGAAAAAGAGAGAATAAGA